>CM042395.1:31780298-31784074 GCA_023634145.1 Thymallus thymallus | reverse complement strand
GGTCCTCTGTAGCTCAGTTGGTAGAGCACAGCGCTTGCAATGCCAGGATAGTGGATTCGATTCCCAGGACCACCCATACCTAAAATGTATGCACGCATTACTCTTACCTCCCCCTTTACCTCCCCCTTTACCCCTCCCTTTACCTCCCCCTTTACCCCTCCCTTTACCTCCCCCTTTACCCCTCCCTTTACCTCCCCCTTCATCCCCCCTTTACCTCCCCCTTTACCCCTCCCTTTACCTCCCCCTTTACCCCTCCCTTTACCTCCCCCTTAACCCCTCCCTTTACCTCCCCCTTCATCCCCCCCTTTACCTCCCCCTTACCCCTCCCTTTACCTCCCCCTTTACCTCCCCCTTTACCTCCCCCTTTACCCCTCCCTTTACCTCCCCCTTTACCCCTCCCTTTACCTCCCCCTTCATCCCCCCCTTACCTCCCCCTTTACCCCTCCCTTTACCTCCCCCTTTACCTCCCCCTTTACCTCCCCCTTTACCCCCCCCTTTACCTCCCCCTTTACCCCTCCCTTTACCTCCCCCTTTACCTCCCCCTTTACCTCCCCCTTTACCCCTCCCTTTACCTCCCCCTTTACCTCCCCCTTTACCTCCCCCTTTACCCCTCCCTTTACCTCCCCCTTTACCCCTCCCTTTACCTCCCCCTTCATCCCCCCCTTTACCTCCCCCTTTACCCCTCCCTTTACCTCCCCCTTTACCCCTCCCTTTACCTCCCCCTTCATCCCCCCCTTTACCTCCCCCTTTACCCCTCCCTTTACCTCCCCCTTCACCCCCCCCCTTTACCTCCCCCTTCATCCCCCCCCTTTACCCCTCCCCCCCTTTACCTCCCCTTTACCCCCCCCTTTACCTCCCCCCCTTTACCTCCCCCTTCACCCCCCCCCTTTACCTCCCCCTTCACCCCCCCTTTACCCTCCCCCCCTTTACCTCCCCCTTCACCCCCCCTTTACCTCCCCCTTTACCCCTCCCTTTACCTCCCCCTTCACCCCCCCCTTTACCTCCCCCTTCATCCCCCCCCTTTACCCTCCCCCCCTTTACCTCCCCCTTCACCCCCCCCCTTTACCTCCCCCTTCACCCCCCCTTTACCCTCCCCCCCTTTACCTCCCCCTTCACCCCCCCCTTTACCTCCCCCTTCACCCCCCCTTTACCTCCCCCTTCACCTCCCCCTTTACCCCCCCTTTACCTCCCCCTTTACCCCCCCCTTTACCCCCCCCCCTTTACCTCCCCCTTCACCCCCCCTTTACCTCCCCCCTTTACCTCCCCCTTTACCTCCCCCTTTACCCCCCCCCCCCCCTTTACCTCCCCCTTCACCCTCCCCCCCTTTACCTCCCCCTTTACCCCCCCCCCTTTACCTCCCCCTTCACCCCCCCTTTACCTCCCCCTTTACCTCCCCCTTTACCCCCCCTTTACGGGGGGGTAAAGTGAGCCTAAGCCTTTTTAAGTATGACAGAGTGATCTCCAGCCTTGTCCTCGTCAACACTCTCACCTGTGTTAACGAGACAATCACTGACATGATGGCAGCTGGTCCTTTTGTGTTTTTTGGGGATTAAGTTCATTTTCATGGCAAAGAGGGACTTTGCAATTAATTGCAATTCATCTGATCACTGTTCATGACATTCTGGAGTATATTTGGGGCGGCAGGTAGCCTAGTGGTTAGAGTGTTAGGCCCGTAACTGGAAGGTTGCAGGATCGAATCCCCGAGCTGACAAGGTAAAAATCTGTCGTTCTGCCCCTGAACAAGGCAGTTAACCCACTGTTCCTAGGCCGTCATTGTAAATAAGAATTTGTTCTTAACTGACTTGCCTAGTAAAATAAAGGTTAAATAAAAAAAAATAGATATGCAAATTGCCATCATCAACACTGAGGCAGCAAACTTTGTGGAGACCAATACTTGTGTCATTCTCAACTTTTGACCACGACTGTATATTCCCCTCTAACCGGGGGCGGAGTCAGTTAGTCAAAACCAATAAAATACGTAGAGCCGGGTCGCTCTCTTCAGAAGTGCTAACCCAGTCAATATGGTACCCCAGGTCCAGTGCTTTTGTATAATATTTCATACAACAGCTGATAAAACTAATACTGCAAATGTGTGAAAACATTTGATCAGCGTTATTTCCTGATAGTTGCTGGTTTAAAATACAATCCACACAGAACCTTCTAATCAGCAGGTTTACATGGGCGGGAGTTCCAGCTTGCCTGGTGAAATCACCATGTGGTCAATTGGTTAGTAAAAAAAATATTAAACCTTTATTTAACTAGCCAAGTCAGTTAAGAACTAATTATTATTTACAATGACGGCCGACCAAAAGGCAAAAGACCTCCTGCGTGGACGGGGGCTGGGATTAAAAATACAAATAAATAAAAATTATAATATATAAATATAGGACCAAACACACATCACGACGAGACCAATAGACCAATAACAAAGAGTTCTAAACCAATAACAGCTAGCTTTCAGTTTCCCCTCCTCACTCAGACCACTCCCAGACAGTCCTTGCTAAATTCTTACTTGAGAAATAGTTTTTTGCTAAAAAGCCATTTTTGTCCAGTTTAATGGAAAACTATTCCAGTAGCCAAGTTTCCATCCAGTTTCATGCAAATATTCAAAAAACTACACATTTTCCCACCAGAGATGTTTCCAACAAACAGACTGCAGATAAAAGGCTGTGAGTGAAGTAGAGCAGTTCAATTCCCATGTACCAAGTGAAAAATACAACATTTTAAACTCTACTGAGACTTTTGTCACAAAAACTGTCTGCATTTATAAAATTGTATCGGCATTTCATGTTTGCATCAGCCGGTCGTAACTTTTTTAATGCGTCTGGTAACCATTCGCATTAAATTGTTGGATGGAAATATGGTTAGTAAGGAATTTGTTAGACAAAAATAATTTGATATTGATATAAAAACTGCTGCATTGGGCCTTTAAGCAAATGCTCAGAACATGTGAAATATTTTGAATGCTATATGAACCCAGGTGTGTTATTGATTGATTGATTGATGTACCCGGCACCAGCATGGTGGTCATGAGCTCTGGTGTCTCCAGGAAGTCCACGTTGCCTCTCTGGAACGTCTTACTGTAGTTAGTCTGGAGATGGCTGCACATAGAAACACAGAAACACTCTTCAGTTAAAGGGCTTTTACATTCAGTTATAGGGCTTTTACATTCAGTTATAGGGCTTTTACATTCAGTTATAGGGCTTTTACATTCAGTTATAGGGCTTTTACATTCAGTTATAGGGCTTACCCAAGAATAGAACTAATTACTGGTAAACAAGCTGGAACAACAGGCAGAGAGACACATCTTCTTAGCTCAGGCTTTATTCCAAGATCAGTTGAACTGATGTTTTCGACTTCACATGATGTCTTCCTCAGAGGAAGTCTCACAGTGCGGACAATTGGAGAGTCAAAACATGTCACGTGATATAATTTAGTTTCCGCAGTATGGAATTACTTTTGTTTCAATAAGAAAAAACAAAAGTATTAGTATTGCAAACAAAATAATTCATATTGAAAGCAAAACATCAACTAAAAGGTTTGAGATAAAAAAAAAAAATATTGCAAATAAAATATTTAAAAATGCAAAAATAGTTAGGTGTGGGTGGGGTTTAGACCCAATAGTTAGGTGTGGGCGGGGTTTAGACCCAATAGTTAGGTGTGGGCGGGGTTTAGACCCAATAGTTAGGTGTGGGCGGGGTTTAGACCCAATAGTTAGGTGTGGGCGGGGTTTAGACCCAATAGTTAGGTGTGGGTGGGGTTTAGACCCAATAATT
>CM042395.1:31642798-31775298 GCA_023634145.1 Thymallus thymallus | reverse complement strand
CTGTGGTCGGCAGAAACCTGCTCTTTGAAATGTTACAATATCACCTAACAACGCTGGCCAATTGATATACTGTTCTAATGTATACCCTAAAGTCACATGATTGAGCTACATAAGGTCAAAATAACTTTGAAATTGACAACGCAAGAATGTGATTCAGGTAGATTGACAATATAATTATTCTGCAATACCAGTTTATTTCCTCAGCACTCACTACAGCTGTTGACACAATCTTTGTGCCAGATCGAGTGTCGGCATGTAGACATCACGTGGTGGGGTTGATTGCCTCTTTCAGGACTGCCAGTTCATTGTCAGACAGAGGGCATGTGACGTCTGACACCACTGCTCCTTGCTTTGGATCTGCAGTAGAGGCATCCTGATAAAGACGCACCATTTGCTGAATCTGAAGACACATTAAGGTTTACAACTTATCTGAGTCCAGCCTCAGTCTCCAGTTAGCACTTTTGGCATGAGTAGCTACATACAGTAAAGTAACTGAACATTTTGGACCAGTTATACCTTCCACATAATCAGGCTCCAACACTGGTGTTTTAGACCAGTTATACCTTCCACATAATCAGGCTCAAACACTGGTGTTTTGGACCAGTTATACCTTCCACATAATCAGGCTCCAACACTGGTGTTTTGGACCAGTTATACTTTCCACATCATCAGGCTCCAACACTGGTGTTTTGGACCAGTTATACCTTCCACATCATCAGGCTCCAACACTGGTGTTTTAGACCAGTTATACCTTCCACATAATCAGGCTCCAACACTGGTGTTTTGGACCAGTTATACCTTCCACATAATCAGGCTCCAACACTGGTGTTTTGGACCAGTTATACCTTCCACATAATCAGGCTCAAACACTGGTGTTTTGGACCAGTTATACCTTCCACATAATCAGGCTCCAACACTGGTGTTTTAGACCAGTTATACCTTCCACATAATCAGGCTCCAACACTGGTGTTTTGGACCAGTTATACCTTCCACATAATCAGGCTCCAACACTGGTGTTTTGGACCAGTTATACCTTCCACATAATCAGGCTCCAACACTGGTGTTTTGGACCAGTTATACCTTCCACATAATCAGGCTCCAACACTGGTGTTTTGGACCAGTTATACCTTCCACATAATCAGGCTCAAACACTGGTGTTTTGGACCAGTTATACCTTCCACATAATCAGGCTCCAACACTGGTGTTTTGGACCAGTTATACCTTCCACATAATCAGGCTCCAACACTGGTGTTTTGGACCAGTTACACCACCAGTCTGTACCTGCATTGGGCATCCTGGCTTTAATCGACCTCACGCTGATCAAGCATGTAATGTGACATTTGTGAGTAGCATTGACAGACAGACAGATTGTGCTGTTTTATTCTCCTGTAAAGTCCATAGAGCTGGGATAGACATGACATAGAGCTGGGATAGACATGACATAGAGCTGGGATAGACATGACATAGAGCTGGGATAGACATGACATAGAGCTGGGATAGACATTACATAGAGCTGGGATAGACATTACATAGAGCTGGGATAGACATTACATAGAGCTGGGATAGACATTACATAGAGCTGGGATAGACATTACATGGAGCTGGGATAGACATTACATGGAGCTGGGATAGACATTACATGGAGCTGGGATAGACATTACATGGAGCTGGGATAGACATTACATGGAGCTGGGATAGACATTACATGGAGCTGGGATAGACATTACATGGAGCTGGGATAGACATTACATGGAGCTGGGATAGACATTACATAGAGCTGGGATAGACATTACATGGAGCTGGGATAGACATTACATGGAGCTGGGATAGACATTACATATAGCTGGGATAGACATTACATAGAGCTGGGATAGACATGACATAGAGCTGGGATAGACATGACATAGAGCTGGGATAGACATGACATAGAGCTGGGATAGACATGACATGGAGCTGGGATAGACATGACATGGAGCTGGGATAGACATGACATGGAGCTGGGATAGACATGACATGGAGCTGGGATAGACATTACATAGAGCTGGGATAGACATTACATAGAGCTGGGATAGACATTACATAGAGCTGGGATAGACATGACATAGAGCTGGGATAGACATGACATAGAGCTGGGATAGACATGACATAGAGCTGGGATAGACATGACATAGAGCTGGGATAGACATGACATAGAGCTGGGATAGACATGACATAGAGCTGGGATAGACATGACATAGAGCTGGGATAGACATGACATAGAGCTGGGATAGACATGACATAGAGCTGGGATAGACATGACATAGAGCTGGGATAGACATTACATAGAGCTGGGAGAGACATTACATAGAGCTGGGATAGACATTACATAGAGCAGGGATAGACATTACATAGAGCAGGGATAGACATGACATAGAGCTGGGATAGACATGACATAGAGCTGGGATAGACATGACATAGAGCTGGGATAGACATGACATAGAGCTGGGATAGACATTACATAGGCAGTGATGTCTAGAAGAGTCTTAAGTGTCATGATCCATTTCAATGCATGGCCGTCCATGACTGACAGCATCTGAGGGATGTGGAGGACTTCCTATTGTCTCAGCTACTTGGCAGCTAAGTGGTTTGTAGCTGCTCTTGCCAATGTAAGTTCTTGTGAAGAAACAAAATGCAGATATTCATGGTCCACTGGCTCATAGCTGATTACAGTGTTCACACTTGTTCTCATTCTATCCAATAGTCTTATTTATTCCTGCAGGAAAGCATAGTACTGAGTATTGTCTTTAGTGCCATCCAGGCACAAATATTTCTATTTTCACAAAATATTTTATCTAAGCTATTATCATGGAATGTTTGACCTCTCACACGTAGACAAGCAAGGCTAATACTAGCCTTACTATGAATAGCTATAGCCTAGTTAATAGTTCTCCTATCTAGTTAACTCACCAGTTAGCCACACACCCAGCTAATATTAGACTGACTATAACCTCACTGCCACAAGCAAATGACTATTTTCCCAGTTAGCTGGCGCACAGCAAGTTGGGCTACACACAGACACGTGTCTAGCTATGAATTGTTAACTTGGCTAGCTGGCTCACAGCTAGTAGGGCTCAGCTAGCTAGCAGACATACTGCTGCTCTGTCATCACAGTATCACTGTCTAGGAACACAAAACAACATTGTACTTTAAAAAGTGGAGCACATTGTTTATACTGTTTTGTTAGCATACCTGAGGCTGTAAAAAGCCACGTTGCGGCTGCCCAGCCAGGTTGTCAGTCAAAGACCACTTTGTAGTTTATTCGAAGAAACTTGACGAATGAAGATGAACTACCGCACCAAAACCGGCTGACCAATGGAGACGCGTCATCTCGTTCTTCATCTAACTATTGTGTCTAAACCCCGCCCACACCTAACTATTGTGTCTAAACCCCGCCCACACCTAACTATTGTGTCTAAACCCCGCCCACACCTAACTATTGGGTCTAAACCCCACCCACACCTAACTAGTGTCTAAACCCCGCCCACACCTAACTATTGGGTCTAAACCCCACCCACACCTAACTATTGGGTCTAAACCCCACCCACACCTAACTAGTGTCTAAACCCCGCCCACACCTAACTATTGGGTCTAAACCTGCCTACACCCCACAACTGCAAAACAAGAGATGGAGAGCAGAAACCAGGGTAACATAACCCAAGATAGAAACAACTGCAGCCAAAGACATAAACAAATTCCCTCTCTAACAATTCTTTGTATTCATTTTCAATCAATTTGTTTTTGCATTTTTTAATATTTTATTTGCAATATATATATTTTTTATCTCAAACCTTTTAGTTGATGTTTTACTTTCAATATGAATTAGTTGTCAGCTAGAGAGAGAGACGACTTACTTCTTCCACACATTGTTGTGTTCCCAGAACTCATAGAGGATGAAGCGGGACTCATTAGCCAGTCTCTGAACTGCCACACTGACACAGAAAGACGGACAAAAGAAAACACAAGTGTTTAATTAGCTAGTCAGTTTGCATTTTTTACTTCTGCTTAGACTGCTTTTTCCTCAGATGTATTTTTAAATCACTAAATATACTGTAGGTTTGTCAACATGTTCATGAACTATGTTTTCCTTTAAAGACTTGTTTAATGCCATTCCATCCTGTAGGCTACTCTCTCCCCAAACAGCAAGCAATGCAGATGTAGAAGCACGGTGGCTCGGAACAACTCCCTAGAAAGGCACAACCTAGGAAGAAACCTAGAGAGGAACCAGGCTCTGAGGGGTGGCCAGTCCTCTTCTGGCTGTGCCGAGTGGAGATTAGAAACCTAGAGAGGAACCAGGCTCTGAGAGGTGGCCAGTCCTCTTCTGGCTGTGCCGGGTGGAGATTATAACAAGATAATCAAATGTTCATAGATGACCAGCAGGGTCAAATAATAATCACAATGTTTATAGAAGGTGCAACTGGTCAGCACCTCAGTAGTAATTAGGTGGCTTTTCATAGCCGAGCATTCAGAGTTAGAGAGAGAGACAGAGAGAGACAGAGAGAGAGACAGAGAGAGAGACAGAGAGAGACCGAGAGAGAGACAGAGAGAGAGACAGAGAGAGACCGAGAGAGCGACCGAGAGAGAGACAGAGACAGAGAGAGACAGAGAGAGAGACAGAGAGAGAGAGAGAGAGAGAGAGAGAGAGAGAGAGAGAGAGAGAGTTAGAAAGAGACAGAGAGAGAGAGAGAGAGAGAGAGAGAGACAGACAGACAGACAGACAGACAGACAGACAGACAGACAGACAGACAGACAGACAGACAGACAGACAGACAGACAGACAGACAGACAGACAGACAGACAGACAGACAGACAGAGAGACAGACAGACAGACAGACAGAGAGACAGAGAGACAGAGAGAGAGACAGAGAGAGAGAGACAGAGAGAGAGACAGAGAGAGAGACAGAGAGAGAGAGACAGAGAGAGAGAGATGACTGTCAGTGAGATTGAGTCACATTCCCTGCTGTGCCTTATGGCACTTCTAAAGCCTCTATGGCTATAGAACACCACCAGACATACCAACTATACTGACCCTTCTCTCCTGCCTCCTCCATGCACTGATTATATGTACTATGCATGCTCTCCCACTAATTTGACTAATCAGCAAATCAGTGAGAAGCAGTAGGCATGCTGTGCTCTGCTCCAAGTCAAAGTGTTGTTGTCCTCGTCACTTTACTGCGTAAACATCCCTTATCTCTCTAAGAAGTATTGATAAGGGCGGCAGGTAGCCTAGGGGTTAGAGTGTTGAGCCAGTAACCGAAAGGTCACTAGTTTGAATCCTCTGTGAAAAGATCTGTTGATGTCTAAAGTCCCTGTGAAATAGGACACATATAAACACCCATCATTCTGTCTTTTTAATCCTGTATTAGAGGCTTACATTTTTATATTTACTACATAAAGTTGTTATGCAAAGACAGAGTTGTAGTGTATGAACTCTTACTGCAGGCAGCCGGTCTGGGCGCAGGCACACTCCATGTACTGTCTGAGAGCCAGGCGAAACTCCTCCAGCTCCTCCTCCAACACGTTCAGCTGTCTCTGGACTATTAGGATGTGCTGGGACATAGGACAGACAGGGCGGGGGACATAGAACAGACAGGGCGGGGGACATAGGACAGACAGGGGAGAGAGGACAGACAGGGTAGGGGACAGAGGACAGATGGGACAGACAGGACAGAGGACAAACAGGGTAGGGAACAGAGGACAGATGGGACAGACAGAACAGGGGACAGAGGATGACATGACAGACAGAACAGGGGACAGAGGATGACAGGACAGACAGGGTAGGGGACAGGACAGACAGAGTAGGGGACAGAGGACAGATGGGACAGAGGACAGACAGGACAGGACAGGGGACAGAGGACAGACAGGATGGGGGACAGAAGACAGGGCAGGGGACAGAGTACATTAGACATGGGTATGGGATAAGCTATCTGGGAGGGAGTAGGGAGGCAAGCCAAAGCCAAGGTCACTAAGGACACAGACCTTCAGCTGAGGGTGGTAGGACAATGGGTATTATTATCCTCTGTGATAGAAATACAACCATTAGGATGGCATTAGTCCTTACAGACCCATTACAGACCTATTACAGACCTATTGACTTGATAGATAGATAGATGATAGATAGATAGATAGATAGATAGATAGATAGATAGATAGATAGATAGATAGATAGATAGATAGATAGATAGATAGATAGATAGATAGATAGATAGATAGATAGATAGATAGATAGATAGATAGATAATTTCTTTGTCAAGCAGCTACAACAAAACACAGGGCAGGTGCAAAATGCCAGAACGAAAGTACACAAAAGACAGAAACACGGTACATGATACATAGAGCGGCAGTATGAACAAGTATAGAAATACAAGATATCTGGAGTGCAAAAAACTATAAAAAGACATTGCATAGTATGGGTGGTTGGCTGAATATGTACACTATACATTGGTGGATGTTGGATGGTTAACTATACTATACAGGTTGATGGCAGAGAAATACTTCAGTAGCTAAAAGTAGGTATGATATGAGCGAGGGTAATAATAGTTTACTTAATATACAGTCTGGTTAAACTCAGTTAAGTAAGTTAATAAATGAACAGTAAAATTAGTTAAATTACATCCTACAGCACAGTAATCTATGCACTAGTTACATTACATCCTACAGTACAGTAATCTATGCACTAGTTACATTACATCCTACAGTACAGTAATCTATGCACTAGTTACATTACATCCTACAGTACAGTAATCTATGCACTAGTTACATTACATCCTACAGTACAGTAATCTATACACTAGTTACATTACATCCTACAGTACAGTAATCTATACACTAGTTACATTACATCCTACAGTACAGTAATCTATACACTAGTTACATTAAATCCTACAGCACAGTAATCTATGCACTAGTTACATTACATCCTACAGCACAGTAATCTATGCACTAGTTACATTACATCCTACAGCACAGTAATCTATGCACTAGTTGGTAGGATCAGGTCTGCCACCCCGGGGCTAAAGGTGCCAGCGGTGCCACGTTGCCCAGCAACATAACAACATAAACAGATATGGACTAATAATAGACAATGTTTATCACATACAAGCTAGAAGGAAATCATGGCTGCATCCCTAATGGAACCCTATTCCCTATGTAGTGCACTACCAGTGTCCGTCGTCAAAAGTAGTGCACGGAATAGGGTTCCATTTGGAACATAACTAGCCTGTTGTTGTTGAGAGAGACAGGGTTTGTTGACAGTAGCAGAAGGGGCTGATGGGTACAGTAAGTGAAAGCTTTCTCCCCTGGGTCACCAGTGACCTCTGAGCTGGCTCTGTGTTAATACAATGCCCTTTAACTGTAGCTCTCCCTACTCTACAGGCTCATTGGAGCCTGCATGGCTAACACACAGACTTACACAAGGCTCAGAGTCAAAGTCGGATGTGTTATGTGATATTTACTGTTTCACTGTTTCACTGTTTCTGTCACACCCTGATCTGTTTCACCTGTCTGTGTGATTGTCTCCACCTCCTCCATGTGTCACACCCTGATCTGTTTCACCTGTCTGTGTGATTGTCTCCACCTCCTCCAGGTGTCACACCCTGATCTGTTTCACCTGTCTGTGTGATTGTCTCCACCTCCTCCAGGTGTCACACCCTGATCTGTTTCACCTGTCTGTGTGATTGTCTCCACCTCCTCCAGGTGTCTCCATCTTCCTCATCATGTCCAGTGTATTTATCCCTGTGTTCTCTGTCTGTCTGTTACCAGTTGGTTTTGTTCATCAAGTCTACCAGCGTTTCCCCCTTTACTCCTGTCTCTCTAAAGGGCCTGTTTTCTTGGTTTCCTGGTTTCAACCTTTACTCTGCCTGAGCCTGACTCTGAGCCTGACTCTGAGCCTGACTCTGAGCCTGACTCTGAGCCTGACTCTGAGCCTGACTCTGAGCCTGACTCTGAGCCTGACTCTGAGCCTGACTCTGCCATTTTGTTAACCACCAAGTTAACCATGTGACCTAATATTATCATCAGGGACTCTAACCTTCAACCAAGGGAGTCATTAAAGTTAACCATGTGACCTAATATTATCATCAGGGACTCTAACCTTCAACCAAGGGAGTCATTAAAGTTAACCATGTGACCTAATATTATCATCAGGGACTCTAACCTTCAACAGAGATGACAAATACATTGGTAGTTTCTGGAGAAGGGCTTTATAGACAAACAAAGAGTAGTGCAATAATCTCTGGGTTTTTAATGAGGTCCAACCCTTTGGTATAAAATGCAGTGATGAGTATTAAAGCTGGCAGATGTAACCAAGGGCACTATGATAAACAGAGTCCAGGTCTCTTAAGGTGGTTACTGTTGACCTTTGGTATATAGTATCTCCATAATCAAGAACAGGTCAAAAAGTTGATTGAACAATTAACTTCCTACTAGACAGGGAGAAGCAGGATTTCTTCCTATAAAAGAACCCAACCTTACATTTAAGTTTCTTAACAAGCTCAGCTATATGTTTCTTAAAGGATAGATCACTGTCTATCCAAATGCCAAGATATTTGTAAGCAGGTACAAGTTCAATCATAGTACCATTCATTGAATGAAGATGCATCATATTTGCAATAGGTTTATGGGACTTTGAGAAAATCATGTATTTCGTTTTCCCAGTATTTAAAACAAGCTTTACATTTGAAAGGGCGACTTGAACATCTATAAAATCAGACTGCAAGTTCAATACTGCTGGTCAATAGTCAGAGCAGTAGCATAAATAATAGTATCGTCAGCATACAGGTGATGAGCACAGGATTTGACAGTTTGCCCAATATCATTTATATATAATGAAAAAAGAACAGGTCCCAAAATGTATCCCTGTGGAACACCTTTACGCACCTCAAGAAAATCAGCCATAACTCCACCAGACAGTATTGCCTGAGTACAGTCTTTGAGATGGTCAGTCACTAAACCAGGTACAAGCATCAGGACTAAGACCTATTAGGGACAGCTTTTCTAATAGAATACAATGATCAACAGTGTCGAAGGCCTTTGATTGGTCAATAAACACGGCAGCAACACTCTTCTTAGCATTTAGTACATTGATCATATCGTTCACTACTAATGTAGTTGCTGTAATAGTACTATGCCCTGGTCTGAACCCACACTGATTAACATTTAAAATATATTTCTCACTTAGGTAAGTACTTAGCTGGTTATTTAGGTCACAGTTGCTAAGGTCTTGCAAAAAAGCTTGTTCATTAAAATTCTTTAAATTTCTCTTAGCAATAATACGTGGAATTGTCCTAGGAATTCTGGCATCTCTGACAAATACAACTGGGCAATGGTCGCTTATATCTAAGGGAAACACACCACTTGCCAAATATTTATGTGGAGCATTGGTCAGAATATAATCAATAAGGGTAGAGTTTCTCGGTTCATTTGTATTTGGCCGTGTTGGCTTAGTAATTAGTTGTGAGAGATTCAATTCATTACAGAACTGTTTTATACTGTCTGCTTCATGGGATTCCCCATCTAAATTAAAATCTCCTAGAATAATTATTTCACTTGAAGTAAATGTGGCTAATAGATCAGTTAGGTGTTTTACCTTTTGTAGCAGAGGGGGAGGGGGGCCGATATACACCAATCAATATAATATTACAGTTTTTTCCCAGTTCAAGGATCAATGCCAGGAATTCAAATCCTTTTGGGACAGAACTAGTGTTCAACACCGAGACCTTGAGATGGTGTCGGGCAAAAATCGCAACACCTCCTCCCTTACTAACTCTGTCAGATCTAAAAACAGTATAGCCATCAAGGGCAACATCAGTAATCAGATATTTTCCCCGATAGCCAGGTTTCAGATAGAATAAGGAAATCTGGGGTATTCTGGTCTACCAGGATCTTTATAAAGTCCAATTTAGACAATAAGCTCCTTACATTTAAATGTATAAATCCTTTTTAAAAACATGAGGGTTCTCAATACAGACAGGAGTTCTACTAGCAGTTTCAACGGGCCGGATAGGATATTGTGTAGGAACTGTAGTCAGATTTTGCATAACTATCCCAACTGGCCCAGAAAACATACATTGGAGGGCTGACACAGTCTTATAGAAACATGACAAGGAATATCAAAGGAAACAGATGGTGAACATAGATCCTGATGCAGGATCGACAAATTCTGATCAGCCTCCATGGGTCAATCAACACAGGTTCTGCTGGAGGCTAAAGCAAGATTCATGCTTGATGAAAGGATACAAACGGGATTCCAAGGGAGCAACAATAACCCTTAAGCCAGACGTGTAACTGGCGAATTCGACTAAAATACATGTCACTAAAACGCGGAGACGGAAGAGGCCCGGAAATAACACCTTTTTCCGGAAACAAGCAAAACGTCAATTAATGATTTAAAATCTTCCTTGAGATTCTCAGACCGCTGTAGTTTAATGTCGTTTGACCCGACATGCACAATAAGGAATGCTTGCTAATTATTGGTGGTAGCAAAGCCTTTAGATCCAAAGTCCGGACACCAGGATAACAGTGGATCTCCGCTTTTCTAAAAGACACGTTCCGGACCATGGATGAGCCCACCACGAGGACAGAAGGACTGCCATTAGGTTGTCCCCTTGAGTAGCACGGGCTTTCCCTGGAAATCCTCCTTCTAGCTGGTTGCAGGGAACCAGCAGCAATGACCGGAGGCCTGGAGAGGGACACAGAACGCCGCCGCATGGGCACATCCCTCCGACAGCAATCAGTGGACGTCTCCAGGCTTTGCACCTAGTTCCGGCCAGGGATCTTCCATCGAAACCAAAGGAAGCCTCCCAGCCACCGGTTCCCCAGTACAAGCCGATGTGCCCAGCCAGGGGCAGGTGACGTCAAGCTGCCCAGCTATGGGGGTGTTCGACGCGACCATGGAGTCCAAGAGAGCCTCATCCTCCCTGATTTGATGAAGGACGGACACGCTCCCCTCCAACGCAGCGACTCTCTGACTCAGGAGCTGGCAGGAGATGCATCCAGTTGTTAGCGGTGCCATTGAGAATCCGTCCCAAGGTGAAAAGGCAAGGTTTGTTTTTAGCCTGGCGGCTAGCAGGCCGCAGCCCCAATTAGCTAGGAACAAAGTTTGTTTCCACGTCAATATGTTTGGTATTATTGTTAAGAAAAACTAAAACAGGACTTGACTTGCCTAGTTAAATAAAAATTTAATAATGTTGATAACGTAGATCAAGCCTACCGCTGTAACTCAGACTGAGCTGGTGGAAGATCAAGCCTACAGCTGTAACTCAGACTGAGCTGGTGGAAGATCAAGCCTACAGCTGTAACTCAGACTGAGCTGGTGGAAGATCAAGCCTACAGCTGTAACTCAGACTGAGCTGGTGGAAGATCAAGCCTACCGCTGTAACTCAGACTGAGCTGGTGGAAGATCAAGCCTACCGCTGTAACTCAGACTGAGCTGGTGGAAGATCAAGCCTACCGCTGACCTGTGTTTTGCCTGTCCCTGTTGGTCTAATAAACACTAGTCATTCCAACGTTGTCTGCGCCTGGGTCTTACCTGTACACTGATACTTTTACTATTTCACCGTTTCACTGTAAAATAAGTGATGATCAATTGTTTACCATACATTCATTATTTCAGTATCTTACCACAGATTCAATATGTTGTACTGTTGCACTAGTTAAGCACTATATCCTCCTCAGTTCTATAGACACATTTATTATATATATATAACTATCAATATCTGATGGTGTGTCTGTAGGGATTGGTTTCCACATATGATCTGATGGTGTGTCTGTGGGAATTGGTTTCCACATATGATCTGATGGTGTGTCTGTAGGGATTGGTTTCCACATATGATCTGATGGTGTGTCTGTAGGGATTGGTTTCCACATATGATCTGATGGTGTGTCTGTAGGGATTGGTTTCCACATATGATCTGATGGTGTGTCTGTAGGGATTGGTTTCCACATATGATCTGGTGGTGTGTCTGTAGGGATTGGTTTCCACATATGATCTGATGGTGTGTCTGTAGGCATTGGTTTCCACATATGATCTGGTGGTGTGTCTGTAGGGATTGGTTTCCACATATGATCTGATGGTGTGTCTGTAGGGATTGGTTTCCACATATGATCTGATGGTGTGTCTGTAGGGATTGGTTTCCACATATAATCTGGTGGTGTGTCTGTAGGGATTGGTTTTCACATATGATCTGGTGGCAGTGATGCTGATGACACATCAATGTGTGATGGTGTGTGGGAGATAATATGGCTGATAATATGGCTGATAATATGGCTGCACCCAAAATGGAGAACTATTCCCTTTACAGTGCATTCCATTTGTTTGAATCCAACAGGGAAAACACGCTACACCAAGTCCAGACAGAGAGACTCCCAGATAGAAAGAGGAGGGAAAAACAACATCCCCCCGTTTCCATGACAACCGTCAGCAGCGGATTCTGAATGTTTCATCCCTTTCAGGTCTTCTCTTCTGCCATCAGACCAGACAGACCAGACAGGACAGATGGACAGACAGACCAGACAGGACAGACAGGACAGACAGACCAGACAGAACAGACAGGACAGATGGATAGACCAGACCAGACCAGACCAGACAGACAGACAGACAGACAGACCTGATATACCTGACTGACCAGACAAATAGACAAAAAGACAGACCAGACAGAACAGTTAGACCAGACAGACCAGACCAGACAGAACATGCTGACAGACAGAACACGGTGACAGACATAACACGGTGACAGACATAACACGGTGAAAGACAAAACATGGTGACAGACAGAACACGGTGACAGACAGAACACGGTGACAGACAGAACATGGTGACAGACAGAACACAGTGACAGACAGAACACGGTGACAGACAGAACACGGTGACAGACAGATAGAAGGAAGAGGTAATGGTTATGATAGATAAGTTACAGATTTGGTGATTCCTTCCAACACCTCCTCTTCAACTGGCTCCAGACGAACCTCCTGGAAGAAACAGGAGACTCAGTCAGTGTGTGTGTGTTTGTGCATGTGTGTGTGCGTATGTGTGTACTATGTTTTGCTAAGAAATACTTCAGTAACTTATTTGTGTTTACTGCACTGTGTGACTTATACAAGTCAGTGGCCAGTGAGAGAGTTCTAAAGAGATGGAGAGAGTTCTAAAGAGATGGAGAGAGTTCTAAAGAGATGGAGATGGAGAGAGTTATAAAGAGATGGAGAGAGTTATAAAGAGATGGAGAGAGTTATAAAGAGATGGAGAGAGTTATAAAGAGATGGAGAGAGTTCTAAAGAGATGGAGATGGAGAGAGTTATATAGAGATGGAGAGAGTTCTAAAGAGATGGAGATGGAGAGAGTTTTATAGAGATGGAGAGAGTTCTAAAGAGATGGAGAGAGTTCTAAAGAGATGGAGATGGAGTGAGTTATATAGAGATGGAGATGGAGAGAGTTATATAGAGATGGAGATGGAGAGAGTTATATAGAGATGGAGAGAGTTATAAAGAGATGGAGAGAGTTATAAAGAGATGGAGAGAGTTATAAAGAGATGGAGATGGAGAGAGTTATATAGAGATGGAGATGGAGAGAGTTATATAGAGATGGAGAGAGTTATAAAGAGATGGAGAGAGTTATAAAGAGATGGAGAGAGTTATAAAGAGATGGAGAGAGTTATATAGAGATGGAGATGGAGAGAGTTACATAGAGATGGAGAGAGTTCTAAAGAGATGGAGAGAGTTCTAAAGAGATGGAGAGAGTTCTAAAGAGATGGAGAGAGTTCTAAAGAGATGGAGAGAGTTATATAGAGATGGAGAGAGTTATATAGAGATGGAGAGAGTTATATAGAGATGGAGAGAGTTATAAAGAGATGGAGAGAGTTATAAAGAGATGGAGATGGAGAGAGTTATATAGAGATGGAGATGGAGAGAGTTATATAGAGATGGAGAGAGTTATAAAGAGATGGAGAGAGTTATAAAGAGATGGAGATTTATAAAGAGATGGAGAGAGTTATATAGAGATGGAGAGAGTTATATAGAGATGGAGAGAGTTATATAGAGACGGAGAGAGTTATAAAGAGATGGAGAGAGTTATAAAGAGATGGAGAGAGTTATAAAGAGATGGAGAGAGTTATATAGAGATGGAGAGAGTTATAAAGAGATGGAGAGAGTTATAAAGAGATGGAGAGAGTTATAAAGAGATGGAGAGAGTTATAAAGAGATGGAGAGAGTTCTAAAGAGATGGAGATGGAGAGAGTTTTATAGAGATGGAGAGAGTTCTAAAGAGATGGAGAGAGTTCTAAAGAGATGGAGAGAGTTATATAGAGATGGAGAGAGTTATATAGAGATGGAGAGAGTTATATAGAGATGGAGAGAGTTATAAAGAGATGGAGAGAGTTATAAAGAGATGGAGATTTATAAAGAGATGGAGAGAGTTATATAGAGATGGAGAGAGTTATAAAGAGATGGAGAGAGTTATAAAGAGATGGAGAGAGTTATAAAGAGATGGAGAGAGTTATAAAGAGATGGAGAGAGTTCTAAAGAGATGGAGATGGAGAGAGTTTTATAGAGATGGAGAGAGTTCTAAAGAGATGGAGAGAGTTCTAAAGAGATGGAGAGAGTTCTAAAGAGATGGAGAGAGTTATATAGAGATGGAGAGAGTTATATAGAGATGGAGAGAGTTATATAGAGATGGAGAGAGTTATAAAGAGATGGAGAGAGTTATAAAGAGATGGAGATTTATAAAGAGATGGAGAGAGTTATATAGAGATGGAGAGAGTTATAAAGAGATGGAGAGAGTTATAAAGAGATGGAGAGAGTTATAAAGAGATGGAGAGAGTTATAAAGAGATGGAGAGAGTTCTAAAGAGATGGAGATGGAGAGAGTTATATAGAGATGGAGAGAGTTATAAAGAGATGGAGAGAGTTATAAAGAGATGGAGAGAGTTATAAAGAGATGGAGAGAGTTATAAAGAGATGGAGAGAGTTCTAAAGAGATGGAGATGGAGAGAGTTTTATAGAGATGGAGAGAGTTCTAAAGAGATGGAGAGAGTTCTAAAGAGATGGAGATGGAGTGAGTTATATAGAGATGGAGATGGAGAGAGTTATATAGAGATGGAGAGAGTTATAAAGAGATGGAGAGAGTTATAAAGATATGGAGAGAGTTATAAAGAGATGGAGATGGAGAGAGTTATATAGAGATGGAGATGGAGAGAGTTATATAGAGATGGAGAGAGTTATAAAGAGATGGAGAGAGTTCTAAAGAGATGGAGAGAGTTCTAAAGAGATGGAGATGGAGAGAGTTATATAGAGATGGAGATGGAGAGAGTTACATAGAGATGGAGAGAGTTCTAAAGAGATGGAGAGAGTTCTAAAGAGATGGAGAGAGTTCTAAAGAGATGGAGAGAGTTCTAAAGAGATGGAGAGAGTTATATAGAGATGGAGAGAGTTATATAGAGATGGAGAGAGTTATAAAGAGATGGAGATGGAGAGAGTTATATAGAGATGGAGATGGAGAGAGTTATATAGAGATGGAGAGAGTTATAAAGAGATGGAGAGAGTTATATAGAGATGGAGAGAGTTATATAGAGATGGAGAGAGTTATATAGAGATGGAGAGAGTTATATAGAGATGGAGAGAGTTATATAGAGATGGAGAGAGTTATAAAGAGATGGAGAGAGTTATATAGAGATGGAGAGAGTTCTATAGAGATGGAGAGAGTTCTAAAGAGATGGAGAGAGTTCTAAAGAGATGGAGAGAGTTCTAAAGAGATGGAGATGGAGAGAGTTATATAGAGATGGAGAGAGTTATAAAGAGATGGAGAGAGTTATAAAGAGATGGAGAGAGTTATAAAGAGATGGAGAGAGTTCTAAAGAGATGGAGATGGAGAGAGTTATATAGAGATGGAGAGAGTTCTAAAGAGATGGAGATGGAGAGAGTTTTATAGAGATGGAGAGAGTTCTAAAGAGATGGAGAGAGTTCTAAAGAGATGGAGATGGAGTGAGTTATATAGAGATGGAGATGGAGAGAGTTATATAGAGATGGAGAGAGTTATATAGAGATGGAGAGAGTTATAAAGAGATGGAGAGAGTTATAAAGAGATGGAGAGAGTTATAAAGAGATGGAGATGGAGAGAGTTATATAGAGATGGAGATGGAGAGAGTTATATAGAGATGGAGAGAGTTATAAAGAGATGGAGAGAGTTATAAAGAGATGGAGAGAGTTATAAAGAGATGGAGAGAGTTATATAGAGATGGAGATGGAGAGAGTTACATAGAGATGGAGAGAGTTCTAAAGAGATGGAGAGAGTTCTAAAGAGATGGAGAGAGTTCTAAAGAGATGGAGAGAGTTCTAAAGAGATGGAGAGAGTTATATAGAGATGGAGAGAGTTATATAGAGATGGAGAGAGTTATATAGAGATGGAGAGAGTTATAAAGAGATGGAGAGAGTTATAAAGAGATGGAGATGGAGAGAGTTATATAGAGATGGAGATGGAGAGAGTTATATAGAGATGGAGAGAGTTATAAAGAGATGGAGAGAGTTATAAAGAGATGGAGATTTATAAAGAGATGGAGAGAGTTATATAGAGATGGAGAGAGTTATATAGAGATGGAGAGAGTTATATAGAGATGGAGAGAGTTATAAAGAGATGGAGAGAGTTATAAAGAGATGGAGAGAGTTATAAAGAGATGGAGAGAGTTATATAGAGATGGAGAGAGTTATAAAGAGATGGAGAGAGTTATAAAGAGATGGAGAGAGTTATAAAGAGATGGAGAGAGTTATAAAGAGATGGAGAGAGTTCTAAAGAGATGGAGATGGAGAGAGTTTTATAGAGATGGAGAGAGTTCTAAAGAGATGGAGAGAGTTCTAAAGAGATGGAGAGAGTTATATAGAGATGGAGAGAGTTATATAGAGATGGAGAGAGTTATATAGAGATGGAGAGAGTTATAAAGAGATGGAGAGAGTTATAAAGAGATGGAGATTTATAAAGAGATGGAGAGAGTTATATAGAGATGGAGAGAGTTATAAAGAGATGGAGAGAGTTATAAAGAGATGGAGAGAGTTATAAAGAGATGGAGAGAGTTATAAAGAGATGGAGAGAGTTCTAAAGAGATGGAGATGGAGAGAGTTTTATAGAGATGGAGAGAGTTCTAAAGAGATGGAGAGAGTTCTAAAGAGATGGAGAGAGTTCTAAAGAGATGGAGAGAGTTATATAGAGATGGAGAGAGTTATATAGAGATGGAGAGAGTTATATAGAGATGGAGAGAGTTATAAAGAGATGGAGAGAGTTATAAAGAGATGGAGATTTATAAAGAGATGGAGAGAGTTATATAGAGATGGAGAGAGTTATAAAGAGATGGAGAGAGTTATAAAGAGATGGAGAGAGTTATAAAGAGATGGAGAGAGTTATAAAGAGATGGAGAGAGTTCTAAAGAGATGGAGATGGAGAGAGTTATATAGAGATGGAGAGAGTTATAAAGAGATGGAGAGAGTTATAAAGAGATGGAGAGAGTTATAAAGAGATGGAGAGAGTTATAAAGAGATGGAGAGAGTTCTAAAGAGATGGAGATGGAGAGAGTTTTATAGAGATGGAGAGAGTTCTAAAGAGATGGAGAGAGTTCTAAAGAGATGGAGATGGAGTGAGTTATATAGAGATGGAGATGGAGAGAGTTATATAGAGATGGAGAGAGTTATAAAGAGATGGAGAGAGTTATAAAGAGATGGAGAGAGTTATAAAGAGATGGAGATGGAGAGAGTTATATAGAGATGGAGATGGAGAGAGTTATATAGAGATGGAGAGAGTTATAAAGAGATGGAGAGAGTTCTAAAGAGATGGAGAGAGTTCTAAAGAGATGGAGATGGAGAGAGTTATATAGAGATGGAGATGGAGAGAGTTACATAGAGATGGAGAGAGTTCTAAAGAGATGGAGAGAGTTCTAAAGAGATGGAGAGAGTTCTAAAGAGATGGAGAGAGTTCTAAAGAGATGGAGAGAGTTATATAGAGATGGAGAGAGTTATATAGAGATGGAGAGAGTTATAAAGAGATGGAGATGGAGAGAGTTATATAGAGATGGAGATGGAGAGAGTTATATAGAGATGGAGAGAGTTATAAAGAGATGGAGAGAGTTATATAGAGATGGAGAGAGTTATATAGAGATGGAGAGAGTTATATAGAGATGGAGAGAGTTATATAGAGATGGAGAGAGTTATATAGAGATGGAGAGAGTTATAAAGAGATGGAGAGAGTTCTATAGAGATGGAGAGAGTTCTATAGAGATGGAGAGAGTTCTAAAGAGATGGAGAGAGTTCTAAAGAGATGGAGAGAGTTCTAAAGAGATGGAGATGGAGAGAGTTATATAGAGATGGAGAGAGTTATAAAGAGATGGAGAGAGTTATATTGAGATGGAGAGAGTTCTAAAGAGATGGAGAGAGTTCTAAAGAGATGGAGAGAGTTATATAGAGATGGAGAGAGTTCTAAAGAGATGGAGAGAGTTATATAGAGATGGAGAGAGTTATAAAGAGATGGAGAGAGTTATAAAGAGATGGAGATTTACAAAGAGATGGAGAGAGTTATATAGAGATGGAGAGAGTTATAAAGAGATGGAGATTTATAAAGAGATGGAGAGAGTTATATAGAGATGGAGAGAGTTATAAAGAGATGGAGAGAGTTATAAAGAGATGGAGAGAGTTATAAAGAGATGGAGAGAGTTATATAGAGATGGAGAGGTTGATGGAGGGAGTAACACCAGATAGAGTGGATGATGGAGGGAGTAACACCAGATAGAGTGGATGATGGAGGGAGTAACACCAGATAGAGTGGATGATGGAGGGAGTAACACCAGATAGAGTGGATGATGGAGGGAGTAACACCAGATAGAGTGGATGATGGAGGGAGTAACACCAGATAGAGTGGATGATGGAGGGAGTAACACCAGATAGAGTGGATGATGGAGGGAGTAACACCAGATAGAGTGGATGATGGAGGGAGTAACACCAGATAGAGAGGATGATGGAGGGAGTAACACCAGATAGAGTGGATGATGGAGGGAGTAACACCAGATAGAGTGGATGATGGAGGGAGTAACACCAGATAGAGTGGATGATGGAGGGAGTAACACCAGAGAGAGTGGATGATGGAGGGAGTAACACCAGAGAGTGGATGATGGAGGGAGTAACACCAGATAGAGTGGATGATGGAGGGAGTAACACCAGATAGAGAGGATGATGGAGGGAGTAACACCAGATAGAGTGGATGATGGAGGGAGTAACACCAGATAGAGTGGATGATGGAGGGAGTAACACCAGATAGAGTGGATGATGGAGGGAGTAACACCAGATAGAGTGGATGATGGAGGGAGTAACACCAGATAGAGTGGATGATGGAGGGAGTAACACCAGATAGAGTTGATGATGGAGGGAGTAACACCAGATAGAGTTGATGATGGAGGGAGTAACACCAGATAGAGTGGATGATGGAGGGAGTAACACCAGATAGAGTTGATGATGGAGGGAGTAACACCAGATAGAGTTGATGATGGAGGGAGTAACACCAGATAGAGTGGATGATGGAGGGAGTAACACCAGATAGAGTGGATGATGGAGGGAGTAACACCAGATAGAGTTGATGATGGAGGGAGTAACACCAGATAGAGTTGATGATGGAGGGAGTAACACCAGATAGAGTTGATGATGGAGGGAGTAACACCAGATAGAGTTGATGATGGAGGGAGTAACACCAGATAGAGTTGATGATGGAGGGAGTAACACCAGATAGAGTTGATGATGGAGGGAGTAACACCAGATAGAGTTGATGATGGAGGGAGTAACACCAGATAGAGTTGATGATGGAGGGAGTAACACCAGATAGAGTTGATGATGGAGGGAGTAACACCAGATAGAGTTGATGATGGAGGGAGTAACACCAGATAGAGTTGATGATGGAGGGAGTAACACCAGATAGAGTGGATGATGGAGGGAGTAACACCAGATAGAGTGGATGATGGAGGGAGTAACACCAGATAGAGTGGATGATGGAGGGAGTAACACCAGATAGAGTTGATGATGGAGGGAGTAACACCAGATAGAGTTGATGATGGAGGGAGTAACACCAGATAGAGTTGATGATGGAGGGAGTAACACCAGATAGAGTTGATGATGGAGGGAGTAACACCAGATAGAGTTGATGATGGAGGGAGTAACACCAGATAGAGTTGATGATGGAGGGAGTAACACCAGATAGAGTTGATGATGGAGGGAGTAACACCAGATAGAGTTGATGATGGAGGGAGTAACACCAGATAGAGTTGATGATGGAGGGAGTAACACCAGATAGAGTTGATGATGGAGGGAGTAACACCAGATAGAGTTGATGATGGAGGGAGTAACACCAGATAGAGTTGATGATGGAGGGAGTAACACCAGATAGAGTGGATGATGGAGGGAGTAACACCAGATAGAGTTGATGATGGAGGGAGTAACACCAGATAGAGTGGATGATGGAGGGAGTAACACCAGATAGAGAGGATGATGGAGGGAGTAACACCAGATAGAGTGGATGATGGAGGGAGTAACACCAGATAGAGTGGATGATGGAGGGAGTAACACCAGATAGAGTGGATGATGGAGGGAGTAACACCAGATAGAGTGGATGATGGAGGGAGTAACACCAGATAGAGTGGATGATGGAGGGAGTAACACCAGATAGAGTGGATGATGGAGGGAGTAACACCAGATAGAGTGGATGATGGAGGGAGTAACACCAGATAGAGTGGATGATGGAGGGAGTAACACCAGATAGAGTGGATGATGGAGGGAGTAACACCAGATAGAGTGGATGATGGAGGGAGTAACACCAGATAGAGTGGATGATGGAGGGAGTAACACCAGATAGAGTGGATGATGGAGGGAGTAACACCAGATAGAGTTGATGATGGAGGGAGTAACACCAGATAGAGTGGATGATGGAGGGAGTAACACCAGATAGAGTGGATGATGGAGGGAGTAACACCAGATAGAGTGGATGATGGAGGGAGTAACACCAGATAGAGTGGATGATGGAGGGAGTAACACCAGATAGAGTGGATGATGGAGGGAGTAACACCAGATAGAGTGGATGATGGAGGGAGTAACACCAGATAGAGTGGATGATGGAGGGAGTAACACCAGATAGAGTGGATGATGGAGGGAGTAACACCAGATAGAGTGGATGATGGAGGGAGTAACACCAGATAGAGTGGATGATGGAGGGAGTAACACCAGATAGAGTGGATGATGGAGGGAGTAACACCAGATAGAGTGGATGATGGAGGGAGTAACACCAGATAGAGTGGATGATGGAGGGAGTAACACCAGATAGAGTGGATGATGGAGGGAGTAACACCAGATAGAGTGGATGATGGAGGGAGTAACACCAGATAGAGTGGATGATGGAGGGAGTAACACCAGATAGAGTGGATGATGGAGGGAGTAACACCAGATAGAGTGGATGATGGAGGGAGTAACACCAGATAGAGTGGATGATGGAGGGAGTAACACCAGATAGAGAGGATGATGGAGGGAGTAACACCAGATAGAGTGGATGATGGAGGGAGTAACACCAGATAGAGTGGATGATGGAGGGAGTAACACCAGATAGAGTGGATGATGGAGGGAGTAACACCAGATAGAGTGGATGATGGAGGGAGTAACACCAGATAGAGTGGATGATGGAGGGAGTAACACCAGATAGAGTGGATGATGGAGGGAGTAACACCAGATAGAGTTGATGATGGAGGGAGTAACACCAGATAGAGTGGATGATGGAGGGAGTAACACCAGAGAGTGGATGATGGAGGGAGTAACCCCAGATAGAGTGGATGATGGAGGGAGTAACACCAGATAGAGTGGATGATGGAGGGAGTAACACCAGATAGAGTGGATGATGGAGGGAGTAACACCAGATAGAGTGGATGATGGAGGGAGTAACACCAGATAGAGTGGATGATGGAGGGAGTAACACCAGATAGAGTGGATGATGGAGGGAGTAACACCAGATAGAGAGGATGATGGAGGGAGTAACACCAGATAGAGTGGATGATGGAGGGAGTAACACCAGATAGAGTGGATGATGGAGGGAGTAACACCAGATAGAGTGGATGATGGAGGGAGTAACACCAGATAGAGTGGATGATGGAGGGAGTAACACCAGATAGAGTGGATGATGGAGGGAGTAACACCAGATAGAGTGGATGATGGAGGGAGTAACACCAGATAGAGTGGATGATGGAGGGAGTAACACCAGATAGAGTGGATGATGGAGGGAGTAACACCAGATAGAGTGGATGATGGAGGGAGTAACACCAGATAGAGTTGATGATGGAGGGAGTAACACCAGATAGAGTTGATGATGGAGGGAGTAACACCAGATAGAGTGGATGATGGAGGGAGTAACACCAGATAGAGTGGATGATGGAGGGAGTAACACCAGATAGAGTGGATGATGGAGGGAGTAACACCAGATAGAGTGGATGATGGAGGGAGTAACACCAGATAGAGTGGATGATGGAGGGAGTAACACCAGATAGAGTGGATGATGGAGGGAGTAACACCAGATAGAGTGGATGATGGAGGGAGTAACACCAGATAGAGTGGATGATGGAGGGAGTAACACCAGATAGAGTGGATGATGGAGGGAGTAACACCAGATAGAGTGGATGATGGAGGGAGTAACACCAGATAGAGTGGATGATGGAGGGAGTAACACCAGATAGAGTGGATGATGGAGGGAGTAACACCAGATAGAGAGGATGATGGAGGGAGTAACACCAGATAGAGTGGATGATGGAGGGAGTAACACCAGATAGAGTGGATGATGGAGGGAGTAACACCAGATAGAGAGGATGATGGAGGGAGTAACACCAGATAGAGTGGATGATGGAGGGAGTAACACCAGATAGAGTGGATGATGGAGGGAGTAACACCAGATAGAGTGGATGATGGAGGGAGTAACACCAGATAGAGTGGATGATGGAGGGAGTAACACCAGATAGAGTGGATGATGGAGGGAGTAACACCAGATAGAGTGGATGATGGAGGGAGTAACACCAGATAGAGTTGATGATGGAGGGAGTAACACCAGATAGAGTGGATGATGGAGGGAGTAACACCAGATAGAGTGGATGATGGAGGGAGTAACACCAGATAGAGTGGATGATGGAGGGAGTAACACCAGATAGAGTGGATGATGGAGGGAGTAACACCAGATAGAGTGGATGATGGAGGGAGTAACACCAGATAGAGTGGATGATGGAGGGAGTAACACCAGATAGAGTGGATGATGGAGGGAGTAACACCAGATAGAGTGGATGATGGAGGGAGTAACACCAGATAGAGTGGATGATGGAGGGAGTAACACCAGATAGAGTTGATGATGGAGGGAGTAACACCAGATAGAGTGGATGATGGAGGGAGTAACACCAGATAGAGTGGATGATGGAGGGAGTAACACCAGATAGAGTGGATGATGGAGGGAGTAACACCAGATAGAGTTGATGATGGAGGGAGTAACACCAGATAGAGTGGATGATGGAGGGAGTAACACCAGATAGAGTGGATGATGGAGGGAGTAACACCAGATAGAGTGGATGATGGAGGGAGTAACACCAGATAGAGTGGATGATGGAGGGAGTAACACCAGATAGAGTGGATGATGGAGGGAGTAACACCAGATAGAGTTGATGATGGAGGGAGTAACACCAGATAGAGTGGATGATGGAGGGAGTAACACCAGATAGAGTGGATGATGGAGGGAGTAACACCAGATAGAGTGGATGATGGAGGGAGTAACACCAGATAGAGTTGATGATGGAGGGAGTAACACCAGATAGAGTGGATGATGGAGGGAGTAACACCAGATAGAGTGGATGATGGAGGGAGTAACACCAGATAGAGTGGATGATGGAGGGAGTAACACCAGATAGAGTGGATGATGGAGGGAGTAACACCAGATAGAGTGGATGATGGAGGGAGTAACACCAGATAGAGTGGATGATGGAGGGAGTAACACCAGATAGAGTGGATGATGGAGGGAGTAACACCAGATAGAGTGGATGATGGAGGGAGTAACACCAGATAGAGTGGATGATGGAGGGAGTAACACCAGATAGAGTGGATGATGGAGGGAGTAACACCAGATAGAGTGGATGATGGAGGGAGTAACACCAGATAGAGTGGATGATGGAGGGAGTAACACCAGATAGAGTGGATGATGGAGGGAGTAACACCAGATAGAGTGGATGATGGAGGGAGTAACACCAGATAGAGTGGATGATGGAGGGAGTAACACCAGATAGAGTGGATGATGGAGGGAGTAACACCAGATAGAGTGGATGATGGAGGGAGTAACACCAGATAGAGTGGATGATGGAGGGAGTAACACCAGATAGAGAGGATGATGGAGGGAGTAACACCAGATAGAGTGGATGATGGAGGGAGTAACACCAGATAGAGTGGATGATGGAGGGAGTAACACCAGATAGAGTGGATGATGGAGGGAGTAACACCAGATAGAGTGGATGATGGAGGGAGTAACACCAGATAGAGTGGATGATGGAGGGAGTAACACCAGATAGAGTGGATGATGGAGGGAGTAACACCAGATAGAGTTGATGATGGAGGGAGTAACACCAGATAGAGTGGATGATGGAGGGAGTAACACCAGATAGAGTGGATGATGGAGGGAGTAACACCAGATAGAGTGGATGATGGAGGGAGTAACACCAGATAGAGTGGATGATGGAGGGAGTAACACCAGATAGAGTGGATGATGGAGGGAGTAACACCAGATAGAGTGGATGATGGAGGGAGTAACACCAGATAGAGTGGATGATGGAGGGAGTAACACCAGATAGAGTGGATGATGGAGGGAGTAACACCAGATAGAGTGGATGATGGAGGGAGTAACACCAGATAGAGTTGATGATGGAGGGAGTAACACCAGATAGAGTGGATGATGGAGGGAGTAACACCAGATAGAGTGGATGATGGAGGGAGTAACACCAGATAGAGTGGATGATGGAGGGAGTAACACCAGATAGAGTTGATGATGGAGGGAGTAACACCAGATAGAGTGGATGATGGAGGGAGTAACACCAGATAGAGTGGATGATGGAGGGAGTAACACCAGATAGAGTGGATGATGGAGGGAGTAACACCAGATAGAGTGGATGATGGAGGGAGTAACACCAGATAGAGTGGATGATGGAGGGAGTAACACCAGATAGAGTTGATGATGGAGGGAGTAACACCAGATAGAGTGGATGATGGAGGGAGTAACACCAGATAGAGTGGATGATGGAGGGAGTAACACCAGATAGAGTGGATGATGGAGGGAGTAACACCAGATAGAGTTGATGATGGAGGGAGTAACACCAGATAGAGTGGATGATGGAGGGAGTAACACCAGATAGAGTGGATGATGGAGGGAGTAACACCAGATAGAGTGGATGATGGAGGGAGTAACACCAGATAGAGTGGATGATGGAGGGAGTAACACCAGATAGAGTGGATGATGGAGGGAGTAACACCAGATAGAGTGGATGATGGAGGGAGTAACACCAGATAGAGTGGATGATGGAGGGAGTAACACCAGATAGAGTGGATGATGGAGGGAGTAACACCAGATAGAGTGGATGATGGAGGGAGTAACACCAGATAGAGTTGATGATGGAGGGAGTAACACCAGATAGAGTGGATGATGGAGGGAGTAACACCAGATAGAGTGGATGATGGAGGGAGTAACACCAGATAGAGTTGATGATGGAGGGAGTAACACCAGATAGAGTGGATGATGGAGGGAGTAACACCAGATAGAGTGGATGATGGAGGGAGTAACACCAGATAGAGTGGATGATGGAGGGAGTAACACCAGATAGAGTGGATGATGGAGGGAGTAACACCAGATAGAGTGGATGATGGAGGGAGTAACACCAGATAGAGTGGATGATGGAGGGAGTAACACCAGATAGAGTGGATGATGGAGGGAGTAACACCAGATAGAGTGGATGATGGAGGGGGTAACACCAGATAGAGTGGATGATGGAGGGGGTAAAACCAGATAGAGTGGATGATGGAGGGGGTAACACCAGATAGAGTGGATGATGGAGGGAGTAACACCAGATAGAGTGGATGATGGAGGGAGTAACACCAGATAGAGTGGATGATGGAGGGGGTAACACCAGATAGAGTGGATGATGGAGGGAGTAACACCAGATAGAGTGGATGATGGAGGGGGTAACACCAGATAGAGTGGATGATGGAGGGAGTAACACCAGATAGAGTGGATGATGGAGGGGGTAAGGTGCTACAGTATATATTTTCCATGTACCTTTTTCTCTAGCCGGTCAATAAGCTTCTGGAGTCTGTTGACCTGAGTCATCCATTGGTTGTCCTCCTCATACAGACCTGGCAGAAAGGGTTGGGTTGGGTTTAGGGTTAGGGTTGGATTTAGGGTTTGGGTTGGATTTAGGGTTTGGGTTGGATTTAGAGTTTGGGTTGGATTTAGGGTTTGGGTTGGGGTTGGATTTAGGGTTTGGGTTGGGGTAAGTAAGTAAGTAAGTAAAATTTATTTATACAGCGCCTTTCACAGACTAGGTCACAAAGCGCTTTACAATAGACAATAAAACATAATAGAAACAGGCTAAAAGAAATAAAATAAAACAGACAAAAGATTATCAATATATAAAGGACAGAGATATATATATATATAAGGACAGGGATTACCCAAAAGCTAACCTAAACAAATGAGTCTTCACTTGTCCCCTAAAACTGTCCACATTCTCAGCAAACCTAATACTGGTTGGCAAAGCATTCCATAACCTGGGTGCCATAGCGGCGAAGGCTCTATCCCCACATGTCTTTAAACGAGTGCGTGGCGTAGATAGCAGATTTTGGTTATTAGACCTGAGGGACCGGAGAGGGGTATGAAAATGAATTATGTCAGCAAGATAAGCAGGGGCCTTAGGGTTAGGGTTGGGGTTGGATTTAGGGTTTGGGTTGGGGTTAGGGTTAGGGTTGGGGTTGGATTTAGGGTTTGGGTTGGGGTTAGGGTTAGGGTTGGGGTTGGATTTAGGGTTGGGGTTGGGGTTAGATTTAGGGTTAGGTTTAAGAGGGTTTCTGTTTATGCTGGTATCAAACCTTGGGTTGCACGGGCCCTATTACAACTATCTGCCCTGTTTCTATATTGTACATGTGACTGGTCTGGAGAGGGTGAGAGAACATGAAAGATCTAGAGCTCGAGGGGTCACCCATAACACTTCAACAACAGGAAGGTCATTATTGATTAGGTGCTGAGGGTAAACAAGTTTCATTTAAAACAAATATTATATAATAAAATAAAACTGGATCAATAAATAAATAGATAAATCATTAAATAAGTAAGTAGTGGGCCAGGTATCCTAGCATCAGGTAGCCTAGCGGCAGGTATCCTAGCATCAGGTAGCCTAGCGCCAGGTATCCTAGCATCAGGTAGCCTAGCGCCAGGTATCCTAGCATCAGGTAGCCTAGCGCCAGGTATCCTAGCATCAGGTAGCCTAGCGCCAGGTATCCTAGCATCAGGTAGCCTAGCGCCAGGTATCCTAGCATCAGGTAGCCTAGCGCCAGGTAGCCTAGCGCCAGGTATCCTAGCATCAGGTAGCCTAGCGCCAGGTATCCTAGCATCAGGTAGCCTAGCGCCAGGTATCCTAGCATCAGGTAGCCTAGCGCCAGGTAGCCTAGCGCCAGGTATCCTAGCATCAGGTAGCCTAGCGCCAGGTAGCCTAGCGCCAGGTAGCCTAGCGGCAGGTATCCTAGCGGCAGGTAGCCTAGCGGCAGGTATCCTAGCGGCAGGTAGCCTAGCGGTTAGAGCGTTGGGCCAGTAACCGAAACGTTGCTGGATCGAATACCTTGAGCAAGGCACTTAACCCTAATTTGCTCCAGGGTCTGACCCTGTAGGGAGGCTGTCATTGTAAATAAGAATGAGTTCTTAACTGACTTGCCTGGTTAAATAAAGGTTAAATAAAGGTTAAATAAAGGTTAAATAAAGGTTAAATAAAGGTTACATAAAGGTTAAATAAAGGTTAAATAAAGGTTACATAAAGGTTACATAAAGGTTAAATAAAGGTTAAATAAAGGTTAAATAAAGGTTAAATAAAGGTTACATAAAGGTTAAATAAAGGTTAAATAAAGGTTTTCCCACTAAGGGATGAAGTGATGAAGTGTTAATGTGCTTGATATAATACAATAAATAAATCATTGTTTTATTGAACTTCCTCCTCGTGTTGGTAGCCCCTCCTCTACCTCACTACCTCCCACGGTCAATGCTTTTTTCCTACCCTGTACCATTCATACCAAGTGGAGCCAAGGTCTTAGGTTTTGCTATCCACTTGGATTCAGCTGCTCTTCTCTGTCCTATGGACCAGTAATGCGGAGGGAGGTTGTAGGGTGATTTTAAAGTGTTTTACCAGCTGTGTTTGTAATATTTATTTTCCAATTGTGTAGAGGTGCTGTGTGACTGGTTTCTCCTATATATCTTGAAGATAGATAGATAGATAGATAGATAGATAGATAGATAGATAGATAGATAGATAGATAGATAGATAGATAGATAGATAGATAGATAGATAGATAGATAGATAGATAGATAGATAGATAGATAGATAGATAGATAGATAGATAGATAGATAGATAGGTACTTTATTGATCCCCGGGGGGGAAATTTCTTTGTCAAGCAGCTACAACAAAACACAGGGCAGGTGCAAAATGCCAGAACGAAAATACACAAAAGACAGATACACGGTACATGATACATAGAGCGGCAGTATGAAAAAGTATAGAAATACAAGAAGTCTGGAGTGCAAAAAAAAGCTATAAAAAGACATTGCAAAGTATGAGTGGTTGGCTGAATATGTACACTATACATTGTTGGATGGTTAACTATACTATACAGGTCGATGGCAGAGAAATACTTCAGTAGCTAAAAATGCGTATGATATGAGCGAGGGAATAATAGTTTACTTAATAGACAGACTGGCTAAATGAACAGGTAAGTGAATATTTTGCATGGTTAAATTAGCTGTACAGGTAAATATACAGTTATATTTACAGATAAGTGAATATTTGCATGTTTACACAAACTGTACAGGTAAATTACAGGAAGAGATACTTAAATAGCTAAATGTGTGTATGATATAATTTGGGGTAATAATAGTAATTCCCTTAAAATACAGTCCTTAGTGCGCAGGGTTTAATTACAGACAACTGCACGTATTGCACATTCGATATACTAAAAGCAATGAGAAAAGGTGAATGAGTAGTTGTTGTAAAACCTTTGACCGGTAACGTATGTCAATAACGGAAGGTCTCAAGGGGAATATGTATGAAGTTGTGTCCCAAATTAAACCCTATTCCAGATTTAGAAGAAAAAATAAAATAGGGGGCTATTTGGGACACAGCCGGAGTCATACAGTATACAGTCAGACTGAGTCACCAGCTGGTCCTACAGTATACCAGTCAGACTGAGTCACCAGCTGGTCCTACAGTATACAGTCAGACTGAGTCACCAGCTGGTCCTACAGTATACCAGTCAGACTGAGTCACCAGCTGGTCCTACAGTATACCAGTCAGACTGAGTCACCAGCTGGTCCTACAGTATACCAGTCAGACTGAGTCACCAGCTGGTCCTACAGTATACCAGTCAGACTGAGTCACCAGCTGGTCCTACAGTATACCAGTCAGACTGAGTCACCAGCTGGTCCTACAGTATACCAGTCAGACTGAGTCACCAGCTGGTCCTACAGTATACCAGTCAGACTGAGTCACCAGCTGGTCCTACAGTATACCAGTCAGACTGAGTCACCAGCTGGTCCTACAGTATACCAGTCAGACTGAGTCACCAGCTGGTCCTACAGTATACCAGTCAGACTGAGTCACCAGCTGGTCCTACAGTATACCAGTCAGACTGAGTCACCAGCTGGTCCTACAGTATACCAGTCAGACTGAGTCACCAGCTGGTCCTACAGTATACCAGTCAGACTGAGTCACCAGCTGGTCCTACAGTATACCAGTCAGACTGAGTCACCAGCTGGTCCTACAGTATACCAGTCAGACTGAGTCACCAGCTGGTCCTACAGTATACCAGTCAGACTGAGTCACCAGCTGGTCCTACAGTATACCAGTCAGACTGAGTCACCAGCTGGTCCTACAGTATACCAGTCAGACTGAGTCACCAGCTGGTCCTACAGTATACCAGTCAGACTGAGTCACCAGCTGGTCCTACAGTATACCAGTCAGACTGAGTCACCAGCTGGTCCTACAGTATACCAGTCAGACTGAGTCACCAGCTGGTCCTACAGTATACAGTCAGACTGAGTCACCAGCTGGTCCTACAGTATACCAGTCAGACTGAGTCACCAGCTGGTCCTACAGTATACCAGTCAGACTGAGTCACCAGCTGGTCCTACAGTATACCAGTCAGACTGAGTCACCAGCTGGTCCTACAGTATACCAGTCAGACTGAGTCACCAGCTGGTCCTACAGTATACCAGTCAGACTGAGTCACCAGCTGGTCCTACAGTATACCAGTCAGACTGAGTCACCAGCTGGTCCTACAGTATACCAGTCAGACTGAGTCACCAGCTGGTCCTACAGTATACCAGTCAGACTGAGTCACCAGCTGGTCCTACAGTATACCAGTCAGACTGAGTCACCAGCTGGTCCTACAGTATACCAGTCAGACTGAGTCACCAGCTGGTCCTACAGTATACCAGTCAGACTGAGTCACCAGCTGGTCCTACAGTATACCAGTCAGACTGAGTCACCAGCTGGTCCTACAGTATACCAGTCAGACTGAGTCACCAGCTGGTCCTACAGTATACCAGTCAGACTGAGTCACCAGCTGGTCCTACAGTATACCAGTCAGACTGAGTCACCAGCTGGTCCTACAGTATACCAGTCAGACTGAGTCACCAGCTGGTCCTACAGTATACCAGTCAGACTGAGTCACCAGCTGGTCCTACAGTATACCAGTCAGACTGAGTCACCAGCTGGTCCTACAGTATACCAGTCAGACTGAGTCACCAGCTGGTCCTACAGTATACCAGTCAGACTGAGTCACCAGCTGGTCCTACAGTATACCAGTCAGACTGAGTCACCAGCTGGTCCTACAGTATACCAGTCAGACTAAGTAACCAGCTGGTCCTACAGTATACTAGCCAGACTGAGTCACAAACTGTGTGTGTGTGTACGTGCATGTGTACCTGAGTTGACCAGGCTGAGTAGAGGGTTGTTGGGAGACAGACTGTTATTTCTTTGAAGCCTTCGATTGGATCTTCTCCCTGACCACTGGATGGACAGCACCTCAGGCTTCACTGGGCCTTGTCTGGGGAACACACACAGGGAGGCTGGTCAGGAATGTGTGGAAATAACCCTATCCTTTCCCTGATACACACACACACACACACACACACACACACACACACACACACACACACACACACACACACACACACACACACACACACACACACAGCTTTTGGATGTCTATGATGTAATGGGAGGTGAAGGCATAACAGTCCTGGGTTACTATAGTATTTTGGTTGGGAGGGACATCCTCTAACTAACCTCAAACCCAGCCAGTAGAAATACATCCTCTAATTAACCTCAAACCCAGCCAGTAGAAATACATCCTCTAACTAACCTCAAATCCAGCCAGTAGAAATACATCCTCTAATTAACCTCAAATCCAGCCAGTAGAAATACATCCTCTAACTAACCTCAAACCCAGCCAGTAGAAATACATCCTCTAATTAACCTCAAACCCAGCCAGTAGAAATACATCCTCTAACTAACCTCAAACCCAGCCAGTAGAAATACATCCTCTAATTAACCTCAAATCCAGCCAGTAGAAATACATCCTCTAATTAACCTCAAACCCAGCCAGTAGAAATACATCCTCTAATTAACCTCAAATCCAGCCAGTAGAAATACATCCTCTAACTAACCTCAAACCCAGCCAGTAGAAATACATCCTCTAACTAACCTCAAACCCAGCCAGTAGAAATACATCCTCTAACTAACCTCAAACCCAGCCAGTAGAAATACATCCTCTAACTAACCTCAAACCCAGCCAGTAGTAAAAACATCACCTGTCAGATAAGCCCTTTTAAAGCAGGCATACAGTACAATTCGGACCCATTCCCTTTTTCCAAATGTTGTCACGTTACAGCCTCTTTCTAAAAGGGATTCACTTAAAAAATGTCTGGTGGACATTCCTGCAGTCAGCATGCCAATTGCACGCTCCCTCAAAACTTCAGACATATGTGGCATTGTGTTTTGTGACAAAATTGCACATTTTAGAGTGGCCTTTTATTGTCCCCAGCACAAGGTGCACCTGTGTAACGATCATGCTGTTTAATCAGCTTCCTGATATGCCACACCTGTCAGGTGGATGGATTATCTTGGCAAAGGAGAAATGCTCACTAACAGGGATGTAAACACATTTGTGCACAACATTTGAGAGAAATAAGCTATTTGTGCGTATGGAACATTTCTGGGATATTTTATTTCAGCTCATGAAACATGGGACCAACACTTTATGTTTTTTTTCAGTGTACTTGAACTCATCCAGGACTGGAGTGGCCAGTGGAGTGCTGCGTATCTTAGTACAATACTAATGGCAGTGACGGGATAGCTGGCATCACATAAAATTATCCCCAGATGACAAAAGGCTAGAATCGGCACAATACGATGCACTGATTTGGCCCCCTGGTTGTTTGTGTGATGCTGCTATACATATGTGAATATATGTGAATATACGTATGTGAATATATGTGAATATACGTATGTGAATATATGTGAATATACTTATGTGAATATATGTCAATATACTTATGTGAATATATGTCAATATACGTATGTGAATATACGTATGTGAATATATGTGAATATACGTATGTGAATATATGTGAATATACGTATGTGAATATATGTGAATATATTCTTGTAAAGGGACATGTCCTGACTGCTGAGGCAGTCTTCAAAGGAAACATTGCAGGTCCCATAGGAAGGGCATTGGTCGTGTCTCTGAAACATTGCAGGTCCCATAGGAAGGGCATTGGTCGTGTCTCTGAAACATTGCAGGTCCCATAGGAAGGGCATTGGTCATTTCAGCTGAGAAATAATGTTTCCACAGGCCTCAGTCATAACAGTCCCACAGTCTCTCCTCCCATACTACAGCCTGAGTGGTAGAGGTCACCATAGAGGTCACCATAGAGGTCACCATAGAGGTCACCCCCCACTGTGGTCATCCTTTCATCCTGCAGCCAGACACACACGCATGCATACACACAAACACAAGTTCACACGTATGCACTCACATACGTACACACACACGCGCACACCCACGCACACAACTCCACAGTGAACCTGGCTAGAGGCATCACACAGAATAGAAAATGGTCTGCTTCAATCTGCCTCAGACATCAGCTACTTTAAACACATCAGAGACAGAGTTCATCTACTTAATGAGCTGATGCTTTGCTACTCAATTCTCTATTTGGAGCAAATTGGGATTCCAGCTACAGAATTTCTCCACGCACAAAACCTGCCAAGAGAAACCCACTGAGCTCTATAAGACAACCAACAATGGGCTACCACTTCCCCAACTGTAGTGATCATGAAGACAGAGACATGGCAGTGTACTCTAAGAGCCTTACAGAGACATAACAAGGGACTTGAGAAATGTTATATCTGGAGTGGTGTTTAGATGGACTGGGACTCAGGTACTGGGATTCAGGTACTGGGATTCAGGTACTGGGATTCAGGTACTGGGACTCAGGTACTGGGATTCAGGTACTGGGACTCAGGTACTGGGATTCAGGTACTGGGATTCAGGTACTGGGATTCAGGTACTGGGACTCAGGTACTGGGATTCAGGTACTGGGATTCAGGTACTGGGATGCAGGTACTGGGATTCAGGTACTGGGACTCAGGTACTGGGATTCAGGTACTGGGATTCAAGTACTGGGACTCAGGTACTGGGATTCAGGTACTGGGATTCAGGTACTGGGATTCAGGTACTGGGACTCTGAGATGACTTATGAGAGATTGGACAGGAGAGAGTAGAGGAGGAGAGGAAGGAAGGGAGAGGAGGGGAGGAGAGGAAGGAAGGGAGAGGAGAGAGGAGGGGAGAGGAGAGAGGAGAGGAGAGAGGAGAAACCTGTTACATTCACACACAGTTCTGAGGCATTCCATCCAATCACCCAGGTGCTAGAACAAAAACCAACGCTGTGGCTGCCTAGGTTCTCCATTCTGATTCAGAACGCTGTGGCTGCCTAGGTTCTCCATTCCGATTCAGAACGCTGTGGCTGCCTGGGTTCTCCATTCCGATTCAGAACGCTGTGGCTGCCTGGGTTCTCCATTCCGATTCAGAACACTGTGGCTGCCTGGGTTCTCCATTCCGATTCAGAACGCTGTGGCTGCCTGGGTTCTCCATTCTGATTCAGAACGCTGTGGCTGCCTGGGTTCTCCATTCTGATTCAGAACGCTGTGGCTGCCTGGGTTCTCCATTCTGATTCAGAACGCTGTGGCTGCTTGGGTTCTCCATTCTGATTCAGAACGCTGTGGCTGCTTGGGTTCTCCATTCTGATTCAGAACGCTGTGAGTGTTCTAAAAGGAAGCGCTGCTTCACATGGCATGGACAGAGCTGACCTCCGATCTCCATTCAGACCATATCTGGTGAGTCACACTGTTACTAATGACCCCAGAGGCATGCTACACAGAGACAGCAAATCAGACTGCTATGACACACACATTACCCAACATAGAGGTAGGCATTATAACACATTATGCTTCTATCCAACACAACTTACAGTCATGCATGCATACAAGCACCATGTTCTACCAACTGAGCCATACAGGTCCACACACTAATTGCGTAGACACAGAGGAGAGGAGAGGAGAGGAGAGGAGAGGAGAGGAGAGGAGAGGAGAGGAGAGGAGAGGAGAGGAGAGGAGAGGAGAGGAGAGGAGAGGAGAGGAGAGGAGAGGAGGACTTGCCTCTCCTGTCGGGTCTGTTCGGCCGTGATTTCCATGGCACATTCTAGGGAGCTCTGCAGCGAGTGGAGCTGATTGGTTGTCTCTTTCAACAGGAAGCGTGTCACAAACTGCTCCAGGTGTGTGGCTTCCTGGTAGTCCTGGAGGAGAGAAGAACCAACCCTTAGAACCCCTAGACCCTAGTGGGCTTTCTGGTAGTCCTGGAGAAGAGAAGAACCAACCCTAGAACCTAACCCTTATAACCCCCAACCTCTAACCTCTATCCTCTATCCTCCAACCTCTAACCTCTAACCTCTATCCTCTATCCTCCAACCTCTATCCTCTAACCTCTAACCTCTATCCTCTATCCTCTATCCTCTAACCTCTAACCTCTAACCTCTAACCTCTATCCTCCAACCTCTATCCTCTAACCTCTAACCTCTATCCTCTAACCTCTATCCTCCAACCTCTAACCTCTAACCTCTAACCTCTATCCTCTATCCTCTAACCTCTAACCTCTAACCTCTAACCTCTAACCTCTATCCTCCAACCTCTATCCTCTAACCTCTAACCTCTAACCTCTAACCTCTAACCTCTATCCTCTATCCTCCAACCTCTATCCTCTAACCTCTAACCTCTATCCTCTATCCTCCAACCTCTATCCTCCATCCTCTAACCTCTAACCTCTAACCTCTATCCTCTAACCTCTAACCTCGAACCTCTATCCTCTATCCTCTAACCTCTATCCTCTATCCTCTATCCTCTAACCTCTATCCTCTATCCTCTAACCTCTAACCTCTATCCTCTAACCTCTATCCTCTAACCTCTATCCTCTATCCTCTATCCTCTAACCTCTAACCTCTAACCTCTATCCTCTATCCTCTAACCTCTATCCTCTATCCTCTATCCTCTAACCTCTATCCTCTATCCTCTATCCTCTATCCTCTAACCTCTAACCTCTAACCTCTATCCTCTATCCTCTAACCTCTAGCCTCTATCCTCTATCCTCTATCCTCTAACCTCTAACCTCTATCCTCTATCCTCTAACCTCTATCCTCTATCCTCTAACTATCTAGACTTATTTATTAATTCAGGTCTGTACAGTCGTGGCCAAAAGTTTTGAGAATGACACAAGTATTGGTCTCTACAAAGTTTGCTGCCTCAGTGTTGATGATGGTAATTTGCATATACTCCAGAATGTCATGAAGAGTGATCAGATGAATTGCAATTAATTGCAAAGTCCCTCTTTGCCATGAAAATGAACTTAATCCCCAAAAAACACAAAAGGACCAGCTGCCATCATGTCAGTGATTGTCTCGTTAACACAGGTGAGAGTGTTGATGAGGACAAGGCTGGAGATCACTCTGTCATGCTGATTCAGTCAGAATAACAGACTGTAAGCTTTAAAAGGAGGGTGGTGCTTGAAATCATTGTTCTTCCTCTGTCAACCATGGTTACCTGCAAGGAAACACGTGCCGTCATTGTTGCTTTGCACAAAAACGGCTTCACAGGCAAGGATATTGCTGCTGGTAAGATTGCACCTAAATCAACCATTTATCGGATCATCAAGAACTTCAGGAGAGAGGTTCAATTGTTGTGAAGAAGGCGTCAGGGCGCCCAAGAAAGTCCAGCAAGCTCAAGAGGCGGGTGGACAAACAAAAACCCACAACTTCTGACAAACTCCAAGCATTGATTATGCAAGAATGGCCTGCCATCAGTCAGGACGTGGCCCAGAAGTTAATTGACAGCATGCCAGGGCGGATTGCAGAGGTCTTGAAAAAGAAGGGTCAACACTGCAAATATTGACTCTTTGCATAAACTGAATGTCATTGTCAATGAAAGCCTTTGACACTTATGGAATACTTGTAATTATACTTCAGTGTTACCATAGTAACTACTGACATAAAGATCTAAGAACACTGAAGCAGCAAACTTTGTGGAGACCAATACTTGTGTCATTCTCAAAACTTTTGACCACAACTGTACAGTTGTTATATCATATCACATGCAATATTGTAAGTAATTCTTGGACTTAACTTACGTAGTCATTCACTCAGGAATGTATATTAGTATCCTGCCAGTTGTATCTTTTTTCATAGCTTTTAGTATATCGAATGTGCAATACCTGCATTTATCTGTAATTAAACCCTGCGCACTAAGGACTGTATTTTAAGGGAATTACTATTATTACCCCAAATGATATCATACACACATTTAGCTATTAAAGTATCTCTTCCTGTCATTTACCTGTACAGTTAATTTAAGCATGCAAAATATTCACTTAACTGTTAATTTAACCAGACTGTATATTAAGTAAACTATTATTACCCTCACTTACAGGTGCTTACAGGAGCTGTAGGGCCTCACTTATGCTTCTCGGGTAAATAAGCTGATCAGGAAGGCTAGCTCTGTTCTGGGGATGAGCCTTGACACTCTAGAGGAGGTGGTGGAGAGACGGATCCTGGCCAAACTGCTGGCCATCATGGACAACGTCACCCAGCCTCTGCATGCCATGCTTATGACGCAGAGGAGCACCTTCAGTCACAGACTGATCCCACCACGGTGTGCCAGAGAGCGCTACAGGAGGTCCTTCCTGCCGGCGGCTATTAGACTATATAATGCCTCACCGGGGTGCCATGCCGCCGGCAACATAGATCTGGAACTGTTGGGGTGCTAGGACCTAGTTTAACAATTATGCATCCATCCGTGAGTAACTCTGGTCTGTAATCACTTATTCACTCAGGACTTATTTATTCATTCAGGTCTGTATATACATACTCATGTACAGTTGTTATATCATATCACGTGCAATATTGCTAGTAATTCTTGGACCTAACTTGCGTAGTCATTCACTCAGGAATGCATATTAGTATCCTGCCAGTTGCACCTTTTCTCATTGCTTTTAGTATATCGAATGTGCAATACGTGCAGTTGTCTGTAATTAAACCCTGCGCACTAAGGACTGTATTTTAAGGGAATTACTATTATTACCCCAAATTATATCATACACACATTTAGCTATTTAAGTATCTCTTCCTGTCATTTACCTGTACAGTTAATGTAACCATGCAAATATTCACTTACCTGTTAATATAACTGTATATTTACCTGTACAGCTAATTTAACCATGCAAAATATTCACTTACCTGTTCATTTACCCAGTCTGTCTATTAAGTAAACTATTATTACCTCGCTCATATCATACGCATTTTTAGCTACTGAAGTATTTCTCTGCCATCGACCTGTATAGTATAGTTAACCATCCAACATCCACCAATGTATAGTGTACATATTCAGCCAACCACCCATACTATGCAATGTCTTTTTATAGCTTTTTTGCACTCCAGACTTCTTGTATTTCTGTAGCTGTAGGGCCTGACTGAGGCCAGGTCTCTGACTCCCTCTAGGGGGAGCTGTAGGGCCTGACTTAGGCCAGGTCTCTGACTCCCTCTAGGGGGAGCTGTAGGGCCTGACTGAGGTCAGGTCTCTGACTCCCTCTAGGGGGAGCTGTAGGGCCTGACTGAGGCCAGGTCTCTGACTCCCTCTAGAGGGAGCTGTAGGTCCTGACTGAGGCCAGGTCTCTGACTCCCTCTAGGGGGAGCTGTAGGTCCTGACTGAGGCCAGGTCTCTGACTCCCTCTAGGGGGAGCTGTAGGGCCTGACTGAGGCCAGGTCTCTGACTCCCTCTAGGGGGAGCTGTAGGGCCTGACTGAGGCCAGGTCTCTGACTCCCTCTAGGGGGAGCTGTAGGGCCTGACTGAGGCCAGGTCTCTGACTCCCTCTAGGGGGAGCTGTAGGGCCTGACTGAGGCCAGGTCTCTGACTCCCTCTAGGGGGAGCTGTAGGGCCTGACTGAGGCCAGGTCTCTGACTCCCTCTAGGGGGAGCTGTAGGGCCTATTTAAGTTCCACTGTGTGTCACCTGGGTGTGGGTTCTTGTGTGTGTCTATTCTTTGTGTTATTCACATCAGTTCACGGTCGCTACCTCTCCTTTGTTTTGAGTTGTTGTGTTTTTATCCGTTTAATAAAGGAATGTCGCTCCACCACAGCTCTGCGTCTTGTCCCGTTTATACGCACCGTGACACTGCCGCTCTATGTATCGTGTATCTGTCTTTTGTGTATTTTCGTTCTGCCATTTTTTCGTAGCTGCTTGACGAATAAATTTTCTCTCTGCGATCAATAAAGTATCCTGTCTGTCTGTCTGTCTGTCTGTCTGTCTGTCTGTCTGTCTGTCTGTCTGTCTGTCTGTCTGTCTGTCTGTCTGTCTGTCTGTCTGTCTGTCTGTCTGTCTGTCTGTCTGTCTGTCTGTCTGTCTGTCTGTCTATCTATCTATCTATCTATCTATCTATCTATCTATCTATAACCCCTAGCCATTACTTTCCATAAGAACTTGGTGTTCACAATGTGGCAGCAGGTGTGTCGTATGTAAGTCGATAATCACTGCTTCTAGTTAGCTTCCTACATTTTAGTACTGTGTCCCTCCCCTCAATACACCTCAATACACCCGCCTGTCCCTCCCCTCAATACACCCGTCTGTCCCTCCCCTCAATACACCCGCCTGTCCCTCCCCTCAATACACCCGTCTGTCCCTCCCCTCAATACACCCGCCTGTCCCTCCCCTCAATACACCCGTCTGTCCCTCCCCTCAATACACCCGCCTGTCCCTCCCCTCAATACACCCGTCTGTCCCTCCCCTCAATACACCCGTCTGTCCCTCCCCTCAATACACCCGTCTGTCCCTCCCCTCAATACACCCGTCTGTCCCTCCCCTCAATACACCCGTCTGTCCCTCCCCTCAATACACCCGTCTGTCCCTCCCCTCAATACACCTGTATGTCACTCCCCTCAATACAACTGTCTGTCCCTCTGTCCTTTCTGAAGGGGGTCATTTGATATGTACTGTTATGTTGCCCTGTAGTTAACGTAGGGCATAATGTTATGTTGCTCTGTAGTTAACGTAGGGCATAATGTTATGTTGCCCTGTAGTTAACGTAGGGCATAACGTTATGTTGCCCTGTAGTTAACGTAGGGCATAATGTTATGTTGCCCTGTAGTTAACGTAGGGCATAATGTTATGTTGCCCTGTAGTTAACGTAGGGCATAATGTTATGTTGCCCTGTAGTTAACGTAGGGCATAACGTTATGTTGCCCTGTAGTTAACGTAGGGCATAATGTTATGTTGCCCTATAGTTAACGTAGGGCATAACGTTATGTTGCCCTGTAGTTAACGTAGGGCATAATGTTATGTTGCCCTGTAGTTAACGTAGGGCATAATGTTATGTTGCCCTGTAGTTAACGTAGGGCATAATGTTATGTTGCCCTGTAGTTAACGTAGGGCATAACGTTATGTTGCCCTGTAGTTAACGTAGGGCATAACGTTATGTTGCCCTGTAGTTAACGTAGGGCATAACGTTATGTTGCCCTGTAGTTAACGTAGGGCATAACGTTATGTTGCCCTGTAGTTAACGTAGGGCATAATGTTATGTTGCCCTGTAGTTAACGTAGGGCATAATGTTATGTTGCCCTGTAGTTAACGTAGGGCATAATGTTATGTTGCCCTGTAGTTAACGTAGGGCTTCATAATGCATGGAAGGAAATATATATGTTTTCTTTTAATAAAATAGGTTTTATGGTAGATCCCTTAACTCCTCCTCCAGATGAAAATGTTAGGTGTCCAGTAGTTGACGTACCTTCTTAGTCTTGTCCATAGCCTTTAGTATTGTCACGTTGAGGTCCTCCAGGGCTGCCAGGACCTTCTCATATTTACCAAGGTGCTGGGAGAAGTACTCTTTAAACACACACACACACGGAAGATACTTAATTAATTTTTAATATAATAAAGCAACATACAGTAGTGTCCCCAGTAGGAGTCACAGGCACAGTCCTGACACTGGAAGCGCCGTGGTCAGAGCCACACAGGACTATTTATTTGTAGGAATGAAAGAGTTTGACAAGGACCTCAGGTGTTTAGTGTGTTTATGGGTGTCTAAATTTAGACACTGCTGGCAGACTCTGAGCTTATCTGCGTTAGATTTTTGTTTGTTTCTAGTTATATCGCTCAATTTTGTCGCAAATTTGAAAGTGGATTGTACGTGTGACGACCTTAATCCTAATCTCTGTAATATGCAGAAAACCTAACAATCACTACTGGAGGTTGAATGGATTCAGTGACTTTCTGCTCCCTTTCCCAGATAAAGGTCCAAAACAGCGTTGCCTTGCCTGATGGGTGTTCCACAAAGTCAACAAGGGAAACTAAGAAGTGAGGCTCAAGAGGTGGTGTCAGGAAGCCAACACTCGCTTCAGGTGGTCACCCTGTCAAATGTGACGTCACTAAATAATAAACTGGATGAGTTAGCGGCAAGGGCTAAAATAGACGAGGACTTTAGGAGAAGTATTTAATCTGCTTTACAGAAACGTGGATCAGGCAGGACAATATTGATGGACACACTTTTATTAGAGCAGATTGAGACAAAACATCACATCAGTCAACAGGCGATGCATCTTCGTAGATAATACTTGGGCCACGCAGTGTCATGTGATTGAACAAGTGTGCACCAGAGGCTATGAGATTCTCGTTGTATCATTCAGGCCATTCTATCTACCACGAGAGTTTGGACAGATTTCCATTATTCTGGTCTATGTGCCTGGACCTAACAATAAGGAAGCTGCTGACAGGATTACAGACAATGCTGCGCTTTCACAATCAACTGACCAGACAGCATCTCCCTCTCCACACACCTCCCCACTCTGTAACAGTACGTCACCTGTCCAACTCAAATCCTACAACAGTGTTATGGCAACTTGGAGGACACATACAAGGCAGTGTGCAGAGCAACCATTGGTAAATCAGACCATAACGTTATCCATCTCCTGCTGAGATACAGGCAGCAGGTGAAACGTGAAACACCTGTAGAGAAATCCATTCAGGTATGGACAGAGGAGAGCAGGGAGGAGCTCAAGGTAGCTGAGTGGTCAGAGAGTTTTGCCCATAACAGAAACGTTGCTGGATCGAATCCCTGAGCTGACAACTACATAAAGAGAGACCTAAGACAACACAGCATGGTAGCAACACAACATGACAACAACATGATAGCAACACAACATGGTAGCAGCACAAAACATGGTACAAACATTATTGGACACAGACAACAGCACAAAGGGCAAGAAGGTAGAGATGACAATACATCACACAAAGCAGCCACAACTGTCAGTAAGAGTGTCCATGATTGAGTCTTTAAATGAAGAGATTGAGATAAAACTGTCCAGTTTGAGTGTTTGTTGCAGCTCGTTCCAGTCGCTAGCTGCAGTGAACTGAAAAGACGAGAGACCCAGGGATGTGTGTGCTTTGGGGACCTTTAACAGAATGTGACTGGCAGAACGGGTGTTGTATGTGGAGGATGAGGGCTGCAGTAGATATCTCAGATAGGGGGGAGTGAGGCCTAAGAGGGTTTTATAAATAAGCATCAACCAGTGGGTCTTGTGACGGGTATACAGAGATGACCAGTTTACAGAGGAGTATAGAGTGCAGTGATGTGTCCTATAAGGAGCATTGGTGGCAAATCTGATGGCCGAAAGGTAAAGAACATCTAGCTGCTCTAGAACATCCTTACCTGCCGATCTATAAATTATGTCTCTGTAATCTAGCATGGGTAGGATGGTCATCTGAATCAGGGTTAGTTTGTCAGCTGGAGTGAAAGAGGAGCGATTACGATAGAGGAAACCAAGTCTAGATTTAACTTTAGCCTGCAGCTTTGATATGTGCTGAGAGAAGGACAGTGTACCATCCAGCCATACTCCCAAGTACTTGAATGAGGTGACTACCTCAAGCTCTAAACCCTCAGAGGTAGTAATCACACCTGTGGGGAGAGGGGCATTCTTCTTACCAAACCACATGACCTTTGTTGTGGAGGTGTTCAGAACAAGGTTAAGGGTAGAGAAAGCTTGTTGGACACTAAGAATTCTTTGTTGTAGAGTGTTTAACACAACATCCGGGGAGGGGCCAGCTGAGTATAAGACTATCATCTGCATATAAATGGATGAGAGCACTTCCTGCTGCCTGAGCTATGTTGTTGATGTAAATTGAGAAGAGCGTGGGGCCTAGGATTGAGCCTTGTGGTACTCCCTTGGTGACAGGCAGTGGCTGAGACAGCAGATTTTCTGACTTTATACTTTGAACTCTGAGAGAAGTAGTTAGCAAACCAGACCAAAGACAGTAAAGTATGTTCTGATCTAGTCCTGGCTGGTACAGTATGTTCTGATCTAGTCCTGGCTGGTACAGTATGTTCTGATCTAGTCCTGACTGGTACAGTATGTTCTGATCTAGTCCTGACTGGTACAGTATGTTCTGATCTAGTCCTGGCTGGTACAGTATGTTCTGATCTAGTCCTGACTGGTACAGTATGTTCTGATCTAGTCCTGACTGGTACAGTATGTTCTGATCTAGTCCTGGCTGGTACAGTATGTTCTGATCTAGTCCTGACTGGTACAGTATGTTCTGATCTAGTCCTGACTGGTACAGTAGGTTCTGATCTAGTCCTGACTGGTACAGTATGTTCTGATCTAGTCCTGACTGGTACAGTATGTTCTGATCTAGTCCTGACTGGTACAGTATGTTCTGATCTAGTCCTGACTGGTACAGTATGTTCTGATCTAGTCCTGGCTGGTACAGTATGTTCTGATCTAGTCCTGACTGGTACAGTATGTTCTGATCTAGTCCTGACTGGTACAGTATGTTCTGATCTAGTCCTGACTGGTACAGTATGTTCTGATCTAGTCCTGACTGGTACAGTATGTTCTGATCTAGTCCTGACTGGTACAGTATGTTCTGATCTAGTCCTGACTGGTACAGTATGTTCTGATCTAGTCCTGGCTGGTACAGTATGTTCTGATCTAGTCCTGGCTGGTACAGTATGTTCTGATCTAGTCCTGACTGGTACAGTATGTTCTGATCTAGTCCTGGCTGGTACAGTATGTTCTGATCTAGTCCTGACTGGTACAGTATGTTCTGATCTAGTCCTGGCTGGTACAGTATGTTCTGATCTAGTCCTGACTGGTACAGTATGTTCTGATCTCCTGTCAAAGCAGTGCAGCACTTTTGACGATATATTGTGTTTTCTTCACTAATACGTACTTGAAATTAAAATTAATCAAAGTCTATTTTAATATCAAATGCAATTCTAACTTACCACACAACTCATCAGTGTCCACATTGCTGAAAGACAAAATAACGGAAAAGATGATTAGTTGAATATATTTTGAGAGCTTGGAATGGCAATGTTCTTTCTGCATTTTTGTCAAAACTGAATTATTGGCATATCCTTGTTGTCACGAGGGGGTGCATATACAGACCAAGGCGTAGCGCAGGAATAGTTCAACATTTCTTTTTAATGAATTATATCAACAAAATGACGAACTATACAAAATGAAACACGATACAGCAACACAAACGCAAAGCACACTTACTTCATGACATGTAGACAATGACCCACACCATGGGTGAGGAACCTACAAACATAATGACCCACACCATGGGTGTGGAACCTACAAACACAATGACCCACACCTAGGGTGAGGAACCTACAAACATAATGACCCACACCATGGGTGAGGAACCTACAAACATAATGACCCACACCATGGGTGAGGAACCTACAAACATAATGGACCACACCTAGGGTGAGGAACCTACAAACATAATGACGCACACCTAGGGTGAGGAACCTACAAACATAATGGACCACACCTAGGCTGTGGAACCTACAACCTCCATATGTGAATTGATTGCCCCCCATCTATCTTCAGAGTTTGTACTGTTAGGTGACTTAAACTGGGATATGCTTAACACCCCGGCGGTCCTTCAATCTAAGATAGATGCCCTCAATCTCACACAAATTATCAAGGAACCCACCAGGTACAACCCAAAATCCGTAAACATGGGTACCATTATTGATATCATCCTGACTAACTTGCCCTCCAAATACACCTCCTCTGTTTTCAACCAGGATCTCAGCGATCACTGCCTCATCGCCTGCGTTCGCAATGGGTCAGCGGTCAAACGACCACCCCTTATCACTGTCAAACGCTCCCTAAAACACTTTTGCGAGCAGGCCTTTCTATTCGATCTGGCCCAGGTATCCTGGAAGGATATTGACCTCATCCCGTCAGTAGAGGACGCCTGGTTGTTCTTTAAAAGTGCTTTCCTCACCATCCTAAATAAGCATGCCCCTTTCAAAAAACGTAGAACTAAGAATAGATATAGCCCTTGGTTCACCCCAGACTTGACTGCACTAGACCAACACAAAAACATCCTGTGGCGCACTGCATTAGCATCGAATAGCCCCCGCGATATGCAGCTATTCAGGGAAGTCAGGAACAAGTACACCCAGTCAGTTAGAAAAGCAAAGGCCAGCTTTTTCAAACAGAAATTTGCTTCCTGTAGTACTAACTCCAAAAAGTTCTGGGACACTGTAAAGTCCATGGAGAATAAGAGCACCTCCTCCCAGTTGCCCACTGCATTGAGGCTCGGAAACGCTGTTACCACCGATAAATCCACGATTATCGAAAATTTCAATAAGCATTTTGCTACGGCTGGCCATGCTTTCCACCTGGCTACCCCTACCCCGGCCAACAGCTCTGTACCCCCGGCAGCTACTTGCCCAAGCCCCCCCCCGCTTCTCCTTCACCCAAATCCAGACGGCTGATGTTCTGAAAGAGCTGCTAAGTCTGGACCCCTACAAATCTGCTAGACAATCTGGACCCTCTCTTTCTGAAATTATCAGCCAAAATTGTTGCAACACCTATCACTAGCCTGTTCAACCTCTCTTTCGTATCGTCTGAGATCCCTAGAGATTGGAAAGCTGCCGCGGTCATCACCCTCTTCAAAGGAGGAGACACTCTAGACCCAAACTGTTATAGACCTATATCCATCCTGCCCTGCCTTTCTAAAGTCTTCGAAAGCCAAGTTAACAAACAGATAACTGACCACTTCGAATCCCACCGTACCTTCTCTGCTATGCATTCTGGTTTCCGAGCTGGTCATGGGTGCACCTCAGCTACGCTCAAGGTACTGAACGATATCATAACCGCCATCGATATAAGACAGTACTGTGCAGTCGTCTTCATCGACCTGGCCAAGGCTTTCGACTCTGTCAATCACCGCATTCTTATTGGCAGACTCAACAGCCTTGGTTTCTCAAGTGACTGCCTTGCCTGGTTCTCTAACTACTTTGCAGACAGAGTTCAGTGTGTCAAATCGGAGGGCCTGCTGTCCGGTCCCCTGGCAGTCTCTATGGGGGTGCCACAGGGTTCAATTCTTGGGCCAACCCTTTTCTCTATATACATCAACGATGTCGCTCTCGCTGCTGGTGACTCTCTGATCCACCTCTACGCAGATGACACCATTCTGTATACATCTGGCCCCTCTTTGGACACAGAGTTTACTAACCTTCAAACAAGCTTCAATGCCATACAACACTCCTTCCGTGGCCTCCAACTGCTCTTAAACGCTAGTAAAACTAAGTGCATGCTTTTCTATCGAACGCTGCCAGCACCCGCCCACCGGACTATCATCACTACTCTCGACGGGTCCGACTTAGAATACGTGGACACCTACAAATACCTAGGCATCTGGTTAGACTGTAAACTCAACTTCCAGACTCACATCAACCATCTCCAATCCAAAATTAAATCCAGAATTGGCTTCCTATTTCGCAACAAAGCCTCCTTCACTCATGCTGCCAAACATGCCCTTGTAAAACTGACTATCCTACCGATCCTTGATTTCGGCGATGTCATTTACAAACTAGCCTCCAACACTCTACTTAGCAAATTGGATGTAGTCTATCACAGTGCCATCCGTTTTGTTACCAAAGCCCCATACACTACCCATCACTGCGACCTGTATGCTCTCGTTGGCTGGCCTTCATTATATATTCGTCGCCAAACCCACTGGCTCCAGGTCATCTATAAGTCTTTATTAGGTAAATCCCCGCCCTATCACAGCTCACTGGTCACCACAGCAACACCCACCCGTAGCATGCGCTCCAGCAGGTATATCTCACTGGTCACCCCCAAAGCCAACACCTCCTTTGGCCGCCATTCCTTCCAGTTCTCTGCTGCCAATGACTGGAACGAATTTCAAAAATCCTTGAAGCTGGAGACTACCATCTCCCTCACTAACTTTAAGCATCAGCTGTCAAAGCTGCTTATCGATCACTGCACCTGTATACAGCCCTTCTGTAAATAGCCCACACTACTACCTCATCCCCATATTTATTATTGTTATTTTCACTAATCTTGCACTCCAGTATCTCTATTTGCACATCATCATTTGCACATCCTTCATTCCTGTGTTAATGATGATAATCTGTAATTTATTTCACCACTATGGTCTATTTATTGTCCTACCTCCTAACCTTACTGCATTTTGCACTACATTTTGCACTCTGTATATAGATTTTCTATTGTGTTTTTGACTATGTTTGTTTACTGTGTAACTCTGTGTTGTTTTTGTCTCACTGCTTTGCTTTGTCTTGGCCAGGTCGCAGTTGCAAATGAGAACTAGTTCTCAACTGACCTACCTGGTTAAATAAAGGTTAAATAAAAACAAAAAAACAAAAAACATAATGGACCACACCTAGGGTGTGGAACCTACAAACATAAGTAGGATCCTTAATTAGAGACAATGCAATGCAGCTGCCTCTAATTAGGGATCCAACACAAAACACCACATAGAAAACAAAAACCTAGAGCTGTCAGACCAAGGCTACATAGAGAAGCAAAAGGCTTCTCTATGGCCAGAGCCTGACACTTGTTTTGTACGGATAGAACCTTGACATTCCAGGTCAGGATTTCATAACATTGAGAACCCCTATAGTCTGTGGGGGGAAAATGACATATTTACCTGTTTTGTTTAATAGTTAACAATATATAGTTAACAATAGTAAGACATTACTATTGTACCAGTGCTGAGTTGTTATGGTCTCCACTCTATCTTCCTGCAGCTAGTCTGGGCGTCGAGGACATGGGTTACTAGAGGGTGATAAAAAACTCTATTGCTTTCCTAAAATCAGTGGTGCACTGAGGGAGATGTGACCTTGCATCTGGGAGACTAAGACAGGGTGGGGTTAAGACAACACCCCTGTACAAGTTGACCATAGGATGAAACCAAGGTGGCTTAGTGATTACCTGATCTATATGGGAGGGGTTGGAGCCAGCCATGTGTGGGAAGTATTTTGTGTCTTGTATAAAAGATGTCTGTTTCTCATTGTTGGTTAAACTCTCAGCAACACAACTTAGAGTGTGGAGTCGACGGCTTCATTACTGCAATAATGAATCGATGTTGGATAAAGATGATTGTTTGAATAATTGTCCAAGTCTCTCAGTACTGACATTTCCATGACAAGTCTCAACTACTACATCACTGCTGGTCTCTTCTTTAAGACCGATCACAAGTTTACATCAAATCCCTGGGTCTGTCTGTGTGGATACCTGCTCAGGGAGCTGCTGCTATGGAAACCAGGATGACATGAGTGACTTGGAAACATACAGCTGGGAGGATGGAGGGAGTCAGAGAGAGATGCTACATACAGCTGGGAGGATGGAGGGAGTCAGAGAGAGATGCTACATACAGCTGGGAGGATGGAGGGAGTCAGAGAGAGATGCTACATACAGCTGGGAGGATGGAGGGAGTCAGAGAGAGATGCTACATACAGCTGGGAGGATGGAGGGAGTCAGAGAGAGATGCTACATACAGCTGGGAGGATGGAGGGAGTCAGAGAGAGATGGAAGCATACAGCTGGGAGGATGGAGGGAGTCAGAGAGAGATGCTACATACAGCTGGGAGGATGGAGGCAGTCAGAGAGAGATGCTACATACAGCTGGGAGGATGGAGGGAGTCAGAGAGAGATGCTACATACAGCTGGGAGGATGGAGAGAGTCAGAGAGAGATGCTACATCACTGACACCACAAGGTCAGTTTTAAATATCAACAGCTCTTGGAAGCAGGATGACAAGACAAGCATCATCTGTTTGGTTGATGTCTAAAATAATCATCTTTCTCTTTCTGTCTCTCTCTTGACCATTTAGATAGAACCACAACCACTGACTTATAAACAAATACAAAAGGCAACATGTATCTATATATATATAATATACAGACACGGTCAAACTGACAACAGTACTTGGCATTTAATCCATATTTAATAGAAATCAGACTTTGCTTTGGATTTTTCATTCAACATAATAATAATATTAAACAATAACAAAACAAATGAAAATGGCATGGACAAAAATGATGGGACCCTTAACCTAATATTCTGTTGCACAACCTTTAGAGGCAATCAGTGTAATGAATGGAGCTGTGGGACCTCCTCCTCTCCGGCATTCCTCCTCTCCGGCGTTCCTCCTCTCCGGCGTTCCTCCTCTCCAGCGTTCCTCCTGGCCGGCGTTCCTCCTCTCCGGCGTTCCTCCTCTCAGGCGTTGCTCCTGGCCGGCGTTCCTCCTGGCCGGCGTTCCTCCTGGCCGGCGTTCCTCCTCTCAGGCGTTCCTCCTCTCAGGCGTTCCTCCTGGCCAGCGTTCCTCCTCTCAGGCGTTCCTCCTGGCTGGCGTTCCTCCTGGCCAGCGTTCCTCCTCTCCGGTGTTCCTCCTCTCAGGCGTTCCTCCTGGCCGGCGTTCCTCCTGGCCGGCGTTCCTCCTGGCCGGCGTTCCTCCTCTCAGGCATTCCTCCTGGCCGGCGTTCTAACCGGCGGTCGTGGGACGACGGCAGTAACACCCTGATGATCCACACCTGTTTGGTATTTGGTCATCAGGGTCACCTTATATCCTTGTGGGTTTGTTTCACCCTTCGCAGGTTATTGTTTCCTTTAGTCTGTATTGTGTTGCTGTCCTTCTTATTAAATCTTTCCTTTATTTTCGCTTCATTACTGTTTCTTCGCCTCCTCTCTCACTTTCACCCCTCGCAAAATCTATCTATCTATCTATCTATCTATCTATCTATCTATCTATCTATCTATCTATCTATCTATCTATCTATCTATCTATCTATCTATCTATCTATCTATCTATCTATCTATCTATCTATCTATCTATCTATCTATCTATCTATCTATCTATCTATCTATCTATCTATCTATCTATCTATCTATCTATCTATCTATCTATCTATCTTGGGTGCTTTTAGCTGTGTGTTTTGGGTCATTATCCTGTTGGAGGACAAATGACCTGCGACTGAGACACAGCTTTCTGACACTGGGCAGTACATTTTGCTCCAAAATGCCTTGATAGTCTTAAGATTTCATTGTGCCCTGCACAGATTCAAGGCACCCTGAGCCAGGCGCAGCAAAGCAGCCCCAAAACATAACCGAGCCTCCTCCATGTTTCACTATAGGTATGGTGTTTTTTTCGTCTGTGTACGTAGAGTTGATGTAACTTGCCAAAAAGCTTTTCTTCCATTGAGCCCACTTTCACTCATAAATCAACAGATGGTGCGATCAGAAACTGAAGTACCTTCACCTTGGAGTTCAGCTTGTATCTCTTTGGCAGTTATCCTTGGTTCTTTTTCTACCATTCACATTATCCTTCTGTTCAATCTGGGGTCGATTTTCCTCTTGCGGCTGCGGCCGCGCCCAGGGAGGTTGGCTACAGTTCCATGGACCTTAAACTTCTTAATAATATTTGCATCTGTTGTCACAGGAACATCAAGCTGCTTGGAGATGGTCTTGTAGCCTTTACCTTTACCATGCTGGTCTATTATTGTCTTTCTCATCTCCTCAGACAACTCTCTCCTTTGCTTTCTCTGGTCCATGTTCAGGTCTATGGGCCCTAGGGTCTAGGGCAACATCTGGGTCTAGGTCCATGCAACAATGATACCAAACATCACAGTGACTACTTTTCTCCATTTAAATAGGCTGAATGACTGATTACAAGAATGGAGACGTGATACTAATTAAAGAAACTAATTAGTTTGAAATATCACTATAATCCAATTATTTATTATCTTTTCTAAGGGGTTCCAACAAATGTGTCCAGGGCATTTTAGAATATCTTGGTAGAATAATCAATAATTCATCTCTTTTCACAGCTTCTTTGCTTTATTCTATGACATACCAAAGGCATGCAAGTATACATGATAAAATAGCTTTTAATTTCATCACTTTTCAGTCATGGTGATGTCTTCATTGACATTTTAAAATGTCTCCCAAATCAACACAGGAAGTCAAGGCCACCCTGTCTGTCAGTTTGGTGGATACATCCACATCCCCCCGCACCTTCACCCAGGACAATAGCTAGTACCTAGACGTCCATAGCCTGAAAGACTGAGAGACAGGGAGACAGGGAGAGAGAGAGAGAGAGAGAGGTAGGTAGGTAGGTAGGTAGGTAGGTAGGTAGGTAGGTAGGTAGGTAGGTAGGTAGGTAGGTAGGTAGGTAGGTAGGTAGGTAGGTAGGTAGGTAGGTAGGTAGGTAGGTAGGTACTTTATTGATCCCCGAGGGGACATTTAATTGTCAAGCAGCTACAACAAAACACAGGGCAGGTGCAAAATGCCAGAACGAAAATACACAAAAGACAGATACATGGTACATGATACATAGAGCGGCAGTATGAAAAAGTATAGAAATACAAGATATCTGGAGTGCAAATAAAAGCTATAAAAAGACATTGCATAGTATGGGTGGTTGGCTGAATATGTACACTATACATTGGTGGATGTTGGATGGTTAACTATACTATACAGGTTGATGGCAGAGAAATACTTCAGTAGCTAAAAATGCGTATGATATGAGCGAGGTAATAATAGTTTACTTAATATACAGACTGGGTAAATGAACAGGTAAGTGAATATTTTGCATGGTTAAATTAACTGTACAGGTAAATATACAGTTATATTTACAGATAAGTGAATACTTGCATGGTTACATTAACTGAACAGGTAAATGGCAGGAAGAGATACTTTAATAGCTAAAAGTGTGTATGATATAATTTGGGGTAATAATAGTAATTCCCTTAAAATACAGTCCTTAGTGCAGGGTTTAATTACAGACAACTGCACTTATTGCACATTCGATATACTAAAAGCAATGAGAAAAGGTGCAACTGACAGGATACTAATATGCATTCCTGAGTGAATGACTACGTACGTTCAGTCCAAGAATTACTTACAATCTTGCATGTGATATGATATAACAACTGTACATGAATATGTATATACAGACCTGAATGAATAAATAAGTCCTGAGTGAATGAGTGCTGATGGACCAGAGTTACTCACGGATGGATGCATAATTGTTAAACTAGGTCCTAGCACCCCAACAGTTCCAGGTCTATGTTGCCGACGGCACGGCACCCCGGTGAGACATTAATTAGTCTAATAGCCGCCGGCAGGAAGGACCTCCTGTAGCGCTCTCTGGCACACCGTGGTGGGATCAGTCTGTGACTGAAGGTGCTCCTCTGCGTCATAACCATAGCGTGCAGAGGGTGGGTGACGTTGTCCATGATGGCCAGCAGTTTGGCCAGGATCCGTCTCTCCACCACCTCCTCTAGAGTGTCCACCACAGACTGGTAGAAGGTATGCAGTAGTTTACTGCACACGTTGAAGGACCTGAGCCTCCTCTGAAAGTAGAGTCGGCTCTGACCCTATTGTACAGAGCCCCGGTGTTACCAGCCCATTCCAGCCTGTTGTCTAAATGGACTCCCAGGAACTTGTATGACCCAACCATTTCCACATCCATCCCCTGTATAGGGACTGCAGTCAGTTGTGCCTTGGTTCTACTGAAGTCCACCACCATCTCCTTTGTTTTTCTGATGTTGAGCTGAAGGTGGTTCTGCTCACACCACACCACAAAGTCACTGATTGTGCTCCTGTACTCCTCCTCCTGCCCACCCCTGATGCACCCTACAATAGCAGAGTCATCCGAGAACTTCTGTAGGTGGCATGTTTCAGAGTTATATCTGAAGTCTGAGGTGTAGAGGGTGAACAGGAAGGGGGACAGGACCGTTCCCTGGGGGGCCCCTGTGTTGTTCACTGCCCGTTCTGACACACAGCTCTGTAGTCGCACAAATTGTGGCCTACCGGTCAGGTAGTCCGTGACCCAGGAGACTAAGGGTGCTTCCACTTTCATCCTCCTCATCTTCTCACCCAGTAGCAGGGGCTGAATGGTATTGAAGGCACTGGAGAAGTAAAAAAACATAACCCTCACAGTGCAGCGAGGACTAACCTTTCCAGGGTCTTCATGATGTGGGATGTTAGTGCTACAGGTCTGAAGTCATTCAGGACAGTGGGGTGTGCCTTCTTGGGCACTGGGACGAGGCAGGATGTTTTCCACAGCACAGGGACCCTTTCTAGGCTCAGGCTAAGTTTGAAGGGTCGCTGGAGTATTCCACTCAGTTGTTCAGCACAGACCCTAAGCACCCTTGGGCTGATGCTATCAGGGCCTGCCACTTTCCACTGATGTAGTCTCTCCAGCTCTCTCTTCACTTGGTTGGTGGTGAAAGCCAGCCCAGGTGGGGAGGTGGGGGGGAAGGGGGGTGTTGAGGATCAGTCCAGAGGGAGCAGGGGTGGAGGTGGGGTCGCTGATTGTCTAAACAGATGTGTTGTGAGCAAAGTGGGGGTGGGAAAGCCATGAGGGTGTGTGGCCTGGGAGCTGGAGGGGAGGTGGACAGGGCCAGTATCGAACCTGTTAAAAAATTGGTTCAGCTCATTGGCTCTGTCCTGGGTCCCCTCCGTCTGCCCACTGTTGAGCTTTTTGAAGCCAGTGATATTTCTCATACCCTTCCACACCTCTCTCACCTGGCTCTGCCTCAGCTTGTCCTCCATCTTCTCCTTATACCCTCTCTTCCCCTCAGCAATCCGCAACTTCAGCTCCCTCTGGACGCATTTCAATTTGTCCTTGTCCCACTCCTTGAAGGCCCTCTTCTTCTCATTCAGCAGGGCCTTCAGGTCGCTGGTGACCCAGGGTTTATTATTTGGAAAACAGCGTACCTTCCTGGTGGGTACAGTGTTGACTACACAAAAATTGATATAGTCTGTTATGCAGTCAGTAAGTCCATCAATGTCCTCCCCATGAGCCTCACAGAGCACATCCCAGTCTGTTGTTTCAAAGCAGTCCTGTAGGGCCTCATCTCCTAATGGTCCTAGTGGTCGCAGGCTGCTGTTGGACCATAGGCCTGTAGAGTGGGGTGAGGTAGACAAGGTTGTGATCCGATCTACTGAGGAGTTGTATGCATCCTTCACATTAGCATATAACAAGTCCAGAGTTTTATTATTCCTGGTTGGGCACTTCACAAACTGTTTGAACGTGGGCAGCGTTGAAGAGAGAGATGCATGGTTAAAATCCCCCGAAATGGCAAAGAAAGCACTGGGATGCGCTGTCTGTAACCTCGCGATAACAGAGTGGATGACGTCACACGCTGTGTTTGCATCAGCGGAGGGCGGGATGTAAACAATAACAGCAATGGCCGGCGTGAATTCCCTCGCAAATAGTAGGGTCTCAGGCTAACGGCTAACAACTCAATGTCCGGGCTACAAAACTGTTCCCTAAGAGTAATATGGTTCGGATGACACCATCTGTTGTTAACTAATAAAGCCAGCCCACCACCCTTGCTCTTACCGGAAGAGACACTATCCCTGTCTGATCTGATGGTCCGGAACCCGTCGATAATGATGTTCTCTATGGGGATGTTACCGTTCAGCCAAGTCTCAGTAAAAAACATTAGGCTCGCTTCCCAAATCATGAGAAAACAAAAAGAGAATTACTTGACACGTTGGAAAGAATTAACAAAAAAAAAACAGAGCAAAATAGAATGCTATTTGTCCCTAAACAGAGAGTACAGAGTGGCAGAATACCTGACCACTGTGACTGACCCAAACTTAAGGAAAGCTTTGACTATGTACAGACTCAGTGAGCATAGCCTTGCTATTAAGAAAGGCCGCCGTAGGCAGACCTGGCTCTCAAGAGAAGACAGGCTATGTGCACACTGCCCACAAAATGAGGTGGAAACTGAGCTGCACTTCCTAACCTCCTGCCAAATGTTTGACCACATTAGAGACATATTTCCCTCAGATTACACAGATCCACAAAGAATAATAAATCCACTTTTGATAAACTCCCATATCTACTGGGTGAAATACCACAGTGTTCCATCACAGCAGAAAGATGTGTGACCTGTTGTCACAAGAAAAGGGCAACCAGTGAAGAACAAACACCATGTAAATACAACCCGTATTTATGTAGATTTATTTTCCCTTTTGTACTTTAACTATTTGCACATCATTACAATACTGTCTATAGACATAATATGACATTTTAAATGTCTTTATTATTTTTTAACCTTTGTAATGTTTACTGTACATTTTTTTTCACTTTTGTTTATAATCTATTTCACTTGCTTTGGCAATGTTAACACATGTTTCCCATGCCAATAAAGTCCTTTAAATGGAATTGAATTGAGAGAGAGAGAGAGAGAGAGAGAGAGAGAGAGAGAGAGAGAGAGAGAGAGAGAGAGAGAGAGAGAGAGAGAGAGAGAGAGAGAGAGAGAGAGAGAGAGAGAGAGAGAGAGAGAGAGAGAGACCCCTCCCTCAAGCTAAGTGGACATTACTCATGACTTTGCCTATTGTGTAGACAGACAGACAGACAGACAGACAGACAGACAGACAGACAGACAGACAGACAGACAGACAGACAGACAGACAGACAGACAGACAGACAGACAGACAGACAGACAGACAGACAGATCATCTATGTGTTTTGCTATACAGGACATTATAATGTGAGCTAGATAATGTTAGATAATGTAATAAACACCAAAAACAATAATGTATCTCCAAAATGAAATTGGTAGCATATTGTTAATATAATAGAAAACAGATGCCTGTAGATTCATGTGTTCCAGGAATCACTTTTTTTCAAGAGAGAGAAAGATAGAGAGATAGAAAGAAAGGTAGAGAGAGAATTGTGAGAGAGAGACAGAGAAAGAGAGAGAGGGATAATTCTAGAACTTACTCTGTGTTGTGAGTGTCTATGGTGTTAAAGAGCTCCTTCAGTTGATCTGATGTTAGAACTCCATCATGGAAGTAGGCTCTGAACTCATCAAACGACAACTTCCCATCATCTGCAGCACAAAACATTTGGGAATAGAATAGAATAGAATAGAATAGAATAGAATAGAATAGAAAATAAACTTGGGCATTTGGTTTGAAAATCTATTCTTCATCTGCATAGTTACACACACACACACACACACACACACACACACACCTACACACACACACACCTACACACACACACACACACACACCTACACACACACACCTACACACACACCTACACACACACACACCTACACACACACACACACACACACACACACACACACACACACACACACACACACACACACACACACACACACACACACACACACACACACACACACACACACACACACACACACACACCTACACACACACACACACACACCTACACACACACACACACACACACACACACACGCACACACACACACACACACACACACCTACACACACACACACACACACACGCACACACACACGCACACACACCTACACACAAACACACACACACACACACACACACACACACTGAATAAAAGACTGGAGTTAGACTGGAGTTAGACTGGATAAAAGACTGTAGTTAGACTGGATAAAAGACTGGAGTTAGACTGGAGTTAGACTGGATAAAAGACTGTAGTTAGACTGGAGTTAGACTGGATAAAGGACTGGAGATAGACTGGATAAAAGACTAGTTAGACTGGATAAAAGACTGGAGTTAGACTGGAGTTAGACTGGATAAAAGACTGGAGTTAGACTGGATAAAAGACTGGAGTTAGACTGGATAAAAGACTGGAGTTAGACTGGATAAAAGACTGGCGTTAGACTAGAGTTAGACTGTAGTTAGACTGGATAAAAGACTGGCGTTAGACTAGAGTTAGACTGGAGTTAGACTGGATAAAAGACTGGAGTTAGACTGGATAAAAGACTGGCGTTAGACTAGAGTTAGACTGTAGCTAGACTGGATAAAAGACTGGAGTTAGACTGGAGTTTGACTGGAGTTAGACTGGATAAAAGACTAGTGGTTGCAGCCCGGTTCCACCCCTTTATGTTAATTTGTTCCAATATTCAAATTCACCATTGTATTTATGCAAATGAGGCACCTACAATTTTCTTAATTTTAACACAAAAAAATACCTGATACCATTAGAACACGTATCCAGTTCCTCCGGGAAGAACTCAGACCTCTTTACTTTTCCCACGTTTTGTTACGTTACAGCCTTATTCTAAAATGTACTGAATAAAAACAAATCCTCAGCAATCCACACACAATACCCCATAACGATAAAGCAAAAAAGCATGCATCCTGTTTCCATTGATCATCCTTAGATGTTTCTACAACTTGATTGGAGTCCACCTGTAGTAAATTCAATTGATTGGACATGATTTGGAAAGACACACACCTGTCTATATAAGGTCCCACAGTTGACAGTGCATGTAGGAGAAAAAACCAAGCTATGGAAGGAATTGTCTGAAGAGCTCCGAGACAGGATTGTGTCGAGGCACAGATTTGGGGAAGGGTACCAAAACATTTCTGAAGCATTGAAGGTCCCCAAGAACTCAGTGGCCTCCATCATTCTTAAATGGAAGAAGTTTGGAACCGCCAAGACTCTTCCTAGAGCTGGCCGCCCGGACAAACTGAGCAATCGGGGGAGAAGGGCCTTGGTCAGGGAGGTGACCAAGAACCTGATGGTCACTCTGACAGAGCTCTAGAGTTCCTCTGTGGAGATGGGAGAACCATCCAGAAAGACAACCATCTCTGCAGCACTCCATCAAACAGGCCTTTATGGTAGACTGGCCAGAAGCCACTCCTCAGTAAAAGGCACATGACAGTCCGCGTGGAGTTTGCTAAACAGACCATGAGAGATTCTCTGGTCTGATGAAACCAAGATTGAACTCTTTGGCTTGAATGCCAAGAGTCACGTCTGGCGGAAACATGGTTCCATCCCTAAGGTGAAACATGGTGGTGGCAGCATCATGCTGTGGGGACGTTTTACAGAGGCAGGGACTGGGAGACTAGTCAGGATCGAGGAAAAGATTAGGACTGGAGTTAGACTGGATAAAAGATTGGAGTTAGATCAGAGCAAAGTACAGAGAGATCCTTGATGAAAAACTGCTCCAGAGGGCTCAGGACCTCAGACTGGGGCGAAGGTTCACCTTCCAACAGAACAATGACACTAAGCCAAGACAACGCAGGAGTGGCTTTGGGACAAGTCTGTGAATGTCCTTGAGTGGCCCAGCCAGAGTCTGGACTTGAACGCGATCTAACATCTCTGGAGAGACCTGAAAATAGCTGTGTAGCAACGCTCCCCATCCAACCTGACAGAGCTTGAGAGGATCTGCAGAGAAGAATGGAAGAAACTCCCCAAATACAGGTGTGCCAAGCTTGTAGCGTCAAACCCAAGAAGACTCAAGGCTGTAATCACTGCCAATGGTGCTTCAACAAAGTACTGAGTAAAGGGTCTGAATACTTATGTAAATGTGATAAACAAAATAAATGTTTTATAAATTAGTAAAAATGTCTATATTGTGTCATTATGGGGTATTGTGTCATTATAGGGTATTGTGTCATTATGGGGAATTGGGTCATTATGGGGTATTGTGTCATTATGGGGTATTGGGTCATTATGGGGTATTGTGTCATTATGGGGTATTGGGTCATTATGGGGTATTGTGTCATTATGGGGTATTGTGTCATTATGGGGTATTGTGTCATTATGGGGTATTGTGTCATTATGGGGTGTTGTGTCATTATGGGGTATTGTGTCATTATGGGGTATTGGGTCATTATGGGGTATTGTGTCATTATGGGGTATTGTGTCATTATGGGGTATTGTGTCATTATGGGGTATTGTGTCATTATGGGGTATTGTCTCATTATGGGGTATTGTGTCATTATGGGGTATTGGGTCATTATGGGGTATTGTGTCATTATGGGGTATTGTCTCATTATGGGGTATTGTGTCATTATGGGGTATTGTGTCATTATGGGGTATTGTGTCATTATGGGGTATTGTCTCATTATGGGGTATTGTGTCATTATGGGGTATTGGGTCATTATGGGGTATTGTGTCATTATGGGGTATTGTCTCATTATGGGGTATTGTGTCATTATGGGGTATTGGGTCATTATGGGGTATTGTCTCATTATGGGGTATTGTGTCATTATGGGGTATTGGGTCATTATGGGGTATTGTGTCATTATGGGGTATTGTCTCATTATGGGGTATTGTCTCATTATGGGGTATTGTGTCATTATGGGGTATTGTGTCATTATGGGGTATTGTGTCATTATGGGGTATTGTCTCATTATGGGGTATTGTCTCATTATGGGGTATTGGGTCATTATGGGGTATTGGGTCATTATGGGGTATTGTCTCATTATGGGGTATTGTGTCATTATGGGGTATTGTGTCATTATGGGGTATTGTGTCATTATGGGGTATTGTGTCATTATGGGGTATTGTGTCATTATGGGGTATTGTGTCATTATGGGGTATTGTCTCATTATGGGGTATTGTGTCATTATGGGGTATTGTGTCATTATGGGGTATTGTGTCATTATGGGGTATTGTGTCATTATGGGGTATTGGGTCATTATGGGGTATTGTGTCATTATGGGGTATTGTGTCATTATGGGGTATTGGGTCATTATGGGGTATTGTGTCATTATGGGGTATTGTCTCATTATGGGGTGTTGTGTCATTATGGGGTATTGTGTCATTATGGGGTATTGTATCATTATGGGGTATTGTGTCATTATGGGGTATTGTGTCATTATGGGGTATTGTGTCATTATGGGGTGTTGTGTCATTATGGGGTGTTGTGTCATTATGGGGTATTGTGTCATTATGGGGTATTGTGTCATTATGGGGTATTGTGTCATTATGGGGTATTGTGTCATTATGGGGTATTGTGTCATTATGGGGTGTTGTGTCATTATGGGGTGTTGTGTCATTATGGGGTATTGTGTCATTATGGGGTATTGTGTCATTATGGGGTATTGTGTCATTATGGGGTATTGTATCATTATGGGGTATTGTGTCATTATGGGGTATTGTGTCATTATGGGGTATTGTGTCATTATGGGGTATTGGGTCATTATGGGGTGTTGTGTCATTATGGGGTATTGGGTCATTATGGGGTATTGTGTCATTATGGGGTATTGTGTCATTATGGGGTATTGTGTCATTATGGGGTATTGTGTCATTATGGTGTATTGTGTCATTATGGGGTATTGTGTCATTATGGGGTATTGTGTCATTATGGGGTGTTGTGTCATTATGGGGTATTGTGTCATTATGGGGTATTGTGTCATTATGGGGTATTGGGTCATTATGGGGTGTTGTGTCATTATGGGGTATTGGGTCATTATGGGGTATTGTGTCATTATGGGGTATTGTGTCATTATGGGGTATTGTGTCATTATGGGGTATTGTGTCATTATGGTGTATTGTGTCATTATGGGGTATTGGGTCATTATGGGGTATTGTGTCATTATGGGGTATTGTGTCATTATGGGGTATTGTGTCATTATGGGGTATTGGGTCATTATGGGGTTTTGTGTCATTATGGGGTATTGGGTCATTATGGGGTATTGGGTCATTATGGGGTATTGTGTCATTATGGGGTATTGGGTCATTATGGGGTGTTGTGTCATTATGGGGTATTGTGTCATTATGGGGTATTGGGTCATTATGGGGTATTGGGTCATTATGGGGTATTGGGTCATTATGGGGTGTTGGGTCATTATGGGGTATTGTGTCATTATGGGGTATTGTGTCATTATGGGGTATTGGGTCATTATGGGGTTTTGTGTCATTATGGGGTATTGGGTCATTATGGGGTATTGGGTCATTATGGGGTATTGTGTCATTATGGGGTATTGGGTCATTATGGGGTATTGATGTCATTATGGGGTATTGGGTCATTATGGGGTATTGTGTCATTATGGGGTATTGTGTCATTATGGGGTATTTTGTCATTATGGGGTATTGGGTCATTATGGGGTGTTGTGTCATTATGGGGTATTGTGTCATTATGGGGTATTGGGTCATTATGGGGTATTGGGTCATTATGGGGTATTGTGTCATTATGGGGTATTGTGTCATTATGGGGTATTGGGTCATTATGGGGTATTGGGTCATTATGGGGTATTGTGTCATTATGGGGTATTGGGTCATTATGGGGTATTGGGTCATTATGGGGTATTGTGTCATTATGGGGTATTGTGTCATTATGGGGTATTGTGTCATTATGGGGTATTGTATCATTATGGGGTATTGGGTCATTATGGGGTATTGTGTCATTATGGGGTATTGGGTCATTATGGGGTATTGGGTCATTATGGGGTATTGTGTCATTATGGGGTATTGGGTCATTATGGGGTATTGGGTCATTATGGGGTGTTGTGTCATTATGGGGTGTTGTATCATTATGGGGTATTGGGTCATTATGGGGTGTTGTATCATTATGGGGTATTGGGTCATTATGGGGTATTGTGTCATTATGGGGTGTTGTATCATTATGGGGTATTGGGTCATTATGGGGTATTGGGTCATTATGGGGTGTTGTGTCATTATGGGGTGTTGTATCATTATGGGGTATTGGGTCATTATGGGGTGTTGTGTCATTATGGGGTGTTGTATCATTATGGGGTGTTGTGTGTAGATTGATGAGGTTGTAACGTAACAAAATGTGGAAAAGGTCAAGGGGTCAGAATACTTTCTGAATGGACTGTACTTCAGAAGAGTTCTTGACAGTGGTTTCTACATGCTTTGTATTTTTGGTAGACATGGTCATTTGTCTTCTAAGGTTGTCTGGCATTCTTCACTATGTCGTTTTTATAACATAAAATGGTAATGTGTCGTGTCTGAGCCTGTCTGACATTTAGAGAAAACAGAAACTGCATGAAACTGGTCATCAGTTCTGATTGGCATGACTTGGGCCCATAGCAGCTCATAGTAGGAGTACTGATGTAGGATCAGTTTAGCCTTTTAGGGCAAGGGGGGACCTGATCCTAGATCAGTACTTCTACAATCAGAAGCTTTAAGAATGTAAAACCATTTTTGGGGCGCAAGAAGGGGATAGTCAGTCAGTCATGCTGTTTCCATGACAACGCCAGAAGGTAACAGCATTAGAGAGGAGAGGAACATTTACACAGATCTCATTGAGAAATAACTACAATCCAATCCCTCCAAGCCTTAAAGACATCATGAGAGGAGAGAGAGAGAGAGAGAGATAGAGATCCAGAGAGAGAGAGAGAGAGAGAGAGAGAGATCCAGAGAGAGAGAGAGAGAGAGAGAGATCCAGAGAGAGAGAGAGAGAAGAGAGAGAGAGAGAGAGAGAGAGAGAGAGAGAGAGAGAGAGAGAGAGAGAGAGAGAGAGAGAGAGAGAGAGAGAGAGAGAGAGAGAAAGGGAGAAAGAACAAGAAAGAGAGAGAGAGAGAGATCCAGAGAGAGAGAGAGAGAGAGAGAGAGAGAGAGAGAGAGAGAGAGAGAGAGAAAGAGAGATTGAGAGATTGTGTGTACTTAAGGAACTCTTACCGTTTTTATCTGCTCTTCTTAAGATCTGAAACAAGAAAAAGCAGAGAGGATGGGCTGTTATGGAGGACAGCTATAGAGGACTGTTATGTAGGACTGTTAGGAGGACAGTTATGGAAGACTGTTATGTAGGACTGTTATGAAGGACAGTTATGGAAGACTGTTATGGAGGACTGTTATGGAAGACTGTTTTGAAGGGCTGTTATGGATAACTGTTATGGAGGACTGTTATGGAAGACTGTTTTGAAGGGCTGTTATGGATAACTGTTATTGAGGACTGTTATGGGGGACTGCTATGTAGGACAGCTCCTGAACAATGGGGGGAGAGCGCTACGTCCCAAATGACACCCTATTCCAATTAATGTTTTTGACCAGGGCCCATGGTGCTATATGTAGGGAACAGGGTGCCATTTGGGAAGCTGTCGAGATGAAAGGGAAAGTGGCTTTGAAGGGCTAGCTGGTCCCTGAGCCTGAGCAATCCCTCCCTCCCTTCCTCCCTCCCTCCATCCATCCATCCAAATCAAATCGGTTGTATACACATATTTAGCAGTTGTTATCGCGGGTGCAACAAAGTGCTTGTGTTTCTTGCTCCAACACTGCAGTAAAACCTTACAATACAAAACAATACACACAAATACAAAACATCTAAAGAAAGGAATTAAGAAATATATAAATATTAGAACAAGAAATGTCTGGAATATAAATACAGTGTACAGTATATATCTATGTGATGGGATGTATAGACATTAAGGACAGTAGTGTGTACAGCCATAGTTAAATAGGATAGGCCTTGACTAGAATCCAGTTTATACACTGAGGGTACAAAACTATGGAACTAATATTGAGTTGCCCCGCCCCCTTTTGCCCTCAGAACAGCCTCAATTCGTCGGGGCTTGGACTCTACAAGGTGTCGAAAGTGTTACACAGGGATGCTGGCTCATGTTGACTCAAATTCTTTCCACAGTTGTGTCAAGTTGGCTGGATGTCCTTTGGCTGGTGGACCATTCTCTGTATAGAGTACTACATTTGATCTGGGCCCATAGAGCTCATCTCCAAACCAACAGGCATTACTATCAACACCTTAACTAAACAGGTGTGGCAGCAGAGATGCTCCCACAAGTAAAAAGAGTCTACTTAAATCACACCACTAAACACCCCAGCTAGAGAAACCATGTTGTATAAAGTATTATCCTCAACATCAGCCAAGATTCCAACTCTACTTTTCTACAGGGAAACTATTGTCTGAGCCTGACTCCATTCTTTATCATCATAACATTATATATAAATATAACATTTATGATGTTATAGCTATGAGAGAGGAGTTCATGATGTTATAGCTATGAGAGAGGAGTTCATGATGTTATAGCTATGAGAGAGGAGTTCATGATGTTATAGCTATGATAGCGGTGACAAGCAGGGGTTGATTTTCTCTCCTGGTTGAGTGTTCTGTTTCCTGTCTGTGGTGTCTCTCCTGGTTGAGTGTTCTGTTTCCTGTCTGTGGTGTCTCTCCTGGTTGAGTGTTCTGTTTCCTGTCTGTGGTGTCTCTCCTGGTTGAGAGACACCATTATTGTTATTTGACTAACCTGTACCCCCACATATTGACTCTGTACCTGGTACCCCCTGTATATAGCCTCATTATTGTTATTTTACTAACCTGTACCCCCACATATTGACTCTGTACCTGGTACCCCCTGTATATAGCCTCATTATTGTTATTTTACTAACCTGTACCCCCACATATTGACTCTGTACCTGGTACCCCCTGTATATAGCCTCATTATTGTTATTTTACTGTGTTACTTGTTTTACTTCAGTTAATTTAGTAAATGTTGTATTCATTCAATTTTCTTAACTTCATTGTTGGTTAAGGGCTTGTAAGAAAGCATTTCACAGTAAGGTCTTCACCTGATGTATTATTAGGCGCATGTGACAAATAACATTTGATTTGATTTGAAAATAATGTTTCATGTCACGAGAGGTTCCGGGTCCTGGCAAATGGGTTCCTGAACGAAACAGTCCAAAACTGAGAGGTACCGGATCCTGTCAAATGAATCACTGGTACTGTTGAGTTGAATCTCAGGAATGAGCCTCAAATAACTACACTTCCCAGAGTGCACCAGCAGCAGCAAACCTGCTGCAGATAGATAGATAGATAGATAGGTACTTTATTGATCCCCCGGGGGGGAAATTTCATAATGCATGTCACCTGATCAGTCATTGTCACTGATTTGTAGCACCTGTGAAGACATGGAGGTCCTCGGTCATTCAGACAAACAAACTTCAGAGAGAAGATGCTCCAAGTTCACTCGTAGGTTCAGTCCAAAGACGCCAATGGTCGGTGAAATGTTTTATTTACTTTCCTGGTGTTTGAAATGCTGCTTAATGTGTTCGAGCTATGTTTAACTGCTGTGTAGATTGGTTAAGGAACACATTGCAGCATTGACTTCATTGATTTTGTGTTAAATGGGTTTGTGCAAAATATTTCTTTTTGAGTTTGAAAAAATAAGATACAAAAGGATGGTACAAAGTTAAAAATGTTAAAATTCATTAACAATGTTTAATTAAAATGGTAACTTTTGTTCTCTGTCTTTAAAGGTTTACAACCTAATTCACTGAACAGACCAATAAACTGACAAAGACAAAAGTGATTGAGTTGGAAATGTGAGGTGTCCTTTGGAAGTTGAACAAGAGGACTTGACATGTATTGACATTTCAATCCAACTGTCCATTACTGATGACCCCAACCAAGCATGAGGCACCTGCTGTTATAATTATACAGACTTTTGATTAAAGCAACACAATCTTTCATCAGATGATTATAAGAAAATATATTTAATCTATAAAACAACATGGATATATGAGATGTTGGTTACATTATCCAGACTATGCAGACGGGTTGGCTGGTAACATCTCAAAAATGGTCAGCTAGCTAGCAACAATGTCAAGAAACTCCCATGTGGGGAATCCTCAATACCATGTCTTGTTTTGAGGTGTTTTCACTGATTTCATGTCAATGCTAATATGGCAAAAATCTAACCAACAACGTACACTACCATTCCAAAGTTTGGAGTCACTTAGAAAATGTCCTTGTTTTTGACCATTAAAATAACATCAAATTGATCAGAAATACAATGTAGACATTGTTAATGTTGTAAATGACTATTGTAGCTGGATTTTTTTATGGAATATCTATATAGGCGTACAGAGGCCCATTATCAGCAACCATCACTCCTGTGTTCCAATGGCATGTTGTGTTAGCTAATCCAAGTTTATCATTTTAAAAGGCTAATTGATCATTAGAAAACCCTTTTGCAATTGTTAGCACAGCTGAAAACTGTTGTGCTGATTTAAAGAAGCAATAAATCTGGCCTTCTTTAGACTAGTTGAGTATCTGGAGCATCAGCATTTGTGGGTTCGATTACAGGCTCAAAATGGCCTATTCTTGTTCTGAGAAATGAAGGCTATTCCATGTGAGAAATTTCCAAGAAACTGAAGATCTCATACAACGCTGTGTACTACTCCCTTCACAGAACAGCGCAAACTGTCTCTAACCAGAATAGAAAGAGTGGGAGGCCCCGGTGCACAACTGAGCAAGAGGACAAGTACATTAGTGTCTAGTTTGAGAAACAGATGCCTCACAAGTTCTCAACTGGCAGCTTCATTAAATAGTACCCGCAAAACACCAGCCTCAACGTCAACAGTGAAGAGGCGACTCCGGGATGCTGGCCTTCTAGGCAGAGTTGAAAAGAAAAGCCATATCTCAGACTGGCCAATAAAAATAAAAGATTAAGATGGGCAAAATAACACAGACACTGGACAGAGGAAGATATGGCTTTTTCTTTGCAACTCTGCCTAGAAGGCCAGCATCCCGGAGTCGCCTCTTCACTGTTGAGGAGAGACTGGTGTTTTGATAAATTTGGATTAGCTAACACAACGTGCCATTGGAACACAGGAGTGATGGTTGCTGATAATGGGCCTCTGTACGCCTATGTAGATATTCCATAAAAAATCAGCTGTTTCCAGCTACAATAGTCATTTACAACATTAACAATGTCTACACTGTATTTCTGATCAATTTGATGTTATTTTAATGGACAAAAAATTTGCTTTTCTTTAAAAAACAAGGACATTTCTAAGTGACTCAACGTTTGAACGGTAGTGTATATGAGAGACAAGTGCTCATTGTCCAACCCTGTTTGTTCAGCCCCGTAGTTGTGCACCTTCTGTTTCGTTACTAAACAACCAACCTGTCGCCTACAAAAGATGTTCATTATTTGCATAGCAAGACAAATACATTATAAAGATCGGTAAGGATCCATGTGAAATTTAGCTAATTGGTGCAGCAATTATTGGTGGGTATGTGTTAGAAGTAGTAACACTCCAAATGATGGTCAAACAACTATGGCAGGTGATGTATTAACGGGAAAGGGATGTAAAGGTTAACTTTGTCAACCTTCCAAATGGCACCCTATTCCCTACATGCTGCATTACTTACGGTCAAATGTGGTGCACTATATAAGGAATAGGATGGCATTTGGAAATCAACCTTGTCACATGGATTGACGTTATAAACCTGGACTGAACATGTCTGGAGGTAGCCAGCCAGGCCAGCAGACAGGCCATGGGGATGTTACATTTACAGACACACAGTCGTGTAATAAAACATCTGTGTGTTACACCATATATGGTGTTGAATTGATATAGTGTAAGTATACATAACTAAACGTAGACATTTGTGGAATATATAGGATACAAATCATGAATCTATGGGTTACAAAAGATACAGTAGCAAGACTATAAAGAACACATCATAGCCCAAGAAGGACGGATGAAAAGCTAATAAATAATACATTTGTCTTGCTTTAATTAAGAGAGGTATGTAAATCAGTTAAAAATAATACATATTTTTCTTAATGTATTAGCCTATCGAAAAGTTATTTGAAACTTGGCAAAACTGATAGGCATTCAGTTTTCCCTGTTTAACTATAGCCTACGGTCTCACAGTCACAGTATCAAGATAATGACGTTAACAATACCCATTGTTCTGGATAAAGACTGCATGCCTCAAGTCATACATACTACTTACATCCAGAAATATGGACATTCCTTTTTTCAATTCCATTGGAGTGGTGGCTTCATCCGAAAGCAACTGCACCTCCTCAGAAGAACGTTCCATTTTACAGGTGATATTTTTGCTGTTGAGAATAAACTAGTTGTGTTCAGTTTAATAAATCGGGTCTAAAAGTCAACAAAAACTAACGAAAAAACAGCTGATATAATCCGACAGTATTCATGCAACCGCTACTGCTGTGCATTTAAACTCGCGCTGCGTTCTGCAGGTTGTTGTTGCGATTCGCATCTCGATAGAAGCTGCGGCGGGAAGGAACGCCAAAAGGGGCAAGATGGTGATGGTGATGATGAGCAGTAGGCTGCTGCTACAATGTTTCAGTGATGGTGATGATGAGCAGTAGGCTGCTGCTACAATGTTTCAGTGATGATGATGATGAGCAGTAGGCTGCTGCTACAATGTTTCGGTGATGATGATGATGAGCAGTAGGCTGCTGCTACAATGTTTCAGTGATGATGATGATGAGCAGTAGGCTGCTGCTACAATGTTTCAGTGATGATGATGATGAGCAGTAGGCTGCTGCTACAATGTTTCAGTGATGGTGATGATGATGATGATGAGCAGTAGGCTGCTGCTACAATGTTTCAGTGATGATGATGATGAGCAGTAGGCTGCTGCTACAATGTTTCAGTGATGATGATGATGAGCAGTAGGCTGCTGCTACAATGTTTCAGTGATGATGATGATGAGCAGTAGGCTGCTGCTACAATGTTTCAGTGATGATGATGATGAGCAGTAGGCTGCTGCTACAATGTTTCAGTAATTTTGATAATGAGCAGTAGGCTGCTGCTACAATGTTTCAGTGATGGTGATGATGATGATGATGAGCAGTAGGCTGCTGCTACAATGTTTCAGTGATGGTGATGATGATGATGAGCAGTAGGCTGCTGCTACAATGTTTCAGTGATGGTGATGATGATGAGCAGTAGGCTGCTGCTACAATGTTTCAGTGATGGTGATGATGAGCAGTAGGCTGCTGCTACAATGTTTCAGTGATGGTGATGATGATGATGATGAGCAGTAGGCTGCTGCTACAATGTTTCAGTGATGGTGATGATGAGCAGTAGGCTGCTGCTACAATGTTTCAGTGATGGTGATGATGAGCAGTAGGCTGCTGCTTCAATGTTTCAGTGATGGTGATGATGAGCAGTAGGCTGCTGCTACAATGTTTCAGTGATGATGATGATGATGAGCAGTAGGCTGCTGCTACAATGTTTCAGTGATGATGATGATGATGAGCAGTAGGCTGCTGCTACAATGTTTCAGTGATGATGATGAGCAGTAGGCTGCTGCTACAATGTTTCAGTGATGTTGATGAGCAGTAGGCTGCTGCTACAATGTTTCAGTGATGTTGATGATGAGCAGTAGGCTGCTGCTACAATGTTTCAGTGATGGTGATGATGATGATGATGAGCAGTAGGCTGCTGCTACAATGTTTCAGTGATGATGATGATGAGCAGTAGGCTGCTGCTACAATGTTTCAGTGATGATGATGAGCAGTAGGCTGCTGCTACAATGTTTCAGTGATGTTGATGATGAGCAGTAGGCTGCTGCTACAATGTTTCAGTGATGGTGATGATGATGAGCAGTAGGCTGCTGCTACAATGTTTCAGTGATGATGATGATGAGCAGTAGGCTGCTGCTACAATGTTTCAGTGATGATGATGAGCAGTAGGCTGCTGCTACAATGTTTCAGTGATGTTGATGATGAGCAGTAGGCTGCTGCTACAATGTTTAAGTGATGATGATGAGCAGTAGGCTTCTGCTACAATGTTTCAGTATGTCGCTTGCATCGCAATGACGAGAATGATGTATGTCTTATCATGATGTTATGTAAAACAAATGTTTTAATCATAATAGGCAGACCATAAGGATCCTAATTACTGTAACTGTTTAATTATTTACAATTATTTAATTTAACAATGTAGCAAATTCTAATGTTATTTGATAGTGATGAGATAAAATGTAATCTTACAAGACAGTTTATGTAGCTTACTCACAAAATGTAGCTTACCCTGTTTAGGTGAATGATAACATATATTTAGCAAGCTGTATTTTGTGAGTGATTTAGGAATAAGTACGAGGTGGCCTGAAACAGGTTGTGATCAGACAAATACATAATCTATAGGTCTCTTGACTTTTCTTACAACAGTCTTATCTCTTCATATTTTTTCCAGACACATTTTACATTAGTAGTCTATGCATTTATATTAGAATTATTGAATTATTAGACAGAGGTGACAGGAGCCCATCATTAGAGACAATTACAAGAAAATAAATGACTGACTGTTGGGAGACATGACAACTCAGAGGAAATGTGAACACTGTAAAGAAGCCTGGACAACAGTGATATCTAGTGGAGATTTAATATAATCCCCACAAACATAAATTCCACAGATTATATCACAGTAAAAATACAATTTTCACAAGAAAGTGGAACATTTGAACAAACTCAGACAGATCATCAAAAGGCAGTTGTTTAAAAACTCTAAGCACATTTTCAAATGATTAAGTACAACATCATACAGTCACCTTTTCACCAAACTCATTCAATTTCATCTAGAAATATACATTTCACACTGCAATGCTCTAAATGTGGATGGATAAGAGTATCCTCTGATCATGACATAACAGTGGAAGACTATCTAAATAACTATCGCCCCGCAGCATCACCTCTGTCATCATGAAGTGCTTTGAGAGACTAGTCAAGGATCATATCACCTCCACCTTACCTGCCACCCTAGACCCACTTCAATTTACTTACCGCCCCAATAGATCCACAGATGATGCAATCACCACCACATTACACACTGCCCTGTCCCATCTGGACAAGAGGAATACCTATGTAAGAATGCTGTTCATTGACTATAGCTCAGCATTCAACACCATAGTACCCTCCAAGCTCATCATTAAGCTCGAGGCCCTGGGTCTGAACCCTGCCCTGTGCAACTGGGTCCTGGACTTCCTGACGGGTCTCCCCAAGGTGGTGAAGGTAGGAAACAACACCTCCTCCTCGCTGATCCTCAACACTGGGGCCCCACAAGGATGTGTGCTCAGCCCCCTCCTGTACTCCCTGTTCACCCATGACTGCGTGGCCAAGCACGCCTCCAACTCAATCATCAAGTTTGCAGACGACACAACACTAGTAGGCTTGATTACCAACCAATGACGAGACAGCCTACAGGGAGGAGGTGAGGGCTCTGGGAGTGTGGTGCCAGGAAAATAACCTCTCACTCAACGTCAGAAAAAACAAAGGAGATGATCGTGGACTTCAGGAAACAGCAGAGGGGGCATCACCCTATCCACATCGACAGGACCGCAGTGGAGAAGGTGGAAAGCTTCAAGTTCCTCGGCGTACGCATCACTGACAAACTGAAATGGTCCATTCACACAGACAGTGTGGTGAAGAAGGCTGAAGAAATTTGACTTGGCACCTAAATTCCTCACAAACATTTACAGATGCACAATTGAGAGCATCCTGTCGGGCTTTATCACCGCCTGGTACGGCAACTGCACCGCCCTCAACCGCAGGGCTCTCCAGAGGGTGGTGCAGTTTGCCCAACGCATTACCGGGGGAAAACTACCTGCCCTCCTACAGCACCCGATGTCACAGGAAGGCCAAAAAGACACAACCACCCGAGCCACTGCCTTTTCATCCCGTTATCATCCAGAAGGCAAGGTCAGTACAGGTACATCAAAGCTGGGGCCGAGAGACTGAAAAACAGCTTCTATCTCAAGGTCATCAGACAGCTAAACAGCCACCACTAACACATTAGAGGCTGCTGCCATATAGACACAGACTAGAAATCACTGGACACTGTAAGAAATGGAACACTAGTCATTTTAATAATGTTTATATCTGGCATTACTCATCTCATATGTATAAACTGTATTCTATACTATTCTACTGTATCTTAGTCCATGCCGCTCTGATATCGCTCGTCCATATATGTATATATTCTTAATTCCATTCCTTACATAGATTTGTGTGTATTGGGTTTATGTTGTGATATTGTTAGATATTACTTGTTAGATATTACTGCGCTGTCGGAGCTAGAAACACACACAATAAGATCTGCTAAACATGTGTATGTGACCAATAACATTTACATTTGATTTAATTTGTGACAAGGGAAATTGCAATCAATGATAGACATGAAATTCAATGCTTTTTTCTTAGGAAAATCTAGCTTTACTAAACAATGCCGTAAATTTTACACTTTACCAAAGCTGTGCCAATGTCTGATCGACCTTGGAATGGGACTGTAGGTGGACACCAGAGTTGCAGAGGGAGGAGAGGGATTCCTTTGACATGGTTGCAGTAATGCATTGTGCTCAGTTTGTCCAATAATTATTCTTTATATCCTCTTGTTTTGAATCGTTCACATAAATCTTTGGCATCTACATCAAATGATAAATCAGAATCACAAATGCACCTAATGGGAAGGGGTTGGCCATATTGTAAACTATTTTAATTAAGATAACTACTGAAATGAAGACCGGTATTTCTATCAGTGGAGGCTCCTCGGAGGAGGAAGGGGAGGACCATCTTCCTCAGTGAATTTCATAGAAATGTAAATAGTGAAACATTAAAAAGTTATCCTTTATAGATAAAACTATACAAAATATATTAATATTAATATCACCAAATAATTTATTAAAACACACTGTTTTGCAATAAAGGTCTACAGTAGCCTCAGCAGCACTCTGTAGGGTAGCACCATGGTGTTACCGGAGGACAGCTAGCTTCTGTCCTCCTCTGGGTACATTGACTTCAATATAAAACCTAGGAGGCTCATGGTTCTCACCCCCTTCCATAGACTTACACAGTAAATATGATAACGTCCGGAGGACATGCTCCAACCTATCAGAGCTCTTGCAGTATGAACTGACATGTTGTCCACCCAATCATAGGATCAGATAATTAATCTAGTTCTGAAAGCATAAGCTACATCTAGCTAGCACTGCAGTGTATAGACTGTGGAGAGTAGTTAACACAAAGAGAGAAAGACAATAGGTGAACAGTTTTGAACAAATTAATTTATTCAAAAATGAAGGAGGGACAAGAAAGAGAGAGAGAAACAGAGCGAGAGAAAGCTAGCTATATATATATATATATATATATATATATACTGTCTTAGTTAGCTAGCAGATACAGCTAGCTAGTTTAGCCTGTTGAAACAGAGGGATGCTATGGTAGCTATCTGGCTATAACTATCCAACACTGAAACTCTTCCAAGTCAAGGTAGGCGTTTGGTTTCAGTCATGTATCGTCACCTGATATACCAGGCTCTTTCTCTGATTGGGCAAGAAGGGCAGTAGTCACATGGTCTGGTACTTGGCATTGTGGGAAATAAACAGAGCAGTAGCTGGTGTATGAATAGCATTTAGCGTCTATCAGCAGTTACTATTGTGGGTGAAGCAAGAAATAAGACGTAGTTGGCTTAATAAAACCAAGCTGGTTATCGGACTTTGGTCGGTGCCCCGGTAATGAAACGGGACGGACTTCCAGGACTTTACCCAGGCAGCAGACAGCCTTTCTGGCCAGTTTGTTGCTGTCCTTCCTCGGCTTGCCAGATTCCCATCGACCGATGCTTTTCAACTCTGTGGTTTTGGGATGACAACTGGTGTGAGTAATTTATGGCGTTTGCCTCTGATTCGAGGCGATCTGAAAACGTTATTCATAAATCATTGAACATGTAAACAATTGTCGTCTGTACTGATAGTGACGGGTCAGTAGCACAAAAGCCATCACAGTGTGACCATAATTATCTTTCTCAGTTGTCATTCAATTTATGTTCAAGCCTTGTTGTTTCTACAATGGAAACGGTCGTGTTACATTTACAACACTCATCGTCAATCTGAGCACCACCATCAGAGCGACTGGCTATCTTCCCAAGACTCCGTTGTTGGACAACCATGTGGGGTGCAGGGGTGCCACCATCCCTGCAGGTCGCCGTAAAGGTCCTGAAGCACGCTGCGGTCAAAGGACAGATCCAGCTGAACCGCTGGCTCCAGAGATCCTCCCTGGACGAGTGTGATAAAATAGACATCTTGATATGCAACGCCTTTGACGAGAGAGGAGGCGCTGGCGGCAAGTCGGGTGGAGACCCGGAGAGCATCATTGACACTGGACTGTCATTCACCGGTGGCGCCACCAACGGGGAGTTCAGGCACCAGTGTTGTATTACCACGTGTTGCTTCAAGAGCGCCCTCCTGGCGTGCATTCTGACAGCTGTGTGCTTCTCCTCCGTGGATCTAGTCCGACAGTACCTCAAGGACCTTCTACTCTGGGTGGAGAGCTTGGACAGCCTGGTTGGAGCCTTGCTGTTCATAGTTGGTCTGATCATTGTGTCCTTCCCATTTGGCTGGGGCTACATGGTGCTGAACGTGGCTGCGGGATATCTCTACGGCTTTGTGCTGGGTATGGGACTGGTGATGGTGGGCGTGCTCATAGGGACATTTGTGTCTCACCTGGTGTGTAAGAGACTGTTGACGGATTGGGTGGTAAACAAGGTGGGGAACTCTGAGCAGCTCAGTGCTGTAATACGGGTGGTGGAGGGGGGGAGTGGACTCAAAGTTGTGGCCTTAGCGAGACTCACGCCCATACCTTTTGGACTCCAGAATGCAGTGTTTTCAGTGAGTATGGTTGAATATCTTCTTTATTTCTTGCAAGTAAAGTTGCTGATGGTGCCATTGGTCCTTTCTCCATTGTCTGTGCAGGTGCAGATCAAGTGCAGATACTTACTCATTTGATTATTTCTCCTTTTATTTAGAACCTTTGTGCAAATATCAAAACAAAACATATAATAATATTTTGCAGAGGACGGTTTTCTGGTCCGTATCAGACTTTTCATACCCAAACCACTTCCATGCGACCGAAATAGCCTCTCTTTTAGGTACGAGCTCTGTGTCTCCGTGCCTCGTTCAGTCTCCTCCATGTTTGTTTTACAAGGGTCTTGTCTCTAATGCACACCAAGTACATGATATTGCGGCCACTGCAGTCTTTTTGGTAATTGGACACACTTGACCTCGAATCATTGTTTGAATTATTTATCAACCTTGATAACTCACCTCAATCAACTGCTTCTTTGAGAGAGAGAGAGACCGAGAGAGAGACCGAGAGAGAGACCGAGAGAGAGAGACCCTCACAGTGCAACCTGCGTTGTCCAGGTGAGAGTAGGCCCTCTGCAGAAGGTAGATGATTGCAGGGGGTCCAGTGATGTACACACCAGTGGTCTGCCAAAAATATAGTTTGTTAACATGAAATCTGTGGCTTGGTTGAAAAAATGAGTTTTAATGACTAACTTAAGTGTATGTAAACTTCCGACTTCAACTGTACTTTAAAGTAGTGCGTTATGTAACAACACATCTGCCAAGCTGACCCTCAACTCCATCATTAAGTTTGAAGATGACACAACAGTGTTAGTCCTGATCACCGACAACTATGAGACAGCCTATAGGGAGGAGGTCTGAGACCTGGTGCCAGGATAACAACCTCTCCCTCAACGCGATCAAGACAAAGGAGATGATCGTGGACTACAGGAAAAGGAGGACCGAGCACGCCCCCATTCTCATCCACAGGGCTGTAGTGGAGCAGGTTGAGAGCTTCAAGTTCCTTGGTGTCCACATCACCAACAAACTATCACGGTCCAAACACACCAAGACGTCGTAAAGAGGGTACGACAACACCTTTTCCCCCCCAGGAGACTGAAAAGATTTGGCATGGGTCCCCAGATCCTCAAAATGTTCTACAGCACCATCGAGAGCATCCTGACCGGTTGCATCACCACCTGGTTTGACAACTGCTCGGCCTCCGACCGTAAGGTGCTACAGAGTGTAATGTGTACGGCCCAATATATTACTGGGGCCGAGCTTCCTGCCATCCAGGACCTCAATACCAGGCGGTGTCAGAGGAAGGCCCTAAACATTGTCAAACAGCTTCTAGCCCCAAGCCATAAGACTCCTGAACAATTAATCAAATGGCCACCTGGACTATTTGCATTTTACACTGCTGCTACTCTCTGTTTTATTATCTATGCATTGAACTACATTGTAGGTTAAGGGATTGTAAGTAAGCATTTCACGGTAAGGTATACACCTGTTGTATTCGGCGCATGTGACAAATAACATTTGATATGATGTAATTTGGGACACAGACTCTGTGAGGACTTTGAAGTTCCCTGTCCAAAGGTTATCACGTCCCATCCATGACTCCAGGGCCTATATATACTTTTTATTAATTAATTAGGCAAGTCAGTTAAGAACAAATTCTTATTTACAATGATGGCCTACACCAGCCAAACTCGGACGACGCTGGGCCAATTGTGCACCGTCCTTTGGGACTCCCAATCACGGTCGGTTGTGATACAGCCTGGATTCGAACCAGGGTGTATGTAGTGACGCCTCTAGCACTGAGATGCAGTGCCTTAGACCTCTGCGCCACTCAGGAGCCCGATATACAAAGCGTCTCAGTAGGAGTGCTGATCTAGGATACACCCCCCCCCCAAAGCCATATAATCTTATGCACTGTAATCTAAAAGGTGAAACTAATCCCATAGACCTATCAGCACTTCTACACTGAGACTATTTAAATACATATTCCGTGGCTGAGAAGGGAGGGGGCGATTCCATGCCAGCATAGCCCGGAAATATTGATCTATCTCAGGTTCTTCTGTCAATTTTCACATTAACATTAAGGATGTTTTGACTTTTCTTTTACATTTGATTAACAAAATGTTTTGGGGAGAATCATGATCAAAGTGGCCCTTTTTTAGACCTATACATGCCTCCTGTAAGACCCTATGATCTGTGAACCGTTCATGATACAGACAACATCTGGGTGTCTTTATGATCTGTGAACCGTTCATGATACAGACATCTTGGTGTCCTTATGATCTGTGAACCGTTCATGATACAGACATCTTGGTGTCCTTATGATCTGTGAACCGTTCATGATACAGACAACATCTTGGTGTCTTTATGATCTGTGAACCGTTCATGATACAGACAACATCTTGGTGTCTTTATGATCTGTGAACCGTTCATGATACAGACAACATCTTGGTGTCCTTATGATCTGTGAACCGTTCATGATACAGACAACATCTTGGTGTCCTTATGATCTGTGAACCGTTCATGATACAGACAACATCTTGGTGTCTTTATGATCTGTGAACCGTTCATGATACAGACAACATCTTGGTGTCTTTATGATCTGTGAACCGTTCATGATACAGACATCTTGGTGTCCTTATGATCTGTGAACCGTTCATGATACAGACATCTTGGTGTCTTTATGATCTGTGAACCGTTCATGATACAGACAACATCTTGGTGTCTTTATGATCTGTGAACCGTTCATGATACAGACATCTTGGTGTCCTTATGATCTGTGAACCGTTCATGATACAGACATCTTGGTGTCCTTATGATCTGTGAACCGTTCATGATACAGACATCTTGGTGTCCTTATGATCTGTGAACCGTTCATGATACAGACAACATCTTGGTGTCATTATGATCTGTGAACCGTACATGATACAGACAACATCTTGGTGTCCTTATGATCTGTGAACCGTTCATGATACAGACAACATCTTGGTTCCTTATGATCTGTGAACCGTACATGATACAGACAACATCTTGGTGTCATTATGATCTGTGAACCGTTCATGAAACAGACAACATCTTGGAGTCATTATGATCTGTGAACCGTACATGATACAGACAACATCTTGGTGTCCTTATGATCTGTGAACCGTACATGATACAGACAACATCTTGGTGTTCTTATGATCGGTGAACCGTACATGATACAGACAACATCTTGGTGTTCTTATGATCTGTGAACCGTACATGATACAGACAACATCTTGGTGTAGTTATAAATTGAGTCTATTTTCCCATTCACGTTGTTGGTGGTGCTCATCAAATGTATCATACCTTCAGAACCTACTGGAGATGTGATGAACTTCTAGAGTATATTGTTCCAAACAACATGTCTTAAAATTGACAAAATTAAAAAGCATACCTTTTTAAGATATTCAAATGTTTTATGTTGAATAAATGAATGTGAGCACACCAACATCATAGGGTCTTACAGGAGAGGATGCATGTATAGGTCTAAATAGCCACTTTCATCATGATTTTCTCAATGGTTTGTGATAAACATGTCAAACATCCTTCCTCCCAATACAAGCATTTCGCTACACTCGCAATAACATCTGCTAAACACGTGTATGTGACCAATAAAATGTGATTTGATTTTAAGTTTGCCAGAACATTTTGAAATACCCAAAACTAATTTGGCCTATGCATTGAATCGCCCTTGGGTGAAGTTCTCTGTCTGGTTGGAACAACAGACTAGTAGTTAGTCATTAGTCCAATCCCAGGTAATTTGACTGGCTTACATTAGTCGCTAAGTGATAGATTGGTTTTACAACTGAGCCAATTGTAGCGTTTTATTTCATTTAGGTCGGCCTATCCTTTAGACTACTTCTGTTAGTCACTAGTATTGGGCTGGCTAGGGCTGGGCCTATCCTTTAGACTACTTCTGTTAGTCACTAGTATTGGGCTGGCTAGGGCTGGGCCTATCCTTTAGACTACTTCTGTTAGTCACTAGTATTGGGCTGGCTAGGGCTGGGCCTATCCTTTAGACTACTTCTGTTAGTCACTAGTATTGGGCTGGCTAGGGCTGGGCCTATCCTTTAGACTACTTCTGTTAGTCACTAGTATTGGGCTGGCTAGGGCTGGGCCTATCCTTTAGACTACTTCTGTTAGTCACTAGTATTGGGCTGGCTAGGGCTGGGCCTATCCTTTAGACTACTTCTGTTAGTCACTAGTATTGGGCTGGCTAGGGCTGGGCCTATCCTTTAGACTACTTCTGTTAGTCACTAGTATTGGGCTGGCTAGGGCTGGGCCTATCCTTTAGACTACTTCTGTTAGTCACTAGTATTGGGCTGGCTAGGGCTGGGCCTATCCTTTAGACTACTTCTGTTAGTCACTAGTATTGGGCTGGCTAGGGCTGGGCCTATCCTTTAGACTACTTCTGTTAGTCACTAGTATTGGGCTGGCTAGGGCTGGGCAATATAGACGGTATGATGGTATTTGACTGTATTTAATGTTTTTAATGTTCTACATTGTGCTTTATGAGCAGTGGGGGCCATCGGGTGGCAACACATACATTCGGATTGTTTTATACTGTTCAATTCAACTGCAACCAAAAATAATTTTCTGCATTTATAATTTCCTGCATTTATAATTTCCTGCATTTATAATTTCCTGCATTTATAATTTCCTGCATTTATAATTTCCTGCACTCAATTGAGATCATTTCCATACTAAGCCATATTGTTTACCAAACTTGCGATTTTACTTGGGATTTATTTATTTGTATTTTATTAAACATTAATTGAACTAGGAAAGTCAGTTAAGAACAAATTCTTATTTACGATGACAGTCTAGGAACAGAGGGTTAACTGACTTGTTCAGGGGCAGAATTACAGATTAGTTAAGAGACGTGACACCACTTAGAGGTTGTAGCTCTTCACTAGTCTGTTGGAGAAACAATCAATCTTGGATATAAAGGTGACAAATACAGTGAAACACAGGCAAACTGCAAAATACAGTGAAAACACAGGCAAACTGCAAAATACAGTGAAAACACATAATACAGTGAAAACACAGGCAAACTGCAAAATACAGTGAAAACACAGGCAAACTGCAAAATACAGTGAAAACACAGTCAAACTGCAAAATACAGTGAAAACACAGGCAAACTGCAAAATACAGTGAAAACACAGTCAAACTGCAAAATACAGTGAAAACACAGGCAAACTGCAAAATACAGTGAAAACACAGTCAAACTGCTTGTCTTCGCTGTATTTTTTATATCTGAGATTGATTGATTGATTGATTGATTGCATCTTGCCACAGAAACAGGAGGTCGAGGTCCTTCCCTACAGGCCGTTCTGGACAACACTAACTGGTTGTTTCTGTCTCTCTTCCTTTCAGATAACAGACGTGTCGTTGCCAAACTACCTGGTGGTGTCGTCAGTAGGCCTGCTGCCCACGCAGCTCCTAAACTCCTACCTGGGCACCACGCTACGCACCATGGAGGACGTCATCGCAGAACAAAGCGTCAGCGGATACTTTGTCTTCAGTCTACAGGTTAAATAATCATCAGTAATAATACATGGGGTTTATATTTAGTGGCAGGCTGTCAGTCAGACTTAGGCTACATGAATGTAGTGCAGCCTAAACATAGCTAACGTTAGCAGCCAGGTAGCTACTTTGTCTTCAGTCTACAAGTGAGCCAGCAGCAGGGGTCTGTCCTTAGGGGCCTGTTTCCTTGACACAGACACAGATTAATCCTAGTCCTGGACTCAAGTACTGTATACTCACTAGATATTCTCAATTGAAAGTGCCTCTTAATCTAGGACCAGGTTAATCTGTATCCTGAAAACTGTCCCTAGAAGTAGTTTTTCTTTTTCTACTTAATGCCGTTTCAAACTGCACCCTGTTTGTAGAATGCCAGTCCTTGGTTCTTCAGGTCAGACACAGTATATGTTGGATGGATGGATGAATAAATGAAACCTTTATTAATCATCCTCAGTATTGATGTTCTGGCAGTTAGCTTGCCTTATCCGGTCCTCTGGCAGTCTCTATGGGGCCACGGGCCTTATCCGGTCCTCTGGCAGTCTCTATGGGGCCACGGGCCTTATCCGGTCCTCTGGCAGTCTCTATGGGGCCACGGGCCTTATCCGGTCCTCTGGCAGTCTATGGGGCCACGGGCCTTATCCGGTCCTCTGGCAGTCTCTATGGGGCCACGGGCCTTATCCGGTCCTCTGGCAGTCTCTATGGGGCCACAGGCCTTATCCGGTCCTCTGGCAGTCTCTATGGGGCCACGGGCCTTATCCGGTCCTCTGGCAGTCTCTATGGGGCCACGGGCCTTATCCGGTCCTCTGGCAGTCTCTGGGGCCACGGGCCTTATCCGGTCCTCTGGCAGTCTCTATGGGGCCACGGGCCTTATCCGGTCCTCTGGCAGTCTCCATGGGGCCACGGGCCTTATCCGGTCCTCTGGCAGTCTCCATGGGGCCACGGGCCTTATCCGGTCCTCTGGCAGTCTCCATGGGGCCACGGGCCTTATCCGGTCCTCTGGCAGTCTCTATGGGGCCACGGGCCTTATCCGGTCCTCTGGCAGTCTCTATGGGGCCACGGGCCTTATCCGGTCCTCTGGCAGTCTCCATGGGGCCACGGGCCTTATCCGGTCCTCTGGCAGTCTCTATGGGGCCACGGGCCTTATCCGGTCCTCTGGCAGTCTCTATGGGGCCACGGGCCTTATCCGGTCCTCTGGTAGTCTCCATGGGGCCACGGGCCTTATCCGGTCCTCTGGCAGTCTCTATGGGGCCACGGGCCTTATCCGGTCCTCTGGCAGTCTCTATGGGGCCACAGGGTTCAATTCTTGGGCTGACTCTATTCTCTGTATATATCAATGATGTCATTCTCGCTGCTGGTGAATCTGATCCATCTCTACGCAGACGACACCATTCTGTATACATCTAGCCCTTCTTTGGACACTGTGTTAACAAACCTCCAAACAAGCTTCAATGCCATACAACACTCCTTCCGTGGCTCCAACTGCTCTTAAATGCTAGTAAAACTAAATGCATGCTCTTCAATCGAACGCTGCCCGCACCCGCCCACCGGACTATCATCACTACTCTGGACGGGTCTGACTTAGAATACGTGGACTCCTACAAATACCTAGGCGTCTGGTTAGACTGTAAACCCAACTTCCAGACTCACATCAACCATCCCATCCTAAATTAAATCTAGAATCGGCTTCCTATTTCGCAACAAAGCCTCCTTCACTCATGCTGCCAAACATGCCCTTGTAAAACTGACTATCCTACCGATCCTTGACTTCGGCGATGTCATTTACAAACTAGCCTCCAACACTCTACTTAGCAAATTGGATGTAGTCTATTACAGTGCCATCCGTTTTGTTACCAAAGCCCCATACACTACCCACCACTGCGACCTGTATGCTCTCGTTGGCCTTATCTCAGCTCGCTGGTCACCATAGCAACACCCACCCGTAGCATGCGCTCCAGCAGGTATATTTCACTGGTCATCCCCAAAGCCAACACCTCCTTTGGCCGCCATTCCTTCCAGTTCTCTGCTGCCAATGACTGGAACGAATTGCAAAAATCCTTGAAGCTGGAGACTACCATCTCCCTCACTAACTTTAAGCATCAGCTGTCAGAGCTGCTTATCGATCACTGCACCTGTACATAGCCCTTCTGTAAATAGCCCACACTACTACCTCATCCCCATATTATTATTTTTGCTCATTTGCACCCCAGTATCTCTATTTGCACATCATCATCTGCACATCTATCACTCCAGTGTTAATGCTAAATTGTAATTATTTCACCACTACGGACTATTTATTGTCTTACCTTCCTAATCTAACTACATTTACACACTCTGTATATAGATTTTCTATTGTCTTTTTGACTATGTTTGTTTGTTTACTGTGTAACTCTGTGTTGTTTTTTGTCTCACTGCCTTGCTTTGTCTTGGCCAGGTCGCAGTTGTTAACGAGAACTAGTTCTCAACTGGCCTACCTGGTTAAATAAAGGTGAAATAAAACCTACCTGGTTAAATAAAGGTGAAATAAAACCTACCTTGTTAAATAAAGGTGGAATAAAACCTACCTGGTTAAATAAAGGTGAAATAAAACCTACCTGGTTAATTAAAGGTGAAATAAAACCTACCTGGTTAATTAAAGGTGGAATAAAACCTACCTGGTTAAATGAAGGTGGAATAAAACCTACCTGGTTAAATAAAGGTGGAATAAAACCTACCTGGTTAAATAAAGGTGAAATAAAACCTACCTGGTTAAATAAAGGTGAAATAAAACCTACCTGGTTAAATAAAGGTGGAATAAAACCTACCTGGTTAAATAAAGGTGGAATAAAACCTACCTGGTTAAATAAAGGTGAAATAAAACCTACCTGGTTAAATAAAGGTGGAATAAAACCTACCTGGTTAAATAAAGGTGGAATAAAACCTACCTGGTTAAATAAAGGTGAAATAAAACCTACCTGGTTAAATAAAGGTGGAATAAAACCTACCTGGTTAAATAAAGGTGGAATAAAACCTACCTGGTTAAATAAAGGTGGAATAATAAAATATAATAATCCTCTCTCAGATCATCATCATCATCCGTAATGATGTTCTGACAGCTTGCCTCATCCAGTATGGTTCTAAACTGAATGGTTCTTAACTTTATGGTTCTAAACTGTATGGTTGTAGCCACTATGTTTCTAGCCACTATGGTTCTAAACAATATGTTCTAGCCATTATGGTTCATTTATTTATTTGTATTATCTCACCAGGTAAGTTGACTGAGAACATTCTAATTTACAGCAAAGACCTGGGGAATAGTTACAGGGGAGAGGAGGGGGGATGAATGGGCCAATAGGAAGCTGGGGATGATTAGCCATGATGGTATGAGGGCCAGGTGGAGAATGTATCCAGGACACCGGCGTTAACACCCCTACGATAAGTCCCATGGGATCTTTAGTGACCACCCGTTTCACATCCTAGCCACTGTGTTTTTAAACAGTATGGTTCTAGCCACAAAAATATATATATATTGTATCCCCAGTTTCGTGATATTCAATTGGTAGGTACCGTCTTGACCCATCACTGCAACTCCTCTACGGACTCTGAAGAGGTGAAGGTCGAGAGCCATGCGTCCTCTGAAACACGACTCTGCCAAGCCGCACTGCTTGCTTAAACCGGAAGCCAGTCTCACCAATGTGTTGGAGGAAACACCGTCCAGCTGGCGACCGAAGTCAGCCTGCCGGCGCCCGGCCCGCCACAAGGAGTCGTTAGAGGGCGATGTGCCGCCTCGTGTCTCCCAGTCACGGCCGATTGTGACACAGCCTGGGATTGAACCAGGGTCTGTAGAGACGCCACTGCGATGCAGTGCCTTAGACTTCTGTGCCACTATGGTTCTAGCCACTATGGTTCTAGCCACTATGGTTCTAGTTGGTTCTGAACCACAGTTCTCTTCTCTCAGATCATCATTAGTATAGGCCTGATGTTCTACAGTAATTACATGGTTCTACACAGTATGGTTCACGATGGTTCTCTCTCCCTCCTCCCTCAGATCATCATCAGTATAGGGTTAATGTTCTATGTGGTAGTAATTATATGGTTCTAACAGTATGGTTCTGTTTCCCTCTCCCTCAGATCATCATCAGTATAGGGTTTATGTTCTATGTGGTCCATCGGGCCCAGGTGGAGCTGAATGCGGCCATCGCTGCATGTCAGATGGAGATGAAGACATCACACATGAACGGCACTTCCACCAATCACAGCGGCTTCACCTACTGCAGCAAGAGGGCGTTGGCCGGGGGTGGGATCATCAACGTGGTCTGATTAATGTCTAAAACCCTGATTGAACACGAGGGACTGGGATCAAACTGAACACTGATGGGCCATTGGAGCAGTAATGATATCTGATAGGAATGCCTTCCACGACAAGGAGGGAAGATGATTGTGTGGATCAATGGGGCTTGTAGCTGCAGCTGAGGGGTGCCAGGTGTTTAGTAGTCCGGTGCAGTGGTGTCGTCATCATAGACTTAGCTATGCTACAACCTGAGCACTCTATGCAGAACAGCTCACATTCTGATTCAGATCTATGCTATGGGTTCTACAGTGTGGGACCAGGGGCTATGCTATGGGTTCTACAGTGTGGGACCAGGGGCTATGCTATGGGTTCTACAGTGTGGGACCAGGGGCTATGCTATGGGTTCTACAGTGTGGGACCAGCGGCTATGCTATGGGTTCTACAGTGTGGGACCAGGGGCTATGCTATGGGTTCTACAGTGTGGGACCAGGGGCTATGCTATGGGTTCTACAGTGTGGGACCAGGGGCTATGCTATGGGTTCTACAGTGTGGGACCAGGGGCTATGCTATGGGTTCTACAGTGTGGGACCAGGGGCTATGCTATGGGTTCTACAGTGTGGGACCAGGGGCTATGCTATGGGTTCTACAGTGTGGGACCAGGGGCTATGCTATGGGTTCTACAGTGTGGGACCAGGGGCTATGCTATGGGTTCTACAGTGTGGGACCAGGGGCTATGCTATGGGTTCTACAGTGTGGGACCAGGGGCTATGCTATGGGTTCTACAGTGTGGGACCAGGGGCTATGCTATGGGTTGAACTCATTTCCAATGATGTGTAAAGGAAGAGATGGCTTAGCATACTGACCATAGCTGGGAGGGTCACTATGGGTTACTGACCATAGCTGGGAGGGTCACTATGGGTTACTGACCATAGCTGGGAGGGTCAGTCCAACAGAGGCACAACTTGGCTGGTCCCAAATGGCCCCCTATTCCATGTGCACTACTTCTGACCAGAGCCCTATGGTTCCTGGTCAGAAGTAGGTTATTATATAGGGAACAGGTTTCTCAGTCTGTCTATCAGTCAGTCAGACGTATGCTAATAATATGAATGTTCAAACTACAACGCGTTTGTTATGTTCTGTTTCCATGTTCAAACCAAAGCCTCCCCATGCACCTCATAGCCATTTTAGTTTACAAGTATTTATTTCAATGTTTTTATAATTTTTTTGCATTTATGTTGATTGCAAAATAGTGAAGGGCATTATTTGGATGAGTTTATCAGTCTGTAGTTGAATTCTGTTTAATTGTACCTTACTGTTTAGGATAGAGAGACAAAGCTCTCTGTTAGTGTTGCCAGGCTAGGAGTTCATTGAGCACTAGGAGTTCATTGAGCACTAGGAGTTCATTGAGCACTAGGAGTTCATTGAGCACTAGGAGTTCATTGAGCACTAGGAGTTCATTGAGCACTAGGAGTTCATTGAGCACTAGGAGTTCATTAAGCACTAGGAGTTCATTGAGCACTAGGAGTTCATTGAGCACTAGGAGTTCATTGAGCACTAGGAGTTCATTGAGCACTAGGAGTTCATTGAGCACTAGGAGTTCATTGAGCACTAGGAGTTCATTGAGCACCAACCGGAAGAGAACAGGAAACCGAAACAGGGAGGGACTAAACTTAACTTTTGTTTAGTTTAGAAACAATTGTTTTAATTTTCCATTGCATAACGTTTTGCTACAGTGATCGCTAATGAAAAGGACCTAGGTGGTGAGTACTGGCAAGGGTTCCTAGTGCTTAATGAACTCTGCTGTGGCCTGGCTGTCCAATAGGAACAGTAATTTACTGTAATGTTCTGCCAAGGAACCCTGAGTACAGCATGATTTGATTTACTGTGTTGGGTAGCTAGCTTAACCATTCTGATTTACTGTAGGGTAGCTAGCTTAACCATTCTGATTTACTGTAGGGTAGCTAGCTTAACCATTCTGATTTACTGTAGAGTAGCTAGCTTAACCATTCTGATTTACTGTAGAGTAGCTAGTTTAACCATTCTGATTTACTGTAGGGTAGCTAGCTTAACCATTCTGATTTACTGTAGGGTAGCTAGCTTAACCATTCTGATTTACTGTAGGGTAGCTAGTTTAACCATTCTGATTTACTGTAGGGTAGCTAGCTTAACCATTCTGATTTACTGTAGAGTAGCTAGCTTAACCATTCTGATTTACTGTAGAGTAGCTAGTTTAACCATTCTGATTTACTGTAGGGTAGCTAGCTTAACCATTCTGATTTACTGTAGGGTAGCTAGCTTAACCATTCTGATTTACTGTAGGGTAGCTAGCTTAACCATTCTGATTTACTGTAGGGTAGCTAGCTTAACCATTCTGATTTACTGTAGGGTAGCTAGCTTAACCATTCTGATTTACTGTAGGGTAGCTAGCTTAACCATTCTGATTTACTGTAGGGTAGCTAGCTTAACCATTCTGATTTACTGTAGGGTAGCTAGCTTAACCATTCTGATTTACTGTAGGGTAGCTAGCTTAACCATTCTGATTTACTGTAGGGTAGCTAGCTTAACCATTCTGATTTACTGTAGGGTAGCTAGCTTAACCATTCTGATTTACTGTAGGGTAGCTAGCTTAACCATTCTGATTTACTGTAGGGTAGCTAGCTTAACCATTCTGATTTACTGTAGGGTAGCTAGCTTAACCATTCTGATTTACTGTAGGGTAGCTAGCTTAACCATTCTGATTTACTGTAGGGTAGCTAGTTATATGATTTATTAGATTTTTTGCGGTCTATTCTAGTTTAGGCTGTGTGGTTATTTTGATCATGGATGTTTTTTCTCCAGTGCAATACCCCCACGCAACCAATGACGTGATGCTAGTCATAATGCTGTAGTTTTTGTAACCAAACTAAACCAATTACACATGCGCACATATAAGGTTATATCCATGTATACAGTGTTCCTAATCTGTCATAACAGGTACTACTTATGATGCCAGCTGACATCAGAGCTGTTATGTTCTGGCCCTAACTAAAAGTAAACGCTTATCTGATGTCAGCCAGCTACAGTTCTGAACAGCTGTGTATTACTTTATTGTTCATGACAACAGTTATGTTTTAGATGTGTTCTTTTAAAGCTACAACTATATACACTTGATGTCGGAAGTTTACATACACTTAGGTTGAAGTCATTAAAACTCATTTTTCAACCACTCCACAGATTTCATGTTAACAAACTATAGTTTTGGCAAGTCGTTTAGGACATCTACTTTGTGCATGACACAAGTAATACTTCCAACAATTGTTTACAGAAAACATTTTAATGGCTTTAGAAGCTTCTGATAGGTTAATTGACATAATTTGAGTCAATTGTAGGTGTACCTGTGGATGTATTTCTAGGCCTACCTTCAAACTCAGTGCGTCTTTGCTCGACATCATGGGAAAATCAAAAGAAATCAGCCAAGACTTCAGATAAAAATTGTAGACCTCCACAAGTCTGGTTAATCCTTGGGAGCAATTTCCAAACTCCTGAAGGTACCATGTTCATCTGTACAAAAGATAATACGCAAACACCATGGGACCACACAGCCATCATACCGCTCAGGAAGGAGACACGTTCTGTCTCCTAGAGATGAACGTACTTTGGTGCGAAAAGTGCAAATCAATCCCAGAACAGCAAAGGACCTTGTGAAGATGCTGGAAGAAACAGTTACAAAAGTATCTATATCCACAGTAAAACGAGTCCTATATCGACATAACCTGAAAGGCCGCTCAGCAAGGAAGAAGCCACTGCTCCAAAACCGCCATAAAAAAGCCAGACTACGGTTTGCAACTGCACATGAGGACAAAGATCGTACTTTTTGGAGAAATGTCCTCTGGTCTGATGAAACAAAAATAGAACTGTTTGGCCATAATGACCATCGTTATGTTTGGAGGAAAAAGGGGGAGGCTTGCAAGCGAAGAACACCATCCCAACTGTGAAGCACAGGGGTGGCAGCATCATGTTGTGGGGGTGCTTTGCTGCAGGAGGGCTGGTGCACTTCACAAAATAGATGGCATCATGAGGAAGGAAAATTATGTGGATATATTGTGCGAGCAAGGAGGCCGACAAACCTGACTCAGTTACACCAGTTCTGTCAGGAGGAATGGGCCACAATTCACCCAACTTATTGTGGGAAGCTTGTGGAAGGCTACCTTGACCCAAGTTAAACAATTTAAAGGCAATGCTACCAAATACTAATTCACGTTGCGTATAGACGGGACGAGAAGCAGAGCGTTGGTGGAGCGACATTCCTTTTTATTTAACTTGTACCAAGAGTAGACAACCATGAACTGACGTGAACATACACATACAAGAACCCACACCCAGGTGACAAAATAGAATCACCAATTAGAGACAACACGAGACAGCTGTCTCTAATTGGGGTTAGAAATTAACACCCTCCACCAACACCCAGTGAACTGTCAAGCTCTAACTGCGGCTCTCCAACTCCCCCACTAGAGGGAGCCAGACCTGGCCACAGTCAGAACCTGACACTAATTGAGTGTATGTAAACTTCTGACCCACTGGGAATGTGATGAAAGAAATAAAAGCTGAAATAAATAATTTTCTCTACTATTATTATTATAATTCTTAAAATAAAGTGGTAATCCTAATTGACCTAAAGACAGGGAATTTTTACTAGGATTAAATGTCAGGAATTGTGAAAAACTGAGTTTAAATGTATTTGGCTAAGGTGTATGTAAACTTCCGACTTCAACTGTATATCAACACATTCCATGCTGTCTATCAGTTGGTTGTCTCTCTCAAAAAGCTGTTTTTATTATGCTAATAATGTGTATACGAGAATTGCGTCTTCACTATTTCTGAGAATTGGAACCTCCTTCCTGAATTTAGCAGAAATGTGACGACTGGACTATATTTATGTTGATTGAATATGAACAATATTAACAGGCAGAATCATACAACATTCCCTGGCTTGGTCTACAACGTCATAGCCTGGATCCCAGATCTGTTTGTCTTGTCTTTCCAACTCCTATGGTGACAATGACCACTGGAGTTAGCCTGGCCCCAGATCTGTTTGTGCTTTTACCTACTTCATGCTGTCATTCAAGCCAAGACAAGGAGTGGCAAGGTGGCACAAACAGACTGGTACCCAGGCTACATTGGAGTTGACAAGACCGCACAATCAGATCTGGGATCCAGGCTAACAACCTGCCTTGTACCTCCAGCTGCCTAACACGTCATCATATTGAGACCAACGCTACATCTACTCTACTCTGTCCACCAGCACATCATTTAAACTGCTATTATTTAGACTAAAAAAGGGTTAGGGTTAGAAAAAGGCAGTTAGAAAAAGTGTTTTTAATTTTTAATTTATCCTTTATTTAACTAGGCAAATCAGTTAAGAACGAATTGTTATTTACAATGACGGCCTCCCTACAGGGTCAGCCGCCCTACAGGGTCAGCCTCCCTACAGGGTCAGCCTCCCTACAGGGTCAGCCGCCCTACAGGGTCAGCCTCCCTACAGGGTCAGCCTACCTACAGGGTCAGCCTCCCTACAGGGTCAGCCTCCCTACAGGGTCAGCCTCCCTACAGGGTCAGCCTCCCTACAGGGTCAGCCTCCCTACAGGGTTAGCCTACCTACAGGGTTAGCCTACCTACAGGGTTAGCCTCCCTACAGGGTTAGCCTCCCTACAGGGTCAGCCTACCTACAGGGTCAGCCTACCTACAGGGTCAGCCTACCTACAGGGTCAGCCTACCTACAGGGTCAGCCTCCCTACAGGGTCAGCCTTGGAGCAAATTAGGGTTTAGTGCCTTGCTCATGGACACATCGACAGGTTTTCATCTTGTCGGCTCGGGTATTCGAACCAGCAACGTTTCGGTTACTGGCCCAACGCTCTAACCGCTAGGCTACCTGGCGCCAAACTGTAATCTCGACCCTAATCGTCTCTAGCCACTCAGTCTGGGGACGAGGTTAGGGTTAGGGGTTAGGGGTTAGGGTTACAACAACACAGAGTTACACATGAGATAAACAAACGTACAGTCAATAACACAATAGAAGATCTATATACAGAGTGTGTAAATGTAGTTAGATTAGGAAGGTAAGACAATAAATAGTTCGTAGTGGTGAAATAATTACAATTTAGCATTAACACTGGAGTGATAGATGTACAGATGATGATGTGCAAATAGAGATACTGGGGTGCAAATGAGCAAATATAATAATATGGGGATGAGGTAGTAGTGTGGGCTATTTACAGAAGGGCTGTATACAGGTGCAGTGATCGATAAGCAGCTCTGACAGCTGATGCTTAAAGTTAGTGAGGGAGATGGTAGTCTCCAGCTTCAAGGATTTTTGCAATTCGTTCCAGTCATTGGCAGCAGAGAACTGGAAGGAATGGCGGCCAAAGGAGGTGTTGACTTTGGGGATGACCAGTGAAATATACCTGCTGGAGCGCATGCTACGGGTGGGTGTTGCTATGGTGACCAGCGAGCTGAGATAAGGCCGGGATTTACCTAGTAAAGACTTATAGATGACCTGGAGCCAGTGGGTTTGGCAACAAATATGTAGTGAGGGCCAGACCCTGATATATATTTTTTTAACCTTTATTTAACTAGGCAAGTCAGTTAAGAACAAATTCTTATTTACAATTTACAATTACACCGGCCAAACGGACGATGCTGGGCCAATTGTGCTTGTTACAGTCTGGATACGAACCAGGTTGTCTGTAGTGACTCCTCTAGCACTGAGATGTAGTGTCCTAGACCACTGAACCAGGTTGTCTGTAGTGACTCCTCTAGCACTGAGATGTAGTGTCTTAGACCACTGAACCAGGTTGTCTGTAGTGACTCCTCTAACACTGAGATGTAGTGTCTTAGACCACTGAACCAGGTTGTCTATAGTGACTCCTCTAGCACTGAGATGTAGTGTCTTAGACCACTGAACCAGGTTGTCTGTAGTGACTCCTCTAGTACTGAGATGCAGTGTCTTAGACTACTGAACCAGGTTGTCTGTAGTGACTCCTCTAACACTGAGATGCAGTGTCTTAGACCACTGAACCAGGTTGTCTGTAGTGAAGCCTCTAGCACTGAGATGCAGTGTCTTAGACCACTGAACCAGGTTGTCTGTAGTGAAGCCTCTAGCACTGAGATGTAGTGTCTTAGACCACTGAACCAGGTTGTCTATAGTGACTCCTCTAGCACTGAGATGTAGTGTCTTAGACCACTGAACCAGGTTGTCTGTAGTGACTCCTCTAGTACTGAGATGCAGTGTCTTAGACCACTGAACCAGGTTGTCTGTAGTGAAGCCTCTAGCACTGAGATGCAGTGTCTTAGACCACTGAACCAGGTTGTCTGTAGTGACTCCTCTAACACTGAGATGCAGTGTCTTAGACCACTGAACCAGGTTGTCTGTAGTGACTCCTCTAGTACTGAGATGCAGTGTCTTAGACCACTGAACCAGGTTGTCTGTAGTGACTCCTCTAACACTGAGATGCAGTGTCTTAGACCACTGAACCAGGTTGTCTGTAGTTACTCCTCTAGTACTGAGATGCAGTGTCTTAGACCACTGAACCAGGTTGTCTGTAGTGACTCATCTAGCACTGAGATGCAGTGTCTTAGACCACTGAACTAGGTTGTCTGTAGTGACTCCTCTAGCACTGAGATACAGTGTCTTAGACCACTGAACCAGGTTGTCTGTAGTGACTCCTCTAACACTGAGATGCAGTGTCTTAGACCACTGAACCAGGTTGTCTGTAGTGACTCCTCTAACACTGAGATACAGTGTCTTAGACCACTGAACCAGGTTGTCTGTAGTGACTCCTCTAACACTGAGATACAGTGTCTTAGACCACTGAACCAGGTTGTCTGTAGTGACTCCTCTAGCACTGAGATGCAGTGTCTTAGACCACTGAACCAGGTTGTCTGTAGTGACTCCTCTAGCACTGAGATGCAGTGTCTTAGACCACTGAACCAGGTTGTCTGTAGTGACTCCTCTAGTACTGAGATGCAGTGTCTTAGAACACTGAACCAGGTTGTCTGTAGTGACTCCTCTAGCACTGAGATAAAGTGTCTTAGACCACTGAACCAGGTTGTCTGTAGTGACTCCTCTAGTACTGAGATGCAGTGTCTTAGACCACTGAACCAGGTTGTCTGTAGTGACTCCTCTAACACTGAGGTGCAGTGTCTTAGACCACTGAACCAGGTTGTCTGTAGTGACTCCTCTAACACTGAGATACAGTGTCTTAGACCACTGAACCAGGTTGTCTGTAGTGACTCCTCTAGCACTGAGATGCAGTGTCTTAGACCACTGAACCAGGTTGTCTGTAGTGACTCCTCTAGCACTGAGGTGCAGTGTCTTAGACCACTGAACCAGGTTGTCTGTAGTGACTCCTCTAACACTGAGGTGCAGTGTCTTAGACCACTGAACCAGGTTGTCTGTAGTGACTCCTCTAACACTGAGATGCAGTGTCTTAGACCACTGAACCAGGTTGTCTGTAGTGACTCCTCTAACACTGAGGTGCAGTGTCTTAGATCACTGAACCAGGTTGTCTGTAGTGACTCCTCTAACACTGAGGTGCAGTGTCTTAGACCACTGAACCAGGTTGTCTGTAGTGACTCCTCTAGTACTGAGATGTAGTGTCTTAGACCACTGAACCAGGTTGTCTGTAGTGACTCCTCTAGCACTGAGATGCAGTGTCTTAGACCACTGAACCAGGTTGTCTGTAGTGACTCCTCTAGCACTGAGATGCAGTGTCTTAGACCACTGAACCAGGTTGTCTGTAGTGACTCCTCTAGTACTGAGATGCAGTGTCTTAGACCACTGAACCAGGTTGTCTGTAGTGACTCCTCTAACACTGAGATGTAGTGTCTTAGACCACTGAACCAGGTTGTCTGTAGTGACTCCTCTAGTACTGAGATGCAGTGTCTTAGACCACTGAACCAGGTTGTCTGTAGTGACTCCTCTAACACTGAGATACAGTGTCTTAGACCACTGAACCAGGTTGTCTGTAGTGACTCCTCTAACACTGAGATACAGTGTCTTAGACCACTGAACCAGGTTGTCTGTAGTGACTCCTCTAACACTGAGATACAGTGTCTTAGACCACTGAACCAGGTTGTCTGTAGTGACTCCTCTAGCACTGAGATGCAGTGTCTTAGACCACTGAACCAGGTTGTCTGTAGTGACTCCTCTAGTACTGAGATGCAGTGTCTTAGACCACTGAACCAGGTTGTCTGTAGTGACTCCTCTAGCACTGAGATGCAGTGTCTTAGACCACTGAACCAGGTTGTCTGTAGTGACTCCTCTAGTACTGAGATGCAGTGTCTTAGACCACTGAACCAGGTTGTCAGTAGTGACTCCTCTAACACTGAGATGCAGTGTCTTAGACCACTGAACCAGGTTGTCTGTAGTGACTCCTCTAGTACTGAGATGCAGTGTCTTAGACCACTGAACCAGGTTGTCAGTAGTGACTCCTCTAACACTGAGATGCAGTGTCTTAGACCACTGAACCAGGTTGTCAGTAGTGACTCCTCTAACACTGAGATGCAGTGTCTTAGACCACTGAACCAGGTTGTCTGTAGTGACTCCTCTAGCACTGAGATGCAGTGTCTTAGACCACTGAACCAGGTTGTCTGTAGTGACTCCTCTAGCACTGAGATGCAGTGTCTTAGACCACTGAACCAGGTTGTCTGTAGTGACTCCTCTAGTACTGAGATGCAGTGTCTTAGACCACTGAACCAGGTTGTCTGTAGTGACTCCTCTAGCACTGAGATGCAGTGTCTTAGACCACTGAACCAGGTTGTCTGTAGTGACTCCTCTAGCACTGAGATGCAGTGTCTTAGACCACTGAACCAGGTTGTCAGTAGTGACTCCTCTAACACTGAGATGCAGTGTCTTAGACCACTGAACCAGGTTGTCTGTAGTGACTCCTCTAGCACTGAGATGCAGTGTCTTAGACCACTGAACCAGGTTGTCTGTAGTGACTCCTCTAACACTGAGATGCAGTGTCTTAGACCACTGAACCAGGTTGTCTGTAGTGATGCCTCTAGTACTGAGATACAGTGTCTTAGACCACTGAACCAGGTTGTCTGTAGTGACTCCTCTAGTACTGAGATGCAGTGTCTTAGACCACTGAACCAGGTTGTCTGTAGTGATGCCTCTAGTACTGAGATACAGTGTCTTAGACCACTGAACCAGGTTGTCTGTAGTGACTCCTCTAGTACTGAGATGCAGTGTCTTAGACCACTGAACCAGGTTGTCTGTAGTGACTCCTCTAGTACTGAGATACAGTGTCTTAGACCACTGAACCAGGTTGTCTGTAGTGACTCCTCTAACACTGAGATGCAGTGTCTTAGACCACTGAACCAGGTTGTCTGTAGTGACTCCTCTAACACTGAGATACAGTGTCTTAAACCACTGAACCAGGTTGTCTGTAGTGACTCCTCTAGTACTGAGATGTAGTGTCTTAGACCACTGAACCAGGTTGTTTGTAGTGACTCCTCTAACACTGAGATGCAGTGTCTTAGACCACTGAAACAGGTTGTCTGTAGTGACTCCTCTAGCACTGAGATGCAGTGTCTTAGACCACTGAACCAGGTTGTCTGTAGTGACTCCTCTAACACTGAGATGCAGTGTCTTAGACCACTGAACCAGGTTGTCTGTAGTGACTCCTCTAACACTGAGATGTAGTGCCTTAGACCACTGAACCAGGTTGTCTGTAGTGACTCCTCTAACACTGAGATGCAGTGTCTTAGACCACTGAACCAGGTTGTCTGTAGTGACTCCTCTAGTACTGAGATGCAGTGTCTTAGACCACTGAACCAGGTTGTCTGTAGTGACTCCTCTAACACTGAGATGCAGTGTCTTAGACCACTGAACCAGGTTGTCTGTAGTGACTCCTCTAGCACTGAGATGCAGTGTCTTAGACCACTGAACCAGGTTGTCTGTAGTGACTCCTCTAGTACTGAGATGCAGTGTCTTAGACCACTGAACCAGGTTGTCTGTAGTGACTCCTCTAGTACTGAGATGCAGTGTCTTAGACCACTGAACCAGGTTGTCTGTAGTGACTCCTCTAACACTGAGATGCAGTGTCTTAGACCACTGAACCAGGTTGTCTGTAGTGACTCCTCTAACACTGAGATGCAGTGTCTTAGACCACTGAACCAGGTTGTCTGTAGTGACTCCTCTAGTACTGAGATGCAGTGTCTTAGACCACTGAACCAGGTTGTCTGTAGTGACTCCTCTAACACTGAGATGCAGTGTCTTAGACCACTGAACCAGGTTGTCTGTAGTGACTCCTCTAGTACTGAGATGCAGTGTCTTAGACCACTGAACCAGGTTGTCTGTAGTGACTCCTCTAGCACTGAGATGCAGTGTCTTAGACCACTGAACCAGGTTGTCTGTAGTGACTCCTCTAGCACTGAGATGCAGTGTCTTAGACCACTGAACCAGGTTGTCTGTAGTGACTCCTCTAGTACTGAGATGCAGTGTCTTAGACCACTGAACCAGGTTGTCTGTAGTGACTCCTCTAACACTGAGATGCAGTGTCTTAGACCACTGAACCAGGTTGTCTGTAGTGACTCCTCTAACACTGAGATGCAGTGTCTTAGACCACTGAACCAGGTTGTCTGTAGTGACTCCTCTAGTACTGAGATGCAGTGTCTTAGACCACTGAACCAGGTTGTCTGTAGTGACTCCTCTAACACTGAGATGCAGTGTCTTAGACCACTGAACCAGGTTGTCTGTAGTGACTCCTCTAGTACTGAGATGCAGTGTCTTAGACCACTGAACCAGGTTGTCTGTAGTGACTCCTCTAGCACTGAGATGCAGTGTCTTAGACCACTGAACCAGGTTGTCTGTAGTGACTCCTCTAGCACTGAGATGCAGTGTCTTAGACCACTGAACCAGGTTGTCTGTAGTGACTCCTCTAGTACTGAGATGCAGTGTCTTAGACCACTGAACCAGGTTGTCTGTAGTGACTCCTCTAGTACTGAGATGCAGTGTCTTAGACCACTGAACCAGGTTGTCTGTAGTGACTCCTCTAACACTGAGATGTAGTGTCTTAGACCACTGAACCAGGTTGTCTGTAGTGACTCCTCTAGTACTGAGATGCAGTGTCTTAGACCACTGAACCAGGTTGTCTGTAGTGACTCCTCTAACACTGAGATGCAGTGTCTTAGACCACTGAACCAGGTTGTCTGTAGTGACTCCTCTAGTACTGAGATGCAGTGTCTTAGACCACTGAACCAGGTTGTCTGTAGTGACTCCTCTAGTACTGAGATGCAGTGTCTTAGACCACTGAACCAGGTTGTCTGTAGTGACTCCTCTAACACTGAGATGCAGTGTCTTAGACCACTGAACCAGGTTGTCTGTAGTGACTCCTCTAACACTGAGATGCAGTGTCTTAGACCACTGAACCAGGTTGTCTGTAGTGACTCCTCTAGTACTGAGATGCAGTGTCTTAGACCACTGAACCAGGTTGTCTGTAGTGACTCCTCTAACACTGAGATGCAGTGTCTTAGACCACTGAACCAGGTTGTCTGTAGTGACTCCTCTAGTACTGAGATGCAGTGTCTTAGACCACTGAACCAGGTTGTCTGTAGTGACTCCTCTAGCACTGAGATGCAGTGTCTTAGACCACTGAACCAGGTTGTCTGTAGTGACTCCTCTAGCACTGAGATGCAGTGTCTTAGACCACTGAACCAGGTTGTCTATAGTGACTCCTCTAGCACTGAGATGTAGTGTCTTAGACCACTGAACCAGGTTGTCTGTAGTGACTCCTCTAGTACTGAGATGCAGTGTCTTAGACTACTGAACCAGGTTGTCTGTAGTGACTCCTCTAACACTGAGATGCAGTGTCTTAGACCACTGAACCAGGTTGTCTGTAGTGAAGCCTCTAGCACTGAGATGCAGTGTCTTAGACCACTGAACCAGGTTGTCTGTAGTGAAGCCTCTAGCACTGAGATGTAGTGTCTTAGACCACTGAACCAGGTTGTCTATAGTGACTCCTCTAGCACTGAGATGTAGTGTCTTAGACCACTGAACCAGGTTGTCTGTAGTGACTCCTCTAGTACTGAGATGCAGTGTCTTAGACCACTGAACCAGGTTGTCTGTAGTGAAGCCTCTAGCACTGAGATGCAGTGTCTTAGACCACTGAACCAGGTTGTCTGTAGTGACTCCTCTAACACTGAGATGCAGTGTCTTAGACCACTGAACCAGGTTGTCTGTAGTGACTCCTCTAGTACTGAGATGCAGTGTCTTAGACCACTGAACCAGGTTGTCTGTAGTGACTCCTCTAACACTGAGATGCAGTGTCTTAGACCACTGAACCAGGTTGTCTGTAGTTACTCCTCTAGTACTGAGATGCAGTGTCTTAGACCACTGAACCAGGTTGTCTGTAGTGACTCATCTAGCACTGAGATGCAGTGTCTTAGACCACTGAACTAGGTTGTCTGTAGTGACTCCTCTAGCACTGAGATACAGTGTCTTAGACCACTGAACCAGGTTGTCTGTAGTGACTCCTCTAACACTGAGATGCAGTGTCTTAGACCACTGAACCAGGTTGTCTGTAGTGACTCCTCTAACACTGAGATACAGTGTCTTAGACCACTGAACCAGGTTGTCTGTAGTGACTCCTCTAACACTGAGATACAGTGTCTTAGACCACTGAACCAGGTTGTCTGTAGTGACTCCTCTAGCACTGAGATGCAGTGTCTTAGACCACTGAACCAGGTTGTCTGTAGTGACTCCTCTAGCACTGAGATGCAGTGTCTTAGACCACTGAACCAGGTTGTCTGTAGTGACTCCTCTAGTACTGAGATGCAGTGTCTTAGAACACTGAACCAGGTTGTCTGTAGTGACTCCTCTAGCACTGAGATAAAGTGTCTTAGACCACTGAACCAGGTTGTCTGTAGTGACTCCTCTAGTACTGAGATGCAGTGTCTTAGACCACTGAACCAGGTTGTCTGTAGTGACTCCTCTAACACTGAGGTGCAGTGTCTTAGACCACTGAACCAGGTTGTCTGTAGTGACTCCTCTAACACTGAGATACAGTGTCTTAGACCACTGAACCAGGTTGTCTGTAGTGACTCCTCTAGCACTGAGATGCAGTGTCTTAGACCACTGAACCAGGTTGTCTGTAGTGACTCCTCTAGCACTGAGGTGCAGTGTCTTAGACCACTGAACCAGGTTGTCTGTAGTGACTCCTCTAACACTGAGGTGCAGTGTCTTAGACCACTGAACCAGGTTGTCTGTAGTGACTCCTCTAACACTGAGATGCAGTGTCTTAGACCACTGAACCAGGTTGTCTGTAGTGACTCCTCTAACACTGAGGTGCAGTGTCTTAGATCACTGAACCAGGTTGTCTGTAGTGACTCCTCTAACACTGAGGTGCAGTGTCTTAGACCACTGAACCAGGTTGTCTGTAGTGACTCCTCTAGTACTGAGATGTAGTGTCTTAGACCACTGAACCAGGTTGTCTGTAGTGACTCCTCTAGCACTGAGATGCAGTGTCTTAGACCACTGAACCAGGTTGTCTGTAGTGACTCCTCTAGCACTGAGATGCAGTGTCTTAGACCACTGAACCAGGTTGTCTGTAGTGACTCCTCTAGTACTGAGATGCAGTGTCTTAGACCACTGAACCAGGTTGTCTGTAGTGACTCCTCTAACACTGAGATGTAGTGTCTTAGACCACTGAACCAGGTTGTCTGTAGTGACTCCTCTAGTACTGAGATGCAGTGTCTTAGACCACTGAACCAGGTTGTCTGTAGTGACTCCTCTAACACTGAGATACAGTGTCTTAGACCACTGAACCAGGTTGTCTGTAGTGACTCCTCTAACACTGAGATACAGTGTCTTAGACCACTGAACCAGGTTGTCTGTAGTGACTCCTCTAACACTGAGATACAGTGTCTTAGACCACTGAACCAGGTTGTCTGTAGTGACTCCTCTAGCACTGAGATGCAGTGTCTTAGACCACTGAACCAGGTTGTCTGTAGTGACTCCTCTAGTACTGAGATGCAGTGTCTTAGACCACTGAACCAGGTTGTCTGTAGTGACTCCTCTAGCACTGAGATGCAGTGTCTTAGACCACTGAACCAGGTTGTCTGTAGTGACTCCTCTAGTACTGAGATGCAGTGTCTTAGACCACTGAACCAGGTTGTCAGTAGTGACTCCTCTAACACTGAGATGCAGTGTCTTAGACCACTGAACCAGGTTGTCTGTAGTGACTCCTCTAGTACTGAGATGCAGTGTCTTAGACCACTGAACCAGGTTGTCAGTAGTGACTCCTCTAACACTGAGATGCAGTGTCTTAGACCACTGAACCAGGTTGTCAGTAGTGACTCCTCTAACACTGAGATGCAGTGTCTTAGACCACTGAACCAGGTTGTCTGTAGTGACTCCTCTAGCACTGAGATGCAGTGTCTTAGACCACTGAACCAGGTTGTCTGTAGTGACTCCTCTAGCACTGAGATGCAGTGTCTTAGACCACTGAACCAGGTTGTCTGTAGTGACTCCTCTAGTACTGAGATGCAGTGTCTTAGACCACTGAACCAGGTTGTCTGTAGTGACTCCTCTAGCACTGAGATGCAGTGTCTTAGACCACTGAACCAGGTTGTCTGTAGTGACTCCTCTAGCACTGAGATGCAGTGTCTTAGACCACTGAACCAGGTTGTCAGTAGTGACTCCTCTAACACTGAGATGCAGTGTCTTAGACCACTGAACCAGGTTGTCTGTAGTGACTCCTCTAGCACTGAGATGCAGTGTCTTAGACCACTGAACCAGGTTGTCTGTAGTGACTCCTCTAACACTGAGATGCAGTGTCTTAGACCACTGAACCAGGTTGTCTGTAGTGATGCCTCTAGTACTGAGATACAGTGTCTTAGACCACTGAACCAGGTTGTCTGTAGTGACTCCTCTAGTACTGAGATGCAGTGTCTTAGACCACTGAACCAGGTTGTCTGTAGTGATGCCTCTAGTACTGAGATACAGTGTCTTAGACCACTGAACCAGGTTGTCTGTAGTGACTCCTCTAGTACTGAGATGCAGTGTCTTAGACCACTGAACCAGGTTGTCTGTAGTGACTCCTCTAGTACTGAGATACAGTGTCTTAGACCACTGAACCAGGTTGTCTGTAGTGACTCCTCTAACACTGAGATGCAGTGTCTTAGACCACTGAACCAGGTTGTCTGTAGTGACTCCTCTAACACTGAGATACAGTGTCTTAAACCACTGAACCAGGTTGTCTGTAGTGACTCCTCTAGTACTGAGATGTAGTGTCTTAGACCACTGAACCAGGTTGTTTGTAGTGACTCCTCTAACACTGAGATGCAGTGTCTTAGACCACTGAAACAGGTTGTCTGTAGTGACTCCTCTAGCACTGAGATGCAGTGTCTTAGACCACTGAACCAGGTTGTCTGTAGTGACTCCTCTAACACTGAGATGCAGTGTCTTAGACCACTGAACCAGGTTGTCTGTAGTGACTCCTCTAACACTGAGATGTAGTGCCTTAGACCACTGAACCAGGTTGTCTGTAGTGACTCCTCTAACACTGAGATGCAGTGTCTTAGACCACTGAACCAGGTTGTCTGTAGTGACTCCTCTAGTACTGAGATGCAGTGTCTTAGACCACTGAACCAGGTTGTCTGTAGTGACTCCTCTAACACTGAGATGCAGTGTCTTAGACCACTGAACCAGGTTGTCTGTAGTGACTCCTCTAGCACTGAGATGCAGTGTCTTAGACCACTGAACCAGGTTGTCTGTAGTGACTCCTCTAGTACTGAGATGCAGTGTCTTAGACCACTGAACCAGGTTGTCTGTAGTGACTCCTCTAGTACTGAGATGCAGTGTCTTAGACCACTGAACCAGGTTGTCTGTAGTGACTCCTCTAACACTGAGATGCAGTGTCTTAGACCACTGAACCAGGTTGTCTGTAGTGACTCCTCTAACACTGAGATGCAGTGTCTTAGACCACTGAACCAGGTTGTCTGTAGTGACTCCTCTAGTACTGAGATGCAGTGTCTTAGACCACTGAACCAGGTTGTCTGTAGTGACTCCTCTAACACTGAGATGCAGTGTCTTAGACCACTGAACCAGGTTGTCTGTAGTGACTCCTCTAGTACTGAGATGCAGTGTCTTAGACCACTGAACCAGGTTGTCTGTAGTGACTCCTCTAGCACTGAGATGCAGTGTCTTAGACCACTGAACCAGGTTGTCTGTAGTGACTCCTCTAGCACTGAGATGCAGTGTCTTAGACCACTGAACCAGGTTGTCTGTAGTGACTCCTCTAGTACTGAGATGCAGTGTCTTAGACCACTGAACCAGGTTGTCTGTAGTGACTCCTCTAACACTGAGATGCAGTGTCTTAGACCACTGAACCAGGTTGTCTGTAGTGACTCCTCTAACACTGAGATGCAGTGTCTTAGACCACTGAACCAGGTTGTCTGTAGTGACTCCTCTAGTACTGAGATGCAGTGTCTTAGACCACTGAACCAGGTTGTCTGTAGTGACTCCTCTAACACTGAGATGCAGTGTCTTAGACCACTGAACCAGGTTGTCTGTAGTGACTCCTCTAGTACTGAGATGCAGTGTCTTAGACCACTGAACCAGGTTGTCTGTAGTGACTCCTCTAGCACTGAGATGCAGTGTCTTAGACCACTGAACCAGGTTGTCTGTAGTGACTCCTCTAGCACTGAGATGCAGTGTCTTAGACCACTGAACCAGGTTGTCTGTAGTGACTCCTCTAGTACTGAGATGCAGTGTCTTAGACCACTGAACCAGGTTGTCTGTAGTGACTCCTCTAGTACTGAGATGCAGTGTCTTAGACCACTGAACCAGGTTGTCTGTAGTGACTCCTCTAACACTGAGATGTAGTGTCTTAGACCACTGAACCAGGTTGTCTGTAGTGACTCCTCTAGTACTGAGATGCAGTGTCTTAGACCACTGAACCAGGTTGTCTGTAGTGACTCCTCTAACACTGAGATGCAGTGTCTTAGACCACTGAACCAGGTTGTCTGTAGTGACTCCTCTAGTACTGAGATGCAGTGTCTTAGACCACTGAACCAGGTTGTCTGTAGTGACTCCTCTAGTACTGAGATGCAGTGTCTTAGACCACTGAACCAGGTTGTCTGTAGTGACTCCTCTAACACTGAGATGCAGTGTCTTAGACCACTGAACCAGGTTGTCTGTAGTGACTCCTCTAACACTGAGATGCAGTGTCTTAGACCACTGAACCAGGTTGTCTGTAGTGACTCCTCTAGTACTGAGATGCAGTGTCTTAGACCACTGAACCAGGTTGTCTGTAGTGACTCCTCTAACACTGAGATGCAGTGTCTTAGACCACTGAACCAGGTTGTCTGTAGTGACTCCTCTAGTACTGAGATGCAGTGTCTTAGACCACTGAACCAGGTTGTCTGTAGTGACTCCTCTAGCACTGAGATGCAGTGTCTTAGACCACTGAACCAGGTTGTCTGTAGTGACTCCTCTAGCACTGAGATGCAGTGTCTTAGACCACTGAACCAGGTTGTCTGTAGTGACTCCTCTAGTACTGAGATGCAGTGTCTTAGACCACTGAACCAGGTTGTCTGTAGTGACTCCTCTAGTACTGAGATGCAGTGTCTTAGACCACTGAACCAGGTTGTCTGTAGTGACTCCTCTAACACTGAGATGTAGTGTCTTAGACCACTGAACCAGGTTGTCTGTAGTGACTCCTCTAGTACTGAGATGCAGTGTCTTAGACCACTGAACCAGGTTGTCTGTAGTGACTCCTCTAACACTGAGATACAGTGTCTTAGACCACTGAACCAGGTTGTCTGTAGTGACTCCTCTAACACTGAGATACAGTGTCTTAGACCACTGAACCAGGTTGTCTGTAGTGACTCCTCTAACACTGAGATACAGTGTCTTAGACCACTGAACCAGGTTGTCTGTAGTGACTCCTCTAGCACTGAGATGCAGTGTCTTAGACCACTGAACCAGGTTGTCTGTAGTGACTCCTCTAGTACTGAGATGCAGTGTCTTAGACCACTGAACCAGGTTGTCTGTAGTGACTCCTCTAGCACTGAGATGCAGTGTCTTAGACCACTGAACCAGGTTGTCTGTAGTGACTCCTCTAGTACTGAGATGCAGTGTCTTAGACCACTGAACCAGGTTGTCTGTAGTGACTCCTCTAGCACTGAGATGCAGTGTCTTAGACCACTGAACCAGGTTGTCTGTAGTGACGCCTCTAGTACTGAGATGCAGTGTCTTAGACCACTGAACCAGGTTGTCTGTAGTGACTCCTCTAGCACTGAGATGCAGTGTCTTAGACCACTGAACCAGGTTGTCAGTAGTGACTCCTCTAACACTGAGATGCAGTGTCTTAGACCACTGAACCAGGTTGTCTGTAGTGACTCCTCTAGTACTGAGATGCAGTGTCTTAGACCACTGAACCAGGTTGTCAGTAGTGACTCCTCTAACACTGAGATGCAGTGTCTTAGACCACTGAACCAGGTTGTCAGTAGTGACTCCTCTAACACTGAGATGCAGTGTCTTAGACCACTGAACCAGGTTGTCTGTAGTGACTCCTCTAACACTGAGATGCAGTGTCTTAGACCACTGAACCAGGTTGTCTGTAGTGATGCCTCTAGTACTGAGATACAGTGTCTTAGACCACTGAACCAGGTTGTCTGTAGTGACTCCTCTAGTACTGAGATGCAGTGTCTTAGACCACTGAACCAGGTTGCCTGTAGTGATGCCTCTAGTACTGAGATGTAGTGTCTTAGACCACTGAACCAGGTTGTTTGTAGTGACTCCTCTAACACTGAGATGCAGTGTCTTAGACCACTGAAACAGGTTGTCTGTAGTGACTCCTCTAGCACTGAGATGCAGTGTCTTAGACCACTGAACCAGGTTGTCTGTAGTGACTCCTCTAACACTGAGATGCAGTGTCTTAGACCACTGAACCAGGTTGTCTGTAGTGACTCCTCTAACACTGAGATGTAGTGCCTTAGACCACTGAACCAGGTTGTCTGTAGTGACTCCTCTAACACTGAGATGCAGTGTCTTAGACCACTGAACCAGGTTGTCTGTAGTGACTCCTCTAACACTGAGATGCAGTGTCTTAGACCACTGAACCAGGTTGTCTGTAGTGACTCCTCTAGCACTGAGATGCAGTGTCTTAGACCACTGAACCAGGTTGTCTGTAGTGACTCCTCTAGTACTGAGATGCAGTGTCTTAGACCACTGAACCAGGTTGTCTGTAGTGACTCCTCTAGTACTGAGATGCAGTGTCTTAGACCACTGAACCAGGTTGTCTGTAGTGACTCCTCTAGTACTGAGATGCAGTGTCTTAGACCACTGAACCAGGTTGTCTGTAGTGACTCCTCTAGCACTGAGATGCAGTGTCTTAGACCACTGAACCAGGTTGTCTGTAGTGACTCCTCTAGCACTGAGATGCAGTGTCTTAGACCACTGAACCAGGTTGTCTGTAGTGACTCCTCTAGTACTGAGATGCAGTGTCTTAGACCACTGAACCAGGTTGTCTGTAGTGACTCCTCTAGTACTGAGATGCAGTGTCTTAGACCACTGAACCAGGTTGTCTGTAGTGACTCCTCTAACACTGAGATGTAGTGTCTTAGACCACTGAACCAGGTTGTCTGTAGTGACTCCTCTAGTACTGAGATGCAGTGTCTTAGACCACTGAACCAGGTTGTCTGTAGTGACTCCTCTAACACTGAGATACAGTGTCTTAGACCACTGAACCAGGTTGTCTGTAGTGACTCCTCTAACACTGAGATACAGTGTCTTAGACCACTGAACCAGGTTGTCTGTAGTGACTCCTCTAACACTGAGATACAGTGTCTTAGACCACTGAACCAGGTTGTCTGTAGTGACTCCTCTAGCACTGAGATGCAGTGTCTTAGACCACTGAACCAGGTTGTCTGTAGTGACTCCTCTAGTACTGAGATGCAGTGTCTTAGACCACTGAACCAGGTTGTCTGTAGTGACTCCTCTAGCACTGAGATGCAGTGTCTTTGACCACTGAACCAGGTTGTCTGTAGTGACTCCTCTAGTACTGAGATGCAGTGTCTTAGACCACTGAACCAGGTTGTCTGTAGTGACTCCTCTAGCACTGAGATGCAGTGTCTTAGACCACTGAACCAGGTTGTCTGTAGTGACGCCTCTAGTACTGAGATGCAGTGTCTTAGACCACTGAACCAGGTTGTCTGTAGTGACTCCTCTAGCACTGAGATGCAGTGTCTTAGACCACTGAACCAGGTTGTCTGTAGTGACTCCTCTAGCACTGAGATGCAGTGTCTTAGACCACTGAACCAGGTTATCAGTAGTGACTCCTCTAACACTGAGATGCAGTGTCTTAGACCACTGAACCAGGTTGTCTGTAGTGACTCCTCTAGTACTGAGATGCAGTGTCTTAGACCACTGAACCAGGTTGTCAGTAGTGACTCCTCTAACACTGAGATGCAGTGTCTTAGACCACTGAACCAGGTTGTCAGTAGTGACTCCTCTAACACTGAGATGCAGTGTCTTAGACCACTGAACCAGGTTGTCAGTAGTGACTCCTCTAGTACTGAGATGCAGTGTCTTAGACCACTGAACCAGGTTGTCTGTAGTGACTCCTCTAACACTGAGATGCAGTGTCTTAGACCACTGAACCAGGTTGTCTGTAGTGACTCCTCTAGCACTGAGATGCAGTGTCTTAGACCACTGAACCAGGTTGTCTGTAGTGACTCCTCTAACACTGAGATGCAGTGTCTTAGACCACTGAACCAGGTTGTCTGTAGTGATGCCTCTAGTACTGAGATACAGTGTCTTAGACCACTGAACCAGGTTGTCTGTAGTGACTCCTCTAGTACTGAGATGCAGTGTCTTAGACCACTGAACCAGGTTGTCTGTAGTGACGCCTCTAGTACTGAGATACAGTGTCTTAGACCACTGAACCAGGTTGTCTGTAGTGACTCCTCTAGTACTGAGATGCAGTGTCTTAGACCACTGAACCAGGTTGTCTGTAGTGACTCCTCTAGTACTGAGATACAGTGTCTTAGACCACTGAACCAGGTTGTCTGTAGTGACTCCTCTAACACTGAGATGCAGTGTCTTAGACCACTGAACCAGGTTGTCTGTAGTGACTCCTCTAACACTGAGATACAGTGTCTTAAACCACTGAACCAGGTTGTCTGTAGTGACTCCTCTAGTACTGAGATGTAGTGTCTTAGACCACTGAACCAGGTTGTTTGTAGTGACTCCTCTAACACTGAGATGCAGTGTCTTAGACCACTGAAACAGGTTGTCTGTAGTGACTCCTCTAGCACTGAGATGCAGTGTCTTAGACCACTGAACCAGGTTGTCTGTAGTGACTCCTCTAACACTGAGATGCAGTGTCTTAGACCACTGAACCAGGTTGTCTGTAGTGACTCCTCTAACACTGAGATGTAGTGCCTTAGACCACTGAACCAGGTTGTCTGTAGTGACTCCTCTAACACTGAGATGCAGTGTCTTAGACCACTGAACCAGGTTGTCTGTAGTGACTCCTCTAGTACTGAGATGCAGTGTCTTAGACCACTGAACCAGGTTGTCTGTAGTGACTCCTCTAACACTGAGATGCAGTGTCTTAGACCACTGAACCAGGTTGTCTGTAGTGACTCCTCTAGCACTGAGATGCAGTGTCTTAGACCACTGAACCAGGTTGTCTGTAGTGACTCCTCTAGTACTGAGATGCAGTGTCTTAGACCACTGAACCAGGTTGTCTGTAGTGACTCCTCTAGTACTGAGATGCAGTGTCTTAGACCACTGAACCAGGTTGTCTGTAGTGACTCCTCTAACACTGAGATGCAGTGTCTTAGACCACTGAACCAGGTTGTCTGTAGTGACTCCTCTAACACTGAGATGCAGTGTCTTAGACCACTGAACCAGGTTGTCTGTAGTGACTCCTCTAGTACTGAGATGCAGTGTCTTAGACCACTGAACCAGGTTGTCTGTAGTGACTCCTCTAACACTGAGATGCAGTGTCTTAGACCACTGAACCAGGTTGTCTGTAGTGACTCCTCTAGTACTGAGATGCAGTGTCTTAGACCACTGAACCAGGTTGTCTGTAGTGACTCCTCTAACACTGAGATGCAGTGTCTTAGACCACTGAACCAGGTTGTCTGTAGTGACTCCTCTAGTACTGAGATGCAGTGTCTTAGACCACTGAACCAGGTTGTCTGTAGTGACTCCTCTAACACTGAGATGTAGTGTCTTAGACCACTGAACCACTTGGAGCCTAAAGGCTATGATAAAGTGTGTGTCCCAAATGACACCCTATTATCTACATAGTGCACTTCTTTTAACCAGAGCCCTGTATGCCTTGGTCACAAGTAGTGCACTAAGTAGGAGATAGGGTGTCATTTGGGATCTCCACGTTGTCACTGTTATCCCTATCCTCCCTCCTGCAGTCACATGAAGCCTGTTGTTTCACCACGTTACGCAGCCTGACCGTCACTCACAGCCTGGGACTAAATCACTGACTTCCCCTCACTAGCTGTTGTGGATCACTGCCATCACAATGACAGCTCTGTGTCCAAAATGGCACCCTATTTCCTATATAGTGTACTACTTTTGAACAGGTCCCATAGGGCTATAGTCAAAGGTATTGCACTACATAGGGAAAAGGGTGCCATTTGGGACGCAGAGCAGTGTGTATATATGAGGACAGTCAGTCTACGTCCCAAATGACACCCTATTCACTACTTAGGGGATATGGGAATAGGGTGCCATTTGGGACGCAGCCACAGTCCCCCAGCCCTTCACAGCACCTCCACACACACAGAGATCAATAGAGATCCTCCTGGTCTCAGTGTGTCAGAGACCAGGAGGTACTGATGGATGGATGTCAGAGTGATGGACTGTGGTACTGATGGATGGATGTCAGAGTGATGGACTGTGGTACTGATGGATGGATGGATGTCAGAGAGATGGACTGTGGTACTGATGGATGGATGTCAGAGAGATGGACTGTGGTACTGATGGATGGATGTCAGAGTGATGGACTGTGGTACTGATGGATGGATGTCAGAGTGATGGACTGTGGTACTGATGGATGGATGGATGTCAGAGAGATGGACTGTGGTACTGATGGATGGATGGATGTCAGAGTGATGGACTGTGGTACTGATGGATGGATGGATGTCAGAGAGATGGACTGTGGTACTGATGGATGGATGGATGTCAGAGAGATGGACTGTGGTACTGATGGATGGATGGATGTCAGAGAGATGGACTGTGGTACTGATGGATGGATGGATGTCAGAGAGATGGACTGTGGTACTGATGGATGGATGGATGTCAGAGAGATGGACTGTGGTACTGATGGATGGATGGATGTCAGAGAGATGGACTGTGGTACTGATGGATGGATGGATGTCAGAGAGATGGACTGTGGTACTGATGGATGGATGGATGGATGTCAGAGAGATGGACTGTGGTACTGATGGATGGATGGATGTCAGAGAGATGGACTGTGGTACTGATGGATGGATGGATGTCAGAGTGATGGACTGTGGTACTGATGGATGGATGTCAGAGTGATGGACTGTGGTACTGATGGATGGATGGATGTCAGAGTGATGGACTGTGTAACTGATGGATGGATGGATGTCAGAGTGATGGACTGTGGTACTGATGGATGGATGGATGTCAGATTGATGGACTGTGGTACTGATGGATGGATGGATGTCAGAGTGATGGACTGGGGTACTGATGGATGGATGGATGTCAGAGTGATGGACTGTGGTACTGATGGATGGATGGATGTCAGAGTGATGGACTGTGGTACTGATGGATGGATGGATGGATGTCAGAGAGATGGACTGTGGTACTGATGGATGGATGTCAGAGTGATGGACTGTGGTACTGATGGATGTCTCAGTGTGTCAGAGTGATGGACTGTGGTACTGATGGATGGATGGATGTCAGATTGATGGACTGTGGTACTGATGGATGGATGGATGTCAGAGTGATGGACTGTGGTACTGATGGATGGATGGATGTCAGAGTGATGGACTGTGGTACTGATGGATGGATGGATGTCAGAGTGATGGACTGTGGTACTGATGGATGTCTCAGTGTGTCAGAGTGATGGACTGTGGTACTGATGGATGGATGGATGTCAGATTGATGGACTGTGGTACTGATGGATGGATGGATGTCAGTGATGGACTGTGGTACTGATGGATGGATGGATGTCAGAGAGATGGACTGTGGTACTGATGGATGTCAGAGTGATGGACTGTGGTACTGATGGATGGATGGATGTCAGAGTGATGGACTGTGGAACTGATGGATGGATGGATGTCAGAGTGATGGACTGTGGTACTGATGGATGGATGGATGTCAGATTGATGGACTGTGGTACTGATGGATGGATGGATGTCAGAGTGATGGACTGGGGTACTGATGGATGGATGGATGTCAGAGTGATGGACTGTGGTACTGATGGATGGATGGATGTCAGAGTGATGGACTGTGGTACTGATGGATGGATGGATGGATGTCAGAGAGATGGACTGTGGTACTGATGGATGGATGTCAGAGTGATGGACTGTGGTACTGATGGATGTCTCAGTGTGTCAGAGTGATGGACTGTGGTACTGATGGATGGATGGATGTCAGATTGATGGACTGTGGTACTGATGGATGGATGGATGTCAGAGTGATGGACTGTGGTACTGATGGATGGATGGATGTCAGAGTGATGGACTGTGGTACTGATGGATGGATGGATGTCAGAGTGATGGACTGTGGTACTGATGGATGGATGGATGTCAGATTGATGGACTGTGGTACTGATGGATGGATGGATGTCAGTGATGGACTGTGGTACTGATGGATGGATGGATGTCAGAGAGATGGACTGTGGTACTGATGGATGTCAGAGTGATGGACTGTGGTACTGATGGATGGATGGATGGATGGATGTCAGAGTGATGGACTTTGGTACTGATGGATGGATGTCAGAGTGATGGACAGTGGTACTGATGGATGGATGTCAGAGTGATGGACTGTGGTACTGATGGATGGATGTCAGAGTGATGGACTGTGGTACTGATGGATGGATGGATGTCAGAGTGATGGACTGTGGAACTGATGGATGGATGGATGTCAGAGTGATGGACTGTGGTACTGATGGATGGATGGATGTCAGATTGATGGACTGTGGTACTGATGGATGGATGGATGTCAGAGTGATGGACTGGGGTACTGATGGATGGATGGATGTCAGAGTGATGGACTGTGGTACTGATGGATGGATGGATGTCAGAGTGATGGACTGTGGTACTGATGGATGGATGGATGGATGTCAGAGAGATGGACTGTGGTACTGATGGATGGATGTCAGAGTGATGGACTGTGGTACTGATGGATGTCTCAGTGTGTCAGAGTGATGGACTGTGGTACTGATGGATGGATGGATGTCAGATTGATGGACTGTGGTACTGATGGATGGATGGATGTCAGAGTGATGGACTGTGGTACTGATGGATGGATGGATGTCAGAGTGATGGACTGTGGTACTGATGGATGGATGGATGTCAGAGTGATGGACTGTGGTACTGATGGATGTCTCAGTGTGTCAGAGTGATGGACTGTGGTACTGATGGATGGATGGATGTCAGATTGATGGACTGTGGTACTGATGGATGGATGGATGTCAGTGATGGACTGTGGTACTGATGGATGGATGGATGTCAGAGAGATGGACTGTGGTACTGATGGATGTCAGAGTGATGGACTGTGGTACTGATGGATGGATGGATGTCAGAGTGATGGACTGTGGAACTGATGGATGGATGGATGTCAGAGTGATGGACTGTGGTACTGATGGATGGATGGATGTCAGATTGATGGACTGTGGTACTGATGGATGGATGGATGTCAGAGTGATGGACTGGGGTACTGATGGATGGATGGATGTCAGAGTGATGGACTGTGGTACTGATGGATGGATGGATGTCAGAGTGATGGACTGTGGTACTGATGGATGGATGGATGGATGTCAGAGAGATGGACTGTGGTACTGATGGATGGATGTCAGAGTGATGGACTGTGGTACTGATGGATGTCTCAGTGTGTCAGAGTGATGGACTGTGGTACTGATGGATGGATGGATGTCAGATTGATGGACTGTGGTACTGATGGATGGATGGATGTCAGAGTGATGGACTGTGGTACTGATGGATGGATGGATGTCAGAGTGATGGACTGTGGTACTGATGGATGGATGGATGTCAGAGTGATGGACTGTGGTACTGATGGATGGATGGATGTCAGATTGATGGACTGTGGTACTGATGGATGGATGGATGTCAGTGATGGACTGTGGTACTGATGGATGGATGGATGTCAGAGAGATGGACTGTGGTACTGATGGATGTCAGAGTGATGGACTGTGGTACTGATGGATGGATGGATGGATGGATGGATGTCAGAGTGATGGACTTTGGTACTGATGGATGGATGTCAGAGTGATGGACAGTGGTACTGATGGATGGATGTCAGAGTGATGGACAGTGGTACTGATGGATGGATGTCAGAGTGATGGACAGTGGTACTGATGGATGGATGTCAGAGTGATGGACAGTGGTACTGATGGATGGATGTCAGAGTGATGGACTGTGGTACCACTGTCCATCACTCTGGTTAAGGGCTTACTAACAAGCCCTTAACCAACAATACAACAGGTGTAGACCTTTACAGTGAAATGCTTAACAATAATGAGGCTATATACAGGGGGTACCAGGTACAGAGTCAATATGTGGGGGTACAGGTTAGTAAAATAACAATAATGAGGCTATATACAGGGGGTACCAGGTACAGAGTCAATATGTGGGGGTACAGGTTAGTAAAATAACAATAATGAGGCTATATACAGGGGGTACCAGGTACAGAGTCGATATACCCTTATGTTTGGTTTACAGTTTACATACAGTGGGGAGAACAAGTATTTGATACACTGCCAATTTTGCAGGTTTTCCCAATTACAAAGCATGTAGAAGGCTGTCATTTGTATCATAGGTACTCTTCAACTGTGAGAGACGGAATCTAAAACAAAAATCCAGAAAATCACATTGTATGATTTTTAAATAATTAATTTGTATTTTATTGCATGACATAAGTATTTGATCACCTACCAACCAGTAAGAATTCCGGCTCTCACAGACCTGTTAGTTTTTCTTTAAGAAGCCCTCCTGTTCTCCACTCATTACCTGTATTAACTGCACCTGTTTGAACTCGTTACCTGTATAAAAGACACCTGTCCACACACTCAATCAAACAGACTCCAACCTCTCCACAATGGCCAAGACCAGATAGCTGTGTAAGGACATCAGGGATAAAATTGTAGACCTGCACAAGGCTGGGATGGGCTACAGGACAATAGGCAAGCAGCTTGGTGAGAAGGCAACAACTGTTGGCGCAATTATTAGAAAATGGAAGAAGTTCAAGATGACGGTCAATCTCCCTCGGTCTGGGTCACCATGCAAGATCTCACCTCGTGGGGCATCAATGATCATGAGGAAGGTGAGGGATCAGCCCAGAACTACACGGCAGGACCTGGTCAATGACCTGAAGAGAGCTGGGACCACAGTCTCAAAGAAAACCATTAGTAAAACACTACTCCGTCATGGATTAAAATCCTGCAGTAAACGCAAGTTTCCCCTGCTCAAGCCAGCGCATGTCCAGGCCCGTCTGAAGTTTGCCAATGACCATCTGGATGATCCAGAGGAGGAATGGGTCATGTGGTCTGATGAGACAAAAATAGAGCTTTTTGGTCTAAACTCCACTCGCCGTGTTTGGAGGAAGAAGAAGGATGAGTACAACCCCAAGAACACCATCGCAACCGTGAAGCATGGAGGTGGAAACATCATTCTTTGGGAATGCTTTTCTGCAAAGGGGACAGGACGACTGCACCGTATTGAGGGGAGGATGGATGGGGCCATGTATCGCGAGATCTTGGCCAACAACCTCCTTCCCTCAGTAAGAGCATTGAAGATGGGTCGTGGCTGGGTCTTCCAGCATGACAACGACCCGAAACACACAGCCAGGGCAACTAAGGAGTGGCTCCGTAAGAAGCATCTCAAGGTCCTGATGTATCAAATACTTATGTCATGCAATAAAATGCAAATTAATTACTTAAAAATCATACAATGTGATTTTCTGGATTTTTGTTTTAGATTCATTAACTCACAGTTGAAGTGTACCTATGATACAAATTACAGACTTCTACATGCTTTGTGAGTGGGAAAACCTGCAAAATCGGCAGTGTATCAAATACTTGTTCTCCCCACGGTATATGATGTACAGTTGAAGTCAGAAGTTTACATAGACCTTAGCCAAATACATTTAAACTCAGTTTTTCACAATTCCTGACATTTAATCCTAGTAAAAATTCCCTGTCTTAGGTCAGTTAGGATCACCACTTTATTTTAAGAATGTGAAATGTCAGAATAATAGTAGAGAGAATGATTTATTTCAGCTTTTATTTCTTTCATCACATTCCCAGTGGGTCAGAAGTTTAAATGCACTCAATTAGTATTTGGTAGCATTGCCTTTAAATTGTTTAACTTGGGTCAAACGTTTTGGGTAGCCTACCACAAGCTTCCCACAATAAGTTGGGTGAATTTTGGCCCATTCCTCCTGACAGAACTGGTGTAACTGAGTCAGGTTTGTAGGCCTCCTTGCTCACACACGCTTTTTCAGTTCTGCCCACAGATTTTCTATAGGATTGAGGTCTGGGCTTTGTGATGGCCACTCCAATACCTTGACTTTGTTGTCCTTAAGCCATTTTGCCACAACTTTGGAAGTATGCTTGGGGTCATTGTCCATTTGGAAGACCTATTTGCGACCAAGCTTTAACTTCCTGACTGATGTCTTGAGATGTTGCTTCAATAAATCCCCATAATTTTCCTTCCTCATGATGCCATCTATGTTGTGAAGTGCACCAGCCCTCCTGCAGCAAAGCACCCCCACAACATGATGCTGCCACCCCTGTGCTTCACGGTTGGGATGGTGTTCTTCGGCTTGCAAGCCTCCCCCTTTTTCCTCCAAACATAACGATGGTCATATAACTACGGCTTTGTGAATGTTGGCCTGTTTAAAGGTCTTGCTCAAGTCGAAAAGTTTTGTTTTCCCTGGTACATAAACGTATAATACTAACTAGTTATGTTTAATTTGACTTTGCAACATAAAAATCTTGTTGGCAGCGATAAAAACACTTTCACAGCTGTATGAAATACTACATCTCAGTGGTAAACATTTAGTCAGCTGTGGGATGTGGACAGTAGAGGGGGAGGCTGTTGTAGTGACAGGAGAGTCAGCACTATTTTCTGGACTTGATTTTTGATGGGGGTCACAGCACTGGAGAATAACCTGGTTCTGGTTCAGATGTACCGGACTCTAAAAGAGTAATAAACAGTTGGCCCATGACATCAGCCCGTCTACTGTTTAATATATGGCTGTGGGCCATAACTACTAGGCTGATAAGAGCTGCCCACACAGGACCAAACGGGTTGGGTCACACATCTGGCAATGAGAGAAATCCATTGGTCCCAGTGCATTGGTTATATACAGACAAACATAAATAAAACACTCTTTGCCTCAACAGTCCAGTCTGCGTTTCACAGTTCTTATTGCAAAGAGGACATTGTAAGTAATTTACTGTCCAGGTAAATCTTTTGTTCAGAAGGAAAAAAATATGAATAGTAATTTCTTACAAATAAGTGTTTTTATGCGGGGGGGATTTTTCGTATTGTGATTCTGTTTTCCTGTTTTAATATATTGTAATAAGCAACTAGAAATAGATAGTGGGTGTTACCATGGCAACCGTTTAACCCTGCTGCACCTTTACCTTCCTATTGACAAATAAGCTTTTCCACGTGTTTTCATTGGCTATTTTAGTCCATAGTATTAAAGGCTTGACAGTAGACATGCGCCACAGTTAATTTGCCCACTCACAAATATATCCCAAACTATTGTCAGCTTGACTGTGAGAGTAATGTGATTTTAATGGCATTGTCAAATGTGAAAACGTCTTGTTGCCTGTAATCCATGGCTTCTGGTTGGGGTATGTACGTACGGTCACTGTGGGGACGACGTCATCGATGCACTTATTCATGAAGCCAGTGACTGATGTGATGTACTCCTCAATGCCATCAGAAGAATCATTAGTTAGGTTTCGACAAGCAAAAAAACATGGGACATATTAAAAAAGGCCACAGAAGCTTTGAATCAGATCTGTGGAAAAAGGAGGCAGTTTCAGTTTCAGGCCTTCATTTCACATGGATGTTCAAAAAAAGAAGTGGAAGTTAACATGGTCGAGCCTCGTAATAACTCTCTTTCACATGGACACTGAAATGATCTGCAAACGGCTGTATGTTGTATGGAGCAAGGACAGGAGAGGTGTTCGAACAGAGGTGCTTAAAGGAAGGGTGTGCAATATATATAAGGCTAGTCTGGGGATATTCTGAAAGTAGTTTGAGGGTTGTAGATCACATGACCAAGGAGGTATTGAAATTTAAAATGTTGAAAGATTCATGTAAAATCACCTGAGATGAAAATGCACTAACAAAAGGGTGTGTAATACATGGCCTGGCCCAAAAACACAAAGGTGTGTAATACATAGCCTGGCCCAAAAAAAGTCTGTTTGACTTTAAATAAGCAAATACTTAAGAGCCTATGATTGAATAATTACTGCAGTGATTAATATGTTTCAGCTTTAACCCTAACTGATGCAGTGAGGAGCTTCTCATGTCTTAAACAACCATGTCGGAAGACGTATCACGTGGTCGTGTTAAAGAAGGGTGAAGTTATTGGTCTGCATCAAGCAAAGAAAACAACTAAGGAAATTGTTGAAATGACTGGAACTGGGTTCATTAAAAAAATATATATATATATATTTCACCTTTATTTAACCAGGTAGGTTTTATTCCACCTTTATTTAACCAGGTAGGTTTTATTCCACCTTTATTTAACCAGGTAGGTTTTATTCCACCTTTATTTAACCAGGTAGGTTTTATTCCACCTTTATTTAACCAGGTAGGCCAGTTGAGAACTAGTTCTCATTTACAACTGCGACCTGGCCAAGACAAAGCAAAGCAGTGAGACAAAAAACAACACAGTTACACATGAGATGAACAAACGTACAGTCAATAACACAATAGAGAATCTAGTAAAAAGTACATTATTTTATTTAGGAATGTAGTGAAGTAAAAGTTGTCAAAAATATAAATAGTAAAATAGAGATACCCCAAACAAACTAATCTTACACTTAACCTGGCATAGAAAATCAAAACATCTAAAAAATGGACATTCATGTTGTAAATAGGTCTAGACAATACATATTGCAATAAGTACCCGTCCTCTTTGCTGTGTGGTTTGGTTTACTCTCTACCACTGCAAAAACCGCTTTCTTGTCAGCAAAATGAGTTCAATGCTCTATGAAAGTTAACACATGCATGTAGTTAGATAAGGGATTGTTCTTGTTTGGTCAGTTGTTTTCAGCTCTCAAATGTTACCATGTTTAACGTTAGTTCATGTCCCATGCCTCCAATCTGATAATGCTTATCTTCCCATTCATTTGGCTTGATAGCTGAATCTATAGAATATGTTTTATTTTATTTAACTAGGCCAGCCAGTTAAGAACAAATTCTTATTTACAATGACGGCCTACCCCTGTCAAACCCTCCCCTAACCCTGACGTGATGGAACTCCAGATAACGGCCGGTTGTGATACAGCCCGGGATCGAACCAGGGTCTGTAGTGACTCCTCTAGGACAGTACCGCCACTCGGGAGCCCCAACGGGTATAACATTAGAACAGTTGAGGGGTAAAACCGACTGTGGGGTAAAACAGGCTATTGGCAACACTGGAGAGTATTTGGTACAAGGGAAAGAGGAACTAATAATACTTGTACTGATATGAGCTACCGTCAGCTACCTATCCCTCCTTAGCTTGGAGACAGACACGAACTCATCACAGACTTGGAAATATTACTCATTGTTTCTCTATTTCATAGCGATGCTTATATCTTGTTAGAATATTATTTTAGAAGGCATTTTACTTGAGTGTTGCTGGGCTGTCCCGACATACAGCTGTGGGAGCGTCTAAACCGTCCGGGTTGACGCAAAGATCACTTTTAAGGTTGAATATTCAAGTCAAGTCAATATGCAGAATTTAACACGAACTCCTTCAATATATATATATATGACACAAAAATGTTTTACAATCATGCCCAATAAATATGAAATAAAAGCGGAACCTTGTTAAACTGTGTATGAAATCCGGAAGATTTATCTATCAGAACAGTTTCCTGTTTGGAGGAAAATCTACTTGTATCAAGTTGACATTGAAAACGTTCAGCATTAAACATGGTTTCTCTGTCTTTAAACTCGTTAAAAACAATTATGCGGGCGATGGTGGACACTCCGGGGTTTGATCGAGTTTTAAGTAAGGTATGTCACTGTAAAAAAAGAGATATATATATATATTTTACGAGTTACTGCACAAGAGACGAGTACTGTAACACCGGAGCTTGTTGCCCAACTTCACCCATTTACCTCCTTGAAAGGCTTGATGTACATGTGAAGAAAAACCTTACATCTTCTCTCGTTACCTAGGGTGAATCTCAATTGTATTTTCTTGATTCCTCACGTCCTCCCTCGTGTCCTTCTCAATGCACATTGGAGCAGAATATCTGAGGTTCCTCCAATGCATTTTGAGGAGGCAAGTAGAGCACACAAGGAAACACAATGGTGATTTACCCCTAGTCTTGATACATTCCAGTGCCGTCTTCTTTAATTGGTCAAGAGATAATGAATGAATGACTGGCTGTCTGTTCCCCAGGTGGACATTGTAACAGCCAGCCCAGGGGAAGTGGTGTGTCAGTTTAAGGTAGAGGAGGAGCACACAAACCGAGGCGGCACCCTTCACGGGGGTCTGACAGCAACACTGGTAGACGTCATCTCCACCACTGCCATCATGTACACGGAACGGGGGGCGCCTGGTGTCAGCGTGGACATGAACATCACGTGAGGTTTTTTTATAGTTAAATTACAGTAGCAAGCTCATACATGGGGAATAGCCTGGTCTCAGATGTGTGTGTGGTTTGGCATGATGGCACTAAGACTGGTACCCAGGCTTGATAATATACTTGTAGAAACATGTGCTCTATGTAGAGGAACAAGACTTTGTTGTTTTGGTTTGGGCTGAGCCCCAACTCTCTGGGCCTCAAATAGGTCAAGGATTAAAACACAGTGGAAAATATCACTGTCTGAAATAGCACTCTAGGGTGACATTTGGGACATAGCCACTGAATGGAACAACCGTTTACCGACAGGTACATGAATGCTGCCAAGGTGGGTGAGGACGTGCTGATCACAGCCAAGGTGTTGAAGCAAGGACGGACCCTGGCATTCGCTACTGTAGACCTCACTAGCAAAGCCTCTGGGAAACTCATCGCACAAGGAAGACACACAAAGCACCTTGGTAGCTAGATCAGCTGCTAAGTGTAGGGTGATGTTGCCCCTAGATCAGCCGCTCTGTGTAGGGTGACGTCTCTCCTAGACACTGATCTAGGGTCAGTTTTGCATCCCCCCCCCCCCCCCCCCTAATGGTTAGGATTGGGCGGAGTGGAAGCTGATCCTAGATCAGTACCTAGGGCAGATTCCCCCCCAGACACAGTAATGTTAAAATATAATTGTGGTGCTGTGTAAGTAATGGTTCTTCACCCACAGACTTGATAAATATTTTATGCTTATCCTTCTACTGTAAATATACTTTGTGTACAAACAATAAAACACCAGGAGATACTTTCAAAGTTTGCACTGTATTGGGATATGTTCAGCCATGTTGATATTTAGATTCATTTCAAAATGAAGAACAAACTCAAATGACCTGCCTTTAATCAAACATATTGAATCAACAAAGAAAACCCTCAATTAAATGTACTGACTGATTCGTGTCATATTTCCCCCAGCAAAGCAAGCTTGCAAAAAACACCCCATTTTACATTTTATAAGCACTGCAACAATTAGTACTCTTTAAGATACTCGTCTGTCAAATGAAGGAACATCAATGTAGCAATCCCATTAGTTTCAACTCAACCTGTTCCATTGTTAGGTACATCAGCTTTAACATGTAGTTCTTCCATATTCAACGCCCATGCCAACCCACCCGGAAACAACCTGTGTGACGGTCCGCAATACTGTCTGACTACTCTCCTATCAGTTCCCATCTAGACTCCAGATCTTACCAATGGTGTTCCTGGCAATATTTCACAGGAAAAGCAAATGAACCCCCCAAAAAAACTGCCAACATTAAACAATGGTGGCTTAAAAGGAAAAATCAAGATGTAAATACCTTCACCAAATGATTTGACAAACTGTTCACCTTTTATCTTTGCTTTACAGGAGACGTTCCCCCCCCCTTTAACCCATCTTTGAAATGACAGAAGCTTTTCCAATCTGTTATGACATGGGTTACAATGTGTCCAGCAGAGACAGAGGACCCTGTGAACGTCATGACAACCTGTGGCTTCGTTCCTGCTTGGTAGCAACATAAAGAGTTCCTTCAGTGACTGGACTGTCTGTCGTTGACAGTGCAGCTCCAGGGGAATAACCAACCACTCAAATCAATGTTCGTGCAGGTTCAAAATAAACAACAAGGTGGATGGTAGGAGCAGAGGTGGGAGGAGAATGCTTGGTAAGGAAGGGAAAACAAATATGGATTTTTTAAAAATAGCTTCAGGAGGATGGAAACTGACAAAGAGGAGATCCAGTTCAATTAAATTAAATGGAAGGAAGAATGTGTGGTGGGTGAGAGAGTGGTTTGGGGGTTAGTCTTCCTGTGTTGTGGGTGGAAGCCAAGGAGGCAGGCAGGCCCTAGTCGGGCATGTACGGACGGAGATGGTCCTCGATGTCGCCAACGCCCCAGCACGTTAGCTGGTCCTGGGGTAGGTAGAGGCAAAGGCTGCACAACTTGAAAACTGTGGCCTTGGTTTTAGGAGTCTGGCAGGGAGAGAAGAGATGTCAAGACATGGTTGACAACAGGGAAGAAAAGGGTAAGACCACAATCTATTAATAATAATGAGTCATTTCACTAATATATTATATTTCTACGGGTAAGACATCATCGCCCCATGACAGACAGAGGACTGTTTTGTCTGAATGATCCTCTACGTTAGAGCTCTCAGCTTTCCCAAAGCCATTGTGACAGGTTAGCATTGTGGAGAGTCTGCCACAAAGAGAAGGAATGTTAGGCACAAGCTACATGCCTGGAGCAACGTGCCTGGAGCAACGTGCCTGGAGCAATGTGCCTGGAGCAACGTGCCTGGAGCAACGTGCCTGGAGCAACGTGCCTGGAGCAACGTGCCTGGAGCTTGGAGCAACGTGCCTGGAGCTTGGAGCAACGTGCCTGGAGCTTGGAGCAACGTGCCTGGAGCTTGGAGCAACGTGCCTGGAGCTTGGAGCAACGTGCCTGGAGCAACATGCTTGGTGCAACGTGCCTGGAGCAACGTGCCTGGAGCAACGTGCCTGGAGCTTGTGCAACTATCTAACTCTGTAGAAGGTTGCACTACTCCATGGTCTGAATGATTGCCTAATTCAATCATTGGCTCCCAACAGTCCACATTTCAACAGGCTCTCAGCTTCCCCAAAGCCGTTGTGTGGCTGTACTAGGCTGAGTGACAATATGTTTCAATAGAGGGGAAGTGTGAAGTCACACACACACACACTGGTGTTAAAATGAGTGGTCTGTCCGCTACTCTACGTCAGCGTCCCAAACGGCACCCTAGTGCACTATGTAGGGAATATCTTTGCCCAGAGTGCAATGGACCCTGGACAGAAGTAGGGCACCATTTAGGAAATATACTCAGCAAAAAAAAGAAACATCCTTTTCAGCAAACTTAACATGTGTAAATATTTGTATGAACATAAGATTCAACAATTGAGACATAAACTGAACAAGTTCCACAGACATGTGACTAACAGAAATGGAATAATGTGTCCCTGAACAAAGAGGGGGTCGAAAGTACCAGTCAGTATCTGGTGTGGCCACCAGCTGTATTAAGTACTGCAGAGCATCTCCTCCTCATGGACTGAACCAGATTTGCCAGTTCTTGCTGTGAGCACTGATGGAGGCATTGTGCGTTCCTGGTATAACTCGGGCAGTTGTTGTTGCCATCCTGTACCTGTCCCGCGAGGACGATCAGCTGTCCGTCCTGTCTCCCTGTAGCGCTGTCTCACAGTACGGACATTGCAATTTATGGCCCTGGCCACATCTGCAGTCCTCATGTCTCCTTGCAGCCTAAGGCACGTTCACACAGATGAGCAGGGACCCTGGGCATCTTTCTTTTGGTGTTTTTCAGAGTCAGTAGAAAGGCCTCTTTAGTGTCCTAAGTTTTCATAACTGTGACCTTAATTGCCTTCCGTCTGTAAGCTGTTAGTGTCTTAATGACCGTTCCAGATGTGCAGGTTCATTCATTGTTTATGGTTCATTGAACAACATGGTTCATAAAACAACAGTGTTTTAAACCTTTACAATGAAGATCTGGGAAGTTATTTGGGTTTTTACTAATTATCTTTGAAGACATTTGAGATGCCAGCCTCAGATGGAGCAACAGCTATCTGGAGCCAAAGCAGGAGAGACGAGACTCACCCCCCCCCCTGCTCCTTATATAGTGCACCACTTTTGACCAGAGCCCTATGGGTGGTAAGCTCAGATGTGCTGTGTATGGACTGACCTGTAACTGCTGTCGGTCCATAAAGAGGAAGACTGACTGAGTGGGGTTGTTCAGAACCATTCCAGCCTTGTCTCTCCGACCGACAGCATGCAACAACTGCTTCTCGTAGTCTCCATGATGAAACTCGAACTTGGCCTGCAGATAAACAAACAGAGATACACACTGGATTAGTAAGTTCACCATGACTGGCCCTCAACATAATATAGAATAGTCTTTGAATAAATGACATTTTAATTCATCTTATTCACCAGGAACCAAACAGACCAAAACAGTGAGGGACTACCTGAATGTCCAATAAGAAACCGTTTTCCCTATGGTGTGCGCTAGAGAATAGGACCCAGGTGTGGAGCTATTTGATGAAGGAAGCTACATGTTTTACCTGAACAGGCCTGAAGGGTTCGTCCTCGGCCCCCTTCCATCTGGAGAACAAGAGACACACTATCTTCTCTATATCGTTGCGGGGCCACAGGATGAAGTCCATCTCCTGGGTGCACCCTATGACATCCTGCAACAAGTACATTAAGGCCAGCTACAGTCAAACAGCACATGATGTCTGGGCGTGTCCCAAATCACACCCTATTACCTACATAGTGCACTACTTCTGAGCAGAGCCCTGTGTCACTAGGTAGGTTTCCATCCCATTGGTGACAGATTTCCATGTGAATATTCTAAAATCTCCATAAAGAAAATGTACATTTTCCCACCAGTGGTGTTTCCGTCTTGTTGTTGATGAAATCAGTGTGTGATGAACTTTTCATTTACAGAATAAAACGTTCAGTTCTATGCGTTTGCATTTTTAACGCTACTGATTGTATTTAACCTCAAGTCAGTTAAGAACAAATTCTTATTTACAATGACGGCCAACACCGGCCAAACCCAGACGACACTGGGCCAAATGTGCACCACCCTATCACGGCCAGTTCTGATAGAGGCTGGATTTGAACCAGGTGTTCAGTAGTGACACCTCAAGTACGTTGATGCAATGTGGCACGCTGGCTGAAACCCTTTTTTTACATTTCCTCAACAACAACAAGGAATGCCCAACTGTCTGTGTCCGTCGCGGTGTGTGTGCACATGGTTTGGTAGGTTGACCCAATGGAAGGAATCCGGTTCCTGACTTACCCTGCGCATTGACTGGTAGCGTGGGGCGTGCAACTGCACAACATCTTTTTGCAGAAGTTCCATGGAACTCTGGAGAGAGTAGCTGGAATCCTGCACACCTTTCAGGATATTCTCTTCATAGTTGTTGGTCATCACCGGTACCACTTCAGCTACCTCGAACAGTGCAGACTTCTTCTTCTGCCATAGGAAGGAGCAGAGGAAAAAGACATTAAAGGGATACTTCAGGATTTTGACTACTTCCCCAGAGACAGACGAACTCGTGGATACGATTTTTTTGTCTGTTTCCAGTATGAAGGTAGAGGTAGTTCTGTGAACCAATGAAGTCATTGCGCTAACGCTAGTTAACAACTTCCTTCAAACTGCAGACAGAGACAAATGGTATTCTGGAGTTAATCTGACTGTGGGGGAGTAGATAAAGGCCTCATTACCAAAGTCCTCCATAATGGGGGAGTAGATAAAGACCTCATTACCAAAGTCCTCCATAATGGGGGAGTAGATAAAGACCTCATTACCAAAGTCCTCCATAATGGGGGAGTAGATAAAGACCTCATTACCAAAGTCCTCCATAATGGGGGAGTAGATAAAGACCTCATTACCAAAGTCCTCCATAATGGGGGAGTAGATAAAGACCTCATTACCAAAGTCCTCCATAATGGGGGAGTAGATAAAGACCTCATTACCAAAGTCCTCCATAATGGGGGAGTAGATAAAGACATCATTACCAAAGTCCTCCATAATGGGGGAGTAGATAAAGACCTCATTACCAAAGTCCTCCATAATGGGGGAGTAGATAAAGACCTCATTACCAAAGTCCTCCATAATGGGGGAGTAGATAAAGACCTCATTACCAAAGTCCTCCATAATGGGGGAGTAGATAAAGACCTCATTACCAAAGTCCTCCATAATGGGGGAGTAGATAAAGACATCATTACCAAAGTCCTCCATAATGGGGGAGTAGATAAAGACCTCATTACCAAAGTCCTCCATAATGGGGGAGTAGATAAAGACCTCATTACCAAAGTCCTCCATAATGGGGGAGTAGATAAAGACCTCATTACCAAAGTCCTCCATAATGGGGGAGTAGATAAAGACCTCATTACCAAAGTCCTCCATAATGGGGGAGTAGATAAAGACCTCATTACCAAAGTCCTCCATAATGGGGGAGTAGATAAAGACCTCATTACCAAAGTCCTCCATAATGGGGGAGTAGATAAAGACCTCATTACCAAAGTCCTCCATAATGGGGGAGTAGATAAAGACCTCATTACCAAAGTCCTCCATAATGGGGGAGTAGATAAAGGCCTCATTACCAAAGTCCTCCATAATGGGGGAGTAGATAAAGACCTCATTACCAAAGTCCTCCATAATGGGGGAGTAGATAAAGACCTCATTACCAAAGTCCTCCATAATGGGGGAGTAGATAAAGACCTCATTACCAAAGTCCTCCATAATGGGGGAGTAGATAAAGGCCTCATTACCAAAGTCCTCCATAATGGGGGAGTAGATAAAGACCTCATTACCAAAGTCCTCCATAATGGGGGAGTAGATAAAGGCCTCATTACCAAAGTCCTCCATAATGGGGGAGTAGATAAAGACCTCATTACCAAAGTCCTCCATAATGGGGGAGTAGATAAAGGCCTCATTACCAAAGTCCTCCATAATGGGGGAGTAGATAAAGGCCTCATTACCAAAGTCCTCCATAATGGGGGAGTAGATAAAGGCCTCATTACCAAAGTCCTCCATAATGGGGGAGTAGATAAAGACCTCATTACCAAAGTCCTCCATAATGGGGGAGTAGATAAAGGCCTCATTACCAAAGTCCTCCATAATGGGGGAGTAGATAAAGACCTCATTACCAAAGTCCTCCATAATGGGGGAGTAGATAAAGGCCTCATTACCAAAGTCCTCCATAATGGGGGAGTAGATAAAGGCCTCATTACCAAAGTCCTCCATAATGGGGGAGTAGATAAAGGCCTCATTACCAAAGTCCTCCATAATGGGGGAGTAGATAAAGGCCTCATTACCAAAGTCCTCATTACCAAAGTCCTACATAATGGGGGAGTAGATAAAGACCTCATTACCAAAGTCCTCCATAATGGGGGAGTAGATAAAGGCCTCATTACCAAAGTCCTCCATAATGGGGGAGTAGATAAAGACCTCATTACCAAAGTCCTCATAATGGGGGAGTAGATAAAGGCCTCATTACCAAAGTCCTCCATAATGGGGGAGTAGATAAAGACCTCATTACCAAAGTCCTCCATAATGGGGGAGTAGTTAAAGGCCTCATTACCAAAGTCCTCCATAATGGGGGAGTAGATAAAGGCCTCATTACCAAAGTCCTCCATAATGGGGGAGTAGATAAAGGCCTCATTACCAAAGTCCTCCATAATGGGGGAGTAGATAAAGGCCTCATTACCAAAGTCCTCCATAATGGGGGAGTAGATAAAGGCCTCATTACCAAAGTCCTCCATAATGGGGGAGTAGATAAAGACCTCATTACCAAAGTCCTCCATAATGGGGGAGTAGATAAAGGCCTCATTACCAAAGTCCTCCATAATGGGGGAGTAGATAAAGGCCTCATTACCAAAGTCCTCCATAATGGGGGAGTAGATAAAGGCCTCATTACCAAAGTCCTCCATAATGGGGGAGTAGATAAAGGCCTCATTACCAAAGTCCTCATTACCAAAGTCCTCCATAATGGGGGAGTAGATAAAGGCCTCATTACCAAAGTCCTCCATAATGGGGGAGTAGATAAAGACCTCATTACCAAAGTCCTCCATAATGGGGGAGTAGATAAAGGCCTCATTACCAAAGTCCTCCATAATGGGGGAGTAGATAAAGGCCTCATTACCAAAGTCCTCCATAATGGGGGAGTAGATAAAGGCCTCATTACCAAAGTCCTCCATAATGGGGGAGTAGATAAAGACCTCATTACCAAAGTCCTCCATAATGGGGGAGTAGATAAAGGCCTCATTACCAAAGTCCTCCATAATGGGGGAGTAGATAAAGGCCTCATTACCAAAGTCCTCCATAATGGGGGAGTAGATAAAGGCCTCATTACCAAAGTCCTCCATAATGGGGGAGTAGATAAAGACCTCATTACCAAAGTCCTCCATAATGGGGGAGTAGATAAAGGCCTCATTACCAAAGTCCTCCATAATGGGGGAGTAGATAAAGGCCTCATTACCAAAGTCCTCCATAATGGGGGAGTAGATAAAGACCTCATTACCAAAGTCCTCCATAATGGGGGAGTAGATAAAGGCCTCATTACCAAAGTCCTCCATAATGGGGAGTAGATAAAGGCCTCATTACCAAAGTCCTCCATAATGGGGGAGTAGATAAAGGCCTCATTACCAAAGTCCTCCATAATGGGGGAGTAGATAAAGGCCTCATTACCAAAGTCCTCCATAATGGGGGAGTAGATAAAGGCCTCATTACCAAAGTCCTCCATAATGGGGGAGTAGATAAAGGCCTCATTACCAAAGTCCTCCATAATGGGGGAGTAGATAAAGGCCTCATTACCAAAGTCCTCCATAATGGGGGAGTAGATAAAGGCCTCATTACCAAAGTCCTCCATAATGGGGGAGTAGATAAAGGCCTCATTACCAAAGTCCTCCATAATGGGGGAGTAGATAAAGGCCTCATTACCAAAGTCCTCCATAATGGGGGAGTAGATAAAGGCCTCATTACCAAAGTCCTCCATAATGGGGGAGTAGATAAAGGCCTCATTACCAAAGTCCTCCATAATGGGGGAGTAGATAAAGGCCTCATTACCAAAGTCCTCCATAATGGGGGAGTAGATAAAGGCCTCATTACCAAAGTCCTCCATAATGGGGGAGTAGATAAAGGCCTCATTACCAAAGTCCTCCATAATGGGGGAGTAGATAAAGGCCTCATTACCAAAGTCCTCCATAATGGGGGAGTAGATAAAGGCCTCATTACCAAAGTCCTCCATAATGGGGGAGTAGATAAAGGCCTCATTACCAAAGTCCTCCATAATGGGGAGTAGATAAAGGCCTCATTACCAAAGTCCTCCATAATGGGGGAGTAGATAAAGGCCTCATTACCAAAGTCCTCCATAATGGGGGAGTAGATAAAGGCCTCATTACCAAAGTCCTCATTACCAAAGTCCTCCATAATGGGGGAGTAGATAAAGGCCTCATTACCAAAGTCCTCCATAATGGGGGAGTAGATAAAGGCCTCATTACCAAAGTCCTCCATAATGGGGAGTAGATAAAGGCCTCATTACCAAAGTCCTCCATAATGGGGGAGTAGATAAAGGCCTCATTACCAAAGTCCTCCATAATGGGGGAGTAGATAAAGGCCTCATTACCAAAGTCCTCCATAATGGGGGAGTAGATAAAGGCCTCATTACCAAAGTCCTCATTACCAAAGTCCTCCATAATGGGGGAGTAGATAAAGGCCTCATTACCAAAGTCCTCCATAATGGGGGAGTAGATAAAGGCCTCATTACCAAAGTCCTCCATAATGGGGAGTAGATAAAGGCCTCATTACCAAAGTCCTCCATAATGGGGGAGTAGATAAAGGCCTCATTACCAAAGTCCTCCATAATGGGGGAGTAGATAAAGGCCTCATTACCAAAGTCCTCCATAATGGGGGAGTAGATAAAGGCCTCATTACCAAAGTCCTCCATAATGGGGGAGTAGATAAAGGCCTCATTACCAAAGTCCTCCATAATGGGGGAGTAGATAAAGGCCTCATTACCAAAGTCCTCCATAATGGGGGAGTAGATAAAGACCTCATTACCAAAGTCCTCCATAATGGGGGAGTAGATAAAGGCCTCATTACCAAAGTCCTCCATAATGGGGGAGTAGATAAAGGCCTCATTACCAAAGTCCTCCATAATGGGGGAGTAGATAAAGGCCTCATTACCAAAGTCCTCCATAATGGGGGAGTAGATAAAGGCCTCATTACCAAAGTCCTCCATAATGGGGGAGTAGATAAAGGCCTCATTACCAAAGTCCTCCATAATGGGGGAGTAGATAAAGGCCTCATTACCAAAGTCCTCCATAATGGGGGAGTAGATAAAGACCTCATTACCAAAGTCCTCCATAATGGGGGAGTAGATAAAGGCCTCATTACCAAAGTCCTCCATAATGGGGGAGTAGATAAAGGCCTCATTACCAAAGTCCTCCATAATGGGGGAGTAGATAAAGGCCTCATTACCAAAGTCCTCCATAATGGGGGAGTAGATAAAGGCCTCATTACCAAAGTCCTCCATAATGGGGGAGTAGATAAAGGCCTCATTACCAAAGTCCTCCATAATGGGGGAGTAGATAAAGGCCTCATTACCAAAGTCCTCCATAATGGGGGAGTAGATAAAGGCCTCATTACCAAAGTCCTCCATAATGGGGGAGTAGATAAAGGCCTCATTACCAAAGTCCTCCATAATGGGGGAGTAGATAAAGGCCTCATTACCAAAGTCCTCCATAATGGGGAGTAGATAAAGGCCTCATTACCAAAGTCCTCCATAATGGGGGAGTAGATAAAGGCCTCATTACCAAAGTCCTCCATAATGGGGGAGTAGATAAAGGCCTCATTACCAAAGTCCTCCATAATGGGGAGTAGATAAAGGCCTCATTACCAAAGTCCTCCATAATGGGGGAGTAGATAAAGGCCTCATTACCAAAGTCCTCATTACCAAAGTCCTCCATAATGGGGGAGTAGATAAAGGCCTCATTACCAAAGTCCTCCATAATGGGGAGTAGATAAAGGCCTCATTACCAAAGTCCTCCATAATGGGGGAGTAGATAAAGGCCTCATTACCAAAGTCCTCCATAATGGGGGAGTAGATAAAGGCCTCATTACCAAAGTCCTCCATAATGGGGGAGTAGATAAAGGCCTCATTACCAAAGTCCTCCATAATGGGGGAGTAGATAAAGGCCTCATTACCAAAGTCCTCCATAATGGGGGAGTAGATAAAGGCCTCATTACCAAAGTCCCCCATAATGGGGGAGTAGATAAAGACCTCATTACCAAAGTCCTCCATAATGGGGGAGTAGATAAAGGCCTCATTACCAAAGTCCTCCATAATGGGGGAGTAGATAAAGGCCTCATTACCAAAGTCCTCCATAATGGGGGAGTAGATAAAGGCCTCATTACCAAAGTCCTCCATAATGGGGGAGTAGATAAAGGCCTCATTACCAAAGTCCTCCATAATGGGGGAGTAGATAAAGGCCTCATTACCAAAGTCCTCCATAATGGGGGAGTAGATAAAGGCCTCATTACCAAAGTCCTCCATAATGGGGGAGTAGATAAAGACCTCATTACCAAAGTCCTCCATAATGGGGGAGTAGATAAAGGCCTCATTACCAAAGTCCTCCATAATGGGGGAGTAGATAAAGGCCTCATTACCAAAGTCCTCCATAATGGGGGAGTAGATAAAGGCCTCATTACCAAAGTCCTCCATAATGGGGGAGTAGATAAAGGCCTCATTACCAAAGTCCTCCATAATGGGGGAGTAGATAAAGGCCTCATTACCAAAGTCCTCCATAATGGGGGAGTAGATAAAGACCTCATTACCAAAGTCCTCCATAATGGGGGAGTAGATAAAGGCCTCATTACCAAAGTCCTCCATAATGGGGGAGTAGATAAAGGCCTCATTACCAAAGTCCTCCATAATACTCACCTTCTCTTTGAACACAAAGGCTATGTAGATCTTGAAGTCAAACTGGTCAGCCAAAGATTCCCTTTTCTTTCGAATCTGAGCACGGAGTCTCTCTCTAGTTTGGTTTCTTCTCCAGGTTGGGTCCCCCATTATTAGATTTTGATGCTAGTGTCTTCTCTTTTACAGAATATTTTGACTATACTTTCTATATACTTGACAATAGTTGTGTCTATACTTCTCTATAGACAGAAATGTAGCTAGTTAGCTACCCTTTACAGAAACCAGAAATCAATGTATTCTACACTAGCTCTTTCGAAATAACTACTACCAACTGAAGGAGGAAACAAATTAAATATCAAGCTGTCATTTTTATTTATTTAAAGGATTACACGCAGGAGGGGGTTCTTAATCAATATTTGGCTACATTTGTTTTATTAATTACTCAAGAAGCCATGTTTTGATTAAAAGTATGACATTCGAATACAGGCCAAAGGAACTTTAATTCAGCACATCATTGGCCTAAAGAAAACTAATTAGGTGCTTGTTCTTGATGTTACTGACAACTACTAACGTAGCCATTTCCAAAACCCATACCGACACTACTTCTCGCTAGTAAAACAGAAGATTACTACACAAACTAAAAAGCCAACAATTCTATTTGTGTCTTCTGAAAGTCAAACCTTCATCCATGACTGTTGGGTGTTTGTTTATGTGCAGACCGTGTTACCTAATGTCTGGGAGAACACACAACCACCATGACCTGTAGATATGGAGATATGGACGCCAGAAGATCCTACCTAATGTCTGGGAGAACACACAACCACCATGACCAGTAGATATGGAGATATGGACGCCAGAAGATGTTACCTAATGTCTGGGAGAACACACAACCACCATGACCTGTAGATATGGACGCCAGAAGATGTTACCTAATGTCTGGGAGAACACACAACCACCATGACCAGTAGATATGGACGCCAGAAGATGTTACCTAATGTCTGGGAGAACACACAACCACCATGACCAGTAGATATGGACGCCAGAAGTTGTTACCTAATGTCTGGGAGAACACACAACCACCATGACCAGTAGATATGGACGCCAGAAGATCCTACCTAACGTCTGGGAGAACACACAACCACCATGACCAGTAGATATGGAGATATGGACACCAGAAGATCCTACCTAATGTCTGGGAGAACACACAACCACCATGACCAGTAGATATGGAGATATGGACACCAGAAGATCCTACCTAATGTCTGGGAGAACACACAACCACCATGACCAGTAGATATGGAGATATGGACACCAGAAGATCCTACCTAATGTCTGGGAGAACACACAACCACCATGACCAGTAGATATGGAGATATGGACACCAGAAGATCCTACCTAATGTCTGGGAGAACACACAACCACCATGACCAGTAGATATGGAGATATGGACACCAGAAGATCCTACCTAATGTCTGGGAGAACACACAACCACCATGACCAGTAGATATGGACACCAGAAGATCCTACCTAATGTCTGGGAGAACACACAACCACCATGACCAGTAGATATGGACGCCAGAAGATGTTGCACCAAGTTACAACATAGAAGTTTCCAGAGAGTCTTGACATGTCCGCCTCAGCACCGTTGAGCTGGCCCACGGCCTTGTTGACTTCCATTGTCGATGCTCATAGTGACGGCAGCTAACGCGAGCTAGCTAGGCTAAGTAGCATACACTTCAACACTAACTAGTTAGTGGGCCAACTAGCTACCTACATCTTTTAACTACTTGACGGAATTGAGGCCTTTGTCGTGCGGTTAGTTAACTAACTAACTAGCTGACAGTCATCTTTCGTTTTACATTTCCACCGAGTTGTCCGGCTAGCTCGGTGTTTAACGGGATGTCTGCTCCGGTTCACTGGCTTGCTAACTGTTGTCGCTCGTCATTTTAAATGGAATTGTGCTTCAATATCGACATGTTGTTTCGGATTCCCGTCGAGAAAAACCAACTAGATTTATACAGCCAACAACAACCGTGTTCACACTGTTTCACACGCTGAAGGTATTAACTAGATATCTAACGCTTGTTTTCCGTGCTTTTCTTCAGTCGTCACAACCACCAACTAATCTACATGCCATGTCAAGATAAATTGACAAACGAACTAAAATCCTCCGTTCTTTCAGAGAACACATGCCGTGTGTTGTCTCCCGGTGGACCCATGTTGAACGATGGTTTGTAAAACGGCTTTTGTTCAGTTCCTTGAAGTATTCGCCTGGTGTTGTCGTGTGGCAGCAGCTCGTCGTTGAACAGCCTTCCCAAAATGGCTGCGGCGCGCCGGGGAGAAAGAGGACGGGCGGCCCAACCTGGCGGGTCTCTGCCAGCAGGTGGCGCTGTTTCGGCGGGCGGCCCAACCTGGCGGGTCTCTGCCAGCAGGTGGCGCTGTTTCGGCGGGCGGCCCAACCTGGCGGGTCTCTGCCAGCAGGTGGCGCTGTTTTGCCCACTGTCGGATTTGTTCAACAAAAAATGAATGGTGTTATAATGGGGTCAATTTCACACCATATGTATTGAATTTCACCACTATGGTCTATTTATTGTCCTACCTCCTAACCTTACTGCATTTTGCACTACATTTTGCACTCTGTATATAGATTTTCTATTGTGTTTTTGACTATGTTTGTTTACTGTGTAACTCTGTGTTGTTTTTTGTCTCACTGCTTTGCTTTGTCTTGGCCAGGTCACAGTTGTAAATGAGAACTTGTTCTC
>CM042395.1:31600298-31607798 GCA_023634145.1 Thymallus thymallus | reverse complement strand
GCATCTATCACACTCGTCCTTTACACCAGGATATATCCCAGCCAATCTAGCCTTAGAAAAGGGAACCCTGTGTACAACCTTCAATTGAATAAGACCCAGACGAGCACAAGGTGTTGTGGATCGTATCCTGTCAGTAGCCTCGTCCCAAAACTCCTGCGTGAACCTGACCCCCATCTCCCGCTCCCAAGCTGATTTAGTTTTGTCTGTAGAGTGTATGTCCAGAGACATGATGCATGAGTAGATCTGAGAGATTAACCCACTCTGATGGGGTAGCAGGGACAGCATAGCATCCCAGGGTCTACTTGGGGGCGGGGCAGGGAAGCCAGGGAATTGGGAGGAAACGAAATGGTGCACCTGAAGGTAGTGGAGGCAAAGAACACCTAGAGGAAAGGTCAGGGAAACTTAAAAAACCTCTGTCATCATACATGTCCTGGAAGGTCCCGATGCCTCTTCTTGACCAGAGGGAGAAGGCGGTATCTACTATGGAGGGGAAATGCATGGTTCCTATCGATAGGGCCCAAGGTGGATGCAGAGGTACATTTAAAGCGGTGTTGAAGCTGAAACCACATGTTTAGGGTAGAGAGTACCACAGGGTTGCCAGTATAGAGAAGGGGTTGTCGGGAGAGGAGAGCACAGCAGGGCAGGGAGAGAGATATTAATGCAGGAGCGGGACTCAAGATGGCACCATGGGGAATCTGAAGCATGGAGCCAGTAGTAGTATAGGAAGTTGGGTAAAGCCAGTCCTCCACTAAATCTGCATCTCTGAGGTAGAGATCTACTGACTCTAGGTGCCTTGCCTGCCCATATGAATGAGGAGATGGTCTGATCCATTGACTTAACAAAGGTCCTCGGCAGAAAAAGGGGAATAGAATGAAAAAGATAAAGGAATTTAGGCAGACTATTCATTTTTACAGCATTAATCCTTCCAATAAGTGTAAGAGGTAAGCTACCCCACCTCTGAAAATCAGACTTCATCTGCGTGAGAAGGGGAGCAAAGTTTTCAGAGAAGAGGGAGGCAAACTAACGAGTCACGTTCACTCCCAGATATTTAAAGCCAGAGCGGCTGAGCTGGAAAGGCAAGTCAGACTGTCGTAGCTGGAGCGCCGCCGGGTTTACTGGACAGCATTCGCTCTTCTGGAGATTCAACTTGTAACCTGAGAAAGAGCCAAAGGTATGGAGAGTAGATAGGATAGAGGGCAGACAAACCACAGGGTTACTGACGTAGAGCAGCAAATCATCTGCATATAATGACAGCCTGTGATCAACCTCCTCACGTGAAACACCCTGAATTAAAGGATGCCCTCAAGGCAACAGACAGAGGCTCAATGGCAAACAGCAGGGGGGACAGAGGACACCCCTGCCTAGTGCCGCGTCACAGAGCTAAATAATCAGAACGGGTGTCATTGGTGCAGACTCTGGCCTGAGGGGATGCGTACAGTAGGCGGATCAACAAGAAAAACCTGTCCCCAAACCCACATGGGGCGGCAGGTAGCCGAGTGGTTAGAGTGTTGGGCCCGTAACTGAAAGGTTGCAGGATCGAATCCCTGAGCTGACAAGGTAATAATCTGTTGTTCTGCCCCTGAACAAGGCATTTAACCCACTGTTCCTAAAAAAAAAAAAATCCCAGGACTGCAAATAGATAGTCCCACTCAATTCGGTTGAAGGCCTTCTCCGCATCCAGTGAGATTACCAGCTCGGGGCACTCAGAGACTTGCTTGGAATAAATAATATTAAACAAAGTATGAATGTTTGTTCAATGTTGTCCCTTGATAAAGCCAGCTTGCTCCTCTGATATTATTACCGGTAGCACCATTTCCAGGCGCTGTCCTAACAGCTTAGCAAGCACCTTAACATCAACATTAAGGAGGCTTAAGGGCCTGTAGGAAGAACAGGAAGTGGGGGCCTGCGTTAAGGTTGGCGGCAGCGAGCCACATTCCAGCGACTCGTTGTACACCGATAGTAATAAGGGTGCCAACTTGACCTGGAATTTCTTCTAAAACTTAGTGGGAAATCCGTCAGGCCCCGAGGCCTTGTTGCTCTGCAGCGACTTGATAGACAGAGCTACAACATTTGCTATTTAACGCAACAGTTTTTGTGACATAACTATTGGTAGAGTTGAAAATGAGATGGATTTTGTGTACACTACATAATCAAACTGATGTTGTATCTTCAACGAGTCTGTTTGGTGGAAACACTGATGGCAACATGTTCATATTGTCTTTCTGCAGACTTTACAATATTCACATGACAATCTGTCGCCAACTGGATGGAAACCTGCCTATAGAATCCAATGTCAATTCAATCTCACATGCATTGAAAACTAAGTTTAGAAACAGTTAAAATAATAGTAATTATGTTGTGTGGGACAGAGGACTGGGTATAGTGTTGAATGTTTCATTACGTTGTGTGGGACAGAGGACTGGGTATAGTGTTGAATGTTTCATTACGTTGTGTGGGACAGAGGACTGGGTATAGTGTTGAATGTTTCATTACGTTGTGTGGGACAGAGGACTGGGTATAGTGTTGAATGTTTCATTACGTTGTGTGGGACAGAGGACTGGGTATAGTGTTGAATGTTTCATTACGTTGTGTGGGACAGAGGACTGGGTATAGTGTTGAATGTTTCATTACATTGTGTGGGACAGAGGACTGGGTATAGTGTTGAATGTTTCATTACGTTGTGTGGGACAGAGGACTGGGTATAGTGTTGAATGTTTCATTACGTTGTGTGGGACAGAGGACTGGGTATAGTGTTGAATGTTTCATTACATTGTGTGGGACAGAGGACTGGGTATAGTGTTGAATGTTTCATTACGTTGTGTGGGACAGAGGACTGGGTATAGTGTTGAATGTTTCATTACGTTGTGTGGGACAGAGGACTGGGTATAGTGTTGAATGTTTCATTACGTTGTGTGGGACAGAGGACTGGGTATAGTGTTAGACGCTCCTATCCAGAGCAACTTAGAGTAGTGATTGCATACATTTGGATACTTTCTTCATACTGCCCCCCCCCCTGTGGGAATCAAACCCACAACCCTGGTGTTGCAAGCATCATGCTCTACCATCTGAGCTACACGGAATCTTTTACTATGTCCTACACAGTTTGGAAGATGAGGACTCCCTTGACCTGTCAAACAAGCAGACATATAGACCTTTACCAATGGATGGGATAACCATTCACTGCACAATGATCAAAATCTGACCCTGAACCATGAACTATGGGCAAGATATTCATGCATCTGTTTTGAACTGTGCTGCTACTTACTGAATGATCCTTCTACCTCTGATTGATACTGTTTCAATGAATATCTGTCTAGTCCAGTAATTATAAATTGCTGCAATGTTATGAAATGTGGTCGCAGCAAAAAGTGACCAATTGGCTGATTGATTGGTTACTATGGACAACAGAAGTGTTTATTTAAATGACAAATGTAGTCTAAAATGGAAGTGTCTGCAATCATCATTCATTAAATCTGAACTGTTTTACTCTGAGGGGAAAAACTTTTGACAGAAAAGAAACCTTCAAATAGAAATGGACACTGAATGTCATGTGATACAATATGTAACAAACAGAACAAGTGATGCACTTCAGCAGGAGGAGTAATGAGTTGGACTGTTCACTTTTCATAAAAATGGTTTCTGCCAATGAACTATACTGAACAAAAATATAAACACATACAGCAGGCTGAAGAACTAGGTAGACAAGTTAATTAGCAGGTTTTATTTTTATTTGAAGCTAAAATACAGGTGTCGGCCCAATAGATCAAACAGAACAACAGGGAATGGTTCCACCATTGGCTGTACTTCTGAATGTTGTATAATTGTAGTATGATGACAAATTATGGGATGCACTTTGTTCACATTCTTCAGTGACAATGACATATTCAGTACTTCATGTAATTTGACATCAGGGAAGAGGTCTCTAGAGAACACAATTACACAGAGATGTAGTTGGAGGTAGCTTTACCTAGAATGTCCCAGAAACCTCAGAATGACTCGCATCCTCTGACGTGATCATTGTTCTTTTCCCAAGTCCTGCATGAATAAACTCAAGTCCTCTGCAGGTGAGGGGGTACTGCGTGTTTTTATTTAGGAGGTATACACTGAAAATAAAAGGTTTCCAGACCTTTGTAGTCTTGCCTGGTGTCCTGGAAGAAGAAGGGTTTAATCTTCTTTTTCCAGAAGTTCGATAAGGACCTGCAAGTGAAAGGGTGAAACGGTGTAGGGAAGTGGAAAAGAGGCATGCGAGATAGTGATGCACAACTAACTATGTATCAAAGAGAGAGCATGTCTAACCTTATTGTGTCTGCAAATGTGTTCCTAACTAAGACTGTTTCAAAGTGTGTGTGATATGAGAAAAGTAATACATAATTTACAGATTATTGGCTTAATTGATTTATCGTCAAAACAGTGGATAGAAACTATGCACCGGGCCGTCTCCTGGTTACTGGAGAAATGCAGCTGTCTCTGGATCCATCCCTGCACCTCTCTGTTGATGATGAACCTGACCATGCACCTGAGCTTGCTGATGTGGCGGCACTGGCCTCTGACCCTGATTAATAGTCTGGGTCAGAACAGAGATGAGGCTGTGTGCAGCCGGAACCACCTCTCTCTTCTGAACACAGTGAACATTATCTAGATGTAGGGGGGAAAGCAAATCAACCAAGTATCTGGAAATAAACGGCAAAATGTGATTTCAATCTCATAATTTTTTATATATTTTTTAAAGTGTGCCATCGTGTCATGCTGGATACATGCAACGTTACCTAGCTACCTAATTGGAGACAATTGTGATGGGTCTAAAATGTCAATGGTTTATTTCTACGTGACTTGGTTTAATAAAAACATACGGACAACCCTACAGGCTGGCAGCGACTAGTTGTAGGCATGTAGCGGCAGGTAGCCTAGCGGTTAGAGCGTTGGACCAGTAACCGAAAGGTCGCTGCTTCGAATACCCGAGACGACAAGGTGAAGAACCTGTTGATGTGTCCTTGAGCAAGGCACTAAACCCTAATTTGCTCCAGGGTCTGACCCTGTAGGTAGGCTGTCATTGTAAATAGGAATTTGTTCTTAACTGACTTAAGTGTCTTGAAATTCATTCCATTCGATAACTAGTCAGACAACTTAAGCCAGCTGACTAAACTAGCGTTAGTAACCGTACTTAAATTGTAACGGGTCAATATATTAAGCATATCTTAATTAAATAATGCAATAGATTCTCCATTGTGTTATTGACTGTACGTTTGTTTATTTTCATGTGTAACTCTGTGTTGTTTTTTGTCTCACTGCTTTGCTTTGTCTTGGCCAGGTCACAGTTGTAAATGAGAACTAGTTCTCAACTGACCTACCTGGTTAAATAAAGGTGAAATAAATAAATAAAAATGCATTTTAGGCAAGATTGAGTCTAGGCTTCATGTATTGTTATGGAAAAAGCTATTTAGGGTTTTAGCTGTTTTACCTCTCTCACTCACACACCTTTCAATACGGCTGGCAGCGGCTAGTTAACGTTACAGGCATGCAGTCTTACGATTAATCTAGCTAGCTAGTCTGACACCAAAGCCAACTAAGCTAACGTAATTCACACTTGTTAGTCACAGGTAAATAATGTACGGATGTTAGAAGCGGATCTATCTACTACATTTCATGAAAAACCAACTACAGTCGTGGTCAAAAGTTTTGAGAATGACACAAGTATTGGTCTCCACAAAGTTTGCTGCTTCAGTGTTCTTAGATCTTTATGTCAGTAGTTACTATGGTAACACTGAAGTATAATTACAAGTATTCCATAAGTGTCAAAGGCTTTCATTGACAATGACATTCAGTTTATGCAAATAGTCAATATTTGCAGTGTTGACCCTTCTTTTTCAAGACCTCTGCAATCCGCCCTGGCATGCTGTCAATTAACTTCTGGGCCACATCCTGACTGATGGCAGGCCATTCTTGCATAATCAATGCTTGGAGTTTGTCAGAAGTTGTGGGTTTTTGTTTGTCCACCCGCCTCTTGAGGATCGACCACAAGTTCTCAATGGGATTAAGGTCTGGGGAGTTTCCTGGCCATGGACCCAAAATGTAGATGTTTTGTTCCCCGAGCCACTTAGTTATCACTTTTGCCTTATGTCAAGGTGCTCCATCATTCTGGAAAAGACATTGGTCTTCACCAAACTGTTCTTGGATGGTTGGGAGAAGTTGCTCTCGGAGGATGTGTTGGTACCATTCTTTATTCATGGCTGTGTTCTTAGGCAAAATTGTGAGTGAGCCCACTCCCTTGGCTGAGAAGCAACCCCACACATGAATGGTCTCAGGATGCTTTACTGTTGGCATGACACAGGACTGATGGTAGCGCTCACCTTGTCTTCTCCGGACAAGGTGTTTTCCGGATGGCCCAAACAATCAGAAAGGGGATTCATCAGAGAAAATGACTCTACCCCAGTCCTCAGCAGTCCAATCCCTGTACCTTTTGCAGAATATCAGTCTGTCCCTGATGTTTTTCCTGGAGAGAAGTGGCTTCTTTGCTGCCCTTCTTGACACCAGGCCATCCTCCAAAAGCCTTCGCCTCACTGTGCGTCACTCACACCTGCCTGCTGCCATTCCTGAGCAAGCTCTGCACTGGTGGTGCCCCGATCCCGCAGCTGAATAAACTTTAGGAGACGGTCCTGGCGCTTGCTGGACTTTTTTGGGCGCCCTTACGCCTTCTTCGCAACAATTGATAGATAGATAGATAGATAGATAGATAGATAGATAGATAGATAGATAGATAGATAGATAGATAGATAGATAGATAGATAGATAGATAGATAGATAGATAGATAGATAGATAGATAGATAGATAGATAGATAGATAGATAGATAGATAGATAGATAGATAGATAGATAGATAGATAGATACTTTATTGATCCCCCGGGGGGGAAAGTTCATATAAAGTAGTATGGCGCCCCTGGAGAAAATGAGGGTTAAGTGCCTTACTCAAGGACACATTGTCAGGTTTTCACCTTGTCAGCTCTGGGATTCGAACCAGCAACCTTTAGGATACTGGCCCAACGCTAAATGCATACTGTAAATCCCAAACCTCTCTCCTTGAAGTTCTTGATGATCCGATAAATGGTTGATTTAGGTACAATCTTACTAGCAGCAACATCCTTGCCTGTGAAGCCCTTTTTGTGCAAAGCAACAATGACGGCACGTGTTTCCTTGCAGGTAACCATGGTTGACAGAGGAAGAACAATGATTTCAAGCACCACCCTCCTTTTAAAGCTTCCAGTCTGTTATTCTGACTCAATCAGCATGACAGAGTGATCTCCAGCCTTGTCCTCGTCAACACTCTCACCTGTGTTAACGAGACAATCACTGACATGATGGCAGCTGGTCCTTTTGTGGCAGGGCTGAAATGCAGTGGAAATGGTTTTTGGGATTAAGTTCATTTTCATGGCAAAGAGGGACTTTGCATTTAATTGCAATTCATCTGATCACTCTTCATGACATTCTGGAGAATAAATATGCAA
>CM042395.1:31540298-31595298 GCA_023634145.1 Thymallus thymallus | reverse complement strand
TGTCCACACTATATTACCAACCAGTAACATGTCTACACTATATTACCAACCAGTAACATGTCCACACTTTATTACCAACCAGTAACATGTCTACACTATATTACCAACCAGTAACATGTCTACACTATATTACCAACCAGTAACATGTCTACACTATATTACCAACCAGTAACATGTCTACACTATATTACCAACCAGTAACATGTCTACACTATATTACCAACCAGTAACATGTCTACACTATATTACCAACCAGTAACATGTCTACACTATATTACCAACCAGTAACATGTCTACACTATATTACCAACCAGTAACATGTCTACACTATATTACCAACCAGTAACATGTCTACACTATATTACCAACCAGTAACATGTCTACACTATATTACCAACCAGTAACATGTCTACACTATATTACCAACCAGTAACATGTCTACACTATATTACCAACCAGTAACATGTCTACACTATATTACCAACCAGTAACATGTCCACACTTTATTACCAACCAGTAACATGTCTACACTATATTACCAACCAGTAACATGTCTACACTATATTACCAACCAGTAACATGTCTACACTATATTACCAACCAGTAACATGTCTACACTATATTACCAACCAGTAACATGTCTACACTATATTACCAACCAGTAACATGTCCACACTATATTACCAACCAGTAACCAACCAGTAACATGTCTACACTATATTACCAACCAGTAACATGTCTACACTATATTACCAACCAGTAACATGTCTACACTATATTACCAACCAGTAACATGTCTACACTATATTACCAACCAGTAACATGTCTACACTATATTACCAACCAGTAACATGTCTACACTATATTACCAACCAGTAACATGTCTACACTATATTACCAACCAGTAACATGTCTACACTATATTACCAACCAGTAACATGTCTACACTATATTACCAACCAGTAACATGTCTACACTATATTACCAACCAGTAACATGTCTACACTATATTACCAACCAGTAACATGTCTACACTATATTACCAACCAGTAACATGTCTACACTATATTACCAACCAGTAACATGTCTACACTATATTACCAACCAGTAACATGTCTACACTATATTACCAACCAGTAACATGTCTACACTATATTACCAACCAGTAACATGTCTACACTATATTACCAACCAGTAACATGTCTACACTATATTACCAACCAGTAACATGTCTACACTATATTACCAACCAGTAACATGTCTACACTATATTACCAACCAGTAACATGTCTACACTATATTACCAACCAGTAACATGTCTACACTATATTACCAACCAGTAACATGTCTACACTATATTACCAACCAGTAACATGTCTACACTATATTACCAACCAGTAACATGTCTACACTATATTACCAACCAGTAACATGTCTACACTATATTACCAACCAGTAACATGTCTACACTATATTACCAACCAGTAACATGTCTACACTATATTACCAACCAGTAACATGTCTACACTATATTACCAACCAGTAACATGTCCACACTATATTACCAACCAGTAACATGTCTACACTATATTACCAACCAGTAACATGTCCACACTTTATTACCAACCAGTAACATGTCTACACTATATTACCAACCAGTAACATGTCTACACTATATTACCAACCAGTAACATGTCTACACTATATTACCAACCAGTAACATGTCTACACTATATTACCAACCAGTAACATGTCTACACTATATTACCAACCAGTAACATGTCCACACTATATTACCAACCAGTAACATGTCTACACTATATTACCAACCAGTAACATGTCTACACTATATTACCAACCAGTAACATGTCTACACTATATTACCAACCAGTAACATGTCTACACTATATTACCAACCAGTAACATGTCTACACTATATTACCAACCAGTATCAAGACATTCTATAGTTGGTTTTTGATGTTATCTCCAACATCTTAACCGAAAATGTGATTCCTTTGACTTTATTAGTAAGGGGCATTCCATGAACCCCACATTGATATGTTTTTGCTTGGTCTTTAAATGGGTCTTCATCCCAAATGGCAACCTTTACCTATGTAGTGCACTACTTTTGACCAGAGCCCATTGGGACGATGTAAGGAATAAATAGGGTATTGTTTGAGACACAGGCTCTGATGTATCTGGTTATACGATGCATGACACTGTTACAAATCCTGGAGGCAATTCTCTTTGTATATTCAGACATCAGAAATCCATTTCATGTAGCTACAATGACTAAACAAACAGAGTATAATACAACAGTCTCCTCAGCTCAAATCCCATTATCTCTGCCTACGTCCTTAATGCTACCCTATACCCTATTTGGTGCACTACTTTTGACAAGGGTCTCTAAAGTATAGAGGCCTTTAGTCACAGGCCCTCTGTATTCAGTATAGAGGCCTTTAGTCACAGGCCCTCTGTATTCAGTATAGAGGCCTTTAGTCACAGGCCCTCTGTATTCAGTATAGAGGCCTTTAGTCACAGGCCCTCTGTATTCAGTATAGAGGCCTTTAGTCACAGGTCCTCTGTATTCAGTATAGAGGCCTTTAGTCACAGGCCCTCTGTATTCAGTATAGAGGCCTTTAGTCACAGGCCCTCTGTATTCAGTATAGAGGCCTTTAGTCACAGGCCCTCTGTATTCAGTATAGAGGCCTTTAGTCACAGGTCCTCTGTATTCAGTATAGAGGCCTTTAGTCACAGGCCCTCTGTATTCAGTATAGAGGCCTTTAGTCACAGACCCTCTGTATTAAGTATAGAGGCCTTTAGTCACAGGCCCTCTGTATTCAGTATAGAGGCCTTTAGTCACTCAGTGTTTTATTTCTCCCCAAGGGATGGATTTTTCTGTCAGGGAATGTCATCTGAGTGAACGGTAATCATGGGGCATAATGCTGCCATTTCAGATGTCCTTTTAATTGTGAGATAGAAACGGAAGGCAAAGGTGCCAAGGAAATGTATTGACAAAACTGAATGACAGTGTTTTTGCAAATACAGTTACAGGTGCTCAAGACATGTTTGTGTCTGTCCCTGTTCAATAAACAGGTGCTCAAGACATGTTTGTGCCTGTCCCTGTTCAATAAACAGGTGCTCAATACATGGTTGTGCCTGTCCCTGTTCAATAAACAGGTGCTCAAGACGTGGTTGTGCCTGTCCCTGTTCAATAAACAGGTGCTCAAGACGTGGTTGTGCCTGTCCCTGTTTAATAAACTATGAATGAAATAAAAGAAAGTCAGTGGGAAAGTCAGTGGGGAGAACAAGTATCAAATACTTGTTCTCCCCACTGTATATATACAGTATACAGTGTATATATACAGTCGTATGAAAAAGTTTGGGCACCCCTGACAAAACATCTCCAGTTCAGTTAGGTTTGATGGTTGCCGAGCATGGACATCCCGCTTCAAATCATCCCACAGATTCTCAATGATATTCAGGTCTGGGGACTGGGATGGCCATTCCAGATTATTGTACTTGTTCCTCTGCATAAATGCCCGGGTAGATTTTGAGCAGTGTTTTGGGTCGTTGTCTTGTTGAAATATCCAGCCCCGGCGTAACTTCAACTTTGTGACTGATTCTTACATTATTCCCAAGAATCTGCTGATATTGAGTGGAATCCATGCGACCCTCAACTTTAACAAGATTCCCAGTACCGGCACTGGCCACACAGCCCCACAGCATGATGGAACCCCCACCAAATGTTACTGTGGGTAGCAAGTGTTTTTCTTGGAACGCTGTGTTCTTTTGCCGCCATGCATAACGCCCCTTGTTATGACCAAATAACTCAATCTTTGTTTCATCAGTCCACAGCACCTTATTCCAAAATGAAGCTGAACAATCTTTGTTTTCAGGTCATTTGAGAGTTGTTTTGAGGCCCCCATGTTGCCACTCTTCAGAGGAGAGTCAAAGAGAACCACAACTTGCAATTGGCCACCTTAAATACCTTTTCTCATGATTGGATGCACTTGTCTATGAAGTTCAAGGCTTAATGAGCTCACCAAACCAATTGTGTGTTCCAATTAATCAGTGCTAAGTAGTTACTGGTATTCAAATCAACAGAATGACAAGGGTGCCCACATTTTTGCATAGCCTATTTTTCACATCTGATTTAATTTCATACAACTTAATATTGCTACACTAAAAATCTTTGTCTGGACAATACCCCAGTACTCAGCTTTTATTAGAAAATGAATGGCATGCCACTGTGATCATTTTCTGTGACGAGAGAGTAAATTATTATACAGCCTCAGAGGGGTGCCCAAACTTTTTCATACGACTGTATATATCTAAAGGGGTCTTAAAATTCCAAATCAAATAGATAAATTATCCATGTTATGACCATCTTAAAACAATTCCATATGCTAGCTTAGTAGAACTAAGATGATATTGAGCAGCTCATTAGCAGAATGCTAACCTAAAGGATGGGCCCCAAATCAGAAAAAGTCAGTTGCGGAGACATTAGAGGGCAGAGAGAGAGATAGAGAGAGAGAGAGAGAGAGAGAGAGAGAAACAGCTAGAGAGAAGGAGAGAGAGATAAAGAGAGAGAGAGAGAAACAGCTAGAGAGAAGGAGAGAGAGATAAAGAGAGAGAGAGAGAGAGAGAGAGAGAGAGAGAAACAGCTAGAGAAGAGAGAAAGAGAAACCCAGTGAGACAGATAGATAATGATTATATGATACGTCTGAGAGATCTGTGGTAGCCTACCACAGGCAGAATATCTCCTTTATAACAAACAAAAAGCCCTCCATCTGACTGGATTGAATAAACCAGAAGATTGACTGCATGGTTTCTCACTAGACTGGAGATGGAAGATACAATGGATGAATGCAAAACTGATCTGTGCCTGGTGGGCATTTCACTTCTTAAGAGAGTATTGCAATGTGACTGTGAGAGTTATACAACATATCAGTCTGTGTTACATCGTCTGTAAGTCTTAGCAGCCCTAGCAGGCAGAGCAGCTGGCCATCCCTGTGGGAGTCAGTAGCCATGAAGCTTGCTATTTTGGCCTTTTGTTTAAACTGGAATATCTATTTCTGTCCTTCCCACGCCTCAGGGTCAGCCCCTCACACCTGGTCATCCTCAGGGTCAGCCCCTCACACCTGGTCATCCTCAGGGTCAGCCCCTCACACCTGGTCATCCTCAGGGTCAGCCCCTCACACCTGGTCATCCTCAGGGTCAGCCCCTCACACCTGGTCATCCTCAGGGTCAGCCCCTCACACCTGGTCATCCTCAGGGTCAGCCCCTCACACCTGGTCATCCTCAGGGTCATCCTCAGGGTCAGCCCCTCACACCTGGTCATCCTCAGGGTCAGCCAGAGAAAAAGAGAGAGATGGAGGGAGGTGGGATCGTCCTCCATCAGCACCGGCCTGTACCATACCTGCCCTAAGCTCTCTCCTGGCCCCTTACACTAAGTCTGAATTTGTCCTGCTAGGTGACCTAAACTGGGAAATGCTGAAACGACCTGACCAAGGCTTAAAGCAATGGGACTCCCTAAATCTTTCTCAGATTATTACCAATCCCACAAGATATGACTCCAAACACCCAGAAAAGGCTACTCTCCTCGATGTTATCCTCACAAATATTCCTGATAGGTATCAGTCTGGGGTTTCCTGTAATGACCTTAGTGATCACTGTTTTACAGCCTGTGTTCGTAATGGCTGCTCAGTGAAACGACCTGATTTGTCATAGACTTTAGTAAGCAAGCCTTCCTTTATGAACTGGCTTCTGTAAAATGGAATAGAATCAGCTTGATCCCCTCTGTCGAAGACGCTTGGACCTTCTTTTTTGATATTTTCAGTGGTATTGTTAACAAACACGCCCCCATAAAGAAAATGAGAATTAAAAACAGGTTCAGCCCCTGGTTCGACCGTGATCTTGCAGAGTTACTCTACATCAAGAATTGCATTTGGTGAAAGGCCCGGCACAGGTTTACTCAGGCTGACTGGCTCTCGTTCAGGCAAATGAGAAATATCCGCAAGGCCAAAGTTAGTTACTTTAAGTAAACGTTATTTCTCTGTGGGTCTAACCCCAAGAAGTTCTGGAAAACGGTTAAAGACATGGAGAATAAACCCTCCTCCTCACAGCTGCCCATGTCCCTTAAAGTTGATGATGTGGTTGTTACTGACAAGAAGCACATGGCTGAGCTCTTTAATCAACACTTCATTAAGTCAGGATTCCTATTTGACTCAGCCATGCCTCCTTGCCGTCCAACATTTCCTCATCTGCCTCCCCTTCTAATACAACTATCCCTGATTCTCCCTCTTTTTCCCCTGGAGGCAGTTACTGAGTCCCAGGTACTAAAGGAGATCCTGAAACTTATCTGGGTCAGATGGTTTAGACCCTTTCTTCTTTAAGGTTGCTGCCCCTATCATCACCAAGCCTATCTCTGACCTTTTTAACCTGTCTCTCCTTTCTGGGGAGGTTCCCATTGCTTGGAAGGTAGCCACGGTTAGTCCTTTATTTAAAGGGGGAGATCAAGCTGATCCTAACTGTTAGAGGACTATTTCTATTTTGCCCTGTTTATCAAAAGTGTTGGAAAAACTTAATAATCAACTGACTGGCTTTCTTGATGTCTATAGTATTCTCTCTGGTCTGAAATCTGGTTTCCTCTCAGGTTATGGATGTTTCACTGCAACCTTAAAGGTCCTCAATGATGTCACCACTGCCCTGAAATAGTGGAGATATAGTAATGAAATAGAGGAGATATAGTAATGAAATAGAAGAGATATAGTAATGAAATAGAGGAGATATAGTAATGAAATAGAGGAGATATAGTAATGAAATAGAGGAGATATAGTAATGAAATAGTGGAGATATAGTAATGAAATAGGGGAGATATAGTAATGAAATAGTGGAGATATAGTAATGAAATAGTGGAGATATAGTAATGAAATAGAGGAGATATAGTAATGAAATAGAGGAGATATAGTAATGAAATAGAGGAGATATAGTAATGAAATAGTGGAGATATAGTAATGAAATAGTGGAGATATAGTAATGAAATAGAGGAGATATAGTAATGAAATAGTGGAGATATAGTAATGAAATAGAGGAGATATAGTAATGAAATAGTGGAGATATAGTAATGAAATAGTGGAGATATAGTAATGAAATAGAGGAGATATAGTAATGAAATAGAGGAGATATAGTAATGAAATAGAGGAGATATAGTAATGAAATAGTGGAGATATAGTAATGAAATAGAGGAGATATAGTAATGAAATAGAGGAGATATAGTAATGAAATAGTGGAGATATAGTAATGAAATAGAGGAGATATAGTAATTTAATAGAGGAGATATAGTAATGAAATAGAGGAGATATAGTAATGAAATAGTGGAGATATAGTAATGAAATAGTGGAGATATAGTAATGAAATAGAGGAGATATAGTAATGAAATAGAGGAGATATAGTAATGAAATAGAGGAGATATAGTAATGAAATAGTGGAGATATAGTAATGAAATAGTGGAGATATAGTAATGAAATAGAGGAGATATAGTAATGAAATAGAGGAGATATAGTAATGAAATAGTGGAGATATAGTAATGAAATAGTGGAGATATAGTAATGAAATAGAGGAGATATAGTAATGAAATAGTGGAGATATAGTAATGAAATAGTGGAGATATAGTAATGAAATAGAGGAGATATAGTAATGAAATAGTGGAGATATAGTAATGAAATAGAGGAGATATAGTAATGAAATAGTGGAGATATAGTAATGAAATAGTGGAGATATAGTAATGAAATAGAGGAGATATAGTAATGAAATAGTGGAGATATAGTAATGAAATAGAGGAGATATAGTAATGAAATAGTGGAGATATAGTCATGAAATAGAGGAGATATAGTAATGAAATAGAGGAGATATAGTAATGAAATAGAGGAGATATAGTAATGAAATAGAGGAGATATAGTAATGAAATAGAGGAGATATAGTAATGAAATAGAGGAGATATAGTAATGAAATAGTGGAGATATAGTAATGAAATAGAGGAGATATAGTAATGAAATAGTGGAGATATAGTAATGAAATAGAGGAGATATAGTAATGAAATAGAGGAGATATAGTAATGAAATAGAGGAGATATAGTAATGAAATAGAGGAGATATAGTAATGAATCTGATCTATGTCTGTGAAAATAGTGGTAATCCTGCTAAATTCTGGAAAGCTGTGAAATCTTTAAAACAGAATACTGCCTCCGCACTGCCCCAACAGATTATGTCAACATCTGGTCCCTTACTAGATAAACTGGACATTTGTAATGCTTTTAATAACCATTTTGCCTCACCTGGTTATTTATTTGAAAATGCATCTTGTGAAAGTATTACTGGTACTGTAAGTACTCTAGTTTCCATAGAAAAACCCTTTTTCATTTTCATTACAACCGTTTTGTTTCATTGATGTGTTGAGTGCTTTGCAATAAATCAATGTAAAAAAATCTGCACTTGACCCTTTTCTTCTGCAATTATCAGCGCCTCTTATAGCCAAGTCTCTGACTTGTATTTTTAACCTCACATCTGAGACTGGTATTATTCCTCCCTTTGCTTAAAGGTCCCTCAACTATAGACCAATTTCTGAGCTGTCTTGCCTTTCTACATGTTTTTGAATCACAGCACAGTTAAGATCCTTTTTAGCTACAAACTCTATTTTTAATGCGTCTCAATCTGGTTCCAGATCGGGTCATAGTACAATTTCAGCAGCTACACTTGTTTTCAATTATGTTCTTAAAAATGTATAGATGATAAAAATCACTGTGCGGCCATGTTTATTGATCTGTCCGAGGCCTTTGATACGGTTGATACTCTACTCATACATAGCCTGTCTGTTCTGGGCCTTGACCAAATATCATGCTATCTTACTGATAGATCTTAATGTGTGCTCTCTATATTACAGAAACCTCAGTGCATAATGTAGCATTGTTCTACAGCCTTACTCGCCTTGCCTCTATGATGTCATCATAAGACAGCTGTTGTGAGACCACATGATTTATACTAACGATGGAAAGTCCACTGAGACGTTCTTGCACCGTATGTCAGGCTCTGGCCATAGAGAAGCCTATTGCTTCTCTATGTATCCATGGTCAGAGTCTGACAGGTCTATTATTTCTGTTTCTGTGTGGTGTTTTGTGTTGGATCCCTAATTAGAGGCAGCTGCACTGCATTGTCTCTAATTAGGGATCCTACATATGTTTGTATGTCCCACACCTTTGTGTGGGTCGTTATATCTTCATTTGTCAACTCAAAGTGTTTTCTGGTATCGTGTTTATTTTGTATAGTTCATTGTTTTGATATTATCTAAAAGAAATAAAGAACATGTCAAACTATAACGAATGGGCTGCGAATTGGTCTCTCCACATACGTGAGTGTGACACTGTAGTAGATCTCAGGTAGGTTTTAATCAGTTTGAGCTTAGAGAAGCTCCTTTCAGCAGCAGCCACTGTAACAGGAAGAGAGGCAGTGATTCTCAGAGCTACCCACATATTGGGGTACATTTCTGTCAGCTTCTTCTCGTGATGGAAGGTCAAGAGTTCCATGTTTGTCATGTTTTTTTATGGCAAATGTGAAAAGTTTAGCATTTCCACAGCAAGTTCCCTGCCATCAATATCTGTCTGTCCGTCATGGATTAGAGCAGTGCTCAGGGTTTGACAGGGCTCTAGCAACTCTTCTTTTGACATGTTGGGGAAGTTGAGGAGCAAGAGAGGGCTGCATCCACAACCACATCAACAATTGTGGTTTCCATTTTTCGAAGTGCATCACCAATAGGTTCAGCTGGAGCCTCATAACCAAAGTGCCTTTTTGTGGTTCTCAACTGCTTTTGTTTGAGTACAGCCTCCACGGTCATCTCCTCGCACATTTCCTTTGCAGTTGTCTGTGCATCAGAAAATCCAGTGTTTCTGTAGCAGGTAAGGGCATCTCTGGTTTTCTTCAGCAAGTCGACAGCCACATCTAGCTGCATAGAGGGTGACTGCATCAGTTTACTCACATGCTGGATCTTGTTGAGGATGTCATACCATATGACTGTGCAAATAGAAAAGCGGTAGGATCCAATCTCCTCAGACAAAGACTGGGCTTCAACTTTCACCACAGGGTCTGCAGTAGTTCCCCTCACCTCCAGAAGAGCCTCTCTGACTTGCCCAGCCTGGTACCTTACTGCCTGAATGCTGTTTATCCTGCTTTCCCACCTGGTCTCTGACCATGATTTCAGGGTGGTTTTGACATGTTTCAGGAGGATATCCCATCTATGGGTGGAGGCTGAGTTTGAATAATTTCGCTAAATATCCAAAGTAGCCATGGCATCTGGTGAGCTCTTAGCAGCATCAGCTACCACCAGATTTAAAGTGTGGGACCACATGGGACAAAAAAGGCTCTTGAGTTCTGTTGAAGCAGCCGAGCCTGAACACCTTTATTCTTTCCTTCATGTTGGCGCCGTTGTCATAGAACTGTCCTCTGCAGTCCTCAAAGGGGATGTTCAGCTCCTCCAGCCTTTTGAGGATGAGAGATGACAGACTTTCCCCTGTTGACTCCTCTGGCACAAGAAAGCCCATGATACGTTCTTTAATTTGTGGTTTGTCTTCCAGTAACACAATCCTGACAACGACAGAGAGCTGTTCCTTATGACTCAGATCAGGGCTGCAATCTAACATAATGGACAAATACTCCATTATTATATGTTTTTATCTCTTCCACTATGTTTTCCAGTATTTTTTTGTCTATCAGTTCATTTTGGATTATTTTGCCCAGGTAATGTGTGTGACTGCCAGCTCCACTTTCCATCCTACCAACATGCTGCTTCATTACTGGATCAAATTTCGCCATAAGCTCCACCTCTGAGAAAATTGCCATTGTCAGTTTTTTTTTATGTGTCTGTGGATCCCCTTAAAGCCATGTTTCTTTCAGCTAAGGACTGAATTATTGCCACCAATCTGGTAAGAACTTCATGCCACCTGTTTCTCTCAGCCTCAGTGAATGCCATCTCTTGCTTATCTATTGTGAGCCCCTTTGCAAGACGGACCTCCAATACCTTCCATGTTGCCAGCACTTGATGCTGCATCGCTGGGCTGTGCTGAGGTAGAGGGGACAGGAGCACTTGATGCTGCATCGCTGGGCTGTGCTGAGGTAGAGGGGACAGGAGCACTTGATGCTGCATCGCTGGGCTGTACTGAGGTAGAGGGGACAGGAGCACTTGATGCTGCATCGCTGGGCTGTGCTGAGGTAGAGGGGACAGGACCACTTGATGCTGCATCGCTGGGCTGTGCTGAGGTAGAGGGGACAGGAGCACTTGATGCTGCATCGCTGGGCTGTGCTGAGGTAGAGGGGACAGGAGCACTTGATGCTGCATCGCTGGGCTGAGGTAGAGAAGGTATCTGTATGGATGGGATTCAAGTATTTCAAAAGTGCATCTGAAGAGAGAAGAGGAGTATATGTGACCATTGGGTGTTACATTATATTAATAAAAAAGCAGCAGATGGTGAAACTATACAATAATAGCACCTAAGACACATTATAGCCTAAACACAGAGTAATTACACCTAGCATTCATGCACTAAACATGTATTCAATGAGCTTCTCCAGCATGCTGTCTGCTATAATACATATAAGACTAATCAATAATGAACATGCAAAGGCTTACAACTATTAATTACAAAAGGGGATGGGAAAGGAAAAGCATTTTCATTGACTTTTACAAGCAGGGCTAACGTTGGCTAACTAGACTAGCTAAGATGTCTCTAGTTGTATTGACTTTTACAAGCAGGGCTAACGTTGGCTAACTAGACTAGCTAAGATGTCTCTAGTTGTATTGACTTTTACAAGCAGGGCTAACGTTGGCTAACTAGACTAGCTAAGATGTCTCTAGTTGTATTGACTTTTACAAGCAGGGCTAACGTTGGCTAACTAGACTAGCTAAGATGTCTCTAGTTGTATTGACTTTTACAAGCAGGGCTAACGTTGGCTAACTAGACTAGCTAAGATGTCTCTAGTTGTATTGACTTTTACAAGCAGGGCTAACGTTGGCTAACTAGACTAGCTAAGATGTCTCTAGTTGTATTGACTTTTACAAGCAGGGCTAACGTTGGCTAACTAGACTAGCTAAGATGTCTCTAGTTGTATTGAGCACCGTGGCACCAACTCACCTTCCAAACGAAATTTCCCCTCGGGGGATCAATAAAGTACCTATCTATCTATCTATCTAACATTCTATTCACAGTTTATTGTTCTACGTCACAATGCCTGCTTCACTATTGTTGACATTGAGACCCGTCCACGTTGTTTATAGTTAAAATGGAAACAACAACTAAAAATGACTCATGGAACTCTGATGTTGTCCCATTGTTTCCTATAGGGAAGTATAGCTCTGTCTGTCTATTTCACCAAATATCTCACAATGTGTATATTTTGATTTTTTCAAGTAGGACATTTTAATCAGGAGAATCTCCTCTTTGTAATGATGTAAGTCTGGGCAGCGAGCTCGGTTGTCATCGATCACTAGACCAGAAATAGTCAGATGTTTTCATTTCTTCCCTACTTTCTCATTAAGCACAGTTGACACCATCGTCGTACGGATGTTTACTTTCTACACAAGTTGTTTTTTTCCAGTTTCGTCCGACGAACAGATTGTAGTGGTCAAATAAAAGTGGATAAATGTTTTTGTGCCATTTAGGCGAAATGTAATTCTAAGCATCACTCCAGATATCTTGTATTTCTATACTTTTTCATACTGCCGCTCTATGTATCATGTACCGTGTTTCTGTCTTTTGTGTACTTTCGTTCTGGCATTTTGCACCTGCCCTGTGTTTTGTTTGTAGCTGCTTGACAAAGAAATTATCTATCTATCTATCTATCTATCTATCTATCTATCTATCTATCTATCTATCTATCTATCTATCTATCTATCTATCTATCTATCTATCTATCTATCTATCTATCTATCTATCTATCTATCTATCTATCATCTATCTATCTATCTATCTATCTATCTATCTATCTATCTATCTATCTATCTATCTATCTATCTATCTATCTATCTATCTATCTATCTATCTATCTATCTATCTATCTATCTATCTATCCTCTGAGAAACAGCCTCACCAATCACTACTCATCTAATAGTGTTTACATACTGCATCACCAATCACTACTCATCTAATAGTGTTTACATACTGCATCACCAATCACTACTCATCTAATATTGTTTACATACTGCATCACCAATCACAGGTGGTAAGGGTAGGCAAAAACACATCTGCCACGCTGATCTTCAACACGGGGGCCCCTCAGGGGTGCGTGCTCAGCACCCTCCTGTACTCCCTGTTCACCCATGACTGCATGGCCAGGCACGACTCCAACACCATCATTAAGTTTGCTGACGACGGTGGTAGGCCTGATCACAGACAACAATGAGACAGCCTATAGGGAGGAGGTCAGAGACCTGGACGCGTGATGGGAGGACAACCTCCTCTCCCTAAACGTGAGCAAGACAAATAAAATGATCATGGAATACAGGAAAAGGAGGGCAGAACACTATCATGGTCCAATCACACCAAGACAATTGTGAAGAGGGCACGACAACGCCTTTCCCCCTCAGGAGACTGAAAAGATTTGGCAGATCCTCAAAAAGTTCTACAGCTGCACCATTGAGAGCATCTTGACCGGTTGCATCACCGCCTGGTATGGCAACTTCTCGGTACCAGCACCCCCTGTATATAGCCTCATTATTGTTATTTGACTAACCTGTACCCCCACATATTGACTCTGTACCTGGTACCCCCTGTATATAGCCTCAATATTGTTATTTTACTAACCTGTACCCCCACACATTGACTCTGTACCTGGTACCCCCTGTATATAGCCTCATTATTGTTATTTGACTAACCTGTACCCCCACACATTGACTCTGTACCTGGTACCCCCTGTATATAGCCTCATTATTGTTATTTGACTAACCTGTACCCCCACACATTGACTCTGTACCTGGTACCCCCTGTATATAGCCTCATTATTGTTATTTGACTAACCTGTACCCCCACATATTGACTCTGTACCTGGTACCCCCTGTATATAGCCTCATTATTGTTATTTTACTAACCTGTACCCCCACATATTGACTCTGTACCTGGTACCTCCTGTATATAGCCTCATTATTGTTATTTGACTAACCTGTACCCCCACACATTGACTCTGTACCTGGTACCCCCTGTATATAGCCTCATTATTGTTATTTGACTAACCTGTACCCCCACATATTGACTCTGTACCTGGTACCCCCTGTATATAGCCTCATTATTGTTATTTTATTGTGTTACTTAATATACTGTATATATATATATATATATTTTTTTTTTTTTACTTTTGTTTATTTAGTAAATATTTTCCTAGAACTGTATTGTTGGTTAAGGGATTGTAAGCATTTCACAGTAAGGTCTATACCTGTTGTATTCGGTACATGTGACAAATAACATTTGATTTTATTTATTTGTGTACATGGATTTTCTGATGTTGTATGTTTTTCCCCCAACACCACTTTCCATCAACTTGTATAGCTGACCATCATGCCAAATTGAGTCAAAAGCTTTTTAGAAATCAACAAAGCATGAGAAGACTTTGCCTTTGTTTTGGTTTGTTTGTTTGTCCGTTAGGGTGTGCAGGGTGAATACGTGGTAATTTGGTAAAAATACAATTTGCCATTTGTGACTAACTACCTGGATTTGGTGTTATATAGAAAACTTTGAAATGCTGTTTTTTACATTCAACAAAAGTAGAGACTCAGAGCTGCAAAATGGTATATCATACAGTGCATTTTTTAGGAACAATGGGAAAGTAATTCTGCTTTGAAAGCCAACGTTTACTGACACCTGCCATATTCAATGGGTGTTGTACACTTTAGCTTAAGACATGTAGTTAGCTAGGTAAACAATTAACCTAGCTAGGTAAACAACGTGTAAGATTACACATGTCATGTACAGTGGGGAGAACAAGTATTTGATACACTGCCGATTTTGCAGGTTTTCCTACTTACAAAGCATGTAGAGGTCTGTAATGTTTATCATAGGTACACTTCAACTGTGAGAGACGGAATCTAAAACAAAAATCCTGAAAATCACATTGTATGATTTTTAAATAATTCATTTGCTTTTTATTGCATGACATAAGTATTTGATCACCTACCAACCAGTAAGAATTCCGGCTCTCACAGACCTGTTAGTTTTTCTTTAAGAAGCCCTCCTGTTCTCCACTCATTACCTGTATTAACTGCACCTGTTTGACCTCGTTAACTGTATAAAAGACACCTGTCCACACACTCAATCAAACAGACTCCAACCTCTCCACAATGGCCAAGACCAGAGAGCTGTGTAAGGACATCAGGGATAAAATTGTAGACCTGCACAAGGCTGGGATGGGCTACAGGACAATAGGCAAGCAGCTTGGTGAGAAGGCAACAACTGTTGGCGCAATTATTAGAAAATTGAAGAAGTTCAAGATGACGGTCAATCTCCCTCGGTCTGGGGCACCATGCAAGATCTCACCTCATGGGGCATCAATGATCGTGAGGAAGGTGAGGGATCAGCCCAGAACTACACGGCAGGACCTGGTCAATGACCTGAAGAGAGCTGGGACCACAGTCTCAAAGAAAACCATTAGTAACACACTATGCCGTCATGGATTAAAATCCTGCAGCGCACGCAAGGTCCCCCTGCTCAAGCCAGCGCATGTCCAGGCCCGTCTGAAGTTTGCCAATGACCATCTGGATGATCCAGAGGAGGAATGGGAGAAGGTCATGTGGTCTGATGAGACAAAAATAGAGCTTTTTGGTCTAAACTCCACTCGCCGTGTTTGGAGGAAGAAGAAGGATGAGTACAACCCCAAGAACACCATCCCAACCGTGAAGCATGGAGGTGGAAACATCATTCTTTGGGGATGCTTTTCTGCAAAGGGGACAGGACGACTGCACCGTATTGAGGGGTGGATGGATGGGGCCATGTATCGCGAGATCTTGGCCAACAACCTTCCCTCAGTAAGAGCATTGAAGATGGGTCGTGGCTGGGTCTTCCAGCATGACAACGACCCGAAACACACAGCCAGGGCAACTAAGGAGTGGCTCCGTAAGAAGCATCTCAAGGTCCTGGAGTGGCCTAGCTAGTCTCCAGACCTGAACCCAATAGAAATTCTTTGGAGGGAGCTGAAAGTCCATATCTGGAGAAGGTCTGTATGGAGGAGTGGGCCAAAATCCCTGCTGCAGTGTGTGCAAACCTGGTCAAGAACTACAGGAAACGTATGATCTCTGTAATTGCAAACAAAGGTTTCTGTACCAAATATTAAGTTCTGCTTTTCTGATGTATCAAATACTTATGTCATGCAATAAAATGCAAATTAATTACTTAAAAATCATACAATGTGATTTTCCGGATTTTTTATTTAGATTCCGTCACTCACAGTTGAAGTGTACCTATGATAAAAATTACAGACTTCTACATGCTTTGTAAGTGGGAAAACCTGCAAAATCAGCAGTGTATCAAATACTTGTTCTCCCCACTGTATCGTTAGCTAAACGAGTTTCCGATGCCGAGAGAGAGAGAGAGAGAGAGAGAGAGAGAGAGAGAGAGAGAGAGAGAGATGCTCCCAGACTCATGGCCTGTTTAAGAAGGCATCATAAGGTGATTAAAAAGCTGCCATTTTGTCAGGAGTCTCCCAGTAAGTACAATATGTCCAGACAACACATAGATAAAGTACCTATCTATCTATCTATCTATCTATCTATCTATCTATCTATCTATCTATCTATCTATCTATCTATCTATCTATCTATCTATCTATCTATCTATCTATCTATCTATCTATCTATCTATCTATCTATCTATCTATCTATCTATCTATCTATCTATCTATCTATCTATCTATCTATCTATCTATCTATCTATCTATCTATCTATCTATCTATCTATGTCTGCATATTCAATCCCACATTAAAAAGAGATCAAGGTTCCTGGAAGCAGCATGTCTGACCTTCGGAATTATCAGCAGTATCAATCATTTAAGTTAATGATTAAGTTAATGAAACTTGACCCAGTTTGAGTACATTTTATTAGACTGGAAAAGTTTGATAGTCTCAGCGGGAAAAAACAGACAAAAATATATATATGTGATGTAAAAACCTGAAATGGCAAGGACAGTTGAAACCATGATGCAATACTCTTTGGGACAGATTGACGAAAGCACTTGAACTGGTGCAGAGTTTCCACCTGCTATTCTCAGCATGGTAGAACAAAAACTAAAGACAAAGGATTACAACAGTGTTTCCATTCCCTTCTTCCTGTAAAATGGCCCTTTAGATTGAATTCAGACCTTAGTAGTATGATTTAGAGATGCAGCACCTGATTAATGGAATCATTGGCCAGGAAGGAAAGGTTGCTCAGAGGCTGGGTTACAGAAATTAATGTATAGTCTATTATCCAACCCACAGCCTGCTAGTCCAGCTACACTGGCAGGGCTACATCATAGAGCTACCTCAGAGCACTTGACAGAGCTACATTTCAGAGCTTCCTCTCAGTGCACCTGACAGAGTTACATCCCACTTGGCCTACACAGCTACACTACAGCCAGATTCAGCAGAAACCAACACTTTACAACCGACTGTTCATAAAAAATCTAAAATTACTGCAATTCCTGAGTGGATATCTACATCCTGTAACCCTCCTATTCCAACTCTCTCCATCTGTGTTCAAAGAGAGAAACGGAAATTGAGACGTCACCGGAGATGGGATAGGAATGGGATAAGATTCTGCCAGCCAGATAGCCCCCTCTGGACTAGCGTCTCTTCTCATCTCTCAGTGTGATTACATTTATCAAAGCGTTAGATTTCTGGAGGCACCGGTTAATATAAATCATGTTTTGGGCAAATCGGCGTAGGTTCACATAAAGCCTAAAAATACATGCATTACCAATCAGCTCTGTGGTGGAAGGCTAGCTAAGCCAGAACCTCACCAGAGATAGAGAGAGATACAAGCCTGTGGATAAGATGACAAGTAGGATATTGAATGATAAAGACAGTTACTCTAGAATCAAACCAGAGCTCTATGAATGGGTTTCTATGAATGGGTTTCTATGAATGGGTTTCTATGAATGGGTTTCTATGAATGGGTTTCTATGAATGGGTTTCTATGAATGGGTTTCTATGAATGGGTTTCTATGAATGGGTTTCTATGAATGGGTTTCTATGAATGGGTTTCTGAGGTACATTAGCAATTTGATATAAACCGTTTTTGTTTTACCAAGGTTCTGAAACCTGCTGATACGTTATTTTCCAAAGTTGCAGTAGCTCAGGAGATTAGCTTGTAAAAGGTGAATTGTAATCAATTGCTGAAAAACACTTGGCACATTACTCACTGAACGTGTCAGGTAGAAAACACAGAACTAGCCTAGTGCAGTTCCTTTTGGAGGGAGGAATGAGTCGGCGTCTGTGTTAGCAGTGGCAGACATTTTTGTCTCAGCCTCCTTTGTGGTTTAATTTGTCACATCACCGGTAGTGAGTGTTCTACCAGCCATTAGAAGGCCAACTCCCCCTGGCACAACACAGTACAGTACAGAACTGGCCTCCAGGCCTCGATAAATGCACAATCAACACCAGTTATTATGATGAATTTCACCATGAAAGCCAGGTAGGAGGAAAAGAGTGCTGCCGGTGGAAACGGATGCCAACAGTTTGACATGGAGAACCCCCCCGGTGGTAGATTGCAAACTATCACGTGCAATATTGCTAGTAATTCTTGGACCTAACTTACGTAGCCATTCACTCAGGAATGCATATTAGTATCCTGTCAGTTGCACCTTTTCTCATTGCTTTTAGTATATTGAATGTGCAATACGTGCAGTTGTCTGTAATTAAACCCTGCGCACTAAGGACTGTATTTTAAGGGAATTATTATTATTACCCCAAATTATATCATACACACATTTAGCTATTAAAGTATCTCTTCCTGTCATTTACCTGTACAGTTTGTGTAACCATGCTAATATTCACTTATCTGTAAATATAACTGTATATTTACCTGTACAGCTAATTTAACCATGCAAAAATTTCACTTACCTGTTCATTTACCCAGTCTGTCTATTAAGTAAACTATTATTACCCTCTCTCATATCATACGCATTTTTAGCTACTGAAGTATTTCTCTGCCATCGACCTGTATAGTATAGTTAACCATCCAACATCCACCAATGTATCTATCTATCTATCTATCTATCTATCTATCTATCTATCTATCTATCTATCTATCTATCTATCTATCTATCTATCTATCTATCTATCTATCTATCTATCTATCTATCTATCTATCTATCTATCTATCTATCTATCTATCTATCTATCTATCTATCTATCTATCTATCTATCTATCTATCTATCTATCTATCTATCTATCTATCTATCTATCTATCTATCTATCTATCTATCTATCTATCTATCTATCTATCTATCTATCTATCTATCTATCTATCTATCTATCTATCTATCTATCTATCTATCTATCTATCTATCTATCTATCTATCTATCTATCTATCTATCTATCTATCTATCTATCTATCTATCTATCTATCTATCTATCTATCTATCTATCTATCTATCTATCTATCTATCTATCTATGAACAGTTTGACATGGAGAACCCCCCCGGTGGTAGATTGGAAACTGATGCCTACAAGAACAGATTGACATGGAGAACCCCCCCGGTGGTAGATTGGAAACTGATGCCTACAAGAACAGTTTGACATGGAGAACCCCCCCGGTGGTAGATTGGAAACTGATGCCTACAAGAACAGTTTGACATGGAGAACCTCCCCTGGTGGTAGATTGGAAACTGAAGCCTACAAAAATAGTTTGACATAGAGTGCTTTTTTTCTTCTTCTTGTACTTGGCTTGGTAGAACTGGTACAGTGGACATAGAGGGACCTGGAAATAGGGGGTTCGATTAATTTGGGGTGTCTGTACAAAAACTGCCTGGTAATCTCTCTCTGGCCCATTGGGATCAGACGGTCAATAAAGGCTATCAGTGTTACCAAGACCCTGGTCTATCATCAGTATAGACGACAGGTCTGTAGAGCAGACACACCTATTGAACCAGAACATTACAGCCACCTTATTATCATTAGGGAGGCTGTGTAGGCAGCATACTGGGGTTAGGTTGGATGGAGAGAGAGGAGAGTGTGTGAGAGAGCAAGAGAGACAGAGATCAAGAGAGAGAGAGAACGAGAGTGAGAGAGAGAGAGAGAGAGAGAGAGAGAGAGAGAGAGAGAGAGAGAGACAGAGAACGAGAGAGAGAGAGAGAGAGAGAGAGAGAGAGAGAGAGATACACGGGATGGAAGGTATTAGAGTGGTTTAGTCAAAACCATCTCAGAGGATAATGAGAGATGTTAGTAATACAGTGCCTGACATATTTAATGCCTTTTTTTCCTATGTTGTTATTTTACTTACAAAGCATGTATAAGTCTGTAATTTTTATCATAGGTACTCTTCAACTGTGAGTGACGGAATCTAAATAAAAAATCAGGAAAATCACATTGTATGATTTTTAAGTAATTAATTTTATTAGCATTTTATTGCATGACATAAGTATTTGATACATCAGAAAAGCAGTACTTAATATTTGGTACAGAAACCTTTGTTTGCAATTACAGAGATCATACGTTTCCTGTAGTTCTTGACCAGGTTTGCACACACTGCAGCAGGGATTTTGGCCCACTCCTCCATACAGACCTTCTCCAGATCATTCAGGTTTCGGGGCTGTCGCTGGGCAATACGGACTTTCAGCTCCCTCCAAAGATTTTCTATTGGGTTCAGGTCTGGAGACTAGCTAGGCCACTCCAGGACCTTGAGATGCTTCTTACGGAGCCACTCCTTAGTTGCCCTGGCTGTGTGTTTCGGGTCGTTGTCATGCTGGAAGACCCAGCCACGACCCATCTTCAATGCTCTTACTGAGGGAAGGAGGTTGTTGGCCAAGATCTCGCGATACATGGCCCCATCCATCCTCCCCTCAATACGGTGCAGTCGTCCTGTCCCCTTTGCAGAAAAGCATCCCCAAAGAATGATGTTTCCACCTCCATGCTTCACGGTTGGGATGGTGTTCTTGGGGTTGTACTCATCCTTCTTCTTCCTCCAAACACGGCGAGTGGAGTTTAGACCAAAAAGCTCTATTTTTGTCTCATCAGACCACATGACCTTCTCCCATTCCTCCTCTGGATCATCCAGATGGTCATTGGCAAACTACAGACGGACCTGGACATGCGCTGGCTTGAGCAGGGGGACCTTGCGTGCGCTGCAGGATTTTAATCCATGACGGCGTAGTGTGTTACTAATGGTTTTCTTTGAGACTGTGGTCCCAGCTCTCTTCAGGTCATTGACCAGGTCCTGCCGTGTAGTTCTGGGCTGATCCCTCACCTTCCTCATGATCATTGATGCCCCACGAGGTGAGATCTTGCATGGTGACCCATACCGAGGGAGATTGACCGTCATCTTGAACTTCTTCCATTTTCTAATAATTGCGCCAACAGTTGTTGCCTTCTCTCCAAGCTGCTTGCCTATTGTCCTGTAGCCCATCCCAGCCTTGTGAAGGTCTACAATTTTATCCCTGATGTCCTTACACAGCTCTCTGGTCTTGGCCATTGTGGAGAAGTTGGAGTCTGTTTGATTGAGTGTGTGGACAGGTGTCTTTTATACAGGTAACAAGTTCAAACAGGTGCAGTTAATACAGGTAATGAGTGGAGAACAGGAGGGCTTCTTAAAGAAAAACTAACAGGTCTGTGAGAGCCGGAATTCTTGCTGGTTGGTAGGTGATCAAATACTTATGTCATGCAATAAAATGCAAATTAATTGTTTAAAAATTTTCTGGATTTTTGTTTTAGATTCCGTCTCTCACAGTTGAAGTGTACCTATGATAAAAATTACACACCTCTACATGCTTTGTAAGTAGGAAAACCTGCAAAATCGTCAGTGTATCAAATACTTGTTCTCCCCACTGTATATATATATATATATATATATATATATAAAATAGAAAAAAATATATATATATAAATATATATAAAAAAGTATATTAGTTGAGGTAGAGAATAGAAACACATATTATATTAGTATATTAGTCAACGTAGAGAATAGAAACACATATTATATTAGTATATTAGTTGAGGTAGAGAATAGAAACACATATTATATTAGTATATTAGTTGAGGTAGAGAATAGAAACACATATTATATTAGTATATTAGTCAACGTAGAGAATAGAAACACATATTATATTAGTATATTAGTCAACGTAGAGAATAGAAACACATATTATATTAGTATATTAGTCAACGTAGAGAATAGAAACACATATTATATTAGTATATTAGTTGAGGTAGAGAATAGAAACACATATTATATTAGTTGAGGTAGAGAATAGAAACACATATTATATTAGTATATTAGTTGAGGTAGAGAATAGAAACACATATTATATTAGTATATTAGTTGAGGTAGAGAATAGAAACACATATTATATTAGTATATTAGTTGAGGTAGAGAATAGAAACACATATTATATTAGTATATTAGTCAACGTAGAGAATAGAAACACATATTATATTAGTATATTAGTTGAGGTAGAGAATAGAAACACATATTATATTAGTATATTAGTCAACGTAGAGAATAGAAACACATATTATATTAGTATATTAGTTGAGGTAGAGAATAGAAACACATATTATATTAGTTGAGGTAGAGAATAGAAACACATATTATATTAGTATATTAGTTGAGGTAGAGAATAGAAACACATATTATATTAGTATATTAGTTGAGGTAGAGAATAGAAACACATATTATATTAGTATATTAGTCGAGGTAGAGAATAGAAACACATATTATATTAGTATATTAGTCAACGTAGAGAATAGAAACACATATTATATTAGTATATTAGTTGAGGTAGAGAATAGAAACACATATTATATTAGTATATTAGTTGAGGTAGAGAATAGAAACACATATTATATTAGTATATTAGTTGAGGTAGAGAATAGAAACACATATTATATTAGTATATTAGTTGAGGTAGAGAATAGAAACACATATTATATTAGTATATTAGTTGAGGTAGAGAATAGAAACACATATTTTATTAGTATATTAGTTGAGGTAGAGAATAGAAACACATATTACATTAGTATATTAGTTGAGGTAGAGAATAGATACACATATTATATTAGTATATTAGTCAACGTAGAGAATAGAAACACATATTATATTAGTATATTAGTTGAGGTAGAGAATAGAAACACATATTATATTAGTATATTAGTCAACGTAGAGAATAGAAACACATACTATATTAGTATATTATTTGAGGTAGAGAATAGAAACACATGTTATATTAGTATATTAGTCAACGTAGAGAATAGAAACACATATTATATTAGTATATTAGTCAACGTAGAGAATAGAAACACATATTATATTAGTATATTAGTTGAGGTAGAGAATAAAACACATATTATATTAGTATATTAGTTGAGGTAGAGAATAAAACACATATTATATTAGTATATTAGTTGAGGTAGAGAATAGCAACACATATTATATTAGTATATTAGTCAACGTAGAGAATAGAAACACATATTATATTAGTATATTAGTTGAGGTAGAGAATAGAAACACATATTATATTAGTATATTAGTCAACGTAGAGAATAGAAACACATATTATATTAGTATATTAGTCAACGTAGAGAATAGAAACACATATTATATTAGTATATTAGTCAACGTAGAGAATAGAAACACGTATTATATTAGTATATTAGTCAACGTAGAGAATAGAAACACATATTATATTAGTATATTAGTCAACGTAGAGAATAGAAACACATATTATATTAGTATATTAGTTGAGGTAGAGAATAGAAACACATATTATATTAGTATATTAGTCAACGTAGAGAATAGAAACACATATTATATTAGTATATTAGTTGAGGTAGAGAATAAAACACATATTATATTAGTATATTAGTCAACGAAGAGAATAGAAACACATATTATATTAGTATATTAGTCAACGTAGAGAATAGAAACACATATTATATTAGTATATTAGTTGAGGTAGAGAATAGAAACACATATTATATTAGTATATTAGTTGAGGTAGAGAATAGAAACACATATTATATAAGTATATTATTTGAGGTAGAGAATAGAAACACATATTATATTAGTATATTAGTTGAGGTAGAGAATAGAAACACATATTATATTAGTATATTAGTTGAGGTAGAGAATAGAAACACATATTATATGTGACTGATCTACTTAGCTATATGTGGCTGGGTGATGGTTATAGCAAGTGTCTGGGTATGCATCATCTAATAATTATCAAATATATCTGGACACGTTCTGTTTTTGATATTGCTACTATGCAAGTATGCAAGTGACCATTTCACTGTACCGTTTACACCTTCTGTGTCCTCAGCATGTGACAAATAAACACAGATTTAATTTGATATAGTGTGTGTTTACCAGAGACGGTAATGTGAAGAACAACATGACCTGTACAAAAGTCAGATTAGGATATAGACCAAGGACTAGATAAAGTCAGATTAGGATATAGACCAAACTCTAGATAAAGTCAGATTAGGATATAGACCAAGGACTAGATAAAGTCAGATTAGGATATAGACCAAGGACAAGATAAAGTCAGATTAGGATATAGACCCAGGACTAGATAAAGTCAGATTAGGATATAGACCAAGGACTAGATAAAGTCAGATTAGGATATAGACCCAGGTCTAGATAAAGTCACATTAGGATATAGACCAAGGACTAGATAAAGTCAGATTAGGATATAGACCAAGGACTAGATAAAGTCAGATTAGGATATAGACCAAGGACTAGATAAAGTCAGATTAGGATATAGACCCAGGACTAGATAAAGTCAGATTAGGATATAGACCAAGGACTAGATAAAGTCAGATTAGGATATAGACCAAGGACTAGATAAAGTCAGATTAGGATATAGACCAAACTCTAGATAAAGTCAGATTAGGATATAGACCAAGGACTAGATAAAGTCAGATTAGGATATAGACCAAGGACTAGATAAAGTCAGATTAGGATATAGACCCAGGACTAGATAAAGTCAGATTAGGATATAGACCAAGGACTAGATAAAATCAGATTAGGATATTGACCCAGGTCTAGATAAAGTCAGATTAGGATATAGACCCAGGACTAGATAAAGTCAGATTAGGATATAGACCAAGGACTAGATAAAGTCAGATTAGGATATAGACCAAGGACTAGATAAAGTCAGATTAGGATATAGACCAAACTCTAGATAAAGTCAGATTAGGATGTAGACCAAGGACTAGATAAAGTCAGATTAGGATATAGACCAAGGACTAGATAAAGTCAGATTAGGATATAGACCAAACTCTAGATAAAGTCAGATTAGGATGTAGACCAAGGACTAGATAAAGTCAGATTAGGATATAGAATACTTAGTTACTGTATGTCACCATGGATATTAACATTAATACTTAGTTACTGTATGTCACCATGGATATTAACATTAATATCCATGATATGCTGTGTGGTTCTCAATGAGTGCACTGTAAAGCTGTTGACCATCTATATAATTGTCCCTTACTATGAGTTCTGAGTACAGCTACCTTGGAGCATCATTAACATCAGTCATTTAGCAGATGCTCTGTCTGTGTGTCTGTGTCTGTGTCTGTGTGTCTGTGTCTGTGTCTGTGTGTGTCTGTGTGTCTGTGTCTGTGTGTGTCTGTGTCTGTGTCTGTGTGTATGTGTGTCTGTGTCTGTGTGTATGTGTGTCTGTGTCTGTGTGTATGTGTGTGTCTGTGTCTGTGTCTGTGTCTGTGTGTGTGTGTGTGTGTGTGTGTGTGTGTGTGTGTGTGTGTGTGTGTGTGCGCCTGTGCCTGTGCCTGTGTCTGTGTCTGTGTCTGTGTCTGTGTCTGTGTCTGTGTCTGTGTCTGTGTGTATATCTGGGTACAGATAGGTCCAAATCAAATAATATCAAAATCACATTTTATTGGTCACATACACATGTTTAGCAGATGTTATTGTGGGTGCAGTGAAATGCTTGTGTTTCTACCTGGTCACATACACATGTTTAGCATATGTTATTGTGGGTGCAGTGAAATGCTTGTGTTTCCAGCTCCAACACTGCAGTAATATCTAACAATTCACAACAATACACACTAATCTTAAAGTAAAAGAATGGAATTAAGAAATATATAAATATTAGGTTGAGCAATGTGGGAGTGGCATTGACTAGAATACAGTAGAATACATTACAGTATAGACATATGAGATTATTAAAGCAGGATGTAAACATTATTAAAGTGACCAGTGTTACATTATTAAAGTAGCCAGTGATTCCATGTCTATGTATACAGTGCAGCAGCCTCTAAGGTGCAGGGTTACGTAACCGGGTGGTAGCCGGCTAGTGATGGCTATTTAACAGTCTGATGGTGGTTTTTTAGTCTCTCAGTCCCAGCATTGATGCATCTGTACTGACCTCGCCTTCTGGATGATAGCGGGGTGAACAGGCCGTGGCTCGGGTGGTTGATGTCTTTGGTGATCTTTCTGGCCTTCCTCTGACATCGGGTGCTGTAGGTGTCCTGGAGGGCAGGTACTTTGCCCCCGGTGATGCATTGGACAGACCACACCACCTTCTGGAGAGCCCTGCGGTTGCGGGCGGTGCAGTTACCATGCCAGGAGGGGATACAGTCTGACAGGATGCTCTCAATGGTCCATCTGTAAAGGTTTGTGAGGGTTTTAGGTTCCAAGCCAAATTTTTTCAGCCTCCTGAGGTTGAAGAGGTGCTGTTGTGCCTTCTTCACCACACTGTCTGTGTGAATGGACCATTTCAGTTTGTCAGTGATGCGTACGCCGAGGAACTTGAAGCTTTCCACCTTCTCCACTGTGGTCCCATCGATGTGGATAGGGTGATGCCCCCTCTGCTGTTTCCTGAAGTCCACGATCATCTCCTTTGTTTTGTTGATGTTGATGTTGAGTGAGAGGTTATTTTCTTGGCACCACACTCCCAGAGCCCTCACCTCCTCCCCGTAGGTCTCATCATTGTTGGTAATCAGGCCTACTACTGTTGTGTCGTCTGCAAACTTGATGATTGAGTTGGAGGCGTGCTTGGCCACGCAGTCATGGGTGAACAGAGAGTACAGGAGGGGGCTGAGCACGTACCCTGTGTTGAGGATCAGCGAGGTGGAGCGGGACACGTCAGTGACACTGTTATCCTCGAAGCGGGTGAAGAAGGTGTTTAGCTTGTCTGGGAGGAAGACGTCGGTGTTGGTGACGTGGCTGGTTTTCCCTTTGTAATCCATGATTGTCTGTAGACCCTGCAACATAAGTCTCCTGTCTGAGCCGTTGAATTGTGACTCCACTTTGTCTCTGTACTGACGTTTTGCCTGTTTGATTGCCTTATGGAGGGAATAACTACACTGTCTGTATTCAAACATATTCCCAGTCACCTTGCCATGGTTAAATGCGGTGGTTCACGCTTTCAGTTTTGTGTGAATGCTGCCATCTATCCACAGTTTCTGGTTGGGGTAGGTTTTAATAGTCACAGTGGGTACTGTGAAATTTCCCCCCCGGGGGATAAATAAAGTACCTATCTATCTATCTTTCTATCTACAACATCTCCTATACACTTCCTGATGAACTCAGTCACCGTATCCGTGTATTTGTCAATGTTATTCTCAGAGGATACCCGGAACATGTCCCAGTCCGCATAATCAAAACAATCTTGAAGAATGGATTCCGATTGGTCAGACCAGCGTTGAATAGACCTTAGAACGTGTACTTCCTGTTTGAGTTTATGCCTATAGGAAGGGAGAAGCAAAATGGAGTCATGATCAGATTTGCTGAAGGGAGGGTGGGGGAGGGCCTTGTAGGCATTTTGTAAAAGGAAAATAGCAGTGATCCAATGTTTTCCCAGAGTGAGTACTACAGTCAATGTGTTGGTAGAACTTCGGTAGCGTTTTCCTAAATTTGCTTCGTTAAAATCCCCCGCTACAATAAATGCAGCCTCATGATATGTGGTTTCCAGTTTGCATGAAGTCCGGTGTAGTTCTTTAAGGTGCGTCATGGTATCGGCGTGAGGGGGAATATACACGGCTGTGACTATAACCGAAGATAATTCTCTTGGGAGGAAATACGGTCAGCATTTGATTGTGAGGTATTCTAGGTTGTATGAACAAAATGACTTGAGTTTCTGTAGGTTATCACAATCACACCATGAGTAGTTAATCATGAAACATACACCTTCTTCTTCCCGGAGAGTTCTTTATTCCTGTCTGCACGATGTACTGAGAACCCAGCTGGTTACATGGACGGAGACCGTATATCCAGAGAGCCATGTTCACGTGAAACAGAGTATGTTACAATCCCTGATGTCGCTCTGGAAGGTGATCCTCGCCCTGAGCTTGTCTACTTTATTATCCAGAGACTAAACGTTAGCGAGTAATATACTTAGAAGTGGTAGATGGTGTGTGAACCTCTTGAGTCGGACTAGAAGTCCACTCCAAATACCTCTTCTCCGCCGGCGGTGTTTTGGATCAGCCTCTGGAATCAGTTCAATTGCCCTGGGGGGTGCGAACCAAGGATCCAGTTTGTGAAAGTTATATTCCTGGTTGTAATGCTGGTGAGTTACTGTCGCTCTGATATCCTAAAGTTATTTCTGTCTGTATGTAATAACACACACAACTAATAATGTAAGAAATAACACACAAAACTAATAATGTAAGAAATAACACACAAAACTAATAACGTAAGAAATAACACACACAACTAATAACGTAAGAAATAACACACAAAACTAATAACGTAAGAAATAACACACAAAACAACAAAATACTGCAAAGTTGCTTAGAGCTGGAAGCAGAGCTGCCATGTCTGTCAGCACCACCTTGCCAACTATTCATCTAGCTAACTAGCTAGCTACATGCTAACTGCCTGGAGCATGTGTGTGTGTGTGTGCTAACTAGCTAGCTACATGACTAACTGCCTGCTTGGAGCATGTGTGTGTGTGTGTGTGTGTGACTAGCTAACTAGCTAGCTACATGACTAACTGCCTGCTTGGAGCATGTGTGTGTGTGTGTGTGTGTGTGTGTGTGTGTGACTAGCTAACTAGCTAGCTACATGACTAACTGCCTGGAGCATGTGTGTGTGTGTGTGTGTGTGTGTGTGTGTGTGTGTGTGTGTGTGTGTGTGTGTGTGTGTGTGTGTGTGTGTGTGTGTGTGTGTGTGTGTGTGTGTGTGTGTGTGTGTGTGTGACTAGCTAACTAACTAGCTACATGACTAACTGCCTGCTTGGAGCATGTGTGTGTGTGTGTGTGTGCGTGTGTGTGTGACTAGTTAACTAGCTAGCTACATGACTAACTGCCTGCTTGGAGCATGTGTGTGTGTGTGTGTGTGTGTGTGACTAGCTAACTAGCTAGCTACATGACTAACTGCCTGCTTGGAGCATGTGTGTGTGTGTGTGTGTGTGTGTGCTAACTAGCTAGCTACATGACTAACTGCCTGCTTGGAGCATATGTGTGTGTGTGTGTGTGTGCTAACTAGCTAGCTACATGACTAACTGCCTGCTTGGAGCATGTGTGTGTGTGTGTGTGTGTGTGTGTGTGTGTGTGTGTGTGTGTGTGTGTGTGTGTGTGTGTGTGTGTGTGACTAGCTAACTAGCTAGCTGCATGACTAACTGCCTGCTTGGAGCATGTGTGTGTGTGTGTGTGTGTGTGACTAGCTAACTAGCTAGCTACATGACTAACTGCCTGCTTGGAGCATGTGTGTGTGTGTGTGTGTGTGTGTGTTTGTGTGTGTAAGAGCCTTGGTTTCTTGCATGTTAATATCAGAAGCCTCCTCCCTAAGTTTGATTTATTCACTGCTTTAGCACACTCCGCCAACCAGAGGAGTATAGTGTAGAGTGATGTGTTCTATAAGGAACATTGGTGGCAAATCTGATGGCTGAAAGGTAAAGAACATCTAGCCGCTCGAGAACACCCTTACCTGCTGATCTATAAATTATGTCTCTGTAATCTAGCATGGGTAGGATGGTCATCTGAATCAGGGTTAGTTTGGCAGCTGGGGTGAAAGAGGAGTGATTACGATAGAGGAAACCAAGTCTAGATTTAACTTTAGCCTGCAGCTTTGATATGTGCTGAGAGAAGGACAGTGTACCGTCCAGCCATACTCCCAAGTACTTGTATGATGTGACTACCTCAAGCTCTAAACCCTCAGAGGTAGTAATCACACCTGTGGGGGAGGGGCCTTTTTCTTACCAAACCACATGACCTTTGTTGTGGAGGTGTTCAGAACAAGGTTAAGGGTAGAGAAAGCTTGTTGGACACTAAGAAAGCTTTGTTGTAGAGCATTTAACATAATTGAGGACCTTTTTAAGGTTGCAGTGAAACATCCATAACCTGAGTGGAAACCAGATTGCAGACCAGAGAGAATACTATAGACATCAAGAAAGCCAGTCAGTTGATTATTAAGTTTTTCCAACACTTTTGATAAACAGGGCAAAATAGAAATAGGCCTCTAACAGTTAGGATCAGCTTGATCTCCCCCTTTAAATAAAGGACTAACCCTGGCTGCCTTCCAAGCAATGGGAACCTCCCCAGAACGGAGAGAGGTTAAAAAGGTCAGAGATAGGCTTGGTGATGATAGGGGCAGCAACCTTAAAGAAGAAAGGGTCTAAACCATCTGACCCAGATAAGTTTCAGGAGCTCCTTTAGTACCTGGGACTCAGTAACTGCCTCCAGGGGAAAAAGAGGGAGAAGCATCAGGGATAGTTGTATTAGAAGGGGAGGCAGATGAGGAAATGTTGGACGGCAAGGAGGCGTGGCTGAGTCAAATAGGAATCCTGACTTAATGAAGTGTTGATTAAAGAGCTCAGCCATGTGCTTCTTGTCAGTAACAACCACATCATCAACTTTAAGGGACATGGTCAGCTGTGAGGAGGAGGGTTTATTCTCCAGGTCTTTAACCGTTTTCCAGAACTTCTTGGGGTTAGACCCACAGAGAGAGAACTTTTCCTTAAAGTAACTAACTTTGGCCTTGCGGATATTTCTCATTTGCCTGAACGAGAGCCAGTCAGCCTGAGTAAACCTGTGCCGGGCCTTTCACCAAATGCAATTCTTGATGTAGAGTAACTCTGCAAGATCACGGTCGAACCAGGGACTGAACCTGTTTTTAATTCTCATTTTCTTTATGGGGCGTGTTTGTTAACAATACCACTGAAAATATCAAAAAAGAAGGTCCAAGCGTCTTCGACAGAGGGGATCAAGCTGATTCTATTCCATTTTACAGAAGCCAGTTCATAAAGGAAGGCTTGCTCATTAAAGTTTTTTAGCAAGCGTCTATGACAAATCAGGTCGTTTCACTGAGCAGCCATTATGAACACAGGCTGTAAAACAGTGATCACTAAGGTCTTTACAGGAAACCCCAGACTGATACCTATCAGGAATATTTGTGAGGATAACATCGAGGAGAGTAGCCTTTTCTGGGTGTTTGGAGTCATATCTTGTGGGATTGGTAATAATCTGAGAAAGATTTAGGGAGTCCCATTCCTTTAAGCCTTGGTCAGGTGGTTTAAGCATACGAGTCCTCAATTGGGTTGAATTATTGCTACAACATTTAATTTGTACGTTAAAGATCAGAGAGTTCCGAAAAAAAAAAACGGTGACTAATTTGTGCTTATGTCTTTGTTGCTCTGTCTTCATCCGCCTTCAATGGACTGAGAGGGGAGGGCTGAGAATCCTCAGGTGAGTGTCCTGTGATCTTTCAAGCCCTCTCCCATTACTCCTCCTCCTGGTCCCATCACACAGCTCCATTGTGTTTCCCAATGAAATATTTCACCCCCCTCCTCCCTACCATATACACAGGAGTAAGCCTGTAATTACTACAACACTACCAAAATGACAAATGAACGCACCACACTCCTTGGAAAAGCCTTGCCTTACACCCTTTGAAGAACCTTTTCAGTTGCAGGAAAAATCCCTTTAGGTTGAATGTAGAACACTTTCTATAGAGGGCTCTATATGGAACGAAAAAGGTTTCTCCTATGGAGACAGCCGAAGAACCCTTTCGGAACCATTTTTTCTATGAGTGTAGAAAAGCAATCTAACTGGTCCAGTGAAGGCTGTGACAGAAGCTCCCCGCCTCCTCAGCCCTGCTCATGACTTCCTGACAGAGAAAGAGAGGGAGGAGGGAGGGAGTCACTGAGAAAAAGAATAACACTCATCTGATACGAGGGTAGAAAGGCAGTGTGGAGACATTAGAGAAAGAGAGAGCTGCTCTCTGCCCCTGTCTGTCTGTCTCCAGTAGATGGCCTGTCAGGGAGGAATCATGTCCCTGTTGACCCCAGTAACAGAGGGCTCGTGTGCACAGCGCTAATTACATTGATGAATGGCGTTGTTGGGCGCATTATGGTGTGTCCTGTCCCGCTGCCAGTGATTTATTGCACGGGTGACCCGAGTCACCGCCACGCATGGAGGCCAGCATGTAGAGAGAGATGGAGAGAGGGATGAGGGGCAGTGGAACACAGAGAAGGACTGCCCCCTTCTTTATCTCTCCTGTCCCTCTCTCTCCCTTTCCATCACTTCTGCTATGCCTCTAAAAATCATACTTTGATATGTTTCAACATATTCAAGTATTATCTGTAGTTTTATGGTCCTGGCAACATTATGGAATTAGAATCTAGCTAGGAATCCTTTATGTCTTAATGCCTTTACTAGTCCACATGCTGTGATACAAAATTCATATAACTTCATATATACCTTTATTTTAACATGGAAGACATATTGAGACCTAGGTATCTTTAACAGGGAAGACATATTGAGACCTAGGTATCTTTAACAGGGAAGACATATTGAGACCTAGGTATCTTTAACATGGAATACATATTGAGACCTAGGTATCTTTAACAGGGAAGAGATATTGAGACCTAGGTATCTTTAACAGGGAAGACATATTGAGACCTAGGTATCTTTAACAGGGAAGACATATTGAGATCTAGGTATCTTTAACAGGGAAGACATATTGAGACCTAGGTATCTTTAACAGGGAAGACATATTGAGACCTAGGTATCTTTAACAGGGAAGACATATTGAGACCTAGGTATCTTTAACAGGGAAGACATATTGAGACCTAGGTATCTTTAACAGGGAAGACATATTGAGACCTAGGTATCTTTAACAGGGAAGATATATTGAGACCTAGGTATCTTTAACATGGAAGACATATTGAGACCTAGGTATCTTTAACAGGGAAGACATATTGAGATCTAGGTATCTTTAACAGGGAAGACATATTGAGACCTAGGTATCTTTAACAGGGAATACATATTGAGATCTAGGTATCTTTAACAGGGAAGACATATTGAGACCTAGGTATCTTTAACAGGGAAGACATATTGAGACCTAGGTATCTTTAACAGGGAAGACATATTGAGACCTAGGTATCTTTAACAGGGAAGACATATTGAGATCTAGGTATCTTTAACATGGAAGAGATATTGAGACCTAGGTATCTTTAACAGGGAAGACATATTGAGACCTAGGTATCTTTAACAGGGAAGACATATTGAAACCTAGGTATCTTTAACAGGGAAGACATATTGAGACCTAGGTATCTTTAACAGGGAAGACATATTGAGACCTAGGTATCTTTAACAGGGAAGACATATTGAGATCTAGGTATCTTTAACAGGGAAGACATATTGAGATCTAGGTATCTTTAACATGGAAGAGATATTGAGATCTAGGTATCTTTAACAGGGAAGACATATTGAGATCTAGGTATCTTTAACAGGGAAGACATATTGAGATCTAGGTATCTTTAACATGGAAGAGATATTGAGACAGAGGTCTCTTTAAAAAATGTGCCCTGTATATACAACATACATATACACATTATACCCAATCTATAGTTCGTTACGCCCACAATAACACCGTTCCAGCAATACGGTGCATTAAAGCTAAGATCAGATTTAGCAGCTCGGTGAAGACCCTAGGAACCTCAAGAGTTAACTAATCCTGTGAACGGGTTCGGCAACTCAGGTTTCTACGCTTCAACAGCAACGTTAGATAAGATGCAAGTTTATGAAGTAGGGCCAGAAAGGGTGTAATGTAGAGATCTACAGGTCTTTAGAGAAGTCCAGCCAACCTTTAGATACAGGATGCAGTGAGTAATGTAGAGATCTACAGGTCTTTAGTGAAGTCCAGCCAACCTTTAGATACAGGATGCAGTGAGTAATGTAGAGATCTACGGGTCTTTAGAGAAGTCCAGCCAACCTTTAGATACAGGATGCAGTGAGTAATGTAGAGATCTACGGGTCTTTAGTGAAGTCCAGCCAACCTTTAGATACAGGATGCAGTGAGTAATGTAGAGATCTACGGGTCTTTAGAGAAGTCCAGCCAACCTTTAGATACAGGATGTAGTGAGTAATGTAGAGATCTACAGGTCTTTAGTGAAGTCCAGCCAACCTTTAGATACAGGATGTAGTGATGAGTATCAAAATTTTGACCTGTAACAAAATGAAGGGCATTATGGTAGATGGCATCCAGAGGTTTCAGAGTAGCAGCTGCACTTTGATAAATAATATCACCATAACCAAGAACATAATCTTCTTCCTACTGCTCAGAGAAAGACACCATCTTGTTCTGTAGAAACAGACACCTTTAAATCTTAGCTTCTTAACCAGCTCATCTATATGTTTTTTAAACGTCAAATCCATATAAATCCAAATGACAAAGTATTTATATGCGTAAACATATTTTTATTTTATTTAACCTTTATTTAACCAGGTAGGTCAGTTGAGAACAAGTTCTCATTTACAACTGTGACCTGGTCAAGACAAAGCAAAGCAGTGAGACAAAAACAACACAGAGTTACACAGTAAACAAACGTACAGTCAATAACACGTTCGATTGGAGAACCATCTAATGAGTGAACACGTTCGATTGGAGAACCATCTAATGAGTGAACACGTTCGATTGGAGAACCATCTAATGAGTGAACATGTTCGATTGGAGAACCATCTAATGAGTGAACATGTACGATTGGAGAACCATCTATTGATTGAGCATGTTCGATTGGAGAACCATCTAATGAGTGAACATGTTCGATTGGAGAACCATCTAATGAGTGAACATGTTCTATTGGAGAACCATCTAATGAGTGAACATGTTCGATTGGAGAACCATCTAATGAGTGAACATGTACGATTGGAGAACCATCTAATGAGTGAACATGTTCGATTGGAGAACCATCTAATGAGTGAACATGTTCTATTGGAGAACCATCTAATGAGTGAACATGTTCGATTTGAGAACCATCTAATGAGTGAACATGTTCGATTGGAGAACCATCTAATGAGTGAACATGTTCTATTGGAGAACCATCTAATGAGTGAACATGTTCGATTGGAGAACCATCTAATGAGTGAACATGTACGATTGGAGAACCATCTAATGAGTGAACATGTTCTATTGGAGAACCATCTAATGAGTGAACATGTTCGATTGGAGAACCATCTAATGAGTGAACATGTTCTATTGGAGAACCATCTAATGAGTGAACATGTTCTATTGGAGAACCATCTAATGAGTGAACATGTTCTATTGGAGAACCATCTAATGAGTGAACATGTTCTATTGGAGAACCATCTAATGAGTGAACATGTTCTATTGGAGAACCATCTAATGAGTGAACATGTTCTATTGGAGAACCATCTAATGAGTGAACATGTACGATTGGAGAACCATCTAATGAGTGAACATGTTCGATTGGAGAACCATCTAATGAGTGAACATGTTCGATTGGAGAACCATCTAATGAGTGAACATGTTCTATTGGAGAACCATCTAATGAGTGAACATGTTCTATTGGAGAACCATCTAATGAGTGAACATGTTCGATTGTAGAACCATCTAATGAGTGAACATGTACGATTGGAGAACCATCTAATGAGTGAACATGTTCGATTGGAGAACCATCTAATGAGTGAACATGTTCTATTGGAGAACCATCTAATGAGTGAACATGTTCTATTGGAGAACCATCTAATGAGTGAACATGTTCTATTGGAGAACCATCTAATGAGTGAACATGTACGATTGGAGAACCATCTAATGAGTGAACATGTTCGATTGGAGAACCATCTAATGAGTGAACATGTTCGATTGGAGAACCATCTAATGAGTGAACATGTTCGATTGGAGAACCATCTAATGAGTGAACATGTAGTTCATCTGAAACATTCTTACCAGAGTTTGAAAACATTTAGTTTATGCTTCAGTTTTAAATCAGGGATTCCTGCATAGCTGTAAAATCACAGCCAGATCAACAGTTGGGGCAATAAGCATACAGTACATCATAGTATCTTTTGCTTATAGATGAAGATTGACCAATGGTGTTTGTATAAATAGTGATGAGAACAGGTCCAAAAATGGACCCCTGTGGAACACTTTAATGCACTTCAAGATATTCACACTTCACCCCATCAATTACCATGGGCATGAACAAGCGTCAGAGCTCCGGCCTATCGAGGACAACTTATTCAATAAAATAGCATGAACAGTTTACATTCAAAATACATTTCTCAAATAAAAAATAGAAAAATGGTACATATACCAAGGATTTAATCATCTTAGATAGACAAGGAAGCCTTAAAACAGGGTGAGAACTATTCAGATCACTACTATCCCTGGAGTGGCAGCACAAGACATGATGATTTTCCTGATAACAATGTTACATTTGAAAATGTGGGTTATTGGCCAGCAATGATGGGCGCTGCCCACTTAAGCAGACCAGGATTCAATTGGTCGGCCCCTGTGAATTTCTTGTTGTCTATTGCTAGTAAATCATCCAGGACGTCTTTTTCTTTAAATAGTCTAAAAGAAAAGCTTTGACTATCATTTCTCTGATCATTGCCAAGCAGTTGTCATACCAGGCGGTGATGCAGCCACTCAAGATGCTCTCAATGGTGCAGCTGTAGAACTTTACGAGGATCTGAGGGCCCATGACAAATATTTTCAGGCTCCTGAGGGGGAAGAGGCATTGACACGACTGTGTTTGGACCATGATACTGTAGGTCCTTAGTGATGTCGATGCGCTCCACTACAGCCCTGTTGATGTGAATGGGCCCTGTTGATGTGAATGGGCCCTGTTGATGTGAATGGGCCCTGTTGATGTGAATGGGCCCTGTTGATGTGAATGGGCCCTGTTGATGTGAATGGGCCCTGTTGATGTGAATGGGCCCTGTTGATGTGAATGGGCCCTGTTGATGTGAATGGGCCCTGTTGATGTGAATGGGCCCTGTTGATGTGAATGGGCCCTGTTGATGTGAATGGGCCCTGTTGATGTGAATGGGCCCTGTTGATGTGAATGGGCCCTGTTGATGTGAATGGGCCCTGTTGATGTGAATGGGCCCTGTTCGGCCGTCCTTTTTCCTCTGGTCCACCATCAGCTCCTTTGTCATGCTGACATTGAGGGTGAGTTTGTTGTCGTGGCACCACACTGCCAGGTCTCTGACCTCCTCCCTATAGGCTGTCTCTTCTTCATCTGTGATCAGGCCTACCACTGTCGTGTTGTCTGCAAACTTAATGATTGGAGTCATGCGCAGCCAGGCAATTGTAGGGGAACAGGGTGTACAGGAGGGGACTAAGCAGGCACCCCTGAGAGATTTAGATAGCTGGCCACTAGATTAATTTACCAAAGGGTTAAGAGAGAGGGTTCTGAGACAGGGCTCTGAGACAGGGCTCTGAGACAGGGCTCTGAGACAGGGCTCTGAGACAGGGCTCTGAGACAGGGCTCTGAGAGAGTGTTCTGAGAGAGGGTTCTGAGACAGGGCTCTGAGACAGGGCTCTGAGAGAGGGTTCTGAGACAGGGCTTTAAGAGAAAGGTTCTGAGATAGGGTTCTGAGAGAGGGTTCTAAGAGAGGGTTCTGAGAAAGGGTTCTGAGAGAGGGTTCTGAGAGAGGGTTCTGAGAGAGGGTTCTGAGACATGGCTCTGAGAGAGGGTTCTGAGAGAGGGTTCTGAGAGAGGGCTCTGAGAGAGGGCTCTGAGAGAGGGTTCTGAGAGAGGACTCTGAGAGAGGGTTTGAAAGAGGGTTCTGAGAGAGGGTTAGGGTTAGGGTTCTGAGAGAGGGTTAGGGTTAGGGTTCTGAGAGAGGGTTAGGGTTAGGGTTCCGAGAAAGGATTTGAGAGAGGGTTCTGAGAGAGGGTTCTGAGAGAGGGTTCTGAGAGAGGGCTCTGTGAGAGGTCTGAAAGAGGGTTCTGAGAGAGGGTTCTGAGAGAGGGTTATGGTTAGGGTTCTGAGAAAGGGTTCTTAGAGAGAGTTCTAATAGAAGGTTCTGAGAGAGGGTTCTGAGAGAGGGTTCTGAGAGAGGGTTCTGAGAGAGGGTTCTGAGAAAGGGCTCTGAGAGAGGGTTCTGAGAGAGGGTTCTGAGAGAGGGTTCTGAGACAGGGTTCTGAGACAGGGCTCTGAGAGAGGGTTCTGAGAGAGGGTTCTGAGAGAGGGCTCTGAGAGAGGGTTCTGAGAGAGGGCTCTGAGAGAGGGTTCTGAGACAGGGCTCTGAGAGAGGGTTCTGATAGAGGGTTCTGAGAGAGGGTTCTGAGAGAGGGCTCTGAGAGAGGGCTCTGAGAGAGGGTTCTGAGAGAGTGTTCTGAGAGAGGGTTCTGAGAGAGGGCTCTGAGAGAGGGCTCTGAGAGAGGGTTCTGAGACAGTGCTCTGAGAGAGGGTTCTGAGACAGGGTTCTGAGAGAGGGTTCTGAGACAGGGCTCTGAAGGAGGGTTCTGAGAGAGGGTTCTGAGAGAGGGTTCTGAGAGAGGGCTCTGAGAGAGGGCTCTGAGAGAGGGTTTGAAAGAGGGTTCTGAGAGAGGGTTAGGGTTAGGTTCTGAGAGAGGGTTCTGAGAGAGGGTTCTGAGAGAGGGTTCTGAGAAAGGGCTCTGAGAGAGGGTTCTGAGAGAGGGTTCTGAGAGAGGGTTCTGAGACAGGGTTCTGAGACAGGGCTCTGAGAGAGGGTTCTGAGAGAGGGTTCTGAGAGAGGGCTCTGAGAGAGGCTTCTGAGAGAGGGCTCTGAGAGAGGGTTCTGAGACAGGGCTCTGAGAGAGGGTTCTGATAGAGGGTTCTGAGAGAGGGTTCTGAGAGAGGGCTCTGAGAGAGGGCTCTGAGAGAGGGTTCTGAGAGAGTGTTCTGAGAGAGGGTTCTGAGAGAGGGCTCTGAGAGAGGGCTCTGAGAGAGGGTTCTGAGACAGGGTTCTGAGAGAGGGTTCTGAGACAGGGCTCTGAAGGAGGGTTCTGAGAGAGGGTTCTGAGAGAGGGTTCTGAGAGAGGGCTCTGAGAGAGGGCTCTGAGAGAGGGTTTGAAAGAGGGTTCTGAGAGAGGGTTAGGGTTCTGAGAGAGGGTTAGGGTTAGGGTTCTGAGAGAGGGTTAGGGTTAGGGTTCTGAGAAAGGATTTGAGAGAGGGTTCTGAGAGAGGGTTCTGAGAGAGGGTTCTGAGAAAGGGTTCTAAGAGAGAGTTCTAATAGAAGGTTCTGAGAGAGGGTTGTAAGAGAGGGTTCTGAGAAAGGCTTCTGAGAGAGGGTTCTGAGAGAGTGTTTGAAGCGGGTTCTGAAAGAGGGTTCTGGCAGAGGGTTCTGAGAGAGGGTTCTGGCAGAGGGTTCTGAGAGTGTGTTCTGAGAGGGGGTTCTGAGACAGGGTTCTGAGACAGGGTTCTAAGAGAAAGGTTCTGAGAAAGGGTTCTAAGATAGGGTTCTGAGAGAGGGTTCTAAGAGAGGGTTCTGAGAAAGGGTTCTGAGAAAGGGTTCTGAGAGAGGGTAGTACTCATGGGTAGTACTCATGGGCAACTGTAAGGGTTTTCTACAGCATGGGCATGTCTACAAATGATGACACCCTATTACCCGTAAAGTGCAGTTGACCATAGCTACATACAGTAGACATACATATATGTTATCATTACATGGTCAATATGAGACTTATATGTTATCATTACATGGTCAAAATGAGACCTATATGTTATCATTACATGGTCAATATGGAACCTATATGTAATCATTACATGGTCAATATGAGACCTATATGTTATCATTACATGGTCAATATGAGACCTATACTGTATGTTATCATTACATGGTCAATATGAGACCTATATGTTATCATTACATGGTCAATATGAGACCTATATGTTATCATTACATGGTCAATATGAGACCTATATGTTATCATTACATGGTCAATATGGGAGCCATATAAGCGTTGTCTCTGATTGGGGATTCTATTTAAGTTGTTCTGTCATTGTCTACATGTCCGTCTAGGGAAGTGTATTTACGTTTATTGTATAATTGTTCTGGTAATTAGATAGCTAACATTATGCTATAACTAGCAATTCAAATGTCTCTGAGATATGAATAATATTACTACACAGATCATACACGTAACGTTAGCTAGCTAGCTAACAGTACACTTTAACTTGAAATGAAAACGACTTTCTGACTAAATTAGAGATGTGTAATATCTGAAAATGTAGCTAGCTAGACTCTTTAACCCGTATAAATGTCTTCTCCCTCTCTGTCACGGATGCCATGGTGGTTGCCCTTAGTTTGAAGATTTAATCCGGAGACAGATGTTTTATACAACAGCCTTCTGTATGTTCTCTTTTCGACTCCCATATTTGCAATGAAACGCAATCATTTTCTCCATCTCCTCAGCTATCATACTCTTTCCACTGATTTCAAAACTCAGTCATCCAGAGAGCAACACTTATAAAGTTCTACTGGGTGATATCTTTCAGCCGCGTTAGAAAGGATTACCTACACATACTGACCAGCTCATATTATAAAAATAATCATCCTACATGGCAGACCAATCCTAACTCATCTCTTGGCATGTCCAGTCCACTCATTTATCTCAAACAATCATGGCTAGCGGGAAGGTTTCTGTCTTTTTCCAAGGCTAAACCAACTAGGCTCGTAAATTAACAATTTTATTCGTATTTACAGATGGCATACAAGTTTGTTTTTAAGGCACATGAAAGTTCAGATGTTCTAGAAGGCATTTCTGTCAAAAAATGCATTTTGATAAAAAAAAAGTTTACGTTCAAATGGTGCTCCTGTGAAGTAGTGACGCGCGACATAAGCCTACTCACTGGGTAGAACAGGAACTTGCAGGAGCGAGTCACTGCTTTAATGTTTGCAGAGAACAACAGGGTGTTGTTCAGTGTCACGCCAAAGTTATTTTAAAGGCCACCTTTACTCCACACAGACGAATACAAAGCTCTCCCTCACCCTCCATTTGGCAAATCTGACCATCTTCTTCCTGATTTCTGCTTATAAGCAATGACTCAAGCAGGAAGTACCAGTGACTCGCTCAATACAGAAGTGGTATGATGATGCGGATGCTACGCTACAGACTGAAATATGTTCTGGGATTCATCCGATGGTATTGAGGAGTATACCACATCAGTCAAAGGTTTTATAAATAAGTGCATTGACGATGTCGTACCCACAGTGACCATGCGTACATATCCCAACCAGAAGCCACTGAGCTAAAGGCTAGAGCTGCCACTTTCAAGGAGCGGTACACTAACCCCAACGCTTATAAGAAATGCCGCTATGCCCTCAGACGAACCATCAAACAGGAAAAGCATCAATACAGGATTAAGATGGAATACTACTACTGAAACTCGTCTTATGTGGCAGGCCTTGCAAACTATTACGGATCATTATTGTTATTTTACTAACCTGTACCCCCACATATTGACTCTGTACCTGGTACCCCCTGTATATAGCCTCATTATTGTTATTTTACTAACCTGTACCCCCACATATTGACTCTGTACCTGGTACCCCCTGTATATAGCCTCATTATTGTTATTTTACTAACCTGTACCCCCACATATTGACTCTGTACCTGGTACCCCCTGTATATAGCCTCATTATTGTTATTTTACTAACCTGTACCCCCACATATTGACTCTGTACCTGGTACCCCCTGTATACAGCCTCATTATTGTTATTTTACTAACCTGTACCCCCACATATTGACTCTGTACCTGGTACCCCCTGTATATAGCCTCATTATTGTTATTTTACTAACCTGTACCCCCACATATTGACTCTGTACCTGGTACCCCCTGTATATAGCCTCATTATTGTTATTTTATTGTGTTACTTTTTTTTCTTACTTTAGTTAATTTTCCTTATTATTGTTATTTTTTTTTGCTAATATTTTCTTACTCTTGAAATAATTCTGCATTGTTGGTTAAAGACATAGTCAAACATAGTCTTTTTGACTATGTTTGTTTGTTTACTGTGTAACTCTGTGTTGTTTTTGTCTCACTGTCTTGCTTTGTCTTGACCAGGTCACAGTTGTAAATGAGAACCAGTTCTCAACTGGCCTACCTGGTTAAATAAAGGTTAAATAAAACCTACCTGGTTAAATAAAGGTGAAATAAAATAAATACAAATAAATAAAGGCTTGTAAGTAAAGTATTTCACGTTAAGGTCTGTTGTATTTGGCACATGTGACAAATACAATTTGATTTGATTTGAGTTATAAGGTGTTTGCATTAAATGTTACCTTACCGTAGTCTCTGTTCCCTACACTTGTTTTAACAAGGGCCCATAGGGAATAGGGTTCCATTTGGGATGTACACTGAGAGCAAAGCATGGTGCTAAGACTGGCACAAAACACTAACACACTCTGTTTTTATTTACCCAGTACCACCTGTGTGGATTAAAAAGAGCCAAAACACCACTAAAGAGATATGAGCCCGACAGAAGGGACATGTTTTTAATTGGGAAGCTTAAATGGAGAACTGTTAAATTTGGTCGAATCCTGTTACAGGCAGGAAGAGAGCGGGGCTTTCTCCTGTCATCAGGAAGAGAGCGGGGCTTTCTCCTGTCATCATGGATACACACGTTTTTTTATTTTCTTCTGTTTGCTATTTCCGGCTTCCAGAGGTATTTTCCAATTTGGCCGTGAAGTGATGGGAACCGGAGCGAACCGGTAACCTCGCCAGAGTGTTTATTACCTGAATGGCTGAGCAGGGGTCGTCACGGCACCGATGATGTCATGGGAGCAGGGCATGCTGGGGCTCAGAATGAGACCTTCCTCTAATTGAAAAACCCAACCTCTGTGTGTGTGTGTGTCCTTTTGGTTTGAACAGACATATTTAAAGTAGCTTCAGAGAGGGGAACAGGAGATGTTATGAATCCACTTACTCCCGTGATATTGTACTTTACCCTAGCTCATCATCCAAGCTCAGTTCAAGTGGAACTTCATTCAGGTACACAGTGTTGCAGCATGTGTTGTACCTCTGCATCCATCCAATGCTTTCTGTGTACTTTAACTGTCTGTGTTCCACTTGAATTGAGCTTGAGATAAATACATCATAGCAAAGCTGATATATTTTGTTTTTAAACATTGTCTTTCTACAATGAACTAGTGTATTAACTGCCAATTAACTATGTTCAGAAAACATTAATGAAACAACAACATATGAAGCACACAACAATTACAAACATACACATCCTCTCCATGGAAACATGGGCTGTGTCCCAGATGGCCCCCTAATCTAACAAAAACATAATCTCTCCATATGTTGACCCTTCCCCATTAGTTACAGTCTCATCATCTCTCCATATGTTGAGGCATGATGCTAAACTTACCTAATTTATTGTTTTAAGATGTTCATAATATGGATCATTTAGCTATTTGATTTTGAATTAGGACCCCTTTAGGTATCAAATAAAATGAGATTTGAGATTTTAGCCTTTACTACTGAAGCCCATAGACACACATTGAATAACACATTGATAAATGGCACAAAGGACCGTCCAAAACTGTATCATAAGAAACAAGGTTTTTCCAAAATCTCGGATATCTAAAAAAAACTCTAGAAATAAGTACAGTATATATTTCTATTTTCTTGACACATATTGACATATATTCAACCCGTTTTTTTGGGTAGGCAAAAAACGACCTTCAAACTTCTTTTAGTTTTTTAAAATCAGTACCAGTTACCTTTAGATGAGTCTCCTGACACTTGTGGGGGTCGTAGAGCAAAACGCAGAATACCATTGTTTGTAGGTCAAACCGTTCGGACGATACAGATGAGAGGACAGATTTCAGCGATGTCTCATGGTCTGACAAACACCGCTCTAGCTCTGCCACCTTTCACCGCAGATGCAGAAGTGCAACACTGGTGGATGCAGTGGATTGACAGATTATGTGGGGATGTTATGTAACAGGTAAATGCTGCAGATACAGAGGAAGAGAAGGTAGAGAGGAGGGATGATAGATCCTCTGAAAGTTTAGTTTTCCTAAATTTTCGATCAGCTGCCCGCAGCCCTGATCTGTAAGCTTGCAATGAGTCACTCAGCTATGGAGCAGGAGGGGAGGGCCGAGCCGGCATGGAGGAAAGAGAAGGGAGCATGACCATCTGGATAGGGGCTGAGTGGTTAGAGTCGGAGGGCCGAGCAGGACGGAAAGTAAGGGGACAGTGCAAGTCATAGGATGCAGAAAAGGAGGAGAGTAGTGTTGAAGAGGCAGAATCAGGAGACAAGAGGGAGAAGGATTTAGTAGAAGGGAGAGATGATAGGATAGAAGAGGAGAGAGTAGTGAGACAGAGCGCAACTATTGAGAAGGGGCATGACCATCTGGGTAGGGGCTGAGTGGTTAGGGGCATGACCATCTGGGTAGGGGCTGAGTGGTTAGGGGCATGACCATCTGGGTAGGGGCTGAGTGGTTAGGGGCATGACCATCTGGGTAGGGGCTGAGTGGTTAGGGGCATGACCATCTGGGTAGGGGCTGAGTGGTTAGGGGCTGAGTGGTTAGGGGCTGAGTGGTTAGGGTTGGAGGAAAGGGAGACAGAAAAGGAAATAAAGTAGTGATCAGAGACCTGAGGGGGGTTGCAGTGAGATTAGTAGGAGAACAGCCTCTAGTAAAGATGAAGTCCAGCTTATTGCCTGCCTTGTGAGTGGGAGGGGACTGGGAAAGGGTGAGGTCAAAAGAGGCAAGGAGGGGAAAGAGAGAGTTGGAGAGAAATTAATTGAAGGCAGACGTCGGGAGGTTGAAGTCGCCAAGTACGAAGAGTGATTAGCCATTTATCACTCTGATCACAATGGTCCTCATCATCTATGTGGCATGTTCTATTAACAACCGTTGGTAATCAATAATTGTTTACCATAATTTGCCATAAACCATTAACGGTCAATAATAATTTTCCAATAACCATGAACCATACCATGAGTTATTACCAACAACCATCACAGTGTGCAATGTATTGACTAAATTGACTCTTAATTTGGACTGTTAAACTGTCAGGCACATGAAGTGAATTTACACATATACAAAGTGCAGTCATAAGATTTGGAATGTATACTATAGACACACAGGCCTGTATTTATAATGCAGTCATAAGATTTGGAATGTATACTATAGACACACAGGCCTGTATTTATAATGCAGTCATAAGATTTGGAATGTATACTATAGACACACAGGCCTGTATTTATAATGCAGTCATAAGATTTGGAATGTATACTATAGACACACAGGCCTGTATTTATAATGCAGTCATAAGATTTGGAATGTATACTATAGACACACAGGCCTGTATTTATAATGCAGTCATAAGATTTGGAATGTATACTATAGACACACAGGCCTGTATTTATAATGCAGTCATAAGATTTGGAATGTATACTATAGACACACAGGCCTGTATTTATAATGCAGTCATAAGATTTGGAATGTATACTATAGACACACAGGCCTGTATTTATAATGCAGTCATAAGATTTGGAATGTATACTATAGACACACAGGCCTAAAGTTGATGTCGGACGTTTACATACACTTAGGTTGACGTCATTAAAACTCATTTTTCAACCACTCCACAGATTTCATGTTAACAAACTATAGTTTTGGCAAGTCGGTTAGGACATCTACTTTGTGCATGACATAAGTAATTCCAAACGACTGAAGGTACCACATTCTTCTGTACAAACAATAGTACGCAAGTATAAACACCATGGGACCACGCAGCCATCATACCGCTCAGGAAGGAGACGAGTTCTGTCTCCTAGAGATGAACGTACTTTGGTGCGAAAAGTGCAAATCAATCCCAGAACAACAGCAAAGGACCTTGGGAAGATGCTGGAAGAAACAGGTACAAAAGTATCTATATCCACAGTAAAACGAGTCCTATATCGACATAACCTGAAAGGCTGCTCAGCAAGGAAGAAGCCACTGCTCCAAAACCGCCATAAAAAAGCCAGACTACGATTTGCAACTGCACATGGGGATAAATCCTTCTCTCTACTATTTTTCTGACATTTCACATTCTTAAAATAAAGCGGTGATCCTAACTGACCTAAAACAGGGCATTTTTACTAGGATTACATGTCAGGAATTGTGAAAAACTGAGATTAAATGTATTTGGCTAAGGTGTATGTAAACCTCTGACTTCAACTGTATATTGGGTGCACCTCAGCTACGCTCAAGGTACTGAACGATATCATAACCGCCATCGATAGAAGACAGTACTGTGCAGCCGTCTTCATTGACCTGGCCAAGGCTTTCGACTCTGTCAATCACCACATTCTTATCGGAGGGCCTATTGTCCGATCCTCTGGCAGTTTCTAAGGGTGTGCCACAGGGTTCAATTCTTGGGCCAACCCTTTTCTCTATATACATCAACGATGTCACTCTCGCTGCTGGTGACTCTCTGATCCATCTCTACGCAGACGACACCATTCTGTATACATCTGACCCCTCTTTGGACACTGTGTTAACTAACCTTCAAAAAAGCTTCAATGCCATACAACACTCCTTCCGTGGCCTCCAACTGCTCTTAAATGCTAGTAAAACTAAATGCATGCTTTTCTATCGAACGCTGCCCGCACCCGCCCACCGGACTATCATCACTACTCTTGACGGGTCCGACTTAGAATACGTGGACTCCTACAAATACCTAGGCGTCTGGTTAGACTGTAAACTCAACTTCCAGACTCACATTAACCATCTCCAATCCAAAATTAAATCTAGAATCGGCTTCCTATTTCGCAACAAAGCCTCCTTCACTCATGCTGCCAAACATGCCCTCGTAAAACTGACTATCCTACCGATCCTTGACTTCGGCAATGTCATTTACAAAATAGCCTCCAACACTCTGCTCAGCAAATTGGATGTAGTCTATCACAGTGCCATCAGTTTTGTTACCAAAGCCCCATATACTACCCACCACTGTGACCTCTATGCTCCCGTTGGCTGGCCCTCATTACATATTTGTCGCCAAACCCACTGGCTCCAGGTCATCTATAAGTCTTTATTAGGTAAATCCCCGCCCTATCTCAGCTCGCTGGTCACCATAGCAACACCCACCCGTAGCATGCGCTCCAGCAGGTATATTTCACTGGCCACCCCCAAAGCCAACACCTCATTGGCCGCCATTCCTTCCAGTTCTCTGCTGCCAATGACTGGAACGAATTGCAAAAATCCTTGAAGCTGGAGACTACCATCTCCCTCACTAACTTTAAGCATCAGCTGTCAAAGCTGCTTATCAATCACTGCACCTGTATACAGCCCTTCTGTAAATAGCCCACCCTACTACCTCATCCCCATATTTATTTTATTATTTTCGCTAATTTTGCACTCCAGTATCACTATTTGCACATCCATCATTCCAGTGTTAATGCTAATCTGTAATTATTTCACCACTATGACCTATAAATGATATCCCTGGTATACAGAAAATACCTAAGCCTTGAAGCAAGCTTGCAGAAAGCTGGAACGGAAATGGCGCTCCACCAAACTGGAAGTCTTCCTACTAGCTTGGAAAGAAAGTACAGTGCAATATGGAAGAGTCCTCACTGCTGCTCGATCATCCTATTTTTCCAACCTGATTGAGGAGAATAAGAATAATCCTAAATTTCTATTTGATACTGTTGCAAAGCTAACTAAAAAGCAGCATTCCCCAAGAGAGGATGCCTTTCACTTCAGCAGTGATGAATTCATGAACTTCTTCAACGAAAAGATCATTATCATTAGAAAGTAAATTACAGACTCCTCTTTGAATCTGCGTATTTCCCCAAAGCTCAGCTGTCCTGAGTCTGACAGAACTGCCAGGACCTCGGATCAATGGAGACACTCAAGTTTTTAATCCTTTATCTCTTGACACATTCATGAACATTGTCATGGCCTCTAAACCTTCAACCTGCATACTGGACCCTATTCCAACTAAACTACTGAAAGAGCTACTTCCTGTGTTTGGCCCTCCTATGCTGAACATAATAAATGGCTCCCTCTCCACCAGATGTGTACCAAACTCTCTAAAAGTGGCAGTAATGAATCCTCTCTTGAAAAAGCCAAACCTTGACCCGGAAAATGTAAAAGATTATTCTATATCAAATCACACATTCCTCTCAAACATTTTTGAAAAAGCAGCAAATAACTGCATTCCTGAAGACAAATAATGTATACAAAAGGCTTCAGTCTGGTTTTAGACCCCATCAAAGCACTGAGACTGGACTCGTGATAGTGGTAAATGAGCTTTTAATAGCATCAGACCAAGGCTCTGCATCTGTCCTCGTGCTCTTAGACCTTAGTGCTGCTTTTGACATCATCGATCACCACATAGTTTTGGGGAGATTGGACACCACCCTTGCTGTCTCTGCCTGGCCGGCTCCCCTCTCTCCAATGGGATACTCTGCCTCTGACCCTATTACGGGGGCTGAGTCATTGGCTTACTGGTGCTTTCCATGCCGTCTCTAGGAGGGGTGCGTCACTTGAGTGGTTGAGTCACTGACCTGATCTTCCTGTTCCTGATATCCCTCTGGTGGTGTGGGGGCTGTGCTTTGGCAAAGTGAGTGAGTTATATCCTGCCTGGTTGGCCCTGTCGAGGGGTATCGTCGGAGGGGGACAAAGTGTCCCCCGACCCCCTCCCTGTCTCAGTCTCCAGTGTCTATGCTGGAATAGTCTATAGGCCGGGGGGCTAGGGTCAGTTTGTTAAATCTGGTGTTATTATCCAGTGTCTTGTGTGAATTTAAGTATGCTCCCTCTAATTCTCTCTCTCTCCCTCTCTCCCTCCCCTCCCAGTGGACCTGAGCCCTAGGACCATGCTTCAGGACCACCTGCCCTGATGACTCCTAGCTGTCCCCAGTCCACCTGGTCCTGATGACTCCTAGCTGTCCCCAGTTCACCTGCCCTGATGACTCCTAGCTGTCCCCAGTCAACCTGGTCCTGATGACTCCTAGCTGTCCCCAGTCCACCTGGTCCTGATGACTCCTAGCTGTCCCCAGTCCACCTGGTCCTGATGACTCCTAGCTGTCCCCAGTCCACCTGGTCCTGATGACTCCTAGCTGTCCCCAGTCCACCTGGTCCTGATGACTCCTAGCTGTCCCCAGTCCACCTGGTCCTGATGACTCCTAGCTGTCCCCAGTCCACCTGGTCCTGATGACTCCTAGCTGTCCCCAGTCCACCTGGTCCTGATGACTCCTAGCTGTCCCCAGTCCACCTGGTCCTGATGACTCCTAGCTGTCCCCAGTCCACTTGGTCGTGCTGCTGCACCAGTTTCAACTCTAATGCCTGCAGCTTTGGAACCTTGACCTGTTCACCGGACGTGCCACCTTGTCCCAGACCTGCTGTTTACATCTCTCTCTCTACCACACCTGCTGTCTCGACCTCTGAATGCTCGGCAATGAAAAGCTAACTGACATTTACTGCTGAGGTCCTGACCTGTTGTACCCTCTACAACAACTGATTATTATTTGACCCTGCTGGTCATCTGTGAACGTTTGAACATCTCTCTCTCTCTCTCTCTCTCTCTCTCTCTCTCTCTCTCTCTCTCTCTCTCTCTCTCTCTCTCTCTCTCTCTCTCTCTCTCTCTCTCTCTCTCTCTCTCTCTCTCTCTCTCTCTCTCTCTCTCTCTCTCTCAGGCATGGATAATGTTGTGAAGACAGTAAGGGAGATTTAGTTAATATCACCAGTGCAAACTTGGTACCCATTTTTACTCCCAAAAGGACAACACGGTGTCACGACTGGGCGCATACACAGCGCAAGGTCTGTCACGGTTGTGTGCATGGAGCGACCAATGGGCTTCTATGTACAGAAAAATACACAATAAAGCAGTTAACAAAGTTAAGTTAAGTCTTAACCTAACTAAACTAATTGGATGTAACAAACTTAAAATATCACTCCTAGTTAAGTTGATTTAGACCTCCATGTTCTCCAGGGTTCATGCCAAGGCCTCGACACTGGGAGGATTTCACACCATCTTAGCCAAGGCCTCGACCCTGGGAGGATTTGGAGAGTAAGCCTCTCTCTCGCACTCTCTCTCCCTCTCTCTGTCACTCCCTCCCTCCCTCTCTCTGTCACTCCCCCCTCCCTCTCTCTGTCACTCCCTCCCTCCCTTCCTCTCTCTCGCACTCTCTCTCCCTCTCTCTGTCACTCCCTCCCTCCCTCTCTCTCTCTGTCACTCCCTCCCTCCCTCTCTCTGTCACTCCCTCCCTCCCTCTCTCTGTCACTCCCTCCCTCTCTCTGTCACTCCCTCCCTCCCTCCCTCCCTCATTCTCCCTCCCACCTTGATGAATGCAGCGCTCATTGAGTAAATCACTGTTGGACAAAACATCAAGGAAGTAGAAATGGAGTGGACTGACCAAGAAGGGATTACCTCTGACCTTGGCTACAAACAGAACAGGAGTGATTAGGTAAAGAGAGTTAGAGGAGAAAGAGGGGGAAGGATAAGTAAAGAGAGGGAAGAAGAGGGAAGGAGAGGGAAGAAGAGGGAAGGAGTGGGAAGGAGAGGGAAGAAGAGGGAAGAAGAGGGAAGGAGAGGGAAGGAGAGGGAAGAAGAGGGAAGGATAGGGAAGGAGAGGGAGGGAGAGGGAAGAAGAGGGAAGGAGAGGGAAGAAGAGGGAAGGAGAGGGAAGAAGAGGGAAGGAGAGGGAAGGAGAGGGAAGGAGAGGGAAGGAGAGGGAAGGAGAGGGAGGGAGAGGGAGGGAGAGGGAGAGGGAAGGAGAGGGAAGAAGAGGGAAGGAGAGGGAGGGAGAGGGAGGGAGAGGGAGAGGGAAGGAGAGGGAAGAAGAGGGAAGGAGAGGGAAGGAGAGGGAAGGAGAGGGAGGGAGAGGGAGAGGGAAGGAGAGGGAAGAAGAGGGAAGGAGAGGGAAGGATAGGGAAGGAGAGGGAGGGAGAGGGAGGGAGAGGGAGAGGGAAGGAGAGGGAAGGAGAGGGAAGGAGAGGGAAGGATAGGGAAGGAGAGGGAAGAAGAGGGAAGAAGAGGGAAGGAGAGGGAAGGATAGGGAAGGAGAGGGAGGGAGAGGGAGGGAGAGGGAGAGGGAAGGAGAGGGAAGGAGAGGGAAGGAGAGGGAAGGATAGGGAAGGAGAGGGAAGGAGAGGGAAGGAGAGGGAGGGAGAGGGAGAGGGAAGGAGAGGGAAGGAGAGGGAAGGAGAGGGAGGGAGAGGGAGGGAGAGGGAAGAAGAGGGAAGAAGAGGGAAGGAGAGGGAAGGATAGGGAAGGAGAGGGAGGGAGAGGGAGGGAGAGGGAAGAAGAGGGAAGGAGAGGGAAGGATAGGGAAGGATAGGGAAGGAGAGGGAAGGAGAGGGAAGGAGAGGGAAGGAGAGGGAAGGAGAGGGAAGGAGAGGGAAGGAGAGGGAAGAAGAGGGAAGAAGAGGGAAGGAGAGGGAAGGATAGGGAAGGAGAGGGAAGGAGAGGGAAGGAGAGGGAAGGAGAGGGAAGGAGAGGGAAGGAGAGGGAAGGATAGGGAGGGAGAGGGAAGAAGAGGGAAGAAGAGGGAAGGAGAGGGAAGGAGAGGGAAGGAGAGGGAAGGAGAGGGAAGGAGAGGGAAGGAGAGGGAAGGAGAGGGAAGGAGAGGGAAGGAGAGGGAAGAAGAGGGAAGAAGAGGGAAGGAGAGGGAAGGAGAGGGACGGTCTCCCGGTCCGCTTGCCTTCGCGTGTCTGTCACTTGCCGTCTCTTTCGCTCGGGAAGAGAGGGAAGGAAGTGGAAGGAGAGGGAAGGAGAGGGAAGGAGAGGCTTCGGCGCTGGGCCTCCGGGCGGGGAAGAAGAGGGGAAAGCTGTATACACGGAGTGACAAAACATTAAGAACACCTTCCTATTATTGAGTCCAATATGCATGGTGATGAAGTATAATCACTCTAAAATAAATCCAAGGTTCCCCTATGTGGCTAAAGGTAAATAACACATGGAAATATGTTTTTTGTTTAAATTCTTGTTATTGCCTTCTATTGCCTCCTGAATGGTTGGCTTGGTAACACTCCCCTGGTCCCCTGGTCCCCTGGTCCCACCACTTGACATGGTCTGATGAATCACTGTGAAAACCAAGTTGGGAACAGGAGTGACTAATGACCTGTGTATGGCTGTGAGTTAATTAATCAACAAAAGACCTTAACCTTGCCAATACCTGCACGACACACACACACACACACACACACACACACACACACACACACACACACACACACACACACACACACACACACACACACACACACACACACACACACAGACAACCACACGCACACGCACGCACACACGCACACGCACACGCACTCACACACACACGCACACACACACACGCACACACACACACACACACACGCACTCACACCACACACGTACAGTTGAAATCGGAAGTTTACATACACCTTAGCCAAATACATTTAAACTCAGTTTTTCACAATTCCTGACATTTAATCCTAGTAAAGATTCCCTGTCTTAGGTCAGTTAGGATCACCACTTTATTTTAAGAATGTGAAATGTCAGAATAATAGTAGAGAGAATTATTTATTTCAGCTTTTATTTCTTTCATCACATTCCCAGTGGGTCAGAAGTTTAAATGCACTCAATTAGTATTTGGTAGCATTGCCTTTAAATTGTTTAACTTGGGTCAAACGTTTCGGGTAGCCATCCACAAGCTTCCCACAATAAGTTGGGTGAATTTTGGCCCATTCCTCCTGACAGAACTGGTGTAACTGAGTCAGGTTTGTAGGCCTCCTTGCTCACACACGCTTTTTCAGTTCTGCCCACAGATTTTCTATAGGATTGAGGTTTGGGCTTTGTGATGGTCACTCCAATACCTTGACTTCGTTGTCCTTAAGCCATTTTGCCACAACTTTGGAAGTATGCTTGGGGTCATTGTCCATTTGGAAGACCTATTTGAGACCAAGCTTTAACTTCCTGACTGATGTCTTGAGACGTTGCTTCAATATATCCACATAATTTTCCTTCCTCATGATGCCATCTATTTTGTGAAGTGCACCAGCCCTCCTGCAGCAAAGCACCCCCACAACATGATGCTGCCACCCCCATGCTTCACGGTTGGGATGGTGTTCTTCGGCTTGCAAGCCTCCCCCTTTTTCCTCCAAACATAACGATGGTCATTATGGCCAAACAGTTCTATTTTTGTTTCATCAGACCAGGGGACATTTCTCCTAAAAACCTAAATCTTTATCCCCATGTGCAGTTGCAAACCGTAGTCTGGCGGTTTTGGAGCAGTGGCTTCTTCCTTGCTGAGCTGCCTTTCAGGTTATGCCAATATAGGACTCGTTTTACTGTGGATATAGATACTTTTGTACCTGTTTCTTCCAGCATCTTCACAAGGTCATTTGCTGTTGTTCTGGGATTGATAATCTGTCTTTAAACAATTGTTGGAATAATTACTTGTGTCATGCCCAAAGTAGATGTCCTAACCGACTTGCTAAAACTATAGTTTGTTAACATGAAATCTGTGGAGTGGTTGAAACATGAGTTTTAATGACTTCAACCTAAGTGTATGTAAACTTTTGACTTCTGCACAACTGTACATACACACACACACAGAGGAACGTAAGAATTTGCACATGCACACAGGAATGAACACACACACACAGACACAATGTCAATCACTGAGTCTAAAGGTGCCACGGTGAGTGTGTAGGGAACGAGGCGCAGAGCGAGAGGACGTTGCGAACATGTTTAATTATTAATAATAATACTAACAAAACAACAAACCTAAGAAACACCGTGGCGTGAGTACTTACTCAGACAAACAAGCACACAAACAATGATCCACACGCAGGTGGCAGTGCTGTGCACATAAATAGAATCCCCAATTAGAGACAACTCACGACAGCTGTCTCTAATTGGGGATCACCAATAACCCAACCCTGGGTGTCAGGACCAGACCGTGGCCATCCCACTCCCCCTAGAGGGAGTCAGGGACCTGGCCTCAGTCAGAGGAGGAGTCCTAAATGAGTCCATTCAGACAATCAACAGGGAATAGTGTTTAACCATTGTTTAAACTCACACCTCAGTCTGAGTTCACCTGCTGCATCTATTCACAATGCTCCATTAGCTGTAAGCGCAGTTCAAGGCTCTTACAGACCAATGAAATGAGCAGAAGAACCACTGAGAAGACGGAACAGAAACGTGAGGAGAGATTCAGAGCCTCCCCATATGGGCCCTTGTTAAAAGTAGCGCCAGCTCATCTGGTGGTCAACCTTCCCAAGTTCTCTCATGTCACCCCGCTCCTCCTCACACTCCACTGGCTTCCAGTTGAAGCTCACATCTACTACAAAACCATGGTGCTTCCCTACGGAGCTGTGAGGGGAACGGCACCTCCTTACCTCCAGGCTCTGATCAGACACTACACCCAAACGAGGACACTACGTTCATCCACCTCTGGCCTGCTAGCCCCCCTACCTCTACGGAAGTACAGTTCCCGCTCAGCCCAGTCAAAGCTACCCACTGCTTTGGCACCCCAACGGTGGAACAAGCTCCCCCATGATGCCAGGACAGCGGAGTCACTGACCACCTTCTGGAGACACTTGAAACCCTCCCTCTTTAAGGAATAACTGGAATAATATAACAGTAATCCTTCAAACCCCCCCA
>CM042395.1:31522798-31537798 GCA_023634145.1 Thymallus thymallus | reverse complement strand
GTTTGGGTGATTCTGAAGCTTAAAATAGCCATTTACCTTGTTGGGACTGAATGGTCATTGCCTTACTCCCCTTCTGAGGACCTGTGGTATAACCAACCACATGGCTGCTAAATACATCAGTTGCTGTTGTTATCAGAGTCTCATGCTAATAACAATGATCAGAGCAGTAGACACTGGTTATGTAACAAATGGCACGCTAATCCCAATTTAGGGACTAGGGTGCTGTTTGGGACGAACGCTCTGACCCGTGGTGGAATGGGGAACAAATAAATCAAAGAATGTAGGAAGAAATATATGAATATAAATATAATATCCACCACAACATTCACTGCATTTTATATAACAATGTTCTGTTTCTTTGTACTATATAATGAAGCTGGGGAACATAAAATAACAAACATGGTTGAGGAGGCTGGGTTCCCCTGTTTGAGGAGGCTGGGTTCGTCTGTTTGAAGAGGCTGGGTTCGTCTGTTTGAAGATGCTGGGTTCCCCTGTTTGAAGATGCTGGGTTCCCCTGTTTGAAGATGCTGGGTTCCTCTGGTTGAAGAGGCTGGGTTCCTCTGGTTGAAGATGCTGGGTTCCCCTGTTTGAGGAGGCTGGGTTCCCCTGTTTGAGGAGGCTGGTTTCCCCTGTTTGAGGAGGCTGGGTTTCTCTGTTTGAGGAGGCTGTTGTAAACAAACACATTTTCACTGTCGACAATGCGCCTTTTAAAGGCAATGTTCCGGAAGTTTGCAGAGATGGCATTCACAGTAAATTATGGGAATGTTGGCTGAAGTGTAAATGTACAATCGTTTTTACATTTACAGAAAGCTTTGTTCAATGGTTTAAGTACTCATTCAAGGGTTTTTCTATATTTGCACTATGTTCTACATTGTAGATTATAAGTGAAGACATCAACACTATGATATAACACATGGAATTATGTAGTAACCAAAAAAGTGTGAAACAAATCAAAATATATTTTATATTTGAGATTCTTCAAATAGCCACCTTTGCCTTGATGACAGCTTTGCACACTTGGCATTATCTCAACCAGCTTCACCTGGAATGCTTTTCCATCAGTCTCTTGGCATTCTCTCAACCAGCTTCACCAGGAATGCTTTTCCATCAGTCTCTTGGAATTCTCTCAACCAGCTTCAACAGGAATGCTTTTCCATCAGTCTCTTGGCATTCTCTCAACCAGCTTCACCAGGAATGCTTTTCCATCAGTCTCTTGGAATTCTCTCAACCAGCTTCACCTGGAATGCTTTTCCATCATTCTCTTTTGGCCCCCAGTGTATATAAAATAAAGAAAAACCTTGAATGAGTAATATTCCAAACCTTTGGCCCCCAGTGTATATATATGGGTGGAGTACTATATATATATATATATATATATATAGTGTATATATAAAGATATATTTGTTTTGTATAGTCCCACTAGAACCTGTACTACAATATTGAAGATTTAAAACATTTACAGATATGTCAATCCATTTCTCCTCTTTTTATATTACAAATGTATTTCCATAAAAAAGATATTTCAGAGGTGGCTCAGCTTTCCAGTTTCTATTTAAGTCCATGTTGGTACACTCCTTTGATTCCCTTCTGGCTGATCTGTCTTGTACTCAGTGCTCGCCCAGCCAAAAAGAGACACAAGCAGATGCTTAGGGCTCCGAGGCCGGTAGGGGGCCCCCGACCAAGAGGGGGGCCTATAACATGTTCTGCCTGTGAGGTGCGGGAGGGGCCCCTAAAAGGCTAGAGCCGGTCCAGTTTGTTCTGCTCTACGAGTGGTTGATGAGGGCTCTACAGGTAGGTGTTCCTGCACAGTCAGTCATTGTTCTACTGATATGCGTATGCTGTGTGTTTCACAAGTAAAATATTCCTGTCACGTGTAAGCAACATGGTTTTCTATGTAACAGATCCTCTGCGTAGGGGCCGGCCTTTCTTTATTATATATAATGTCAAATGTATATACATTTATATATTTAAATAAAGTGAATATTCACTTCTATTATATGTAATATCAAATGTATACAAATTAATATATTTAAATAAAATGAATATTCACTTTATTATATGTAATATCAAATGTATAGACATTAATATATTTAAATAAAATGAATATTCACTTCTATTATATGTAATATCAAATGTAAACACATTAATATATTTAAATAAAATGAATATTCACTTCTATTATATGTAATATCAAATGTATATACATTAACATATTTAAATACAATGAATATTCACCACTGGATATGTTGATATGGGTGGAGTATTGTAGACCACTGGATATGTTGATATGTATGGAGTATTGTAGACCACTAGATATGTTGATACGTATGTAGTATTGTAGACCACTGGATATGTTGATATGTATCGAGTATTGTAGACCACTGGATATGTTGACATGGATTGAATATTGTAGACCACTAGATATGTTGATATGGGTGGAGTATTGTAGACCACTAGATATGTTGATATGTATGGAGTATTGTAGACTACTGGACATGTTGATATGTATGGAGTATTGTAGACCACTGGATATGTTGATATGTATGGAGTATTGTAGACCACTAGATATGTTGATATGGGTGGAGTATTGTAGACCACTAGATGTTGATATGGGAGTAGTATTTTAGACCACTAGATATGTTGATATGGGTGGAGTATTGTAGACCACTAGATGTTGATATGGGAGGAGTATTGTACACCACTGGATATGTTGATATGGGTGGAGTATTGTAGACCACTAGATATGTTGATATGGGTGGAGTATTGTAGACCACTAGCTATGTTGATATTGGTGGAGAATTGCAGACCACTGAAAATGTTGATATGTATGGAGTATTGTAGACCACTCGATATGTTGATATGAGAGGAGTATTGTAGACCACTAGCTATGTTGATATTAGTGGAGAATTGCAGACCACTGAAAATGTTGATATGTATGGAGTATTGTAGACCACTCGATATGTTGATATGAGAGGAGTATTGTAGACCACTAGATATGTTGATATGTATGGAGTATTGTAGACCACTCGATATGTTGATATGAGAGGAGTATTGTAGACCACTCGATATGTTGATATGAGAGGAGTATTGTAGACCACTCGATATGTTGATATGTATGGAGTATTGTAGACCACTAGATATATTGATATGAGAGGAGTATTGTAGACCACTCGATATGTTGATATGTATGGAGTATTGTAGACCACTAGATATGTTGATATGAGAGGAGTATTGTAGACCACTGGATATGTTGATATGAGAGGAGTATTGTAGACCACTAGATATGTTGATATGAGAGGAGTATTGTAGACCACTCGATATGTTGATATGTATGGAGTATTGTAGACCACTAGATATGTTGATATGAGAGGAGTATTGTAGACCACTAGATATGTTGATATGTATGGAGTATTGTAGACCACTAGATATGTTGATATGTATGGAGTATTGTAGACCACTAGATATGTTGATATGAGAGGAGTATTGTAGACCACTCGATATGTTGATATGAGAGGAGTATTGTAGACCACTAGATATGTTGATATGTATGGAGTATTGTAAACCACTAGATATGTTGATATGAGAGGAGTATTGTAGACCACTAGATATGTTGATATGAGAGGAGTATTGTAGACCACTAGATATGTTGATATGAGAGGAGTATTGTAGACCACTCGATATGTTGATATGTATGGAGTATTGTAGACCACTAGATATGTTGATATGAGAGGAGTATTGTAGACCACTAGATATGTTGATATGTATGGAGTATTGTAGACCACTAGATATGTTGATATGTATGGAGTATTGTAGACCACTAGATATGTTGATATGTATGGAGTATTGTAGACCACTAGATATGTTGATATGAGAGGAGTATTGTAGACCACTAGATATGTTGATATGAGAGGAGTATTGTAGACCACTGGATATGTTGATATGAGAGGAGTATTGTAGACCACTAGATATGTTGATATGTATGGAGTATTGTAGACCACTAGATATGTTGATATGAGAGGAGTATTGTAGACCACTAGATATGTTGATATGAGAGGAGTATTGTAGACCACTAGATATGTTGATATGTATGGAGTATTGTAGACCACTAGATATGTTGATATGAGAGGAGTATTGTAGACCTGAATGACCAAACATCATTCAAGTCTGGGTCAGTTTACAATGTTACTATGAATAGAGATTGAAGTGGAGATTTCATCTAAACTACATTATAAACTGGGTAGTTACAGCCCTGAATGCTGATTGGCTGGCAGCTGTAGTATATCAGACCGTATACCACCCCTCCTGCCTTATTGCTTAAGTATATGATGTGAACATTTCCCTTTTGCATTAATTTAGCAATTCAAATAATTCAATAAACCATGCATTCTGGTCAAAAGTACACTACATAGGAAATAGGGTGCTATTTGAGACATACAGGAGTATGTGTATGTGTGATGACAAAAGATGTTCTAACTCCCTTATATATGCAAAGAGTATTAGGAGGGAGGTGGATAACAAGCAGCATACTCTTATTATCTCTCTCCTCCTCTCTTCTATTATCTCTCTCCTCCAGTCTTCTATTATCTCTCTCCTCCAGTCTTCTATTATCTCTCTCCTCCTCTCTTCTATTATCTCTCTCCTCCTCTCTTCTATTATCTCTCTCCTCCTCTTTTCTATTATCTCTCTCCTCCTCTCTTCTATTATCTCTCTCCTCCTCTCTTCTATTATCTCTCTCCTCCTCTCTTCTATTATCTCTCTCCTCCTCTCTTCTATTATCTCTCTCCTCCTCTCTTCTATTATCTCTCTCCTCCTCTCTTCTATTATACTACCTACATTATTATATTATACTACCTACATTATTATATTATACTTCCTACATTATTATATTATACTTCCTACATTATTATATTATACTACCTACATTATTATATTATACTACCTACATTATTATATTATACTTCCTACATTATTATATTATACTACCTACATTATTATATTATACTTCCTACATTATTATATTATACTTCCTACATTATTATATTATACTACCTACATTATTATATTATACTACCTACATTATTATATTATACTTCCTACATTATTATATTATACTACCTACATTATTATATTATACTACCTACATTATTATATTATACTACCTACATTATTATATTATACTTCCTACATTATTATATTATACTTCCTACATTATTATATTATATTTCCTACATTATTATATTATACTACCTACATTATTATATTATACTTCCTACATTATTATATTATACTACCTACATTATTACATTATACTATCTACATTATTATTTTATACTTCCTACATTATTATATTATACTACCTACATTATTATAGATAGATAGATAGATAGATAGATAGATAGATAGATAGATAGATAGATAGATAGATAGATAGATAGATAGATAGATAGATAGATAGATAGATAGATAGATAGATAGATAGGTACTTTATTGATCCCCCGGGGGGGGAAATTTCATTGTCAAGCAGCTACAACAAAACACAGGGCAGGTGCAAAATGCCAGAACGAAAGTACACAAAAGACAGATACACGGTACATGATACATAGAGCGGCAGTATGAAAAAGTATAGAAATACAAGATATCTGGAGTGCAAAAAAAAAGCTATAAAAAGACATTGCATAGTATGGGTGGTTGGCTGAATATGTACACTATACATTGGTGGATGTTGGATGGTTAACTATACTATACAGGTCGATGGCAGAGAAATACTTCAGTAGCTAAAAATGCATATGATATGAGCGAGGGTAATAATAGTTTACTTAATAGACAGACTGGGTAAATGAACAGGTAAGTGAATATTTTGCATGGTTAAATTAGCTGTACAGGTAAATATACAGTTATATTTACAGATAAGTGAATACTTGCATGGTTACACAAACTGTACAGGTAAATGACAGGAAGAGATACTTTAATAGATAAATGTGTGTATGATATAATTAGGGGTAATAATAGTAATTCCCTTAAAATACAGTCCTTAGTGCGCAGGGTTTAATTACAGACAACTGCACGTATTGCACATTCGATATTCTAAAAGCAATGAGAAAAGATACAACTGACAGGATACTAATATGCATTCCTGAGTGAATGACTACGTAAGTTAGGTCCAAGAATTACTAGCAATATTGCACGTGATATGATATAATAACTGTACATGAATATGTATATACAGACCTGTATGAATAAATAAGTCCTGAGTGAATGAGTGATTACAGACCAGAGTTACTCACGGATGGATGCATAATTGTTAAACTAGGTCCTAGCACCCCAACAGTTCCAGGTCTATGTTGCCGACGGCACGGCACCCCGGTGAGACATTAAATAGTCTAATAGCCGCCGGCAGGAAGGACCTCCTGTAGCGCTCTCTGGCACACCGTGGTGGGATCAGTCTGTGACTGAAGGTGCTCCTCTGCGTCATAACCATGGCATGCAGAGGGTGGGTGACGTTGTCCATGAAGGCCAGCAGTTTGGCCAGGATCCGTCTCTCCGCCACCTCCTCTAGAGTGTCAAGGCTCATCCCCAGGACAGAGCTAGCCTTCCTGATCAGCTTATTTACCCGAGAAGCATCACCGGCTTTGATGTTTGCTCCCCAGCACACCACTGCAAAAAAGATGGCACTGGCCACCACAGACTGGTAGAAGGTATGCAGTAGTTTACTGCACACGTTGAAGGACCTGAGACTCCTGAGCTTCCTACATTATTATATTACACTACCTACATTATTACTGTAGATGCTGATCACCCAAGTAGCTGGTCTCTGGATAACATTCAGAACCACACACACACACACACACTACACACACACACACACTACACACACACACACTACACACACACACACACACACACACACACACAAACACACATACACACATACATACACATACACACACCACACACACATACACATACATACATACACATACATACACATACACACACACACACACACACACACACACACACACCACACACATACATACACACACCACACACACCACACACCACACACATACATACACATACACACACCACACACACCACACACATACATACACACACACACACCACACACATACATACATACATACACACACACACCACACACATACATACACATACACACACCACACACATACATACACCACACACATACATACACATACATACACCACACACATACATACACATACATACACCACACACACCACACACACACACACACCACACACATACACACACCACACACATACACACACACACACACACACACACACACACACACACACACACCACACACATACATACACATACACACACACAAACATATACATACACACACCACACACACCACACACATACATACACCACACACATACATACACACACACATACAGACACACACACCACACACATACACACACCACAAACACATACACACACACATGCACATCACACACACACCACAAACACATACACATACACACACACACACACCACACACCACAAACACACACACCAAACACAAACACATACACACATGTACACACAAACACACACAGTTAATAATGAGTACACAGCTCATCTACCAGGAGACAGAGAGACGGAGAGGAAAACAGTCTGGATGCTTTGAGAAGAGCCTAACAAGCTCTGTTTGCCTGTAGGATCAAAAACCAATAGAGCTGAGTCTGTAGATGTATGAGTGTGTGTGTGTTTCTGTGTCTCTCTTGGGCTCAATGGGACACAAAGGCTTGACTCAAACCCACAGAAGGGAACACCTGAGGGTTCTAAATTCTCTCCCGTCGCTCGGCTCGCTTGGCAGTGGATCGTTAGTGTCTGAAAAGCCGTTCTGACGCTCAGCGCTGCTATAAAAAGACAAAAGGTGTAACAACGCTTTTGAATCTCCTCTCCTCTCCTCTCCTCTCCTCTCCTCTCCTCTCCTCTCCTCTCCTCTCCTGGAATCAACTGAAAGTGCTTGTTACTAATCTCAAATAGGTAAAAACAGAGGGGCTGCAGGGTTAGGTTTTAGCCCATTTCAAAACCTACAGAGAGACCTTGTTGGTAGGAATGGCTGGAAAGAATGGCTAAACACGCAGTCCTACGTTGTAATTTCTCAGTGCTGTCTGTGACAAAAACTGACATATCTAAACATAGAACCAATCAGCCCAGACCTAAACCTTCTGCAGAAATGGAACTTTCCCTGGGGCATAGAACCAATCAGCCCAGACCTAAACCTTCTCCAGAGGGATGGAACTTTCCCTGGGGCATAGAACCAATCAGCCCAGACCTAAACCTTCTCCAGAGAGATGGAACTCTGCCACTCCATATTAGGTAATCAAATCTGCTGGTATTTAAAATCCTAGGCAGAGCCATGACGTGGATAGGGAAATATGGGCTGCATATTGCCAGGGGAAAGGTGTGTGTGTGTCTGTTTGTGTGTGTGGGTTCATGTGTTTGTGTGTGTATGAATGTGTTTGTGCATGCGTGCGTTTGTGTGTGTGTGCTTTCGGAGTGTATAGAGGTCTCAGAGAGACATCATAGCCAGTTGCTTATGAGGACTAACCAAATGGAAGGTGATGATACCATCTACTCCTCTCTCTGAGGACTAACCAAATGGAAGGTGATGATACCATCTACTCCTCAGTATGAGGACAAACCAAATAAACCACCACCGTAATTCACGGTTGAATGCTGATAGTTTGAAGATAATGTGACTACACCATCGAAATCATTAGGGAAATTCAATCTTTGCCTTTTCCATCAACTCACAATAGGAACGGGCACCTTGTATTCACACTGCAGAGATAAGATACAGCTTTTAAAGTAATACAGTTGTAAAAGCAATTACCAAGTGAGGGTGAAAACAGATTGGCAGAACAATACAGTAATTACCAAGGGAGGGTGAAAACAGATTGGCAGAACAATACAGTAATTACCAAGTGAGGGTGAAAACAGATTGGCAGAACAATACAGTAATTGGTTTCAAAGGCTGGGATTCGATTTTTCTTTTGTCTTTTTTTCTAAATTGAATTATGTAGGTGATTTTAAATCTTTATTGGAAAACAAATGTTAGTGATGTTGCTGATTTAGACTGAACGCTGCTGGCTTTGCCTGACTGGAATGGGAACATCCGGGTGAGTTAGGCTGTGTGGGTAGATCGAGACCTGAGTCTCAGTCTAGCTTCACAGGTAAGCTAAGCGATGTCCAACAATATGCAAGGCTGATCAGTTCTACAGTAATATAAAACAACATGAATAAAGGGATAAAGATATGGGTCTCAGTCTAGTTTATAATCTCACATCATAATAGCTGATGGCTGGATGATATGAAGACTTCATATGAGTTGGATGGGATGAAATGGAAGCAAATTGCATGTAATGGTAACAATTTTCCACAGTGTAACTAAAGCACCATTTTCTCCCTCCCTCTAAACGTCCACAGTGGCTACTTCTACAGGATCAAGGTGAGGACACACAGTGCAGGGAGCTTTTTAAAGCTGAGCCTTGTCTCCCTCTAAACGTCCACAGTGACTACTTCTACAGGATCAAGGTGAGGACACACAGTGCAGGGAGCTTTTTAAAGCTGAGCCTTGTCTACCAGATCCTTCGTAGCATTAAGATCATGGTTAGAACCTTCTCCCGGAGACCTTCGCTAAACAATGCATAAAGATACCTGTCTGACAGACCGAAGTTGACTACAAATACAATGTTGCCAAAGTATTTGCATTGTTACAAACAAGGGAAGGATAAAATGGAAACCCAGATGACTGCATTAAAACATACATTGGCTACATGGGTCTATAGGCTATTTCAATCATATTTTGCGACTAGGCACGTTTCCCTTAATGTGTTTGATGATGTATGACAACATGTGGTCAGTGATGTAATGTAATGCATTATTAGCCTGCTGGGTTATCATAATAAGCAGCCATAAGTGGTAGTTTCTCTCTCTAGGAGCTGGTCTGTGGTCAGTATTGTGGAATAATTATAATATAAAGGTATAATTTGAATGGAGAAAGCTGATCCTATTAGTATCGACATGGTCTAAGGAAGCACTTAGTGAACATTCTCTCTCCGTTCTTGTTTGGGAAACACTGGTAAACAACAATGAATCTGGTATGAACATCATAACCAGGGCCTAAAATGAACCCTCGCCACATGACACATGCAGGTAGATCTGGATCTATTTCACCAGCCATGTTTCTGGGACGTCAGGGCTACACAGTGAGAGCATTTAACTCACATTAACAAATCAACATAGAGTTAGAAGTCAGCATGACCTGCAGTTAGAAGTCAGCATGAGCTGCAGTTAGAAGTCAGCATGAGCTGCAGTTAGAAGTCAGTATGAGCTGCAGTTAGAAGTCAGTATGAGCTGCAGTTAGAAGTCAGCATGAGCTGCAGTTAGAAGTCAGCATGAGCTGCAGTTAGAAGTCAGTATGAGCTGCAGTTAGAAGTCAGTATGAGCTGCAGTTAGAAGTCAGCATGAGCTGCAGTTAGAAGTCAGTATGAGCTGCAGTTAGAAGTCAGTATGAGCTGCAGTTAGAAGTCAGCATGAGCTGCAGTTAGAAGTCAGTATGAGCTGCAGTTAGAAGTCAGCATGAGCTGCAGTTAGAAGTCAGTATGAGCTGCAGTTAGAAGTCAGCATGAGCTGCAGTTAGAAGTCAGCATGAGCTGCAGTTAGAAGTCAGTATGAGCTGCAGTTAGAAGTCAGTATGAGCTGCAGTTAGAAGTCAGTATGAGCTGCAGTTAGAAGTCAGCATGAGCTGCAGTTAGAAGTCAGCATGAGCTGCAGTTAGAAGTCAGTATGAGCTGCAGTTAGAAGTCAGTATGAGCTGCAGTTAGAAGTCAGTATGAGCTGCAGTTAGAAGTCAGTATGAGCTGCAGTTAGAAGTCAGTATGAACTGCAGTTAGAAGTCAGTATGAGCTGCAGTTAGAAGTCAGTATGAACTGCAGTTAGAAGTCAGCATGAGCTGCAGTTAGAAGTCAGTATGAACTGCAGTTAGAAGTCAGTATGAGCTGCAGTTAGAAGTCAGTATGAACTGCAGTTAGAAGTCAGTATGAGCTGCAGTTAGAAGTCAGTATGAGCTGCAGTTAGAAGTCAGTATGAGCTGCAGTTAGAAGTCAGTATGAGCTGCAGTTAGAAGTCAGTATGAGCTGCAGTTAGAAGTCAGTATGAGCTGCAGTTAGAAGTCAGTATGAGCTGCAGTTAGAAGTCAGTATGAACTGCAGTTAGAAGTCAGTATAAGCTGCAGTTAGAAGTCAGTATGAGCTGCAGTTAGAAGTCAGTATGAACTGCAGTTAGAAGTCAGTATGAGCTGCAGTTAGAAGTCAGCATGAGCTGCAGTTAGAAGTCAGCATGAGCTGCAGTTAGAAGTCAGTATGAGCTGCAGTTAGAAGTCAGCATGAGCTGCAGTTAGAAGTCAGTATGAGCTGCAGTTAGAAGTCAGTATGAGCTGCAGTTAGAAGTCAGTATGAGCTGCAGTTAGAAGTCAGTATGAGCTGCAGTTAGAAGTCAGTATGAGCTGCAGTTAGAAGTCAGTATGAGCTGCAGTTAGAAGTCAGTATGAGCTGCAGTTAGAAGTCAGTATGAACTGCAGTTAGAAGTCAGTATAAGCTGCAGTTAGAAGTCAGCATGAGCTGCAGTTAGAAGTCAGTATGAGCTGCAGTTAGAAGTCAGTATGAGCTGCAGTTAGAAGTCAGTATGAGCTGCAGTTAGAAGTCAGTATGAACTGCAGTTAGAAGTCAGTATGAGCTGCAGTTGGAAGTCAGTATGAGCTGCAGTTAGAAGTCAGCATGAGCTGCAGTTAGAAGTCAGTATGAGCTGCAGTTAGAAGTCAGCATGAGCTGCAGTTAGAAGTCAGTATGAGCTGCAGTTAGAAGTCAGTATGAGCTGCAGTTAGAAGTCAGTATGAGCTGCAGTTAGAAGTCAGTATGAGCTGCAGTTAGAAGTCAGTATGAACTGCAGTAGCTGCTTTCAAAGTGTTTCTATAATTGTGTTTCCTAGCTGGTAGCGCACACAAAGAACTAACTACGAATCCTTTAACATCCTATAATAATAATAATCTCATAATATACTAGAATAATAATCCTATAATATTCTAGAACAATAATCCTATAATATTCTAGAACGATAATCCTATAATATCCTATAATAATAATCCTATAATATTCTAGAATAATAATCTTATAATATACTAGAATAATAATCTTATATCCTAGAATAATAATCCTATAATATCCTAGAATAATAATCCTATAATATCCTAGAATAATAATCTTATAATATACTAGAATAATAATCTTATATCCTAGAATAATAATCCTATAATATCCTAGAATAATAATCCTATAATATCCTAGAATAATAATCCTAGAATATCCTAGAATAATAATCCTAGAATATCCTAGAATAATAACCCTATAATATCCTAGAACAATAATCCTAGAATATAATAGAATAATAATCTTATAATATACTAGAATAATAATCTTATATCCTAGAATAATAATCCTATAATATCCTAGAATAATAATCCTATAATATCCTAGAATAATAATCCTAGAATATACTAGAATAATAATCCTATAATATCCTAGAATAATAATCCTAGAATATCCTAGAATAATAATCCTAGAATATCCTAGAATAATAATCCTAGAATATCCTAGAATAATAATCCTAGAATATCCTAGAATAATAATCCTATAATATCCTAGAATAATAACCCTATAATATCCTAGAACAATAATCCTAGAATATAATAGAATAATAATCTTATAATATACTAGAATAATAATCTTATATCCTAGAATAATAATCCTATAATATCCTAGAATAATAATCCTATAATATCCTAGAATAATAATCCTAGAATATACTAGAATAATAATCCTAGAATATCCTAGAATAATAATCCTAGAATATCCCACCTTGAACAACATCTACATTGTTTTGTTCACAAGCTAGGTTGTTTTTCAATGTTTGAGTTTGCTTCTACTGTTATAGAAGACACATTGGCTACTAATCAGATTCTCTATCTAAGAGACGGGAGCTAGCAGCTTGAGTGCCCTGGTTGCCATGGTAACTTCCACCCTTAAAGGGGGCAGCTGAACATTTTTATCTCATCTGTGATATTTCGGTTGAAAGACTCAGGTCACAAATAATGAAAAAACATTGAGCAAAATAACACATCACTTCTTACTACTAATACATTTATTGTTTTAGAAACATTACAAAGCATGCTCATCCTGTTTATTTTAGTTTTTTGGTGTAAATATGGCAAACAAATATTTTGGCTGGTAAAAAATCTGAGTGGCTGGTAGATTTTTTAATTTACCTTCCACAGTTGCTGGTGGACCAAAAAGTTAGTCTCAGACCCTGATCGTAATGCTTAAGTTACATCACAACTGGGAAACGAGGCCCTGATCTCTGGACAGGGTGTCAAAGAGGACATACAGACCCTATACCAACTTAACCACAGTTTCATAAGCCATCTTCCTCCCTAGTGGAAATACATCTCACAGTGTCACTGGTCTGACAATCCTTCTTCTCCCTGACATATTAACTCCATCACACAAACCACAAGATGTTATTCACTCTCTCTCTCCAGCTACTCTCAGCCCTCCCCTTCCTGTCACAATCACAGTCTTTTCTGTTGATGTTTACGTCTGAAACAAGTGAAGCGGGCGTCGTCTCCCGTCTGTCCCAGCCCGCCGAAACCCCAGCTGCTCGTCTTTGCCGAACCTTCCCTGATAATTGGGAGATTATGATGCAGGAGCCGGGGATCGGAGTGTAAACACTGTTTTACTATGATCTGCTTAATCATTTCCAATTGGAGCTGCACACGAGTAACTGCGACGCCACCAACACCTCTCCTGTCAAAGCTATGATGAGCCTTCAGCAATGTTTTCATGATGAGCTGAGGAAAAATAGAGCAATGTGATAAAGATTTAAGAGATATAAGGAGCTGACTGAAGAGTACCTGTGGGGAGGTGATGTGACATGTTGTCTTAATAACCAAGGGAGGGAAAAACGTTGTTAAGCAGTGGATGGATTTGGTGCATCAGTTGTATCCAGATGAGTTGAGTTTCTTGAAGAGTAGAGTAGACCAACAGAGCAGCCTGGTGACTAGTCCAGTTAGAGAGTGGGCCTAGATCAAACCTTCCCCCTTACAAGCCTGGTGACTAGTCCAGTTAAAGAGTGGGCCTAGACCCTAGATCAAACATTCCCCCCTACAAATCAGCAAGCCTGGTGAGCCACTAACAGTTGAAGAGAAGAGTTGAATAGTCAGTTAGTTAGTAGGCCAAGAGAAGACCTTCCCTGCTACAATCATTCTTGTTCCTTACATCAAACCTGCAAGCCTCCAGGTTCATTGACCATGTCCTAGCCTCCAGGTTCATTGACCATGTCCTAGCCCCCAGGTTCATTGACCATGTCCTAGCCTCCAGGTTCATTGACCATGTCCTAGCCTCCAGGTTCATTGACCATGTCCTAGCCTCCAGGTTCATTGACCATGTCCTAGCCTCCAGGTTCATTGACCATGTCCTAGCCTCCAGGTTCATTGACCATGTCCTAGCCTCCAGGTTCATTGACCATGTCCTAGCCTCCAGGTTCATTGACCATGTCCTAGCCTCCAGGTTCATTGACCATGTCCTAGCCCCCAGGTTCATTGACCATGTCCTAGCCCCCAGGTTCATTGACCATGTCCTAGCCTCCAGGTTCATTGACCATGTCCTAGCCTCCAGGTTCATTGACCATGTCCTAGCTTCCAGGTTCATTGACCATGTCCTAGCCTCCAGGTTCATTGACCATGTCCTAGCTTCCAGGTTCATTGACCATATCCTAGCCCCCAGGTTCATTGACCATGTCCTAGCCCCCAGGTTCATTGACCATGTCCTAGCCTCCAGGGTCATTGACCATGTCCTAGCCTCCAGGTTCATTGACCAT
>CM042395.1:31480076-31515098 GCA_023634145.1 Thymallus thymallus | reverse complement strand
TCATCCTTATTCTTCCTCCAAACACGGCTAGTGGAGTTTAGACCAAAAAGCTCTATTTTTGTCTCATCAGACCACATGACCTTCTCCCATTCCTCCTCTGGATCATCCAGATGGTCATTGGCAAACTTCAGACGGGCCTGGACATGCGCTGGCTTGAGCAGGGGGACCTTGCGTGCGCTGCAGGATTTTAATCCATGACGGCGTAGTGTGTTACTAATGGTTCTCTTTGAGACTGTGGTCCCAGCTCTCTTCAGGTCATTGACCAGGTCCTGCCATGTAGTTCTGGGCTGATCCCTCACCTTCCTCATGATCATTGATGCCCCACGAGGTGAGATCTTGCATGGTGCCCCAGACCGAGGGAGATTGACCGTCATCTTGAACTTCTTCCATTTTCTAATAATTGTGCCAACAGTTATTGCCTTCTCAACAAGCTGCTTGCCTATTGTCCTGTAGCCCATCCCAGCCTTGTGCAGGTCTACAATGTTATCCCTGATGTCCTTACACAGCTCTCTGGCCTTGGCCATTGTGGAGAGGTTGGAGCCTGTTTGATTGAGTGTGTGGACAAGTGTCTTTTATACAGGTAACGAGTTCAAACAGGTGCAATTAATACAGGTAATGTGGAGAACAGGAGGGCTTCTTAAAGAAAAACTAACAGGTCTGTGAGAGCCGGAATTCTTACTGGTTGGTAGGTGATCAAATACTTATGTCATGCAATAAAATGCAAATTAATTATTTAAAAATCATACAATGTGATTTTCTGGATTTTTGTTTTAGATTCCGTCTCTCACAGTTGAAGTGTACCTATGATAAAATTTACAGACCTCTACATGCTTTGTAAGTGTGAAAACCTGCAAAATGGGCAGTGTATCAAATACTTGTTCTCCCCACTGTATATATATAAAAAGAAATAAAATAAAATATATATATATATATATATATATATATATATAAAAATTATGTATGATACTTTGGCAATATGTACATTGTTGCGTCATGCCAATAAAGTGAATTGAATTGATTTGAGAGAGAGAGACAGAGGGAGCGAGAGAGAGAGAGAGAGAGAGAGAGAGAGAGAGAGAGAGAGAGACAGAGGGAGCGAGAGAGAGAGAGAGAGAGAGACAGAGGGAGCGAGAGAGAGAGAGAGACAGAGGGAGCGAGAGAGAGAGAGAGAGACAGAGAGCAAGTCAGTGAAACAGAATGGTTAGGTACATCATAGCAAGTCATTTGGACCTCATGCTTTCTATCCCCTACATAATGCATATTTCAAAACTGGACCTAGTGTCACAACAGACTCACCAGCCAGTTTGAGTTCCACCCCACTGTGGTCGATGAGTGTTCCATTAACTTGGTTGTTGAAGGGTTCATAGGCGGTGATACTCAGCATGGCTGGCTGCTTCTTCCCCAGGTACTCATAAGATCCTCTCCACAGGCTGTTCTTAGCAAACACACCAACCGGGACTGGTGTGTGTGTGGGGGGGGGTATTGATAGAGGGAAGGAGGGAGGTAGCAGGAGAGAGGGAGGGATAAGGAGTGAGGGAGGGATAAGGAGTGAGGGAGGGATGAGAGAGGGAGGGATAAGGAGTGAGGGAGGGATAAGGAGATAGGGAGGGATAAGGAGTGAGGGAGGGAGGAGAGAGAGAGGGATAAGGAGAGAGAGAGGGAGGGATAAGGAGTGAGGGAGGGAGGAGTGAGGGAGGGATAAGGAGTGAGGGAGGGAGGAGTGAGGGAGGGATAAGGAGAGAGGGAGGGATAGGAGTGAGGGAGGGATAAGGAGTTAGGGAGGGAGGAGTGAGGGAGGGATAAGGAGAGAGGGAGGGATAAGGAGTGAGGGAGGGATAAGGAGTGAGGGAGGGAGGAGAGAGAGAGGGATAAGGAGAGAGGGAAGGAGGAGTGAGGGAGGAGAGAGGGAGGGAGGAGAGAGGGAGGGATAAGGAGTGAGGGAGGGAGGAGTGAGGGAGGGTTAAGGAGTGAGGGAGGGAGGAGAGAGGGAGGGAGGAATGGGGGGGATGGAAGGAGTTGAAGGAGGGAAAGACAGATGAAAATCAATAGTTAAAACTAAACTATTCTCCGTTTCAGTATTTGATGTGCCAACACTTCAAACTTTTAAACTCCGTCATTTCTGAAGGGAACAGAATCAGCCATTCCATTTCACAAGCAGCAAAGAGCAAGAGAGATAATGTCTGAAACTTCAACAGTCTTAATTGCAAGTAACTTTGTCATTGGTGGATGTACAGAGCTAAATGATGGTGCATAATAACACAACCAATTGTGTTATTATGTGTGTTTTTTCGCATTATTTGTAACTTATTTTGTACATAATGTTTCTGCCACCATCTTACGCCGGAAAATATCTTCTGGATATCAGGACAGCGATTACTGACCTCGGACTGGACAAAGATTCTTCAACAAGTCGGACGTTTATGATGTACACCTGACAACGCCGAAATCCCTGTCACTCGCAGGAGAAAGAGACTGAGATATCGGGGACAAAGATCGGGGTGTAAGGATCTGACAGCGAGTAGGTCTGCCTCTACCATCAGTATTACTAGCCAACGTACAATCATTGGATAATAAATTAGACGAGGTACGATCATGAATATCCTACAGGACATTAAATACTGTAATATCTTATGTTTTCGTGGCTGAACGACGACATGGATAACATACAGCTGACGGGATATATACGCTGCACCGGCAAGATAGTGTTGGAGATTGTATCATCCACTGTATCATATTCATTTATATTTTATTATGCATATGTGTTATTAGAAACAGTGATTAGTAGTGTCTGTAACAATCTGTTCTATTCTGAGGCCTTGGAACTCCCTGTTCTAGCTGACAGTGAAGGGGTTAACCAGGGGTCTCATTCCCTTTAAAGGGTTAATACATTGTCTTATGGGATATTAAACTGTCAGGTCTCTTCTGAAAGAGGCCTTTGTGTGTGTGTGTTAAAAGCTTGTTTTGAGCTGTGCCCACAGATACTTAGCAGACGGCAGACAGCCCCCACGCATCTGCTCCCCCAGATGACCTCGCTCTTAAATCTACAGGGTTCTCTGGGAGAAAGGGAACACTATAGTTCTGAGAGAAAACCACATACTGTCGAAATAAACTTTTATTGTGAAAGTCACACCTTTCTATGACCCTATGTTTTTTATGAAATGTACGGAAAGCTATATAAGACTGACCATATGTTAGAACTTTGCAGAACTTCTAGAGAGCTATATAAATTCTGTTGACTCTGTATTATACGTCTGCCAGCAAATTTGCATAATTAAGGATCTTTATATATACACTCAGAAGCCGTTGTCTGTGTCATTTTCTAAGTTAAAGTTTGTTTGAATAAAAAAAGAGAAAATCAGTAGTGTCAAAGAATCTTCAACATTAGAACAGTAAACAAAAGCTGCTAAACAAAATCTAATATTAAGGAAGTGTGGAGATGTTTATCGCCTGAGGAAGAGTATCTCATGATAAGCTGTAGACCACACCATGTAGCTGTCTATATACATTACCACCACAGACCGATGCTGACACTAAGACCGCACTCAATGAGCTGTATTCTGCCATAAGCAAACAGGAAAACACTCATCCAGAGGCGGCGCTCCTAGTGGCCGGGAACTTTAATGCAGGGAAACTTAAATCTGTTTTACCTCATTTCTACCAGCATGTTAAATGTGCAACCAGAGGGAAAAAACTCTAGACCACCTTTACTCCACACACAGAGACGTGTAAAAAGCTCTCCCTCGCCCTCCATTTGGCAAATCTGACCATAATTCCATCCTCTTGATTCCTGCTTACAAGCAAAAACTTGATCAGTAAAGAAGTGGTCACATGACGTAGATGCTAAACTACAGGACTGTTTTGCTGCACAGACTGGAATATGTTCTGGGATTCTTCAGATGGCATTGAGGAGTACACCACATCAGTCACTGGCTTCATGAATAAGTACATCGATGACGTCGTCCCCATCGATGACTGTACGTACATACATACCCCAACCAGAAGCCATGGATTACAGGCAACATCTGACATTTCCAATAAGTCCCTAACTGAGTCTGAAATACCAACATGTTTCAAGCAGACCACCATAGTCCCTGTGCCCAAGAACACCTAGGTAACCTGCCTAAATGACTACAGACCCGTAGCACTCACGTCTGTAGCCATGAAGTGCTTTGAAAGGCTGGTCATGGCTCACATCAACACCATTATCCCAGAAACCTGTAGACCCACTCCAATTTGCATACCGCCCCAACAGATCCACAGATGATGCAATCTCTACTGCACTCCACACTGCCCTTTCACAGAGTTCATGTTAACAAACTATAGTTTTGGCAAGTCGGTTAGGACATCTAATTCTTCCAACAATTGTTAACAGACAGATTATTTCACTTATAATTCACTATATTACAATTCCAGTGGGTCAGAAGGTGACTGTGCCTTTATACAGCTTGGAAAATTCCAGAAAATGATGTCATGGCTTTAGTAGCTTCTGATAGGTTAATTGACATCACTTGAGTCAATTGTAGGTGTACCTGTGGATGTACAGTGGGGAGAACAAGTATTTGATACACTGCCGATTTTGCAGGTTTTCCTACTTACAAAGCATGTAGAGGTCTGTAATTTTTTATCATAGGTACACTTCAACTGTGAGTGACGGAATCTGAAACTAAAATACAGAAAATCACATTGTATGATTTTTAAATAATTAATTTGCATTTTATTGCATGACATAAGTATTTGATCACCTACCAACCAGTAAGAATTCCGGCTCTCACAGACCTGTTAGTTTTTCTTTAAGAAGCCCTCCTGTTCTCCACTCATTACCTGTATTAACTGCACCTGTTTGAACTCGTTACCTGTATAAAAGACACCTGTCCACACACTCAATCAAACAGACTCCAACCTCTCCACAATGGCCAAGACCAGAGAGCTGTGTAAGGACATCAGGGATAAAATTGTAGACCTGCAAAAGGCTGGGATGGCTACACACTTTTTTTTTTTATTTCACCTTTATTTAACCAGGTAGGTCAGTTGAGAACAAGTTCTCATTTGCAACTGCGACCTGGCCAAGACAAAGCAAAGCAGTGCGACAAAAACAACACAGAGTTACACAGTAAACAAACATGGTCAAAAACACAATAGAAAATCTATATACAGAGTGCAAAATGTAGTGCAAAATGCAGTAAGGTTAAGAGGTAGGACAATAAATAGACCATAGTGGTGAAATAAATTACAGAATTATCATCATTAACACAGGAATGAAGGATGTGCAAATTATGATGTGCAAATAGATATACTGGAGTGCAAGATTTGTGAAAATAACAAAAATAAATATGGGGATGAGGTAGTAGTGTGGGCTATTTACAGAAGGGCTATATACAGGTGCAGTGATCGATAAGCAGCTTTGACAGCTGACGCTTAAAGTTATTGAGGGAGATAGGAACCTCTAGCTTCAGTGATTTTTGCAATTCGTTCCAGTCATTGGCAGAAGCGAACTGGAAGGAATGGCGGCCAAAGGAGGTGTTGGCTTTGGGGGTGACCAGTGAGATATACCTGCTGGAGCGCATGCTACGGGTGGGTGTTGCTATAGTGACCAGTGAGCTGAGATAGGGCAGGGATTTACCTAGTAATGACTTATAGATGACCTGGAGCCAGTGGGTTTGGCGACGAATATATAATGAAGGCCAGCCAACAAGAGCATACAGGTCGCAGTGATGGGTAGTGTATGGGGCTTTGGTAACAAAACGGATGGCACTGTGATAGACTACATCCAATTTGCTGAGTAGAGTGTTGGAGGCTAGTTTGTAAATGACATCACCGAAATCAAGGATTGGTAGGATAGTCAGTTTTACAAGGGCATGTTTGGCAGCATGAGTGAAGGAGGCTTTGTTGCGAAATAGGAAGCCAATTCTGGATTTAATTTTGGATTGGAGATGGTTGATGTGAGTCTGGAAGTTGAGTTTACAGTCTAACCAGATGCCTAGGTATTTATAGGTGTCCACGTATTCTAATTCGGACCTGTCGAGAGTAGTGGGGATAGTCCGGTGGGCGGGTGCTGGCAGCGTTCGATAGAAAAGCATGCACTTAGTTTTACTAGCGTTTAAGAGCAGTTGGAGGCCACGGAAGGAGTGTTGTATGGCATTGAAGCTTGTTTGAAGGTTAGTAAACACAGTGTCCAAAGAGGGGCCAGATGTATACAGAATGGTGTCATCTGCGTAGAGATGGATCAGAGAGTCACCAGCAGCGAGAGCGATATCGTTGATGTATATAGAGAAAAGGGTTGGCCCAAGAATTGAACCCTGTGGCACCCCCATAGAGACTGCCAGAGGATCGGACAATAGGCCCTCCGATTTGACACACTGAACCCTGTCTGCAAAGTAGTTAGAGAACCAGGCAAGGCAGTCACTTGAGAAACCAAGGCTGTTGAGTCTGCCAATAAGAATGCGATGATTGACAGAGTCGAAAGCCTTGGCCAGGTCGATGAAGACGGCAGCACAGTACTGTCTTTTATCGATGGCGGTTATGATATCGTTCAGTACCTTGAGCGTAGCTGAGGTGCACCCATGACCAGCTCGGAAACCAGATTGCATAGCAGAGAAGGTACGGTGGGATTCGAAGTGGTCAGTTATCTGTTTGTTAACTTGGCTTTCGAAAACTTTAGAAAGGCAGGGCAGGATGGATATTGGTCTATAACAGTTTGGGTCTAGAGTGTCTCTTCCTTTGAAGAGGGTGATGACCGCGGCAGCTTTCCAATCTCTAGGGATCTCAGACGATACGAAAGAGAGGTTGAACAGGCTAGTGATAGGTGTTGCAACAATTTTGGCTGATAATTTCAGAAAGAGAGGGTCCAGATTATCTAGCCCAGCAGATTTGTAGGGGTCCAGACTTAGCAGGTCTTTCAGAACATCAGCCGTCTGGATTTGGGTGAAGGAGAAGCGGGGGGGGCTTGGGCAAGTAGCTGCCGGGGGTACAGAGCTGTTGGCCGGTATAGGGGTAGCCAGGTGGAAAGCATGGCCAGCCGTAGCAAAATGCTTATTGAAATTTTCCATAATCGTGGATTTATCGGTGGTAACAGTGTTTCCGAGCTTCAATGCAGTGGGCAACTGGGAGGAGGTGCTCTTATTCTCCATGGACTTTACAGTGTCCCAGAACTTTTTGGAGTTAGTACTACAGGAAGCAAATTTCTGTTTGAAAAAGCTGGCCTTTGCTTTTCTAACTGACTGTGTGTACTTGTTCCTGACTTCCCTGAATAGCTGCATATCGCGGGGGCTATTCGATGCTAATGCAGTGCGCCACAGGATGTTTTTGTTTTGGTCTAGTGCAGTCAAGTCTGGGGTGAACCAAGGGCTATATCTATTCTTAGTTCTACGTTTTTTGAAAGGGGCATGCTTATTTAGGATGGTGAGGAAAGCACTTTTAAAGAACAACCAGGCGTCCTCTACTGACGGGATGAGGTCAATATCCTTCCAGGATACCTGGGCCAGATCGAATAGAAAGGCCTGCTCGCAAAAGTGTTTTAGGGAGCGTTTGACAGTGATAAGGGGTGGTCGTTTGACCGCTGACCCATTGCGAACGCAGGCGATGAGGCAGTGATCGCTGAGATCCTGGTTGAAAACAGAGGAGGTGTATTTGGAGGGCAAGTTAGTCAGGATGATATCAATAATGGTACCCATGTTTACGGATTTTGGGTTGTACCTGGTGGGTTCCTTGATAATTTGTGTGAGATTGAGGGCATCTATCTTAGATTGAAGGACAGCCGGGGTGTTAAGCATATCCCAGTTTAAGTCACCTAACAGTACAAACTCTGAAGATAGATGGGGGGCAATCAATTCACATATGGTGTCCAGGGCACAGCTGGGGGCTGAGGGGGGTCTGTAACAGGCGGCAACAGTGAGAGACTTATTTCTGGAAAGGTGGATTTTTAAAAGTAGAAGCTCAAACTGTTTGGGCACAGACCTGGACAGTATGACAGAACTCTGCGGGTTATCTCTGCAGTAGATTGCAACTCTGCCACCTTTGGCAGTTCTATCTTGACGTGAAATATTGTAGTTGGGGATGGAGATTTCCGAATTATTGGTGGCCTTCCTGAGCCAGGATTCAGACACAGCTAGGACATCCGGGTTGGCGGAGTGTGCTAAAGCAGTGAATAAATCAAACTTAGGGAGGAGGCTTCTAATGTTGACATGCATGAAACCAAGGCTTTTACGGTTACAGAAGTCAACAAATGAGAGCGCCTGGGGGATAGGTGTAATGCTGGGAGCTACAGGACCTGGGTTTACCTCTACATCACCAGAGGAACAGAGGAGGAGTAGGATTAGGGCACGGCTGAAGGCATTAAGAACTGGTCGTCTAGCGCGTTGGGTACAGAGAGTAAAAGGAGCAGATTTCTGGGCGTGTTGGAATAGATTGAGGGCATAATGTACAGACAAGGGTATAGTAGGATGTGAGTTCAGTGGAGGTAAACCTAGGCGTTGGGTAATGAAGAGAGAGGTTGCATCTCTGGAGACACCAGTTAAGTCAGGTGAGGTCTCCGCATGTGTGGGGGGGAGGGACAAAAAAGCTATCAGAGGCCAGTTGAGCAGGACTGGGGACTCTACAGTGAAATAAAACAATAATAGCTAACCTAAACAACAAAAGACAAGGCATATTGAAATAAAGGGGCATAAAAACAAACAGTTAATGAGGGACAAAAATATAAAACAAATAAAAAACAGTTAATTAAGAGGGCTAAGGCAACGACGGGTAATGGCGATGACTGGACAAAGAGGGTCAGTTAGAGAAAAATGTCATATGCTACACACAGGACCTGGGGCCTGGCAGTTAAACAGAAATAAATACCATATAACCAAACAGTCCTGCAGGCATCAGCTGTGAAGCTGAGTAATCATAGGATCTGATGAGCAGCAAAGAGGCGGAGAGCCAGAGAGCAGATTCAATGGGTGCTGGACTAGGCGAGCGAGGAGGCACAGTGTTCAGAGTGCTAGCAGGCCGGAGCTAGGAGATAGGCAAGCAGCTTGGTGAGAAGGCAACAACTGTTGGCACAATTATTAGAAAATGGAAGAAGTTCAAGATGACGGTCAATCTCCCTCGGTCTGGGGCACCATGCAAGATCTCACCTCGTGGGGCATCAATGATCATGAGGAAGGTGAGGGATCAGCCCAGAACTACACGGCAGGACCTGGTCAATGACCTGAAGAGAGCTGGGACCACAGTCTCAAAGAAAACCATTAGTAACACACTACGCCGTCATGGATTAAAATCCTGCAGCGCACGCAAGGTCCCCCTGCTCAAGCCAGCGCATGTCCAGGCCCGTCTGAAGTTTGCCAATGACCATCTGGATGATCCAGAGGAGGAATGGGAGAAGGTAATGTGGTCTGATGAGACAAAAATAGAGCTTTTTGGTCTAAACTCCACTTGCCGTGTTTGGAGGAAGAAGAAGGATGAAGAAGGATGAGTACAACCCCAAGAACACCATCCCAACCATGAAGCATGGAGGTGGAAACATCATTCTTTGGGGATGCTTTTCTGCAAAGGGGATAGGACGACTGCACCGTATTGAGGGGAGGATGGATGGGGCCATGTATCGCGAGAGCATTGAAGATGGGTCGTGGCTGGGTCTTCCAGCATGACAACGACCCGAAACACACAGCCAGGGCAACTAAGGAGTGGCTCCGTAAGAAGCATCTCAAGGTCCTGGAGTGGCCTAGCCAGTCTCCAGACCTGAACCCAATAGAAAATCTTTGGAGGGAGCTGAAAGTCCGTATTGCCCAGCGACAGCCCCGAAACCTGAAGGATCTGGAGAAGGTCTGTATGGAGGAGTGGGCCAAAATCCCTGCTGCAGTGTGTGCAAACCTGGTCAAGAACTACAGGAAACGTATGATCTCTGTAATTGCAAACAAAGGTTTCTGTACCAAATATTAAGTTCTGCTTTTCTGATGTATCAAATACTTGTTCTCCCCACTGTATTTCTAGGCCTACTTTCAAACTCAGTGCCTCTTTGCTCGACATCTTGGGAAAATCAAAAGAAATCAGCCAAGACCTCATAAAAAAAATGTGTAGACCTCCACAAGTCTGGTTCATCCTTGGGAGCAATTTCCAAACACCTGAAGGTACCACTTCATCTGTACAAACAATAGTACGCAAGTATAAACACCATGGGACCACGCAGCCGTCATACCGCTCGGGATGGAGACGCGTTCTGTCTGCTAGAGATGAACGTACTTTGGTGCGAAAAGTGCAAATCAATCCCAGAACAACAGCAAAGGACCTCGTGAAGATGCTTGAGGAAACAGGTACAAAAGTATCTATATCCACAGTAAAATGAGTCCTATATCGACATAACCTGAAAGGCCGCTCAGCAAGGAAGAAGCCACTGCTCCAAAACCGTCATAAAAAAGCCAGACTACGGTTTGCAACTGCACATGGTTGTACATGTGCAGATTGTACTTTTTGGAGGAAAGTCATCTGGTCTGATGAAACAAAAATAGAACTGTTTGGCCATAATGACCATCGTTATGTTTGGAGGAAAAAGTGGGAGGCTTGCAAGCCGAAGAACACCATCCCAACTGAAGCACGGGGGTGGCAGCATCATGTTGTGGGGGTGCTTTGCTGAAGGAGGGCTGGTGCACTTCACAAAATAGATGGCATCATGAGGAAGGAAAATTATGTGGATATATTGAAGCAACATCTCAAGACATCAGTCAGGAAGTTAAAGCTTGGTCTCAAATAGGTCTTCCAAATGGACAATGACCCCAAGCTTACTTCCAAAGTTGTGGCAAAATGGCTTAAAGACAACAAAGTCAAGGTATTGGAGTGGCCATCACAAAGCCCTGATCTCAATCCTATAGAAAATCTGTGGGCAGAACTGAAAAAGCGTGTATAAGCAAGGAGGCCTACAAACCTGACTCAGTTACACCAGTTCTGTCAGGAGGAATGGGCCAAAATTCATCCAACTTATTGTGGGAAGCTTGTGGAAGGCTACCTGAAACGTTTGACCCAAGTTAAACAATTTAAAGGCAATGCTACCAAATACTAATTGAGTGCATTTAAACTTCTGACCCACTGGGAATGTGATGAAAGAAATAAAAGCTGAAAGAAATAATTCTCTCTACTATTATTCTGACATTTCACATTCTTAAAATAAAGTGGTGATCCTAACTGACCTAAGACAGGGAATTTTTACTAGGATTAAATGTCAGGAATTGTGAAGAACTGAGTTTAAATGTATTTGGCTAAGGTGTATGTAAACTTCCGATTTCAACTGTACGTGAGAATGCTATTCATTGACTACAGTTTGTAGTTTAGTTACATGGTAGTTTGGGGTTTAGTTACATGGTAGTTTGGGGTTTAGTTACATGGTAGTTTGGGGTTTAGTTACCTGGTAGATTGGGGTTGGATGGCTCCTGGACGGTCCCCACTGTCTTCCCACTGGGACGAATATCAGCTGAAACATAAGCAACAACAGGAAGTCATCACAAGCACTTCCTGTTTGACTGACTCTCTCCCCAAAAATAATCCCCTGGACCCTGAGAGAGGGTCGCTGTTAGCGACAGGACACACACACACACACACACACACACTGGTGGCGATTGGAAAGGACATGGTTGGAGTCACACTGACAAACAGCCTGGACAGGGCCAACTGTAATTCCACCAAGTGTGTGTGTTGCTTAAATAATGTTCTCTACTGCTACGAGACTGGAAGATAAGCAAGGAACAGCTGGAAGGTACACACACCCCCATGCTGAGAGTACACACACACCCAGACAAAGCTTTATTAGCTGTCGCTGAGCTGCTCTCCAGCCAGGTGTTGTTAATATCTAAGCTGTTTCGCTATCTATCTGTCCCTAACACCTCTCATTTCATTACTTTCGTCACTTTCTGCCCCTGCCTCTCTCTCCTCCACTCTCCTCTCCACCACTCTCCTCTCCACCACTCTCCTCCACTCTCCACCACTCTCCTCTCCTCTCTCCTCTCCTCTCCTCTCCTCTCCTCTCCACCACTCTCCTCTCCTCTCCTCTCCTCTCCTCCTCCACTCTCCACCACTCTCCTCTCCACCACTCTCCTCTCCACCACTCTCCTCTCCTCTCCACCACTCTCCTCTCCTCTCCACCACTCTCCTCTCCTCTCCTCTCCTCTCCACCACTCTCCTCTCCTCTCCACCACTCTCCTCTCCACCACTCTCCTCTCCTCTCCACCACTCTCCTCTCCTCTCCTCTCCTCTCCACCACTCTCCTCTCCTCTCCACCACTCTCCTCTCTCCTCTCCTCCTCCACTCTCCACCACTCTCCTCTCTCCTCCTCCACTCTCCTCTCCTCCTCTCCTCCTCCACTCTCCTCTCCTCTCCTCCTCTCTCCTCTCCTCCACTCTCCTCTCCTCCACTCTCCTCCTCTACTCTCCTCTCCTCCACTCTCCTCTCCTCCACTCTCCACCACTCTCCTCTCCTCTCTCCTCCTCCACTCTCCTCTCCTCCACTCTCCTCTCCTCTCCTCCTCTCTCCTCTCCTCCTCTCTCCTCTCCTCCACTCTCCTCTCCTCCACTCTCCTCTCCTCCACTCTCCTCTCCTCCTCTCTCCTCCTCCACTCTCCACTCTCCTCTCCTCCTCCACTCTCCTCTCCTCCTCCACTCTCCTCTCCTCCTCCACTCTCCTCTCCTCCTCCACTCTCCTCCTCTACTCTTCTATCCTCACTTCTTGTTTAAAGTCCCAGGCCTCACAGAATACTGTACTATTTTTTGGATAATTACTGAAAAACAAGAAATTGTAGTGTTGTTATTGAAGTAAACATGAGATGTATCTCACATGACTTTTCCCCAAATTATACACAATTAAAAGTGTTTGTCTGTGTACTGAATGTTATATTAAAAGTGTTTGTGTGTGTACTAAATGTTATATTCCTTTGCTGCAGAGATGGGTTATTGTGAGGGCAGAGATAGATAGATAGATAGATAGATAGATAGATAGATAGATAGATAGATAGATAGATAGATAGATAGATAGATAGATAGGTACTTTATTGCTCCCCCGGGGGGGAAATTTCATTGTCAAGCAGCTACAACAAAAACACAGGGCAGGTGCAAAATGCCAGAACGAAAGTACACAAAAGACAGATACACGGTACATGATACATAGAGCGGCAGTATGAAAAAGTATAGAAATACAAGATATCTGGAGTGCAAAAAAATAAAAGCTATAAAAAGACATTGCATAGTATGGGTGGTTGGCTGAATATGTACACTATACATTGGTGGATGTTGGATGGTTAACTATACTATACAGGTCGATGGCAGAGAAATACTTCAGTAGCTTAAAATGCGTATGATATGAGCGAGGGTAATAATAGTTTACTTAATAGACAGACTGGGTAAATGAACAGGTAAGTGAATATTTTGCCTGGTTAAATTAGCTGTACAGTTAGGTATACAGTTATATTTACAGATAAGGGAATACTTGCATGGTTACACAAACTGTACAGGTAAATGACAGGAAGAGATACTTTAATAGCTAAATGTGTGTATGATATCATTTAGGGTAATAATAGTAATTCCCTTAAAATACAGTCCTTAGTGCGCAGGGTTTAATTACAGATAACTGCACGTATTGCACATTCGATATACTAAAAGCAATGAGAAAAGGTGCAACTGACAGGATACTAATATGCATTCCTGAGTGAATGCCTATGTAAGTGAGGTCCAAGAATTACTAGCAATATTACACGTGATATGATATAACAACTGTACATGAGTATGTATATACAGACCTGAATGAATAAATAGGTCCTGAGTGAATGAGTGCTGACAGACCAGAGTTACTCACGGATGGATGCATAATTGTTAAACTAGGTCCTAGCACCCCAACAGTTCCAGATCTATGATGCCGGCGGCACGGCACCCCGGTGAGGCATTATATAGTCTAATAGCCGCCGGCAGGAAGGACCTCCTGTAGCGCTCTCTGGCACACCGTGGTGGGATCAGTCTGTGACTGAAAGTGCTCCTCTGCGTCATAACCATAGCGTGCAGAGGGTGGGTGACGTTGTCCATGATGGCCAGCAGTTTGGCCAGGATCCGTCTCTCCGCCACCTCCTCTAGAGTGTCAAGGCTCATCCCCAGGACAGAGCTAGCCTTCCTGATCAGCTTATTTACCCGAGAAGCATCACCGGCTTTGATGTTTGCTCCCCAGCACACCACTGCAAAAAAGATGGCACTGGCCACCACAGACTGGTAGAAGGTATGCAGTAGTTTACTGCACACGTTGAAGGACCTGAGCCTCCTCAGAAAGTAGAGTCGGCTCTGGCCCTTTTTGTACAGGGCCCCGGTGTTACCAGCCCATTCCAGCCTGTTGTCCATATGGACTCCCAGGAACTTGTATGACCCAACCATTTCCACATCCATCCCCTGTATAGGGACTGCAGTCAGTTGTGCCTTGGTTCTCCTGAAGTCCACCACCATCTCCTTTGTTTTGCTGATGTTGAGCTGAAGGTTGTTCTGCTCACACCACAACACAAAGTCACTGATTGTGCTCCTGTACTCCTCCTCCTGCCCACCCCTGATGCACCCTACAATAGCAGAGTCATCCGAGAACTTCTGTAGGTGGCATGTTTCAGAGTTATATCTGAAGTCTGAGGTGTAGAGGGTGAACAGGAAGGGGGACAGGACCGTTCCCTGGGGGGCCCCTGTGTTGCTAACTGCCCGTTCTGACACACAGCTCTGTAGTCGCACAAATTGTGGCCTACCGGCCAGGTAGTCCGTGACCCAGGAGACTAAGGGTGCTTCCACTTTCATCCTCCTCATCTTCTCTCCCAGTAGCAGGGGCTGAATGGTATTGAAGGCACTGGAGAATTAAAAAAACATAACCCTCACAGTGCAACCTGCGTTGTCCAGGTGAGAGTAGGCCCTCTGCAGAAGGTAGATGATTGCATCATCCACCCGATGTTGCACTGGTATGCAAACTGCAGGGGGTCCATTGATGTACACACCAGGGGTCTGAGGTGAGCGAGGACTAACCTTTCCAGGGTCTTCATGATGTGGGATGTTAGCGCTACAGGTCTGAAGTCATTCAGGACAGTGGGGTGTGCCTTCTTGGGCACTGGGACGAGGCAGGATGTTTTCCACAGCACAGGGACCCTTTCTAGGCTCAGGCTAAGGTTGAAAAGACGCTGGAGTATTCCACACAGTTGGTCAGCACAGACCCTCAGCACCCTTGTGCTGATGCCATCAGGGCCCGCCGCTTTCCACTGGTGTAGTCTCTCCAGCTCTCTCTTCACTTGGTTGGTGGTGAAAGCCAGCCCAGGTGGGGAGGTGGGGGGAAGGGGGGTGTTGAGGATCAGTCCAGGGGGAGCAGGGGTGGAGGAGGGGTCACTGATTGTCTCAGCAGAGGTGTGGGGGTGGGACCAGAGTGTGGTGTGTGTGTGTCCTTGTGTGTGTTGTCCATGTGGGTGTGTGTGTCCATGTGTGTGTGTGTCTGTGTGTCCATGCATGTGCGTGTGTACTGTCCACATGTGTGTTGTCCATACCAGCACAGACAGGTTGCTTCCCAGTCCAGCTCCCGTCGCCCCGGCAGGTCCTGTGTTCTGACCCCCCGGCCAAGTAAAACCCTGGTTGACAGGTGTAGATCAGGGTGTAACCTAGAGATGGCAGCTCTATGGCCGACACATCCGCCTGGCTGGATAACTCTGGCTGGCTACAGTGGTGAGCTGGAGAGATGTAGGGAGGGAGGGAATGAGGGGTGAGGAGAGAGAGAGAGAGAGAGAGAGGGAAGTTGGGTGGGAGGGGAGAGAGAGAGGGAAGGTGGGAGAGGAGAGAGAGAGAGAGGGAGGGAGCGTGGGAGGGGGGAGAGAGATCAATGAAAGCGAAGACAGGGAGGATAGATGGTGGAGAACAGTCAGATGGGTTTAGTCAACAGGTGCTAAATATACATTAGTATTAATACTATGTCTCTACATCCAGGATATACATTAGTAATAATACTCTATGTCTCTACATCCAGGATATATATTAGTAATAATACTCTGTCTCTACATCCAGGATATACATTAGTAATAATACTCTATGCCTCTACATCCAGGATATACATTAGTAATAATACTCTCTGTCTCTACATCCAGGATAAACATTAGTAATAATACTCTCTGTCTCTACATCCAGGATATACATTAGTAATAATACTCTGTCTCTACATCCAGGATATACATTAGTAATAATACTCTGTCTCTACATCCAGGATATACATTAGTAATAATACTCTGTCTCTACATCCAGGATATACATTAGTAATAATACTCTATGTCTCTACATCCAGGATAAACATTAGTAATAATACTCTCTGTCTCTACATCCAGGATATACATTAGTAATAATACTCTGTCTCTACATCCAGGATATACATTAGTAATAATACTCTGTCTCTACATCCAGGATATACATTAGTAATAATACTCTGTCTCTACATCCAGGATATACATTAGTAATAATACTCTATGTCTCTACATCCAGGATGTACATTAGTAATAATACTCTATGTCTCTAAATCCAGGATGTACATTAGTAATAATACTCTGTCTCTACATCCAGGATATACATTAGTAATAATACTCTGTCTCTACATCCAGGATATACATTAGTAATAATACTCTGTCTCTACATCCAGGATATACATTAGTAATAATACTCTGTCTCTACATCCAGGATATACATTAGTAATACTACTCTATGTCTCTACATCCAGGATATACATTAGTAATAATACTCTGTCTCTAAATCCAGAATGTACATTAGTAATAATACTCTATGTCTCTAAATCCAGGATGTACATTAGGTGAGGTGTGTACACTAACCTATACACTCTGGTTGGAAGCCATTCCAGGTGAGGTTGGGTAGACAGGTGCGTGTTATGGAGCCTTGGAGCAGGTAGCCCTTTCTACAGCTGAACAAAACTGTGCTGCTGATCTGTACGGTGAATACACACACGTCAGGGTTAGGGATAGATACACACGTCAGGGTTAGGGATAGATACACACGTCAGGGTTAGGGATATATACACACGTCAGGGTTAGGGATAGATACACATGTCAGGGTTAGTGATAGATACACATGTCAGGGTTAGGGATAGATACACATGTCAGGGTTAGTGATAGATACACATGTCAGGGTTAGTGATAGATACACACGTCAGGGTTAGGGATAGATACACACGTCAGGGTTAGGGATAGATACACACGTCAGGGTTAGGGATAGATACACACGTCAGGGTTAGGGATAGATACACACGTCAGGGTTAGGGATAGATACACACGTCAGGGTTAGTGATACACACGTCAGGGTTAGGGATAAATACACACGTCAGGGTTAGGGATAAATACACACGTCAGGGTTAGGGATAGATACACACGTCAGGGTTAGGGATAGATACACACGTCAGGGTTAGGGATAGATACACACGTCAGGGTTAGGGATACACACGTCAGGGTTAGGGATAGATACACACGTCAGGGTTAGGGATAGATACACACGTCAGGGTTAGGGATAGATACACACGTCAGGGTTAGTGATACACACGTCAGGGTTAGGGATAGATACACACGTCAGGGTTAGGGATAAATACACACATCAGGGTTAGATACACACGTCAGGGTTAGATACACACGTCAGGGTTAGGGATAGATACACACGTCAGGGTTAGGGATAGATACACACGTCAGGGTTAGTGATACACACGTCAGGGTTAGGGATAGATACACACGTCAGGGTTAGGGATAGATACACACGTCAGGGTTAGGGATAAATACACACGTCAGGGTTAGGGATAGATACACACGTCAGGGTTAGTGATAGATACACACGTCAGGGTTAGGGATAGATACACACTTCAGGGTTAGGGATATATACACACGTCAGAGTTAGGGATATATACACGTCAGGGTTAGTGATAGATACACACGTCAGGGTTAGGATAGATACACACGTCAGGGTTAGTGATAGATACACACGTCAGGGTTAGTGATAGATACACACGTCAGGGTTAGTGATAGATACACATGTCAGGGTTAGGGATAGATACACATGTCAGGGTTAGGGATATATACACACGTCAGGGTTAGGGATATATACACACGTCAGGGTTAGTGATAGATACACACGTCAGGGTTAGGGATAGATACACACGTCAGGGTTAGGGATAGATACACACGTCAGGGTTAGGGATAGATACACATGTCAGGGTTAGGGATAGATACACACTTCACACGTAGCCTGTATTCCCACACATCCCCACAGTATTGTAACCTGGTAGCCTGTATTCCCAATCATCCCCACAATATTGTAACCTGGTAGCCTAGGGTGTTGTTCTGGTTTCCAAACAGGGGGGTTCCAGGATCTCCACAAGTGGTGTGACTGGGGTCTGAAACATACACACAATAATATTCTAGAAATGAAAACTCCTTGTACTTATTCCAAGCATATATATATATATATAAGCAGGACATTTGACTTGGTTGTCAATCTAACTGTCTATACAAATATATAAATACATCTTCTGTCTGTAGGCAAGGGACCATGTAGGATCAGGTCCCCCTCTGTCCATCTGTAGGCAAGGGACCATGTAGGATCAGGTCCCCCTCTGTCCATCTGTAGGCAAGGGACCATGTAGGATCAGGTCCCCCTCTGCCCATGTCATCCTATTCAATGTGATCTAAACTCAGCTCTCCCTCTTTGAGCCACATGATACATACAGCCACTTGTCCATGTTGGACTGTTGTAATCAGTTCAACCACCTGAATGTTGTTCATGTTCTACATATTTAGTTACATAACATTGTTCAAGTTTTCCCCATGTTATGTTGTTGGGGCTCTAACATGTCTAACATACCATTTAGTGTCATCATGTAAATCACCATGTAGAAACCCAACTCTCTAAGTACATGGTTCTGGTACGGGATGGCTAAGTACCTGGTCTGTGTTGGTTCTGATAGTTAGTAGAACCCATTCTGAGTGCCTGGTCTGTGTTGGTTCCTGATAGTTAGTAGAACCCATTCTGAGTGCCTGGTCTGTGTTGGTTCCTGATAGTTAGTAGAACCCATTCTGAGTGCCTGGTCTGTGTTGGTTCCTGATAGTTAGTAGAACCCATTCTGAGTGCCTGGTCTGTGTTGGTTCCTGATAGTTAGTAGAACCCATTCTGAGTGCCTGGTCTGTGTTGGTTCCTGATAGTTAGTAGAACCCATTCTGAGTGTCTGGTCTGTGTTGGTTCCTGATAGTTAGTAGAACCCATTCTGAGTGCCTGGTCTGTGTTGGTTCCTGATAGTTAGTAGAACCCATTCTGAGTGCCTGGTCTGTGTTGGTTCCTGATAGTTAGTAGAACCCATTCTGAGTGCCTGGTCTGTGTTGGTTCCTGATAGTTAGTAGAACCCATTCTGAGTGCCTGGTCTGTGTTGGTTCCTGATAGTTAGTAGAACCCATTCTGAGTGTCTGGTCTGTGTTGGTTCCTGATAGTTAGTAGAACCCATTCTGAGTGCCTGGTCTGTGTTGGTTCCTGATAGTTAGTAGAACCCATTCTGAGTGTCTGGTCTGTGTTGGCTCCTGATAGTTAGTAGAACCCATTCTGAGTGCCTGGTCTGTGTTGGTTCCTGATAGTTAGTAGAACCCATTCTGAGTGTCTGGTCTGTGTTGGTTCCTGATAGTTAGTAGAACCCATTCTGAGTGTCTGGTCTGTGTTGGTTCCTGATAGTTAGTAGAACCCATTCTGAGTGTCTGGTCTGTGTTGGTTCCTGATAGTTAGTAGAACCCATTCTGAGTGTCTGGTCTGTGTTGGTTCCTGATAGTTAGTAGAACCCATTCTGAGTGTCTGGTCTGTGTTGGTTCCTGATAGTTAGTAGAACCCATTCTGAGTGTCTGGTCTGTGTTGGTTCCTGATAGTTAGTAGAACCCATTCTGAGTGTCTGGTCTGTGTTGGTTCCTGATAGTTAGTAGAACCCATTCTGAGTGCCTGGTCTGTGTTGGTTCCTGATAGTTAGTAGAACCCATTCTGAGTGTCTGGTCTGTGTTGGTTCCTGATAGTTAGTAGAACCCATTCTGAGTACCTGGTCTGTGTTGGTCCTGATAGTTAGTAGAACAAATTCTGAGTGTCTGGTCTGTGTTGGTTCCTGATAGTTAGTAGAACCCATTCTGAGTACCTGGTCTGTGTTGGTTCCTGATTGTTAGTAGAACCCATTCTGAGTGTCTGGTCTGTGTTGGTTCCTGATAGTTAGTAGAACTCATTCTGAGTGCCTGGTTTGTGTTGGTTCCTGATAGTTAGTAGAACCCATTCTGAGTGTCTGGTCTGTGTTGGTTCCTGATAGTTAGTAGAACCCATTCTTACCAATGCAGGATGGCTGAGTGCCGCTCCAGATGCCATCATACTGACAGTATCGTCTGGCTGAGCCTACCAACACCAAAGGAGAAGAGCAGGAGAAGGAGACAGAGGAGAGGTAGGTGAACCCACGGTCCTCCCTTCTGCCCTGAGCCGGGACACCAGGGTCTCCACAGAACACAGCTAGATGGGAAAGAGAGGGGGGAGAGAGGGGGAGGGGAAGGGAGGGAGTGATGAGGCGAGAAAGATAAGGTATGTAAGATATGCTATCGTTATCTATTGCTATCTATCGTTATCTATCGCTGTTTATAGCTATCTATCATTATCTATCGCTATCTATCGCTATCCTTCGCTATCTATCGCTATCCTTCGCTATCTATCGCTATCCTTCGATATCTATCGCTATCTATCGCTATCTATCGTTATCTATCGCTATCTATCGCTATCTATCGCTATCTATCGCTATCCTTCGTTTTCTATCGCTATCTATCGCTATCTATCACTATCCTTCGCTATCTATCGTTATCTATCGCTATCCTTCGTTATCTATCGCTATCTATCGCTATCTATCGTTATCTATCGCTATCTATCGTTATCTATCGCTATCTATCGTTATCTATCGCTGTTTATAGCTATCTATCGCTATCTATCGTTATCTATCGCTATCCTTCGCCATCTATCGTTATCTATCGATATCTATCGTTATCTATCGCTGTCTATCGTTATCTATCACTGTTTATAGCTATCTATCGCTATCTATCACTATCATTCGCTATCTATCGCTATCCTTCGCTATCTAGCGCTATCCTTCGCTACCTATCGCTATCTATCGCTATCTATCGCTATCTATCGTTATCTATCGCTATCTATCGCTATCTATCGCTATCCTTCGCTATCTATCGCTATCTATCGCTATCTATCGTTATATATCGCTATCCTTCGTTATCTATCGCTATATATCGTTATCTATCACTGTTTATAGCTATCTATCGCTATCTATCGCTATCTATCGCTATCCTTCGCTATCTATCGTTATCTATCGCTATCTATCATTATCTATCGCTATCCTTCTCTATCTATCGCTATCTATCGTTATCTATCGCTATCTATCGTTATCTATCGCTATCTATCGTTATATATCGCTATCCTTCGTTATCTATCGCTATATATCGTTATCTATCACTGTTTATAGCTATCTATCGCTATCATTCACTATCTATCGCTATCTATCGCTATCTATCGCTATCTATCGCTATCCTTCGCTATCTATCGCTATCTATCGCTATCTATCGTTATCTATTGCTATCTATCGTTATTTATCGCTATCTATCGTTATCTATCGCTATCTATCGCTATCTATCGCTATCCATCGCTATCTATTGTTATCTATCGCTATCTATCGTTATCTATCGCTATCTATCGCTATCTATCGCTATCTATTGTTATCTATCGCTGTTTATAGCTATCTATCGCTATCTATCGCTATCTATCGCTATCTATCGCTATCTATCGTTATCTATCGCTGTTTATAGCTATCTATCGCTATCCTTCGCTATCTATCGTTATCTATAGCTATCTATCGTTATCTATCGCTATCTATTGCTATCTATTGCTATCTATTGCTATCTATCGTTATCTATCACTGTTTATAGCTATCTATCGCTATCTATCGCTATCTATCGTTATCTATCGCTGTTTATAGCTATCTATCGTTATCTATCGCTATCTATCGCTATCCATCGCTATCCATCGCTATCCATCGCTATCTATCGTTATCTATAGCTATCTATCGTTATCTATCGCTGTCTCTCGCAATGTGGCTATGGAATGTGGCTATGGAATGTGGCTATGGAATGTGGCTACGGAATGTGGCTACGGAATGTGGCTACGGAATGTGGCTACGGAATGTGGCTACGGAATGTGGCTGCGGAATGTGGCTGCGGAATGTGGCTACGGAATGTGGCTGCGGAATGTGGCTACGGAATGTGTCCGGTTGCTGGACAATGACACACCAAGGCACTGACTACCCAAACGAGGCCGCAGTGCAGGATGTGATATCTCTGGCTTCATCCGTTCTACTGCTGCTCTACTACAACGTTACAAAGCCTGTCACAATCCAGGGTGACTCAAGCCAAAGTGGACTTGGATGCTGCCTTATGCAGGAAGGCCAGCCCGTTGCGTTTGCCTCGAGAGTGCTTACCCCCATGAACAAAACTATGCACAAATTGAGAAAGAGTGCCTCATCATAGTCTTCTCCTGCCAGCACTTCCATCACTACTTATATGGTCGAGAGCTGGTCAACGCTGAAACTGACCACAAACCACTCATTGCCATATTCAGTAAACCTCTCCTCAGTGCGCCCAAGTGGCTTCAAAGCATGCTCCTGACTCAAAACTACAGCCTGAAGGTCATCTACAAGCCAGGACCAGAGAAGTACATCAGCAACACACTGAGCAGGACAACAGCATACTGTACAGGCAGTCTGTTCGTTACAACAGGAACAACATGATGTTGAACAGATCTATCAGACAAGACTACCTGAACGTCCCAGATCACCACCTAGCCCAGATCACCACCTAGCCCAGATCATCACCTAGCCCAGATCACCACCTAGCCCAGATCGCCACCTAGCCCAGATAACCACCTAACCCAGATCACCACCTAGCCCAGATCGCCACCTAGCCCAGATAACCACCTAACCCAGATCATGGAATGGAATGTGGCTATGGAATGTGGCTATGGAATGTGGCTATGGAATGTGGTTATGGAATGTGGTTATGGAATGTGGTTATGGAATGTGGCTATGGAATGTGGCTATGGAATGTGGTTATGGAATGTGGCTATGGAATGTGTCTATAGAATGTTGCTAATGAATGTGGCTATGGAATGTGGCTATGGAATGTTGCTATGGAATGTGTCTATGGAATGTATCATATGGCAGCTTCATATACATGGTATGTCATTGTACATCCGGTCTATTTCAGTGGGTTACTTACGGAAGCACTGTGGTTTCTCTCCGCTCCAGGTACCGTTTCCCTGGCAGATAAGCACGGTGGGCAGGGAGAGCTGGTAACCCTGGTTACAGGCGTAACTAATGCTGTTTCCCCAGGTGAAGTCTGTTCCAACCACCTGGCCGTTAGGGATGGGAGGAGGGGCAGGGCACACTACAGCTAGAGAGAGAGACATGCTAGAAATGTCACATGCTTCAAACACAACAGACTGCAGGTGAAATACTTACTTCCCAACAATGCAGAATGAAAACATAGAAATAATTATAATAATATAACATAATTGTAACACAAGGAAGAAATAAACATTGAGCAATGATATACATGAGGTACCAGTAACTAGTCAATGATAGCTTGACTATATACATGAGGTACCAGTACCTAGTCAATGATACCTTGACTATATACATGAGGTATCAGTAACTAGTCAATGATAGCTTGACTATATACATGAGGTACCAGTACCTAGTCAATGATAGCTTGACTATTTACATGAGGTACCAGTAACTAGTCAATGATAGCTTGACTATATACATGAGGTACCAGTACCTAGTCAATGATAGCTTGACTATATACATGAGGTACCAGTACCTAGTCAATGATAGCTTGACTATATACATGAGGTACCAGTACCTAGTCAATGATAGCTTGACTATATACATGAGGTACCAGTACCTAGTCAATGATAGCTTGACTATATACATGAGGTACCAGTAACTAGTCAATGATAGCTTGACTATATACATGAGGTAACAGTACCTAGTTAATGATAGCTTGACTATATACATGAGGTACCAGTACCTAGTCAATGATAGCTTGACTATATACATGAGGTACCAGTACCTAGTCAATGATAGCTTGACTATATACATGAGGTAACAGTACCTAGTTAATGATAGCTTGACTATATACATGAGGTACCAGTACCTAGTCAATGATAGCTTGACTATATACATGAGGTACCAGTACCTAGTCATTGATAGCTTGACTATATACATGAGGTAACAGTACCTAGTTAATGATAGCTTGACTATGTACATGAGGTACCAGTACCTAGTCATTGATAGCTTGACTATATACATGAGGTACCAGTACCTAGTCAATGATAGCTTGACTATATACATGAGGTAACAGTACCTAGTTAATGATTGCTTGACTATATACATGAGGTACCAGTACCTAGTCATTGATAGCTTGACTATATACATGGGGTACCAGTACTGAGTCGATATGCAGTGGTACAAGAAAATTGAGCTAGATATGTACATGTAGATAGGAATAAAGTTACTGGGCAAGATGATAGAAAGTAGACAGTAGCAGCAGTGTAAATGATGGGTAATGGATGTCTGTAAATGTTTGAGTGGTGAATGTGTACCTGTGGGTATGTGTGTGGATAGAGTCCAGCCTGTCTGCATAGAGTCAAAAAGAGTTAGTTCAAAAAGGGTCAATGCAGATAGTCCGGGTAGCTATTTAGCAGTCTTATGGCTTAGGGGTAGAATTCTCTTGATCCCAGACATAGCGCTCCGGTACCGTTAGGGGTAGAATTCTCTTGATCCCAGACATAGCGCTCCGGTACCATTAGGGGTAGAATTCTCTTGATCCCAGACATAGCGCTCCGGTACCGTTAGGGGTAGAAACCTCTTAGTCCCAGACATAGCGCTCCGGTACTGTTTGCTGTGCGGTAGCAGAAAAAACTGTCTATGACTTGGGCGGCTGGAGTCTTTTAAAATGTTTAGGGCCTTCCTCTGACACCGGCTGGTATAGAGGTCCTGGATGGCAGGGAGTTCGGCCCCAGTGATGTACTGGGCCTTACGCACTACACTCTGTGAGCACCTTGCAGTCGTATGCAGAGCAGTTGTCATACCAGGCGGTGACGCAGCCTTTCAAGATGCTCTCAATGGTGCAGCTGTAGAACGTTTTGAGGATCCACCAAATAACTTTACCCTCTTGAGGGGGAAGAGACGTTGTTGTGCCCTCTTCAAGACTATGTTGGTGTGTTTACACCATGATTGGTCCCTTTCGATGTGGACATATCCGTATAGAACGAGTCACTGGTACTTCCTGTTAGAGTTCTTGCTTGTAAGCAGGAATCAGGAGGATAGAGTTATGGTCAGATTTGCTAAATGGTGGGCGAGGGAGAGCTTTGTACGCATCTCCTCTATTTGCACAGTGACATGCTGGTAGAAATGAGTAACGATGTAGCAGGCGGATACAGTGTGTGATTGACAGAGAGTTTGTCTGTGTGCATGTGTGTCTGTGTGCATGTGTGTGTGTCAGTACCTTTGCATTGTGGCTTGGTCCCGTTCCATGTGCGGTCCTTAGTGCAGACCAGGGTTGAAGCACGGTCAGCATCCATAGTGAAGCCTGGGGCACACTGGAAACTCACAGTGCTGTTGTAGGTGAAGTCACTGCCCAGCTTCAAACCATTAGCTGGAATACCTGGGTCCCCACACATTATCACTGGAGAGAGAGAGAGAGAGCGAGAGAGAGCGAGAGAGCGAGAGGGACAAAGGAGGATGGGAGGGAATAAGTGCAAGTGAGAGAGAGAGAGAGACTGCATGCAAGGGCCAAGCCACAATGGCTCTCAAGAGAAGACAGGCTATGGGATGGAATGGTACCATTTAAAGGGCAAGGGGCACTGTTCATGTGGGGTTTATCATGATTTTAATCTCGTTTGAAGTATTTTTTTTGGGGCAAGTGTATAATTTAGTTTCTCTCTGTACCTGTGCACTCAGGCATGCTCCCGGTCCAGGTCCCGTTTACTGTACAGTGGCGTGTGAGCAGTCCGTTGGAGTAGTAACCGTCTCGACAGGTGTAGGTGATGGAGCGGGAAAACACCAGGCCATCATGAGACAGGATCTGAGAGTTACGGGGTGTTCCTGGGTTCCCACAGGAGATCACTGAGAGAGAGAGAGAGAGAGAGTGTTAATTCACAAAATATGAAGGATAGGTGTGTGTGTGTGTGTAGGTTGTTAGATGACAGGAGTAACACTGCATGCTGTTTTGGGATGGGTCAGTCTTCATGGCAGACAGAGAAAAGGCTCTTGTAACACCAGGGTAGTGGGTTCAATTCCCTGGACCACCCATACGTAAAATGTAAGCACACATGACTAAGTCTCTTTGGATAAAAGACTCTGCTAAATGGTATATATTATAATAATGGATGAAGGCTTCTCCTCATCCTCTCACTCTAAGGGGTTTTATTGTCATGGGAAACGTGTGTTTACATTGACAAAGTAAATGGAATAGATAATAAACAACAGGGAAATAAAGAAGGGAAACAGTGAACGTTACACTCACAAATGTTTTAAAAGATTAAAGACATTTCAAATGTTTTAAAAGAATAAAGACATTTCAAATGTTTTAAAAGAATAAAGACATTTCAAATGTTATATTTTGTAGAGTAGTTTAAGTATGAAAGGGAAAATAAATAAATATGGCTTGTATTTACAATGGTGTTTGTTCTTCACTGGTTTTTTCTTGTGGCAACAGGTCACATATCTTTCTGCTATATTTCTGCAGTGTTTCGCCTAACAGATATGGCTCCCGAGTGGCGCAGTGGTCTCAGTGCTAGAGGCATTACTACAGACACCCTGGTTAGATTCCAGGCTGTATCACATCCGGCCTTGATTGGGAGTCCCATAGGGCGGCGCACAATTGGCCCAGCATTGTCAGAGTTTGGCAGGTTTAGGCCGTCATTGTAAATAAGAATTTGTTCTTAACTGACTAGTTAAATAAAGGTTCAATAAAATAATTAAAAAGACTCACCTCTCCTCTCACCAGCTGTGTCTCGTACATAGCCTCACCTCTCCTCAGCTGTGTCTCGTAAATAGCCTCTCCTCTCACCAGCTGTGTCTCGTAAATAGCCTCTCCTCTCACCAGCTGTGTCTCGTAAATAGCCTCTCCTCTCCTCTCACCAGCTGTGTCTCGTAAATAGCCTCTCCTCTCCTCTCACCAGCTGTGTCTCGTACATAGCCTCTCCTCTCCTCTCCTCTCACCAGCTGTGTCTCGTACATAGCCTCTCCTCTCCTCTCACCAGCTGTGTCTCGTACATAGCCTCTCCTCTCCTCTCACCAGCTGTGTCTCGTACATAGCCTCTCCTCTCCTCTCACCAGCTGTGTCTCATACATAGCCTCTCCTCTCACCAGCTGTGTCTCATACATAGCCTCTCCTCTCACCAGCTGTGTCTCGTACATAGCCTCTCCTCTCCTCTCACCAGCTGTGTCTCGTAAATAGCCTCTCCTCTCCTCTCACCAGCTGGGTCTCGTACATAGCCTCTCCTCTCCTCTCACCAGCTGTGTCTCGTACATAGCCTCTCCTCTCACCAGCTGTGTCTCGTATATAGCCTCTCCTCTCCTCTCACCAGCTGTGTCTCGTACATAGCCTCTCCTCTCCTCTCACCAGCTCATACCTCTCAGCTACCTGATGTCTCTTCATTTTCCCTCTCTTTCCTTCCTTCTCTATCTTCTCTGTCCATCACTTATTCCCTCTGCATCCCTCTCCCATCCCTCTCCCCCCTTCCCTCTCACTCTCCCTCCCTCATTAATCACAGTCTAATTCCTTGGTCCGTGTCCATTGGATGGTGATGTGTATGTTCATTACTGTCTCCTTCCCGCCCCAGGCTATCACAGCGCTCCATGTGTCTTTGTGCATGTCATAGGCCCACTATAATGACCAGCTGTGACTGGGCCTTGATGTCTTTGCCAACCATGAACAGGTGGGTACCCCTCAGCTGGCAGGTATGCCACAGACCATATAGAGGGAGAAACAGAGGGAGAGGGGGGGGTGAAGGGAGGAAGAGATGGAGCGAGAGAGCGAAAGCGAGAGAGAGAGAGAGAGAGAGAGAGTGAGTGAGTGAGTGAGTGAGAGAGAGTGAGAGAGAGAGCGAGAGAGAGAGAGAGTGCGAGAGAGAGAGTGAGAGAGAGCGAGAGAGAGAGCGAGAGAGAGAGCAAGAGAGAGTGCGAGAGAGAGAGAGAGAGAGCGAGAGAGAGAGCGAGAGAGAGAGCAAGAGAGTGTGCGAGAGAGAGAGCCCAAGGACATCAACACAATTAGACCCAACCAAATCATGAGAAAACAAAAAGAGAATTTCTTGACAGTGTGTCAGTCACAATGACCCAAACTTAAGGAAAGCTTTGACTATGTACAGACTCAGTGAGCATAGCCTTGCTATTGAGAAAGGCCGCCGTAGGCAGACCTGGCTCTCAAGAGAAGACAGGCTATGTGCACACTGCCCACAAAATGAGGTGGAAACTGAGCTGCACTTCCTAACTTCCTGCCAAATGTATGACCACATTAGAGACACATATTTCCCTCAGATTACACAGATCCACAAAGAATTCAAAAACAAACCCAGTTTTGATAAACTCCCATATCTACTGGGTGAAATACCACAGTGTTCCATCACAGCAGCAAGATGTGTGACCTGTTGTCACAAGAAAAGGGCAACCAGTGAAGAACAAACACCATGTAAATACAACACATATTTATGTCCATTCGTTTTCCCATTTGTTTTAACCATTTGTTTTAACTATTAGCACATTGTTACAACACTGTATATAAACATAATATGACATTTAAAATGTCTTTATTCTTTTGGAACTTCTGAGTGTAATATTAACTGTTAATGTTTATTTAATCTATTTCACTAGTTCTGTTAACATATGTTTCCCTTGGTAATAAATCCCTTAAATTGAATTGATAGCAAGACAGAGGAGGGAGGGATGGTATTCTGCCACTGTGTACTCTCTGTTTAGAGCCAAATTGCATTGTACAGTCGTGGCCAAAAGTTTTGAGAATGACACAAGTATTGGTCTCCACAAAGTTTGCTGCTTCAGTGTTCTTAGATCTTTATGTCAGTAGTTACTATGGTAACACTGAAGTATAATTACAAGGATTCAGTTTATGCAAAGAGTCCATATTTGCAGTGTTGACCCTTCTTTGTCAAGACCTCTGCAATCCGCCCTGGCATGCTGTCAATTAACTTCTGGGCCACGTCCTGACTGATGGCAGGCCATTCTAGCATAATCTAGTGCTCACCTTGTCTTCTCCAGACAAGGTGTTTTCCGGATGGCCCAAAACAATCAGAAAGGGGATTCATCAGAGAAAATGACTCTACCCCAGTCCTCAGCAGTCCAATCCCTGTACATTTTGCAGAATATCAGTCTGTCCCTGATGTTTTTCCTGGAGAGAAGTGGCTTCTTTGCTGCCCTTCTTGACACCAGGCCATCCTCCAAAAGTCTTCGCCTCACTGTGCGTGCAGATGCACTCACACCTACCTGCTGCCATTCCTGAGCAAGCTCTGTACTGGTGGTGCCCCGATCCCGCAGCTGAATCAACTTTAGGAGACGGTCCTGGCGCTTGCTGGACTTTCTTGGGCGCCCTGACACCTTCTTCACAACAATTGAACCTCTCTCCTTGAAGTTCTTGATGATCCGATAAATGGTTGATTTAGGTGCAACCTTACCAGCAGCAATATCCTTCCCTGTGAAGCCCTTTTTGTGCAAAGCAATGATGACGGCACGTATTTCCTTTACAGGTAACCATGGTTGACAGAGGAAGAACAATGATTTCAAGCATTGTGTACGAGAGACAGCTCTCACAGAGGAGAGGCTATGCCTGAGCAAACTACACTCTTAGAAAAAAAGGGTTCTTCGGCTGTCCCCATAGGAGAACCCTTTGAAGAATCCTTTTTGGAATCCTTTACACAGAGGGTTCTACATGGAACCCAAAATAGTTCAGCTTGGAACCAAAAAGTGTTCTTCAAAGGGTTCTCCTATGGGGACAGCCGAAGAACTCTTTTTTTCCTAAGAGTGTAGTTTGCTCAGGCAGGCAGGCAGGCAGGCAGGCAGGCAGGCAGGGTGAGAGACACAGAGTGACAGAGAGAAACATATCCACACCATAGTTGATTCTGCTGTGGTTTAGCACTGTGTGTGTGTGTTATGTTCTTGTTCATTAGAAGTTAGTGTGTGTGTGTTCTGTTTGTAAATATGTGTGTGTCCTGCATCTTACCATGGCACTCTGGCTGAGTGCCCTCCCAGGTGCTGTTAGGTTGGCATGTTCTCTCTGAGGAGCCTCGGAGGACGTATCCCTGCTCACAGCTGAACCCTACTACACTGCCCACTGAGAAGTCTTCTCCTAGTCTGATACCATGGACCGGAATACCTGGGTCCCCACACAGACCAGACGACTCTCCTGGGGGGGGGGGGGGAAGAGAGAGAGAGAGAGAGAGAGAGAGAGAGAGAGAGAGAGAGAGAGAGAGGAAGAACAGAGAGACAGAGAGAGAGAGATAAAAAAGAGGAAGAGAGAGAGAACAGAGAGGAAGAGAGAGCGAGAGAGAGCGAGAGAGAGCGAGAAAGAGTGAGAGAGAGAGAGAGAGAGGAGGGAAGGATATGGAGAGATGGAGGGGAAATAGTATGGTCAAATAAACGTTGATTTGATTTGACGGTAAAAAAATAGTGTGTACAGATGTTTTATTACTAGCACCACAATCAAGAGAAATGTTGTCTCTATTAGCAAGCTATCTGACGTATGACGATGCATTATTGCCCCTGAAGACTCATATCATGTTGTGGATTCTATGTGTTCCTGATATATCAACTAATCTACTTTTAGTTTGGATTATTAACTTTCAGATTTGTTTACATTATCCAACCCCCTCCTTAAACATTTAAAGGTATTTCTAGCTCTCCTGGTCTATTTTGTGCTGAAAACTCACAAAATATAACAGTTCCCAGTATGCTTTTATAGAAAATTAAACAACATTGTCTTGAAAAAGGTCAGAAAATAAGATATGCCCTTGAAGAGTTTCATAATGGCATTTGGTTTTATTTACATTTTCAAATAATCTCTCCCTCTCCTGGTATGTCATTCTGGCATCCAAACCTTAATGTAATATTTCCCTGACTGCTTTTAAACCAGATTACACCACATGTATGTCCTCTGTATATTTCATAGTGTTGTCCTGATTCCCAGTTCAAAATTACTTTAGTGGTTTTTACCTCAGAAAGAGGGAGATGTGTGTGTTTACCTCAGAAAGAGGGAGGTGTGTGTGTTTACCCCTGGAAGAGGGAGGTGTGTGTGTTTACCTCAGAAAGAGGGAGGTGTGTGTGTGTTTACCTCAAAAAGAGGGAGGTGTGTGTGTTTACCTCAAAAAGAGGGAGGTGTGTGTGTTTACCTCAGAAAGAGGGAGGTGTGTGTGTTTATCTCAGAAAGAGGGAGGAGTGTGTGTTTACCTCAAAAAGAGGGAGGTGTGTGTGTGTTTACCTCAGAAAGAGGGAGGTGTGTGTGTGTTTACCTCAGAAAGAGGGAGGTGTGTGTGTGTTTACCTCAGAAAGAGGGAGGTGTGTGTGTGTTTACCTCAGAAAGAGGGAGGTGTGTGTGTGTTTACCTCAGAAAGAGGGAGGTGTGTGTGTGTTTACCTCAGAAAGAGGGAGGTGTGTGTGTGTTTACCTCAGAAAGAGGGAGGTGTGTGTGTGTTTACCTCAGAAAGAGGGAGGTGTGTGTGTGTTTACCTCAGAAAGAGGGAGGTGTGTGTGTGTTTACCTCAGAAAGAGGGAGGTGTGTGTGTTTACCTCAGAAAGAGGGAGGTGTGTGTGTTTACCTCCGGAAGAGGGAGGTGTGTGTGTTTACCTCCGGAAGAGGGAGGTGTGTGTGTTTACCTCAGAAAGAGGGAGGTGTGTGTGTTTACCTCAGAAAGAGGGAGGTGTGTGTGTTTACCTCAGAAAGAGGGAGGTGTGTGTGTTTACCTCAGAAAGAGGGAGGTGTGTGTGTTTACCTCCGGAAGAGGGAGGTATGTGTGTTTATCTCAGAAAGAGGGAGGTGTGTGTGTTTACCTCAGAAAGAGGGAGGTGTGTGTGTGTTTACCTCAAAAAGAGGGAGGTGTGTGTGTTTACCTCAGAAAGAGGGAGGTGTGTGTGTGTTTACCTCAAAAAGAGGGAGGTGTGTGTGTTTACCTCAAAAAGAGGGAGGTGTGTGTGTTTACCTCAGAAAGAGGGAGGTGTGTGTGTTTACCTCAGAAAGAGGGAGGTGTGTGTGTTTACCTCAGAAAGAGGGAGGTGTGTGTGTTTACCTCAGAACGAGGGAGGTGTGTGTGTTTACCTCAAAAAGAGGGAGGTGTGTGTGTTTACCTCAAAAAGAGGGAGGTGTGTGTGTTTACCTCAAAAAGAGGGAGGTGTGTGTGTTTACCTCAGAAAGAGGGAGGTGTGTGTGTTTACCTCAGAAAGAGGGAGGTGTGTGTGTTTACCTCAGAAAGAGGGTGATTCTGTGTAAAAATGTGTTTTATGGTCTGAGAAGAGAAAGCCAGCAATCTACAGGATATATGAATGTCATGAATTGGGACATAAAACTGTCTGGCTGTATCACTGGTGTGTGTACGTGTGTGTGTGTCCTCGCCCAGGTGTGTGTGTGTCTGCCGCTGTGCCTGCGTGTGCATGTGCATGCTTGTGTGTATGTGTGCATGTGTGCGTGTGTGTGTCTGCTCTTGTGTATGTATGTGTATATGTGTGTGTGTGTCTGCTCTCGTGTACGCACGTGTGTGTGTGTTTGTTTGACAGGGTGAGATGTCTTTATGGCTGTAGAAGTGTCCCTCATAGCCCTGTGTGCTAGGTGCTGGGAGGAAGCGTAGATGCTGCCTGCTACTGCCGTCACACTAATATGAACAGATTAAAAGCTTTATAGAGAATTTGCCCTTGAGGCCCACACGGAGGCCCACACATCTCCTAATATAGACAGCTCTGAGGCCCACACATCTCCTCATATAGACAGCTCTGAGGCCCACACCTCTCCTCATATAGACAGCTCTGAGGCCCACACATCTCCTCATATAGACAGCTCTGAGGCCCACACCTCTCCTCATATAGACAGCTCTGAGGCCCACACATCTCCTTATATAGACAGCTCTGAGGCCCACACATCTCCTCATATAGACAGCTCTGAGGCCCACACCTCTCCTCATATAGACAGCTCTGAGGCCCACACATCTCCTCATATAGACAGCTCTGAGGCCCACACCTCTCCTCATATAGACAGCTCTGAGGCCCACACATCTCCTCATATAGACAGCTCTGAGGCCCACACCTCTCCTCATATAGACAGCTCTGAGGCCCACACATCTCCTCATATAGACAGCTCTGAGGCCCACACATCTCCTAATATAGACAGCTCTGAGGCCCACACATCTCCTCATAAAGACAGCTCTGAGGCCCACACATCTCCTCATATAGACAGCTCTGAGGCCCACACATCTCCTCATATAGACAGCTCTGAGGCCCACACATCTCCTCATATAGACAGCTCTGAGGCCCACACATCTCCTCATATAGACAGCTCTGAGGCCCACACATCTCCTCATATAGACAGCTCTGAGGCCCACACATCTCCTCATATAGACAGCTCTGAGGCCCACACATCTCCTCATATAGACAGATCTGAGGCCCACACATCTCCTCATATAGACAGCTCTGAGGCCCACACATCTCCTCATATAGACAGCTCTGAGGCCCAAATGAAGAGGAAACCCCAGATTCCCAAGCAGAACATTGTGATAGTCACTTGATCTGTACTCTACTGTACTCTACTGTTATTAGAACTACTGTTCCTACTCTGATTGGTCCCATTCAAGACACTTCAGCCTCCCAGTGTGTGTTTCATACCAGAGCAGTGTGGTAACGAGCCGCTCCACTGTCCATCCAGCTGACACATGCGTGTTGTGTTACCGACCACCGTCCTCTGTCCAATACAGCTGAACCGAATCACCGAACCCACCGTCCGACGGTCACCGGAGATCTGGGCGTAGGGGGGCATGCTGGGACGGTCACACAACACCACTAACCAATCACAGGAGAAAAGAGAAATAAATGGACCAATCAGAAGAGAACATAGAAATCTGCTGACCAATATTACAATTTCTGTGCTGACTTTCAGAATTTTCTTTGAAATATAACTAGTTTACTTGTACTTACAGAACAAGCCTAGTAATAATCAATGTCATTACAATAACCATCTTCCTGTAGTTATCCTGAAATAATGCCTTTCTGGGAAGAACATCAAAAACAATGAGTGTGTTTGTGTGTAGCCCTCACAGAAGACCTGGTGGTGCTATTTAAACCAAGGTGTGTCTTTCTGCTCAAATCCCATGGTGTCTGTGTGTGTGTGTGTGTTAATATCCCACGGTGTGTGTGTGTGTGTGTGTTAATATCCCATGGTGTGTGTGTGTGTTAAAATCCCATGGTGTGTGTGTGTGTGTGTGTGTTAAAATCCCATGTTGTGTGTGTTAATATCCCATGGTGTGTGTGTGTGTGTGTGTGTGTGTGTTAAAATCCCATGTTGTGTGTGTTAATATCCCATGGTGTGTGTTAATATCCCATGGTGTGTGTGTGTTAAAATCCCATGTTGTGTGTTTTTATATCCCATGGTGTGTGTGTTAATATCCCATGGTGTGTGTTTTTATATCCCATGGTGTGTGTGTGTTAATATCCCATGGTTTATGTGTGTGTGTTAATATCCCATGGTTTATGTGTGTGTGTGTGTGTGTGTGTGTGTGTGTGTGTTAATATCCCACATTGTGTTTGTCTGGTACTCACACAGACATTTGGGCAGTGATCGGTCCCAGGTGCCATCTCCCTGGCAGGACAGAGTGCTGGTTCCCAGGAGGTAGTAACCAGGGTTACAGCGGTAGGACACAGCAG
>CM042395.1:31465076-31475076 GCA_023634145.1 Thymallus thymallus | reverse complement strand
ACAGAGGAAGAGACAGACAGACACAGGACAGAGGTAGGGACAGAGGAAGAAGCGGGACAGACAGAGGCAGAGGCAGAGACAGAGACAGGACTGAGACAGGCAGAGGCAGAGACAGAGGAAGAAGCCAGACAGACAGAGACGGAGCAAGAGAGAGAGACAGGGCAGAGACTGAGACAGAAGATGACAGACAGAGATGGAGACAGAAAGACTGAGAAATAAGCCTGGATGGTACCTGCCCAGAGGGTGTAGCGACAGGGTGGAGAGGAGGAGAGGAGGGGGAAGAGAGAGGGTGGAGAGGAGGAGAGTAGGGTGTAGAGACAGGGTGGAGAGGAGGGTGTAGAGGCAGGGTGGAGAGGAGGGGGTAGAGACAGGGTGGAGAGGAGGAGAGTAGGGTGTAGAGACAGGGTGGAGAGGCAGGGTGGAGAGGAGGGGGTAGAGACAGGGTGGAGAGTAGAAGAGGGGAGAGACAGGGTGGAGAGGAGGAGAGGGAAGAGACAGGGTGGAGAGGAGGAGAGACAGGGTGGAGAGGAGGAGAGGTGAGAGACAGGGTGGAGAGTAGGGATGGATGTCTGAGGGGCACAGCTGTCAGGGAAGACTACAGATACAGATGGCTGTCTGAGTGGCACAGCTGTCAGGGAAGACTACAGATACAGATGGCTGTCTGAGTGGCACAGCTGTCAGGGAAGACTACAGATACAGATGGATGTCTGAGGGGCACAGCTGTCAGGGAAGACTACAGATACAGATGGCTGTTTGAGTGGCACAGCTGTCAGGGAAGACTACAGATACAGATGGCTGTCTGAGTGGCACAGCTGTCAGGGAAGACTACAGATGGCTGTCTGAGGGGCTCAGCTGTCAGGGAAGACTACAGATACAGATAGGGCTCTGAGAGGCTGCCACCTATCCACGTTTTGGGTTTGGGTAGGTTTTAATAGTCACAGTGGGAAGAACATCCCCTATACACTTCCTGATGAACTCAGTCCCCATGTCCGTGTATAAATCAATGTTATTCTCAGAGGCTATTCGGAACATATCCCTGTCCACATGATCAAAACAGTCTTGAAGCATGGATTCCGATTGGTCAGGCCAGTGTTAAATAGACCTTAGCACGGGTACTTCCTGTTTGAGTTTCTGCCTATAGAAAGGGAGGAGAAGAATGGAGTCGTGGTCTGATTTACCAAAGGGAGGGCTGGGGAGGGCCTTGTAGCCATCCCGGAAGGGACAGTAACAAAGGTTGAGAGTTGTTGAAGCGCGAGTACTACAGGCAATGTGTTGGTAGAACTTCGGTAGCGTTTTCCTAAAATTTGCTTTGCTAAAATCCCCATCTATAATAAATGTCGCCTCAGGATATGTACTTTTCCTGTTTGCACAAAGTCCAGTGTAGTTCCTTGAGGGCCGTCGTGGTATCGGCTTGAGGCTATAACGTTTGTGACTATAACCAAAGATAATTATCTGGGGAGTTAATACGGTCGACATTTGATTGTGAGGTGTTCTAGGACTTGAGTTTTCGTACGTTATCACAAATCACATCACGAGTAGTTAATCATGAAACATACCATCACCTTTCTTCTTCCCAGAGAGTTCTTTATTCCTGTCTGCAAAAGGTACTGAGAACCCAGCTTAGCGAGTAATATAGTCAGAAGTGGTGGATGGTGTGCACGCCTCCTAAGTCGGACTATAAGTCCACTCTGAATACATCTTCTCTGCTGGCGATGTCTTGGAGCAGCCTCAGGGATAAGTTCAATTGCCTTGTAGGGTATGAACAAAGGATCCAATTCGGGAAAGTCGTATTTTTGGGTGTAATGCTGGTGAGTTACCATCAATCTGATATCCAAAAGTTATTTTCGGCTGTACGTAATATCACAAAAAAACGTTCTGGGCTACTTTTTCTCCGATTTGGTCCTGGTCTGCCTATCCATGTGAGAGATGCAGTCTCGGTCTCAACTTTTAAGTCTTTACTGAAGACCCATCTCTTCAGTAGGTCCTATGATTGAGTGTATTCTGGCCTCATTACAAGATTGGCGCCGCCCTGCTGGTCGCCTGTTAAGCAGCTCCCATTGTTCCTGCGTTAGTTGTTGTTTTAGTATGTCTTTCATCAGTTTTTCGTGAGTTTTTTTGCAACAGTTGAAATATAATAGTTCAGGATTAGTTCAGGATTATGGAGTGCTACATTTTTACGAAGGTTTTAGCGGTCCTTTTATCACTGAGGCACTTTTTCTTACGTTTAGCAGCGGCGAATGTTTACAACAGAGCCCAGATCCTGGATTTAGCTCACTCAGAAAATCACATTGTATGAATTTTAAATAATTAATTTGCATTTTATTGCATGACATAAGTATTTGATCACCTACAAACCAGTAAGAATTCCGTCTCTCACAGACCTGATAGTTTTTCTTTAAGAAGCCCTCCTGTTCTCCACTCATTACCTGTATTAACTGCACCTGTTTGAACTCGTTACCTGTATAAAAGACACCTGTCCACACAAATCCATATCTACCCAAGTTTACCAGCACCATCTCCCTCTTGGTTAAATCCATATCTACCCAAGTTTACCAGCACCATCTCCCTCTTGGTTAAATCCATATCTACCCAAGTTACCAGCACCATCTCCCTCTTGGTTAAATCCATATCTACCCAAGTTTACCAGCACCATCTCCCTCTTGGTTAAATCCATATCTACCCAAGTTACCAGCACCATCTCCCTCTTGGTTAAATCCATATCTAACCAAGTTCGGTTTTCAATTTTTATCAAATGCTGCTATCTCTCTCTCTCTCCTTGTATCTCTCTCTCCCTCTCCCTCTCTCTCTCTCTCTCTCTCTCTCTCTCTCTCTCTCTCTCTCTCTCTCTCTTTGTATCTCTCTCTCTCTCTCTCTCTCTCTCTTTGTATCTCTCTCTCTCTCTCCTTGTATCTCTCTCTCCTTGTATCGCTCTCTCCCTCTCTCTCCTTGTATCTCTCTCTCCCTCTCTCCCCTTGTATCTCTCTCTCCCTCTCTCTCTCTCTTTGTCTCTCTCTCTCTCTCTCTCTCCTTGTATCTCTCCCTCTCTCCTGCATGCACCAGCCAAAATGTAGCCCTTTCTCAAACTGACGAACAGCACTGCTGACACCTTCTCAAACTGACAAATAGCATATTGCTGACACCTTCTCAAACTGACAAATAGCATATTGCTGACACCTTCTCAAACTGACGAACAGCACTGCTGACACCTTTGACCTTCTCTTCTGCTTTCTTTTAAAACCATATCACTCTTTTCGTTTTAAAGCATATCACTCTTTAATTTTTAAATATCACTCTTATTTTTAAATAATATTACTATTTTCTTTTTAAAAGCATATCACTCTTTTTGGTTTAAAGCATATCACTCCTTTATTTCAAACATCACTTTTTTTTTTCTCACCCTCGTCAGTGATTGGCTCAGTCACAGAGTTGTCATGCGAGGGCCATGACATCGTAAGCTGTCCCTTTCTGTGCCTGACAGAAAAACTCTGAGCCGAGGGGGGCTTAGAGACAGACATGGGTCCTACAGGCTTAGAGGAGGGCTTAGAGACAGACATGGGTCCTACAGGCTTAGAGGAGGGCTTAGAGACAGACATGGGTCCTACAGGCTTAGAGGAGGGCTTAGAGACAGACATGGGTCCTACAGGCTTAGAGGAGGGCTTAGAGACAGACATGGGTCCTACAGGCTTAGAGGAGGGCTTAGAGACAGACATGGGTCTTACAGGCTAAATTAAGACCCTGCTTTTCTTTCACTCCGTTCCCTCAGAGTTCTACTGCTTCAGAGATGAGACCAGGCGTAGGTCAAAGGTCATGCTCAAAGGGCCAGGCAACGGACCATCAGAAAGGCAAGGTTTTTTGTGATGGCTGAGGCATCTGCAGTTATAAACTCTAGATGAACAGGTTGGTCAATGTGACAGAGCTAAACCTGTCAGGCTAAGCAGACTAATATGCCAATAGAACACAGCACTCTGACCAAGGACCACAACACACCCCACCAACACCACCGGACCCACCCTTAACAGCCAAGTAACAGCCCCAGGGAGGTGACATAGCTACTCAAAGCTAAGCTAGTGAATATTTGCATGGTTACACAAACTGTACAGGTAAGTGAATATTTGCATGGTTACATTAACTGAACAGGTAAATGACAGGAAGAGATACTTTAATAGCTAAATGTGTGTATGATATAATTAGGGGTAATAATAGTAATTCCCTTAAAATACAGTCCTTAGTGCACAGGGTTTAATTAATGTGCACGTATTGCACATTCGATATACTAAAAGCAATGAAAAAAGATACAACTGACAGGATACTAATATGCATTCCTGAGTGAATGCCTACGTAAGTTAGGTCCAAGAATTACTAACAATATTGCACGTGATATATAACAACAACTGTACATGAGTATGTATATACAGACCTGAATGAATAAATAGGTCCTGAGTGAATGAGTGCTGACAGACCAGAGAATATGTACAGCGGGTGAAATAAGTATTGAACACGTCACCATTTTTCTCAGTAAATATATTTCCAAAGGTGCCATTGACATGAACTTTTCACCAGATGTTGGTAACAACCCAAGTAATCCATACATACAGAAACCAAAACAAATAAGTTATGTTATGTGTAATAATGTGAAATGACACAGGGAAAAAGTATTGAACACACTTACTGATATTTATTTAATACTTTGTACAAAAGCCTTTGTTGGTCATGACAGCTTCAAGACGCCTCCTGTATGGAGAAACTAGTCGCATGCATTGCTCTGGTGTGATTTTGGCCCATTCTTCCACACAAACAGTCTTCAAATCTTGAAGGTTCCGTGGGCCTCTTCTATGAATCTTGATCTTCAGTTCTTTCCATAGATTTTCAATGGGATTTAAGTCAGGTGATTGGCTGGGCCATTCTAGCAGCTTTATTTTCTTTCTTTGAAACCAATTGAGAGTTTCCTTGGCTGTGTGTTTGGGATCATTGTCTTGCTGAAATGTCCACCCTCGTTTCATCTTCATCATCCTGGTAGATGGCAGCAGATTTTTGTCAAGAATGTCTCGGTAAATTTGCCCATTCATCCTTCCTTCAATTATGTGAAGTTTGCCAGTACCATTTGCTGAAAAGCAGCCCCACACCATGATGTTCCCACCTCCAAACTTCACTGTTGGTATGGTGTTTTTAGGGTGATGTGCAGTGCCATTTCTCCTCCAAACATGGTGTGTATTATGACATCCAAACAGTTCAATTTTGCTCTCATCTGACCACACTATATTCTCCCAGTATTTCACTGGCTTTTCCAAATGTTGTGCAGAAAACTTTAAACAAGCTTCAACATGCTTTTTTTTCAGCAATGGAGTCTTGCGTGGTGAGCGTGCATACAGGCCATGGCGGTGGAGTGCATTACTTACTGTTTTCTTTGAGACAACAGTACCTGCTAATTGCAGGTCTTTTTGAAGCTCTCCACAAGTGGTCCTTGGCTCTTGGACAACTCTTCTGATTATTCTTTTCACTCCTCTGTCAGAAATCTTGCGAGGAGCACCTGGTCGAGGCAAATTTATGGTGAAATTATTGTCTTTCCACTTCCGTATTATGGCCCCAACAGTGCTCACTGGAACATTCAGAAGCTTAGAAATGCACCTATAACCAATGCCATCATTATGTTTTGCAACAATTAGGTTGCGAAGGTCTTGAGACAGCTCTTTGCTTTTACCCATCATGAGATGTGTCTTGTGTGACACCTTGGCAATGAGACCTTTTTGTAGGCCATCAGTTGGGACTGAACCAGCTGATATTAATTTGCACTGACAGGGGGCTGGATTGCTTTTTAATTACTGATAGTTTTCAGCTGTTGTCTTGGCTTTCCATGCCTTTTTGAACCTCCCTTTCTTCATGTGTTCAATACTTTTTCCCTTTGTCATTTCACATTATTACACATAACTTAATTTCTGAACTTATTTGTTTTTGTTTCTTTGTATGTATGGATTAATTGGGTTGTTACCAACATCTGGTGGAAAGTTCATGTCAATAGCACCTTTGGAAATATATTTACTAAGAAAAATGGTGACGTGTTCAATACATATTTCACCCGCTGTATATACAGACCTGAATGAATAAATAAGTCCTGAGTGAATGAATGATTACAGACCAGAGTTACTCACGGATGGATGCATAATTGTTAAACTAACAATTAAACCAACAGTTCCAGGTCTATGTTGCCGACGGCACGGCACCCCAGTGAGGCATTATATAGTCTAATAGCCGCCGGCAGGAAGGACCTCCTGTGGTATTAGTCCTCATGGTGTGGTATTAGTCCTCATGGTGTGGTATTAGTCCTCATGGTGTGGTATTAGTCCTCATGGTGTGGTATTAGTCCTCATGAAGTGTGTGTATTAGTCATCATGGTGTGATATTAGTCATTATGGAGTGTGTGTATTAGTCCTCATGGTGAGTGTATTGGTCCTCATGGTGAGTGTATTGGTCCTCATGGTGAGAGTGTATTAGTCCTCATGGTGAGAGTGCATTGGTCCTCATGGTGAGAGTGTTTTAGTCCTCATGGTGAGAGTGTATTAGTCCTCATGGTGAGAGTGCATTAGTCCTCATGGTGAGAGTGTATTAGTCCTCATGGTGAGAGTGTATTAGTCCTCATGGTGTGTATTGGGTATTATTGGGCCCGTAACCGAAAGGTTGCTGGATCGAAGCCCTGAGCTGACAAGGCAGTTAACCCACTGTTCCTAGGCTGTCATTGCAAATAAGAATTTGTTTTTAACTGACTTGCCCAGTAAAATAAAGGTTAATTTAAAAATAATACTAATAATTTAGCCTGTCATATTTATCCAACACAATTAGGACAACATACAGAGCCTACTGGGATTTCTCCTGCAGTTCCTCAGCAGGTTGCTGTTGGAATAAAACATGAGCTTTTAGAAACCCATTCATTATGCAACAAACAAAATAGCTATTATTTGTTATTATTTCTCAACTGGTTATTGAAGCCTCCCATTTACTTTAGTCTACAGGTAACAGACAATCAGCGCAACACTGATTGGCTGTTCAGGTTTCAAAAATTGTTTGAAACCTGAATGTTTCACTTCATATTATACAAGTGGTGGTCAAAAATACCCCCACACACACACACACAGCTACACACACACACACACAGCTACACACAGCTACACACACACACACAGCTACACACAGCTACACACACACACACACAGCTACACACAGCTACACACACACACACACAGCTACACACAGCTACACACACACAGCTACACACACACACACACAGCTACACACAGCTACACACACACACACAGCTACACACACACACACACAGCTACACACACACACACACAGCTACACACACACACACACACACACACAGCTACACACACACACACAGCTACACACACACACACAGCTACACACACACACACACACACAGCTACACACACACACACACACAGCTACACACACACACACAGCTACACACACACACACAGCTACACACACACACACACACACACACACACACACACACACACACACACACACACACACACAGCTACACACACACACAGCTACACACACACACAGCTACACACACACACAGCTACACACAGCTACACACAGACTTACTTGTACACATGGGTAGGGTGTTGCTCCACTGTCCGTTGGACTGGCAGTGAGACTCAACTGCCCCCTGTAGGACGTAGCCAGAATTGCACACAAAGCGCACAATATCGTTCAGGTTGAACTGTGTTCCCTGGGTAACGCCAAAGGAAGGGTTGCCTGGGTGACCGCATGTGATCGCTATGGACATAAATAAGACATAAACATGCATCACTATAAATAAAAAACTGTCAACACTACCCCAAAGCCATAACCTATAGATAGACCCTAGACTACAAGCCCCTATAGATAGACCCTAGACTACAAGCCCCTATAGACCCTAGACTACAAGCCCCTATAGATAGACCCTAGACTACAAGCCCCTATAGATAGACCCTAGACTACAAGCCCCTATAGACCCTAGACTACAAGCCCCTATAGACCCTAGACTACAAGCCCCTATAGACCCTAGACTACAAGCCCCTATAGACCCTAGACTACAAGCCCCTATAGACCCTAGACTACAAGCCCCTAGAGACCCTAGACTACAAGCCCCTATAGACCCTAGACTACAAGCCCCTATAGACCCTAGACTACAAGCCCCTATAGGTAGACCCTAGACTACAAGCCCCTATAGATAGACCCTGGACTACAAGCCCCTATAGATAGACCCTAGACTACAAGCCCCTATAGATAGACCCTAGACTACAAGCCCCTATAGATAGACCCTAGACTACAAGCCCCTATAGGTAGACCCTAGACTACAAGCCCCTATAGGTAGACCCTAGACTACAAGCCCCTATAGACCCTAGACTACAAGCCCCTATAGGTAGACCCTAGACTACAAGCCCCTATAGGTAGACCCTAGACCCCATTTGCCTATCAGGAGACACTAGGTTTGGACAATTCTACAAACTTTCCCAGATTTCCTAGGTTAAGTCCCTGCTTATTCCCTCCTAATTCTGAAAACATTCCAACCGGGATATTTTGGGAGAAAGTTACCAGAATTGTTCAACCCATCTCAAGCCACTATCCCTGGGTACTTACGGACACAGACAGGGGTGCGTCCGGACCAGCGGTGGTCCTGTTCACAGATGCGTACGGACAACCCGATGAGTCTGAATCCTGGGTTACACTGGTAGACCACACTACCTCTGTAGCTGTAGTTCTCTCCTATGATCTGACCATTCACTATAGGCTCTGGGGTTCCACAGTGACCCGCTACGGAGGAGGAACAGAACAGAGAGAGACAGAGAAACACAGTCACATATGCATACAGGGATATAGTCTGTTTGTCATAAACAGGTCCTAAATATAGCCACGTAAAACACAATGGTTGACCAAACACTATGATCTGGTTCTGGTTCTGGTCCTAAATATAGCCACGTAAAACACAATGGTTGACCAAACACTATGATCTGGTTCTGGTTCTGGTCCTAAATATAGCCACGTAAAACACAATGGTTGACCAAACACTATGATCTGGTTCTGGTTCTGGTCCTAAATATAGCCACGTAAAACACAATGGTTGACCAAACACTATGATCTGGTTCTGGTTCTGGTCCTAAATATAGCCACGTAAAACACAATGGTTGACCAAACACTATGATCTGGTTCTGGTTCTGGTCCTAAATATAGCCACGTAAAGCACAATGGTTGACCAAACACTATGATCTGGTTCTGGTTCTGGTCCTAAATATAGCCACGTAAAACACAATGGTTGACCAAACACTATGATCTGGTTCTGGTTCTGGTCCTAAATATAGCCACGTAAAACACAATGGTTGACCAAACACTATGATCTGGTTCTGGTTCTGGTCCTAAATATAGCCACGTAAAGCACAATGGTTGACCAAACACTATGATCTGGTTCTGGTTCTGGTCCTAAATATAGCCACGTAAAACACAATGGTTGACCAAACACTATGATCTGGTTCTGGTTCTGGTCCTAAATATAGCCACGTAAAACACAATGGTTGACCAAACACTATGATCTGGTATAGTGATTTCTTCGTGAAAATAGCTTGATTAACTCAATGTTCCGAGTAGTTGAAATACAAAATGGGATTGAACTGGTTAAATCTGGTTGTAACTATCTCTAGCTGGTTCTGGTTCTCTTACCGAGACACTGGACCTGAGATCCACTCCAGAGGCCATTGGACATGCACTCTCTGACCCGGGACCCCACCAGAGTATAGCCTGTGTTACAGGAGAAGATGGCTGTCGCTCCAAACACCGTCAGAGTCCCGATCATATTCCCATTCGGAGGAGTGCCCAGGTCCCCACAGGAAATTACTGAGCAGGAGAGGAGAGGAGAGGAGAGGAGAGGAGAGGACTCTATTACTTATTCATCCTAACATACAAACACAACACATTCATATGTTCAACTTGGTTTATT
>CM042395.1:31312576-31457576 GCA_023634145.1 Thymallus thymallus | reverse complement strand
TGGGATCCTAAATGAGATGCTCAAATTCACTAGTGAAAAATATCAATTAGCTATATTAAAATTGTTTAACTTGATCCTGAGTGTAGGTTACTTCCCTGACATCTGGAACCAAGGACTCATAACACCAATCTTTAAAAACGGAGACAAATCTGACCCTAACAATTACAGAGGGATTTGTGTGAACAGTAACCTGGGGAAGGTTTTCTGTAGTATTATAAATGTAAGAGTCCTAAACTTCCTTAATAAGCACAATATCCTGAGTAAAAGCCAAATTGGATTTATACCAAAACATAGAACAACAGATCATATTTACACCCTACACACCCTAATAGATAAACACGTCCACAAAAATAAGACAAAACTCTATACTTGCTTTATTGACTTCCAAAAAGCATTTGATTCTATCTGGCATACAGGACTGTTCTACAAAGTCATTGAAAGTGGTGTAGGGGGTAAAACATATGACATTATAAAATCAATGTATACAGGCAACATGTGTAGCATAAAAATTGGCAAGAAACAAACTGAATCATTTAACCAGGGGCGGGGCCTCCGCCAGGGTTGCAATCTCAGCCCTGTGCTATTTAACATTTACATCAATGAATTGGCCAATATTCTAGAGAAGTCCTCAGCCCCTGGTGTTAGTCTCCACAATTCGGAAGTTAGATGCCTGCTCTTTGCAGATGACCTTTGCACACAATACAACTATTTAGGTTTAAAAATAAGTTCGACTGGACACCTAAATAATGCAGTGAATGAACTGAGAGACAAAGCACGCAGGGCATTCTACGCCATTAAAAAACAAATCCAAATTGAAATACCTATTACAATTTGGCAAAAACTAATTAAATGTGTGATTGAACCAATCACACTCTATGGCAGCGAGGTGTGGGGTCCACTTACAAAACAAGATTTTACCCACTGGGACAAACATCCCATTGAGACCTTGCACGCGGAACTTTGTAAGATTCTCCTACATGTCCAGAGGAAAACTACAAACAATGCATGCAGGGCAGAATTAGGCCGATATCCACTAATATTAAAAACTCAAAAAAGAGCAATTAAGTTTTGGAAACACCTAAAACACAGTGACCCCCTCTCATATCATTACCAAGCCCTGCAATACCAAGAGTTGAGCAAAGATAAGAGTCCCTTCATCCAACTGGTCCGGGGGCTGAGTTCACAAACTTGTTCCACTAACACACTGAAGCCTCAGGACCAGAACATCCAATCAATAAGAATTAACCAAATTACAAAACATCTAAAACAAAACTACATTACCTATTGGAAAACACAAACACAAGCACAAAGCAAAATGCAGTGCTATTTGGCCCTAAATCGACAGTACACCATGGCAAACTATCTGACCATGGTGACTGATCAAAACCTCAGGAAAACCTTGACAAAGTACAGGCTCAGCGAGCACAGCCTTGCTATTGAGAAGGGTAGACACAGGAAAACCTGGCTCCCTGTAGAGGAAAGGCTGTGCAACCACTGCACCACAGCAGAACCAGAGACAGAGCTGCATTTCCTGACCAAATGTCAAAAATATAAAACTATCAGAGAGAGTCACTTCCCCAAATTTGAACAAGTAGTCCGGGGCTTTGAGGACCTCTCTGAAATAGAAAGGCTGCCGATCCTTTTGGGGGAAGACATGGACAGCTGTGCGCTGGCAGCATGCTATGTTGCTGCCTGCCACAAGTTGAGGGACAGTGCCTGACATATTTAATGCATTTTTTTTTATTTTTTCCTGTTGTTATTTGTTCTTTGATGTAATTATATTTAAAAAAAAAATATATATATATGTGTGTATGTATGTATGTATATATGTGTATATATATGTATGTGCGTGTGTATATGTATGTATATATATATATATAAAATAGAAAAAAAAATATATTGATGTATGATACTTTGGCAATATGTACATTGTTGCGTCATGCCAATAAAGTGAATTGAATTGAATTGAATTGAGAGAGACAGAGAGAGAGACAGAGAGACAGAGAGAGAGACAGAGAGAGAGAGACAGAGAGAGAGAGAGAGAGAGACAGAGAGAGAGAGACAGAGAGACAGAGAGAGAGAGACAGAGAGACAGAGAGAGAGAGAGAGACGGAGAGAGAGAGACGGAGAGAGAGAGACGGAGAGAGAGAGACGGAGAGAGAGAGAGACAGAGAGAGACAGAGAGAGAGAGAGACAGAGACAGAGAGAGAGACAGAGAGAGACAGAGAGAGAGACAGAGAGAGAGAGAGAGACAGAGAGAGACAGAGAGAGACAGAGAGACAGAGAGAGAGACAGAGAGAGAGACAGAGAGAGAGACAGAGAGAGAGACAGAGAGAGAGACAGAGAGAGAGAGACAGAGAGAGAGACAGAGAGACAGAGAGAGAGAGACAGAGAGAGAGAGAGAGAGAGACAGAGAGAGAGAGACAGAGAGACAGAGAGAGAGAGAGAGACGGAGAGAGAGAGACGGAGAGAGAGAGAGACAGAGAGAGAGACAGAGAGAGAGAGACAGAGACGGAGAGAGAGAGAGACAGAGACAGAGAGAGAGAGAGACAGACAGAGAGAGAGACAGAGAGAGAGACAGAGAGACAGACAGAGAGAGAGAGACGGAGAGAGAGAGACGGAGAGAGAGAGAGACAGACAGAGAGAGAGAGAGACAGAGGAGAGACAGAGAGAGAGACAGAGAGAGAGAGACGGAGAGAGAGAGACAGAGAGACAGAGAGAGAGACAGAGAGAGAGACAGAGAGAGAGACAGAGAGAGAGACAGAGAGAGAGACAGAGAGAGAGAGACAGAGAGAGATTTTTTTTTTGATTTTTGAAAAAACATTTATTACAGAAATATTTAAAAATATGAAAACATTAAAATGTAAATCACATCATATTTATAGAAAATGTGAAAAGTTAATTTCATTGTCCATAACAGAACACAATGCCCCTCTATGACACCATATATTTTCAAACACTTCTAAACAGTTAGTAGCTTTATAAAAATAAAAATCAATTAGCAGTCTAGATTTAATCATAGCTGCAAACATCATTACAACATTATAATCACCTTTTTGTTCGATTTTTTTCTTTCTGCTAACATAGATTGCCATTTTTGCTTTTCCTACAATAAAATTTATCAATTGGCATTCATATTGTCTTCTTCGAGTATATTTAAAACCAAAAATAAAAACTGGTACAGTAAATTTTTCATCAAAATAAATGAAAATATCCTTCAACAAGTCAAATAAAGGCTTAAGTCTTGAGCAGTACATAAACACATGAAAAACTGTTTCTCTTTGAGAACAAAAAGGGCACTTTTGACTAACATTTGGATTTAAAATAGAAATAAAAGAATTAACAGCAATTATACCATGTATAATTCTCCACTGTAAGTCTCCAATTCTTTTTGTTAATGGTGGCTTGTAAAGTGCCCTCCACTCTGGTTTTACATCTTTATCAACTTCAAAAATGGTGCGCCAAGGTGAATCAACTCTTTCATGTAAACCTTTTTTGTTGAAAACTTTTACACAAGCATTGTAAAAAACTTTTCCCCTAACTTCATATAAATCCATATCTGATACATTTTCCAAAAAAACTCCAGAATATTCCCCTATATTTGGGGATAAAAAACACTTTGGAAAGGCATCTTTATCACTAGGCACAAGTTTCTTAGCAAAACAATTTTCAAGCATGTTCAACTCTTTTACTGTGAATACAGATTGCAAATTCTGAAGAAATTTTTCAACAATTCGAACTGATTTAATACCTAATGAGGCAGCCACATTTTCCACATTTTTAAAACAGGGTCCAGTCACATTAATTAAACGCCTCAGTGTTATGATCTTTGATTTAATAAAAACACCATTTAATAGTCCACATGTATCTGAAATATCCAGACGAGCACCATAAATCATGGGTTCTTCCAGTAACCAAAAAAGAGAATCTGTACTCTCAGTTCTTTTCACTTTAAAAAGGTCCCATATTTTAAACAGATTTCTATAAAAAACAGGAAGCTTCGATGTGTTGATTCTTTTTGGATCCATCAAAAATAAATGTTTACTTAAGCAGAGTTCATCAACGGATTTAAGTATAGCACAGGCCACTGACTTCCAAGCCAAGTTCTCTGAGCTGGTAAGCAAGCGTTGTATGAATTGTAGCCGAAAGGCCGCAGTCCTGCTTTGTACATGTATAAGTCCTTGACCCCCTTCTTCTTTTTTTAAATACAAGATGTTGTGCGGTATCCAGTGTAACTTGTCCCAAAAAAAGTCCAATAAAACAGACTGGATTTTTCCAAGTAAATAAGCCGGTGGGTCAATGCAGGCCATCCGGTGCCACAAAGAGGAAGCCACCAAATTATTAATCACCAAAGTACGTCCTCTGTATGATAAATTTGGTACAAGCCATTTCCATTTTTCAAGTCGGCACTTAAGCTTTTCAACAGTTCCAATCCATTTTTTTTGAGCTATTGTTTCATTACCTAAATATACTCCCAAATATCTCAAACCATCTCTTGTCCAACATAAACCATCTGGAAGATTTGGTGGTACTCTACTTTTCCACTCTCCCGTTAAAACTGCCTCACTTTTATTCCAATTCATTCTTGCAGAAGAAATTAATCCAAAATCTTTTAATGTCTTTAGTAATAAATCTATATCATTTTGTTTATTAATCATTACCATGACATCATCTGCACACGCAGACAGACACAAAGTCGTCTTACAATTTTGTAGAGTCACTCCTTCTAGAACTCTCCTTAAAACACTTAAAAGTGGTTCTATCGCGAGGGTATATAATAACCCTGACAGTGAACAACCTTGTCTTACCCCACGACACACTTTAAAAGGAGCACATAAGCCACCATTAATCTTCAGAATACTCTCAATATCACAATATAAGACTTTAACGTAAGCCAAAAATTCCGAATTAAAACCAAAAGCCTGAAGTCTTCCACAAATAATTGTGTTCTACACGATCAAAGGCTTTTTCTTGATCTAAGGAAATCAAGCCTATGTCAAGACCAAACATTTTAGATACGTCAAACAAATCTCTAATTAAATGAATGTTATCAAAAATTGACCTACCAGGCACACAATACGACTGGTCAGGATGAATGACTTCATCTAAAACTTCACCCAAACGGGTAGCTAGTACTTTAGATAACAGTTTATAATCACAACACAATAAGGACACGGGCCTCCAATTTTTTATATCACTTAAATTACCTTTCTTAGGTAAAAGGGTCAACACCGCTCTTCTACAACTTATTGGCAATAATCCTTTGGTTAAACTGTCATTAAGAACTACTAACAAATCTTCTCCGATAACAGACCAAAAACTTTTGTAAAACTCAACCGGGATTCCATCTATCCCAGGAACTTTACCATTATCCATGCTTTGAAGAGCTTTAAACAATTCTTCCAAGCCAATAGGCTTTGAAAGTGTTATATTCGCTTTTTTTGAAATATTTGGTAAATTTCCAAAAAAAACCTTCTCTAGGTCTTTATCTTCTTTATATTCAGACTTGTAAAGTTTTTCATAAAAACTGACTGCTCTTTCTCTTATTTCCTTAGAGTCTGACAACAAGGATCCAGACTCAGAAAGTAACGAATGGATAAAACGTTTCTGGCCATTCTTTTTTTCTAAACCGGAAAAATATTTTGACGGTACATTTTTTTTTTTTTTTTTTTTTTATTTCACCTTTATTTAACCAGGTAGGTCAGTTGAGAACAAGTTCTCATTTGCAACTGCGACCTGGCCAAGACAAAGCAAAGCAGTGCGACAAATAACAACACAGAGTTACACATTAAACAAACAGTCAAAAAAACACAATAGAAAATCTATAAACAGAGTGCAAAATGTAGTGCAAAAATGCAGTAAGGTTGGGAGGTAGGACAATAAATAGACTATAGAGTAGAAATAAATTACAGAATTATCATCATTAACACAGGAATGAAGGATGTGCAAATTATGATGTGCAAAATAGAGATACTGGAGTGCAAGATTAGTGAAAAATAAACAAAAATAAATATGGGGATGAGGTAGTAGTGTGGGCTATTTACAGAAGGGCTATATACAGGTGCAGCGATCGATAAGCAGCTTTGACAGCTGATGCTTAAAGGTATTGAGGGAGATAGGAACCTCTAGCTTCAATGATTTTTGCAATTCGTTCCAGTCATTGGCAGCAGCGAACTGGAAGGAATGGCGGCCAAAGGAGGTGTTGGCTTTGGGGGTGACCAGTGAGATATACCTGCTGGAGCGCATGCTACGGGTGGGTGTTGCTATGGTGACCAGTGAGCTGAGATAGGGCGGGGATTTACCTAATAAAGACTTATAGATGACCTGGAGCCAGTGGGTTTGGCGACGAATGTATAGTGAAGGCCAGCCAACGAGAGCATACAGGTCGCAGTGGTGGGTAGTGTAAGGGGCTTTGGTGACAAAACGGATGGCACTATGATAGACTACATCCAATTTGCTAAGTAGAGTGTTGGAGGCTAGTTTGTAAATGACATCGCCAAAATCAAGGATCGGTAGGATAGTCAGTTTTACAAGGGCATGTTTGGCAGCATGAGTGAAGGAGGCTCTGTTGCGAAATAGGAAGCCAATTCTGGATTTAATTTTGGATTGGAGATGGTTGATGTGAGTCTGGAAGTTGAGTTTATAGTCTAACCAGATGCCTAGGTATTTGTAGGTGTCCACGTATTCTAATTCGGATCCGTCGAGAGTAGTGATGATAGTCCGGTGGGCGGGTGCTGGCATTGTTCGATAGAAAAGCATGCACTTAGTTTTACTAGCGTTTAAGAGCAGTTGTAGGCCACGGAAGGAGTGTTGTATGGCATTGAAGCTTGATTGAAGGTTAGTAAACACAGTATCCAAAGAGGGTCCAGTTGTATACAGAATGGTGTCATCTGCGTAGAGATGGATGAGAGAGTCACCAGCAGCGAGAGCAATATCGTTGATATATATAGAGAAAAGGGTTGGCCCAAGAATTGAACCCTGTGGCACCCCCATAGAGACTGCCAGAGGATCGGACAATAGGCCCTCCGATTTGACACACTGAACTCTGTCTGCAAAGTAGTTAGAGAACATCCATCTGTTCTACGGTTTTAAAACGCGATCTGACCAGTGCCCCCTGTGCCTTCATCCCTTGTAGGTCAGATAAAGCAGTTTTCTTTAAAAAAAAGAGAATCAATATATGCTTGATTTCCACTTAATTGTGCCATATATTGAAAATTCAAAATTTCAGTTTCTAAAACTCTTATAGACTTAACTGTCTCCTGTGTGATATTGTGAGTATACTGTTGACAAAAAACCTTAATTTGAGTCTTGCCAAAATCCCACCAACTCTGCAGAGAAGAAAAAGAAACCTTTTCATTCTTGAAATTTTCCCCAAAAAAATGCAAAAGTCTCTTTAAAAAAAGCATCATTTATCAGAGCAGTGTTAAAGTGCCAATATGCACTCCTTGGTGAGACAGAATTGAAGAAAACACTGCAAATAACTAAACTGTGGTCTGAAAAACCAACTGGATTTATTATACAACTCTTAAAAACACTGTGATTGTGATTGAAACTGTAAAATCTATCTAGTCTTGCTAAAGACAATAGATTTTCATGGGCATGAGCCCATGTATATTGCCTTAAATTTCCATTTAGACTTCTCCAGACATCACATAGGTAATTTCTTTCAATTATTTCACAAAGACGCTTGCGAGAAGGCATATGTGGTTCTATATGGTTGCGATCAATATTTTGTTCAACACAATTAAAATCTCCACCAAGAAATAAATATTCTTCGCTATTGCATTTGTCTAGAGTTGAGCATAAAATATCTAAAAAAGCCACTCTCTCTATTGGAAAAGTGGGGGCATATACACAAATAAAAACCAGAACATATTTTTCAAAAAGGGCTTGAATTTTTAGAAGTCTACCCTTCACTATTTCCTCCATCTCAAAAGAGCATGGAGTAAAATTCTTTGCAAACAAGATGGCAACTCCTCCACTACGTGAAGTTTTATGACTTAGAAATATATGACCATTCCATTCTTTTGTCCAATCTGTAACATTTGTATAATCACTGTGTGTTTCTTGTAAAAAAAGAACATCAAGTTGTTTTTGTCTCATTGTTTCATACACTTGCATTCTCTTTACATCATCTCTGGCTCCGTTCACATTTAAAGATGCTATACGGATATCTGCCATGTGTAAAGAAAAAAAGGAAACAAAAAAAATTAAGCCATACAGAAACACACAGCCACTCAAGATAAAAGAGTTATGCCACTTTGTCATCATTCTTATTCAGCTGATTTGGGATTTTTGAAACAATTTTTTTCAGTCGATATACTTCTTTATCCAGAAAGCAATCTTCACTCATTAGATTCTTAGTGCTTTCTGCAAACCGTTTCAGGTCTGGGAAAAAAATCAGCAACCTGTACTCCTCTCTGATTTTTTGTCACTTTTAAAAACTTCTTAATTTCTTCAGCACTGTAATCATTACATATCCATTCACTTTGTGAGCAACTTGAAGCACTAGAATCAGACAATTCACTTTCACTTTCAATATTATCTGTATCATTCTTCTGTTCTTTTCTTGCTTGTTTTGATTCTTCTTCTCTGTCTTTCTTTTTCCTTTTTAGAGGAGTTTTGAAGACAGCTTGATCCATGTCTACTTCACACAAATTAACATTGTCTGATAAAGACTCTATATCAGCCAAACAGGTCATTGAACTGTTCTGTGTGTCCATCAATTCCTCTATCACAGCAGCTTCTTTTAGCAAGCTCACATTTGACTCTGTTTGATCTTTATCAGTCAATACATTATCTTCCATGATTTCAATCATGGTTTGAACAGTTTCAACTGTTTGTTCACAAGGCACTTTGTTAGTTGTGCCCTTGACACTCTGTGCTGAATTCACAGGTACTGGCACAGATGTTCCAGCAGCGCTTTCCACGTCTTGCACCACCCTCTCATCTATTGTGTTTTGCCTTGTGCGTGTACCCCCATTTTCGGGACAAGCACGAGCCAAATGCCCGGTTTTTCCACATCCGAAACACTTCATTATATCAGTGGATACATAGACAGTATAGTCAAAATCATCAACTCTGAATTTCAGATTTAAATTCAGTTCTGTTCTGTTCTCACTCAAAATCATATAAGTGAATCTCCTAAAATACACTACATGTTTGATCGATTCCAATTTACTCCCGAACGCGATCTTTTTCACAGGAGCAACTAACTTTCCGAAACGTGACAATTCTTTAACCAAAGCTTCATCTTTGATAAAAGGTGGGATGTTTGACAGGATAACTTTTCTGGCAGGAGTTGAAAGAGAAAGCACAGGTGTAAAAAGGCCACCAATTACAACTCCTCTTTCTACAACATTATTGGCATTTTCTACAGTGTTCAAAAAACAAACAACCGCGTTGCTCATCCTTATCGCTGTTAGAATGCTCTTATGTCCAACAACCTCTCCGACAGCTGAGATACAATCTTCCACACTTGCAGCGGCCACTACTTTAACCCCGTGGCGCCGCGTTAATAAACCCAGCGAGTCAACACCTTGGGCCGCCATGCCCTCGGCGATACACTGGTAACCAACGGCCAAAAAAACACTATTTTGTTTTATCTACTCAATACAGATTAAACGTCAAAATTAGCGATATTCAACCAAGAAAAAGTTGCCACAGCGGGCAGAAAACTCAGTCAAACTTACCACACGCTCTCCACGCTCACTCAACAAACGCTCACGCACAAGAGAGAGAGAGACAGAGAGAGAGAGAGAGACAGAGAGAGAGAGAGAGAGAGAGAGAGAGAGAGAGAGAGAGAGAGAGAGAGAGAGAGAGACAGAGAGAGAGAGAGAGACAGAGAGAGAGAGAGAGAGAGAGAGAGAGAGAGAGAGAGAGAGAGAGAGAGAGAGACATCGTGGCATTTGTGTCAACAGCAACTTGGGCAAACTTTTCTGTGCCATCATAAACAGCAGATTACTGAACTATCTTAACGAACACAATGTCCTGAACAAAAGCCAAATTGGATTCCTACCAAACAATGGAACATCAGACCACATTTACACCCTTCACACCCTCATTGACAAACATGTGAATCAAAATAAAACAAAAATGTTCTCCTGTTTTGTAGATTTCCAGAAGGCATTTGACTCAATTTGGCATGAAGGAATACTACTCAAATTAATTGAAAGTGGTGTCGGTGGACTAACATATGATATAATTAAATCAATGTATAAAAATAACAAGTGCGCAGTCAAAATCGGAGAAAAACAAACAGACTACTTTACCCAGAGACGTGGAGTTAAACAAGGAAACAACCTAAGCTCAAGCCTGTTTAACATCTATATTAATGAACTGACAAAAATGCTTGAACAATCAACAGCCCCTGGACTGACCCTTAAAGATATAAAAATAAAATGTCTCCTATATGCAGATGATCTGGTACTACTATCACCAACAAAAGAAGGCCTACAACAACATTCTGCCAGAACTGGGCGCTGACAGTAAACCTAGAAAAAACCTAAATTATGATATTCCAAGAAAACAAATACACCTTCCTATTAGGCTCCACACACCTACACCTACACATATTTAGGACTAAAAATAAGCTCCACAGGACATTTCAACTTGGCTGTGAATGAACTGAGAGACAAGGCAAGAAGAGCTTTTTATGCCATTAAAAGAAACATCAAATTAGACATACCAATTAGGATCTGGCTCAAAATATTCAAATCAATAATTGAACCAATTGCATTATATGGCAGTGAAGTGTGGGGCCCACTTACCAAACAAGAATTTGAAAAATGGGACAAACATCCAATTGAAACCCTGCATGCGGAACTTTGTAAGAATATCCTCAGAGTCCAGAGAAAAACTACAAACAACGCATGCAGGGCAGAATTAGGCCAATTTCCCCTTTTAATTAATATCCAAAAACGAGCCACCACATTCTATAACCATTTAAAAATAAGCGACCCCAACTCTTACCACCACAAAGCCCTCCAATACCAAGAGGTGACCATAGAAAAGAGTCCCCTTAGTCAGCTGATCCTGAGACTAAACTCACAAACCAACAGTAACCCAACAAAGCCTCAGGACAGCACTCAGAAAATCTGGCCCAACCAAATTATCAAAAAACAAAAAGAAAATTACATGACCTATTGGAAAGACACCACAAAAAATCAAAGTAAACTTCAATGCTATTTGGCACTAAACAGACAGTACACAGTGGCAAACTATCTGACCACTGTGACTGATAGAAAACTGAGGAAAACATTGACTATGTACAGACTCAGAGAGCACAGCCTGGCTATAGAGACCGGTCGTCGCAGACAGATCTGGCAACCCAGAGATGCCAGGTTGTGTTTACTCTGCCCACAAAACGCAGTTGAAACGGAAACACACTTTCTCCTAAAATGTGATAATTATGCAGACATACGGGCAACTTTCTTTCCCCAAATTCAAAATAGAAATAAAGAATTTGAAACAGGAACAGATGATGAAAAATTACAATGCCTATTGGGTGAAAAGGTCCATTGTGCCATTTATGGTGCAAAATATGTTGCATTATGCCACACCCGTAGGGACAACCAGTTGACCCAACTACAACCAATAATCCCATAAGGACAACCAGTTGACCCAACTACAACCAATAACCTCCCAACAAACTTACACACACACAAAACACACACATACAATTATTTTGAATATGTTTGGTTGTGTATGTGATAATTAATATGTAATGAATCTATATTTTTGTTGTTGTTGTTAATAATAATATGAACGTTCTTTTTATTGTTACATTGTAAAGTGTTTTGGCAATATTGTTAAGTTGTAACTTTCATGCCAATAAAGCCGAATTTGAATTTGAATTTGAGAGAGAGAGAGAGAGAGAGAGAGAGAGAGAGAGGGAGAGAGAGAGAGAGAGAGAGAGAGACAGAGAGAGAGAGAGACAGAGAGAGAGGGAGAGAGAGACAGAGAGAGAGAGACAGAGAGAGACAGAGAGAGAGAGACAGAGAGAGAGAGAGAGAGAGAGGGAGAGAGAGGGAGAGAGAGAGAGAGAGAGAGAGAGAGAGAGAGAGAGAGAGAGAAAGAGAGAGAGAGTGAGACAGAGAGACAGAAAGAGAGACAGAGAGAGAGAGAGAGAGAGAGAGAGAGAGACAGAGAGACAGAGAGAGGGAGAGACAGAGACCAAAACAAATAAGTTCAGAAATTAAGTTATGTGTAATAATGTGAAATGAAACAGGGAAAAAGTATTGAACACATGAAGAAAGGGAGGTTCAAAAAGGCATGGAAAGCCAAGACAACAGCTGAAAACTATCAGTAATTAAAAAGCAATCCAGCCCCGTCAGTGCAAATTAATATCAGCTGGTTCAGTCCCAACTGATGGCCTACAAAAAGGTCTCATTGCCAAGGTGTCACACAAGACACATCTCATGATGGGTAAAAGCAAAGAGCTGTCTCAAGACATTCGCAACCTAATTGTTGCAAAACATAATGATGGCATTGGTTATAGGTGCATTTCTAAGCTTCTGAATGTTCCAGTGAGCACTGTTGGGGCCATAATACGGAAGTGGAAAGACAATCATTTCACCATAAATTTGCCTCGACCAGGTGCTCCTCGCAAGATTTCTGACAGAGGAGTGAAAAGAATAATCAGAAGAGTTGTCCAAGAGCCAAGGACCACTTGTGGAGAGCTTCAAAAAGACCTGCAATTAGCAGGTACTATTGTCTCAAAGAAAACAGTAAGTAATGCACTCCACCGCCATGGCCTGCTGCCATCTACCAGGATGATGAAGATGAAACGAGGGTGGACATTTCAGCAAGACAATGATCCCAAACACACAGCCAAGGAAACTCTCAATTGGTTTCAAAGAAAGAAAATAAAGCTGCTAGAATGGCCCAGCCAATCACCTGACTTAAATCCCATTGAAAATCTATGGAAAGAACTGAAGATCAAGATTCATAGAAGAGGCCCACGGAACCTTCAAGATTTGAAGACTGTTTGTGTGGAAGAATGGGCCAAAAACACACCAGAGCAATGCATGCGACTAGTTTCTCCATACAGGAGGCGTCTTGAAGCTGTCATTACCAACAAAGGCTTTTGTACAAAGTATTAAATAAATATCAGTAAGTGTGTTCCATACTTTTTCCCTGTGTCATTTCACATTATTACACATAACTTAATTTCTGAACTTATTTGTTTTGGTTTTGTTGTATGTATCAATAGCACCTTTGGAAATATATTTACTGAGAAGAATTGTGACGTGTTCAATGCTTATTTCACCCGCTGTATATTCCCCCACTAGAATCCCCATACTTTAATGAAGACAGCTTCTCCATCCTGGAGGGGGAAATCAATCATTTCCAGGAACGGGTCACAACTCCTGCATCTGTCAGTCTGTACGTACATAGTCAATGGTAGGCTTCGAGGGGACTTGTACGATAGGTACATCTATATGTAGCTCATGTCTTGGCAGTAGTACAGTAGACTACTTTATCACTGACCTCAACCCAGAGTCTCTCAGAGCGTTCAGTCAGTCCACTGATGCCCCTATCAGATCACAGAGTCTCTCAGAGCGTTCAGTCAGTCCACTGATGCCCCTATCAGATCACAGAGTCTCTCAGAGCATTCAGTCAGTCCACTGATGCCCCTATCAGATCACAGAGTCTCTCAGAGCGTTCAGTCAGTCCACTGACACCCCTATCAGATCACAGAGTCTCTCAGAGCGTTCAGTCAGTCCACTGACACCCCTATCAGATCACAGCAGAATCACACTCTACTTGAACAGAGATATGCTCAATCATGAGGCATCAAAACCAAAATAACGTTGGCAGTAGAAAACCTCAACAGTATATTTAACCTCTCAGCTTCACATCAGATATAAACATGTAAAACAGAAAACCTGAGAAAATAAACAACAATGACAAATGGTTTGATGAAGAATAAAAAACCTAAGAAATAAATTGAGAAACCTGTCCAACCAGAAACATAGAGACTATATCTACGCCATCACTATGGTGAATCATTAAAACAATACAGAAATACACCTTCACTATGGTGAATCACTAAAACAATACAGAAATACACCTTCACTATGGTGAATCACTAAAACAATACAGAAATACACCTTCACTATGGTGAATCACTAAAACAATACAGAAATACACCTTCACTATGGTGAATCACTAAAACAATACAGAACTACACCTTCACTATGGTGAATCACTAAAACAATACAGAACTACACCTTCACTATGGTGAATCACTAAAACAATACAGAACTACACCTTCACTATGGTGAATCACTAAAACAATACAGAAATACACCTTCACTATGGTGAATCACTAAAACAATACAGAAATACACCTTCACTATGGTGAATCACTAAAACAATACAGAAATACACCTTCACTATGGTGAATCACTAAAACAATACAGAAATACACCTTCACTATGGTGAATCACTAAAACAATACAGAAATACACCTTCACTATGGTGAATCACTAAAACAATACAGAAAATACAGTCAGAAATCAGCTCAATGTAATTGAAGAATCCAGAGACTTTAACCACTTCTGGGAAAATTGGAAAACACTAAACAGACAACAACATGAAGAGTTATCTATCCACAACAGAGATGTCTGGATAAACCACTTCTCACATATTTTGGCTCTATAACAAAGAACAAAGAGCAAAAACATATACATGATCAAATGCAGATCCTAGAATCAACTATTAAAGACCAGAACCCACTGGATTCTCCAATTACATTGAATGAACTACAGGACAAAATAAAACCCCTCCAACCCATAAAGGCCTGTGGTGTTGATGGTATCCTCAATGAAATGATAAAATATACAGACAGCTCTACTAGACCCAGTACAACACTACTAAACACACACAGAGAGAGAGAGAGATGTAGGTGTCAAGGGAGAGAAGGGTGGAAGTGAGGGAACTATACCTATACACTATACTATCCCACTATACTAAATGCCATCCAGTCTGTCACTATACCTATATACTATACTATACTATCCCACTATACTAAATGCCATCCAGTCTGTCACTATACCTATACACTATACTATACTATCCCACTATACTAAATGCCATCCAGTCTGTCACTATACCTATACACTATACTATACTATCCCACTATACTAAATGCCATCCAGTCTGTCACTATACCTATACACTATACTATACTATCCCACTATACTAAATGCCATCCAGTCTGTCACTATACCTATACACTATACTATCCCACTATACTAAATGCCATCCAGTCTGTCACTATACCTATACTATCCCACTATACTAAATGCCATCCAGTCTGTCACTATACCTATACACTATACTATACTATCCCACTATACTAAATCCACCTTGAAAGAACAATGACGACGACAGAAGAACCAACAGAAGAACTTCTGACCAGGGAGAGGGAGAGAGAGAGAGGCAGGAAGAGAGAGAGAGGCAGGAAGAGAGAGAGAGGCAGGGAGGGAGAGAGGCAGGGAGAGAGGCAGTAAGAGAGAGAGAGGCAGGGAGAGAGGCAGGGAGGGAGAGAGAGGCAGGGCGGGAGAGAGAGGCAGGGCGGGAGAGAGAGGCAGGGCGGGAGAGAGGCAGTGAGGGAGAGAGAGGCAGGGAGAGAGGTAGGGAGGGAGAGAGAGGCAGGGAGAGAGAGAGGCAGGGAGAGAGAGAGAGGCAGGGAGGGAGAGAGAGGCAGGGAGAGAGAGAGAGGCAGGGAGAGAGAGGCAGGGAGAGAGAGGCGGAGAGAGGCAGGGAGAGAGGCAGGGAGAGAGGCAGGGAGGGAGAGAGAGGCAGGGAGAGAGAGAGAGGCAGGGAGGACTCCGGTGAGAGAGGGATGGGGGAGGGAGAGAGGGAGAGAGGCAGGGAGGAGTCCATGAGAGAGGGATGGGGGAGGGAGAGAGGCAGGGAGGAGTCCGGTGAGAGAGGGATGGGGGAGGGAGAGAGTGAGAGAGGCAGGGAGGAGTCCGTGAGAGAAGAACGCTGGTGGGAGGATTAGTCAATCTGCCTGTGTAGTGTTGATAGGTAAACAGAGGGAGCTTTTTAAATATTGATGAAGTAATAACTCATCCAAAGTAATGCAGGTGTCTTATACCAACACATCCTTCATCTTAGAAGGGAAATACAACAGAATCATTTCCCAGATGTAGAGTTTGAGTGGAGCTTTGGAACTATTATCGACACGGGATTGCATTGTGGTCTTAACACAACCTCTATAACACCTTGACACTGTATATATGTGGATAACATCTATTTGTCAGTCAATGTTTGCATAGTCTGTTTGTTTAGACACTTTGAAGTTTATTTTACACCTCATAGGCATCTTATCACACACGCAAACGCAATCCTCACACACAGACACTCCACACACACCCCACAACCCTCCTGGACTCACCTGAGTATCGTATGCGGAAGCCTTTGTGGCTGGTGGTGTGGTCGAAGGACCAGTGGAGGTAGACCTTGTTGTTAGAGCTGGTTATGCTGAGAGGAGAAGAGTAGTTACCACTCAAAGTGACCAGGAGAGGACTCTGTCTGGACGGACCTGAGAGAGAGAGAGAGAGAGAGAGAGAGAGAGAGAGAGAGAGAGAGAGAGAGAAAGAAAGGAGTGTGTGAAAGAGAGAGAAAGAGCAAGAGCGAGAGTGTGTGTGAGAGAGAGAGAGCGAGAGAGAGAGCGAGAGAGAGAAAGAGACAGAGCAAGAGCGTGTGTGAGAGAGAGAGAGAGAGAGAGAGAGAAACAGAAAGAGAGAGAGAAAGAGAGGGAGAGTGTGTGAGAGAGAGAGAGCGAGAAGAGAGAGTGTGTGAGAGAGAGAGCGAGGAGAGAGAGAGCGAGAAGAGAGAGAGAGTGAGAGAGAGCGAGAGAGAGAGAGAGAGGGCGAGAGAGAGAGAGAGAGAGAGAGAGATGCTGGTTGAGAGAACTATGCCTAGATCTACTGCATTTGAACATGTAACAACCCTGGGTTTAAATGGCATCTCATCACTTTGAGGTCCTTCAAGCCAGATAGGGACAATCACGGTTCAGACATGATCAGTAGTGATATCTAGATATCGTACAATACCTTGAGAAGTTTAGCATGTTGTTACAGGTAAATATACAGTTAAATGAACAGGTGAATATTAGCATGGTTTCATTAACTGTACATTAAATGACAGGAAGAGATACTTAAATAAACACTGATGCAGCAACATGACAGAAAGGTAAACAGAATGGATAACACTGATGCAGCAACATGACAGAAAGGTAAACAGAATGGATAACTCTGATGCAGCAACATGACAGAAAGGTAAACAGAATGGATAACACTGATGCAGCAACATGACAGAAAGGTAAACAGAATGGATAACACTGATGCAGCAATGACAGGAAGAGATACTTAAATAACACTGATGCAGCAACATGACAGAAAGGTAAACAGAATGGATAACACTGATGCAGCAACATGACAGAAAGGTAAACAGAATGGATAACACTGATGCAGCAACATGACAGAAAGGTAAACAGAATGGATAACACTGATGCAGCAACATGACAGAAAGGTAAACAGAATGGATAACTCTGATGCAGCAACATGACAGAATGGTAAACCAAATGGATAACACTGATGCAGCAACATGACAGAAAGGTAAACATAATGGATAACACTGATGCAGCAACATGACAGAAAGGTAAACAGAATGGATAACACTGATGCAGCAATGACAGGAAGAGATACTTAAATAACACTGATGCAAAAACATGACAGAAAGGTAAACAGAATGGATAACACTGATGCAAAAACATGACAGAAAGGTAAACAGAATGGGTAACACTGATGCAGCAACATGACAGAAAGGTAAACAGAATGGATAACACTGATGCAGCAACATGACAGAATGGTAAACAGAATGGATAACACTGATGCAGCAACATGACAGAATGGTAACAGAATGGATAACACTGATGCAGCAACATGACAGAAAGGTAAACAGAATGGATAACACTGATGCAGCAACATGACAGAAAGGTAAATAGAATGGATAACATTGATGCAGCAACATGACAGAATGGTCAACAGAATGGATAACACTGATGCAGCAACATGACACAATGGATAACACTGATGCAGCAACATGACACAATGGATAACATCGATGCAGCAACATGACACAATGGATAACACTGATGCAGCAACATGACAGAATGGATAACACTGATGCAGCAACATGACAGAATGGATAACACTGATGCAGCAACATGACAGAATGGATAACACTGATGCAGCAACATGACAGAATGGATGCAGGGTCTTTAAAGAGGTTGGTAGTGTGTAGAGCCCGACCGCAAGGCAGATTGGATACCATACAGTCTTTCCAGAGGTTTGTGTGCTCATTAGATTTTTTAAGAGACACTATTATCCATTAGTGATGTCTCCTCTTTTACCTATCAACTTCAACATTCATAAAGTTGTACATACCATTTTGTGGCAGAATGTTCTAGTTTTCATATTCAGACCTATACTTCCTGTAAACTACATCTGAAACGCTCTCTCATCTTTTTAGTTGGTAACCAGTTTATAATGGCAATAAGGCACATCAGGGGTTTGTGGTTTTAAATGTTAAATGTCACCATCGAAGATCTTCAGGACGTCAAACTCACCGTCAAAGATCTCCAGTTGGTCAAACTGCCGGCTGGTCTGAAAGTGTTCTATGGTGAATGTGATGTTGTAGTCCGGTTCTACCTTGACCACCCAGGAACAGGACTCAAAGTGGGGGAAGCCACTACCTGGGGACTGGCTCATGATGACGCCCGTGGAGGCTGTTAAGACCTCGTTCATAGGACACGTCACTGTGGGGAGAGACAGAGGGAAAGTCAGTTAACAGTTAGAAAATATTTTTTTTGTGGGCTATATTGTCCATTCAGAAGGTAATCTTATCTTGAGGGACTTGCAGTGAGTAAGGTCTCATGTGGGCAGAATCCTTAGTAACCTTGGTAGTAAAGTACTGTAGCTGAATGACTAACAGTCAAGTCCAGGTTGAGTCTCAAGTCCTGGACAACTGACTGGTCTAAAACACCCAAGCACTACAAATACAACACTCTAGAGACAAAGGCCCAGGGAAAGAGCTGAGAACGTCAACATTATGGTGCTTACCACTTCATACAGCTTCCAATGTTGTGAACAATGTGACACAAAACATAAATGCTACAACTTGCTATTGATCTGAATTCACCTTATCATAAACCAGGTTGTCAAGAGGTTGACATCCTAACGTAGGATGGAGATATCAAATCACAGACTAGCCACCAGACATCCTAACGTAGGATGGAGATATCAAATCAGACTAGCCACCAGACATCCTAACGTAGGATGGAGATATCAAATCACAGACTAGCCACCAGACATCCTAACGTAGGATGGAGATATCAAATCACAGACTAGCCACCAGACATCCTAACGTAGGATGGAGATATCAAATCACAGACTAGCCACCAGACATCCTAACGTAGGATGGAGATATCAAATCAGACTAGCCACCAGACATCCTAACGTAGGATGGAGATATCAAATCACAGTTCTAGCCACCAGACATCCTAACGTAGGATGGAGATATCAAATCACAGTTCTAGCCACCAGACATCCTAACGTAGGATGGAGATATCAAATCACAGTTCTAGCCACCAGACATCCTAACGTAGGATGGAGATATCAAATCACAGTTCTAGCCACCAGCATGATCTCTCCTGTCTACTATCTCTGTAACAGACAGCCGTTGTGACGCAGCTACAACGAGCCAACGTCTAATGCTAAATCATTCCCTGAGCCATGTGTGTGTGAGAGTGTGTGTGTGTGTGAGAGTGTGTGTGTGTGTGAGAGTGTGTGTGTGTATGAACCCTGTGTGTCTGTGTGTATGAACCCTGTGTGTCTGTGTGTATGAACCCTGTGTGTCTGTGTGTATGAACCCTGTGTGTCTGTGTGTATGAACCCTGTGTGTCTGTGTGTATGAACCCTGTGTGTGTGTGTGTATGAACCCTGTGTGTCTGTGTGTATGAACCCTGTGTGTGTGTGTGTATGAACCCTGTGTGTCTGTGTGTATGAACCCTGTGTGTCTGTGTGTATGAACCCTGTGTGTGTGTGTGTATGAACCCTGTGTGTCTGTGTGTATGAACCCTGTGTGTCTGTGTGTATGAACCCTGTGTGTGTGTGTGTATGAACCCTGTGTGTGTGTGTGTATGAACCCTGTGTGTCTGTGTGTATGAACCCTGTGTGTCTGTGTGTATGAACCCTGTGTGTGTGTGTGTATGAACCCTGTGTGTCTGTGTGTATGAACCCTGTGTGTGTGTGTGTATGAACCCTGTGTGTCTGTGTGTATGAACCCTGTGTGTCTGTGTGTATGAACCCTGTGTGTGTGTGTGTATGAACCCTGTGTGTCTGTGTGTATGAACCCTGTGTGTCTGTGTGTATGAACCCTGTGTGTGTGTGTGTATGAACCCTGTGTGTGTGTGTGTATGAACCCTGTGTGTCTGTGTGTATGAACCCTGTGTGTCTGTGTGTATGAACCCTGTGTGTGTGTGTGTATGAACCCTGTGTGTCTGTGTGTATGAACCCTGTGTGTCTGTGTGTATGAACCCTGTGTGTGTGTGTGTATGAACCCTGTGTGTGTGTGTATGAACCCTGTGTGTCTGTGTGTATGAACCCTGTGTGTCTGTGTGTATGAACCCTGTGTGTCTGTGTGTATGAACCCTGTGTGTCTGTGTGTATGAACCCTGTGTGTCTGTGTGTATGAACCCTGTGTGTCTGTGTGTATGAACCCTGTGTGTCTGTGTGTATGAACCCTGTGTGTCTGTGTGTATGAACCCTGTGTGTCTGTGTGTATGAACCCTGTGTGTCTGTGTGTATGAACCCTGTGTGTCTGTGTGTATGAACCCTGTGTGTCTGTGTGTATGAACCCTGTGTGTCTGTGTGTATGAACCCTGTGTGTCTGTGTGTATGAACCCTGTGTGTCTGTGTTTATGAACCCTGTGTGTCTGTGTGTATGAACCCTGTGTGTCTGTGTGTATGAACCCTGTGTGTCTGTGTGTATGAACCCTGTGTGTCTGTGTGTCCGCCTGTCTCTTTCTCCCTGCATCAATGGTATTCCACAGTGTCTATCCCTGACATTTCCTTTACCCCAGAATTAACATAATTATCTATCCCTCCCTCCCTCCCTCCCTCCCTCCCTCCCTCCCTCCCTCCCTCCCTCCCTCCCTCCCTCCCTCCCTCCCTCCCTCCCTCCCTCCTTGTCTCTCTCCCCTCCCAAGTGGTGAACCAATCTAAGGCAACGCATCTCATTGCTATAGGCGTCACTACAGACAAATCCAGGCTGTATCACAACCGGCCGCGGTGTAGGCCGTCATTGTAAATAAAAATTTGTTCTTAAATGACTTGCCTAGTTAAATAAATAACTAAAAATAATGTCTCTGTTCTCTCTCTCTCCCTTTCATTCTTACTTTTAATCCACAGTAAATCTCCTGATCTTTTGGATTGCCTTGATCTTCTCCATTCATGGATCTATCAACTATGGGAAGCCGGGGAAGAGAGGCTCATGGGTGGAGAAGCTTTGGAGAATTGATAGTTGTAAACTCTAGTAAACGCTTGAACCCAGCTGATTGCTGAAAAGGTCCTCACTTAACTGCTTGATAAAGACTCTTGTTCATTAACAGTGTCTCGTAAGTAAGGCCTTGTTTCACCCTCTTAAGAACAGCAAGGTACCAACAAGTATTACATCAGGATCAGTAAAATGGTGAAAAGCAACTGCAAAGAGGTTCAACCCCATAGAGAAAAGCGCACCTGTTCAACTCGGGAAAATAACAGTTTACTTCGTTGAAATAAATAGTATAACTGTGAAAAGCTAATTTCAAACACCAAACTATAAAGTGATTACAAACATAAAAACAACTGCATCCTCTCTTCCAATACACTCACCAACACCATTAGAATGTGGCAAAGTTAGCCGACCGTGCATCTTAAGTAGCATTCTATTGTAGGACATTGGGACACAGCACATCATCTGTGACAGGGGAAGTGTGCCAGCGTTCCTAAGCCCTAACCATCATTTGTGACATGGGTCCTAAGCCCTAACCATCTATTTGCACATCAAAATTTGCACATCCTTCATTCCTGTGTTAATGATGATAATTCTGTAATTTATTTTACCTATTATTTATTGTCCTACCTCCTAACCTTACTGCATTTTTGCACTACATTTTGCACTCTGTATATAGATTTTCTATTGTGTTTTTTTTTTGACTGTTTGTTTAATGTGTAACTCTGTGTTGTTTTTGTCGCACTGCTTTGCTTTGTCTTGGCCAGGTCGCAGTTGCAAATGAGAACTTGTTCTCAACTGACCTACCTGGTTAAATAAAGGTGAAATAAAAATAAATAAAAATGTGTGACTGAGGTCCTAAGCCCTAACCATCATGTGTGACTGTGGTCCTAAGCCCTAACCATCATGTGTGACTGTGGTCCTAAGCCCTAACCATCATGTGTGACATGGGTCCTAAGCCCTAACCATCATGTGTGACTGTGGTCCTAAGCCCTAACCATCATGTGTGACTGCGTTCCTAAGCCCTAACCATCATGTGTGACTGTTGTCCTAAGCCCTAACCATCATGTGTGACTGTGGTCCTAAGCCCTAACCATCATGTGTGACTGTGGTCCTAAGCCCTAACCATCATGTGTGACTGTGGTCCTAAGCCCTAACCATCATGTGTGACATGGGTCCTAAGCCCTAACCATCATGTGTGACATGGGTCCTAAGCCCTAACCATCTATTTGCACATCAAAATTTGCACATCCTTCATTCCTGTGTTAATGATGATAATTCTGTAATTTATTTTACCTATTATTTATTGTCCTACCTCCTAACCTTACTGCATTTTTGCACTACATTTTGCACTCTGTATATAGATTTTCTATTGTGTTTTTTTTTTGACTGTTTGTTTAATGTGTAACTCTGTGTTGTTTTTGTCGCACTGCTTTGCTTTGTCTTGGCCAGGTCGCAGTTGCAAATGAGAACTTGTTCTCAACTGACCTACCTGGTTAAATAAAGGTGAAATAAAAATAAATAAAAATGTGTGACTGAGGTCCTAAGCCCTAACCATCATGTGTGACTGTGGTCCTAAGCCCTAACCATCATGTGTGACTGTGGTCCTAAGCCCTAACCATCATGTGTGACATGGGTCCTAAGCCCTAACCATCATGTGTGACATGGGTCCTAAGCCCTAACCATCATGTGTGACATGGGTCCTAAGCCCTAACCATCATGTGTGACTGTGGTCCTAAGCCCTAACCATCATGTGTGACTGCGTTCCTAAGCCCTAACCATCATGTGTGACTGTTGTCCTAAGCCCTAACCATCATGTGTGACTGTGGTCCTAAGCCCTAACCATCATGTGTGACTGTGGTCCTAAGCCCTAACCATCATGTGTGACTGTGGTCCTAAGCCCTAACCATCATGTGTGACATGGGTCCTAAGCCCTAACCATCATGTGTGACATGGGTCCTAAGCCCTAACCATCATGTGTGACATGGGTCCTAAGCCCTAACCATCATGTGTGACTGTGGTCCTAAGCCCTAACCATCATGTGTGACTGTGGTCCTAAGCCCTAACCATCATGTGTGACTGTGGTCCTAAGCCCTAACCATCATGTGTGCCAGCGTTCCTAAGCCCTAACCATCATTTGTGACATGGGTCCTAAGCCCTAACCATCATGTGTGACTGAGGTCCTAAGCCCTAACCATCATGTGTGACTGTGGTCCTAAGCCCTAACCATCATGTGTGATTGTGGTCCTAAGCCCTAACCATCATGTGTGACATGGGTCCTAAGCCCTAACCATCATGTGTGACTGAGGTCCTAAGCCCTAACCATCATGTGTGACTGTGGTCCTAAGCCCTAACCATCATGTGTGACTGTGGTCCTAAGCCCTAACCATCATGTGTGACTGTGGTCCTAAGCCCTAACCATCATGTGTGACTGTGGTCCTAAGCCCTAACCATCATGTGTGACTGTGGTCCTAAGCCCTAACCATCATGTGTGACTGTTGTCCTAAGCCCTAACCATCATGTGTGACTGTGGTCCTAAGCCCTAACCATCATGTGTGACATGGGTCCTAAGCCCTAACCATCATGTGTGACATGGGTCCTAAGCCCTAACCATCATGTGTGACATGGGTCCTAAGCCCTAACCATCATGTGTGACTGTGGTCCTAAGCCCTAACCATCATGTGTGACTGTGGTCCTAAGCCCTAACCATCATGTGTGACTGTGGTCCTAAGCCCTAACCATCATGTGTGACTGTGGTCCTAAGCCCTAACCATCATGTGTGACTGTGGTCCTAAGCCCTAACCATCATGTGTGACATGGGTCCTAAGCCCTAACCATCATGTGTGACTGTGGTCCTAAGCCCTAACCATCATGTGTGACTGTGGTCCTAAGCCCTAACCATCATGTGTGACATGGGTCCTAAGCCCTAACCATCATGTGTGACTGTGGTCCTAAGCCCTAACCATCATGTGTGACATGGGTCCTAAGCCCTAACCATCATGTGTGACTGTGGTCCTAAGCCCTAACCAGCTAGTAGTGTAAATGATGCATTGTAGTAGAACATGTGTTTCCTAGTCTATATCAAGGTACCAGCAGCAGTGTTTGGCATGGCAGTGCCTCCATTACAGCGTTGAAGTACTGACCGCTATGAATCAGAAGTGCTAGCTGTGAGCCCTGGGGCGATGTGAGCGAGGATGTTTAAAAATCTGAAAAACATGATCACAGGTGCATATTAAGAACCATGTCTGTGTCTCGATATGTGTGTGGCTCCTGAGTTGTGCAGTGGTCTAAAGCACTGCATCTCTGTGTTAGAGGCGTCACTACAGATCCTTTGTTCGATTCCAGGCTAGATCACAACCAGGATGTGATTGGGAGTCCTATAGGGCGGCGCACAATTGGCCCAGTGTCGTCCTGGTTTGGCCGGGGTGTGTGTGTCTGGGTACTGCATGCTGCATCAGTCGTGGTGAGGGAGGGATGTATAATATGAGTTAATGTCTGTCTGGTTCCAGCTGAGAACAAGATAAACTATCCTAGTTGTAATTTTATTGTATTTATTTAATTATTTAACCTTTATGATATGACGTGTTTACACAGAACCTTGGAATGTGTCACATAGTGTCTCCTCACTATGGGAGACAGAAATTCTGAAGGAACCAATGTTCTTTTCTTGGAATTAGTTTCTAAATGGACTGTCAGTATCGGTGTCAGATAGTACCATATATCAGCTGGGAATATCCTCCAGTGAAGGTTGCCAGATGTTGGTGACAACCTGTTTATCTAGCAGTATATAAACAGAGATCTCTTTGTCGGCAAGAGGCAACTCACGTGCAGCTTGCTATGTTGAATCCGGTGATTTAATATATAAATCTCCATCTATGTAATCTTCATTCTTGCATTACACTTACACATTACACTTTATTTAACTAGGCAAGTCAGTTAAGAACAGGGGGGGGGACTGGGATTAGAAATTATATAAAAATAAAGAGAGACAAAACAACACTACATAAAGAGAGACAAAACAACACTACATAAAGAGAGACAACACAACACTACATAAAGAGAGACAACACAACACTACATAAAGAGAGACAAAACAACACTACATAAAGAGAGACAAAACAACACTACATAAAGAGAGACAAAACAACACTACATAAAGAGAGACAAAACAACACTACATAAAGAGAGACAAAACAACACTACATAAAGAGAGACAAAACAACACTACATAAAGAGAGACAAAACAACACTACATAAAGAGAGACAACACTACATAAAGAGAGACAAAACAACACTACATAAAGAGAGACAAAACAACACTACATAAAGAGAGACAAAACAACACTACATAAAGAGAGACAAAACAACACTACATAAAGAGAGACAACACTACATAAAGAGAGACAAAACAACACTACATAAAGAGAGACAACACAACACTACATAAAGAGAGACAAAACAACACTACATAAAGAGAGACAAAACAACACTACATAAAGAGAGACAACACAACACTACATAAAGAGAGACACCACAACACTACATAAAGAGAGACACCACAACACTACATAAAGAGAGACAAAACAACACTACATAAAGAGACAAAACAACACTACATAAAGAGAGACAAAACAACACTACATAAAGAGAGACAAAACAACACTACATAAAGAGACACAAAACAACACTACATAAAGAGACAAAACAACACTACATAAAGAGAGACAAAACAACACTACATAAAGAGAGACAACAATACATAAAGAGAGACAAAACAACACTACATAAAGAGAGACAAAACAACACTACATAAAGAGAGACAAAACAACACTACATAAAGAGAGACAAAACACCACTACATAAAGAGAGACAAAACAACACTACATAAAGAGAGACAAAACAACACTACATAAAGAGAGACAAAACAACACTACATAAAGAGAGACAAAACAACACTACATAAAGAGAGACAAAACAACACTAAATAAAGAGAGACAAAACAACACTACATAAAGAGAGACCAAACAACACTACATAAAGAGACAACACAACACTACATAAAGAGAGACAAAACAACACTACATAAAGAGACAAAACAACACTACATAAAGAGAGACAAAACAACACTACATAAAGAGAGACCAAACAACACTACATAAAGAGACAACACTACATAAAGAGAGACAAAACAACACTACATAAAGAGAGACAACACTACATAAAGAGAGACAACACTACATAAAGAGAGACAACACTACATAAAGAGAGACAAAACAACACTACATAAAGAGAGACAAAACAACACTACATAAAGAGAGACACCACAACACTACATAAAGAGAGACACCACAACACTACATAAAGAGAGAAAAAACAACACTACATAAAGAGAGACAACACAACACTACATAAAGAGAGACAAAACAACACTACATAAAGAGAGACAAAACAACACTACATAAGAGACACCACAACACTACATAAAGAGAGACAAAACAACACTACATAAAGAGAGACAAAACAACACTACATAAAGAGAGACAAAACAACACTACATAAAGAGAGACAAAACAACACTACATAAAGAGAGACAAAACAACACTACATAAAGAGAGACACCACAACACTACATAAAGAGAGACAACACTACATAAAGAGAGACAAAACAACACTACATAAAGAGAGACAAAACAACACTACATAAAGAGAGACAAAACAACACTACATAAAGAGAGACAACACAACACTACATAAAGAGAGACACCACAACACTACATAAAGAGAGACAAAACAACACTACATAAAGAGAGACAACACTACATAAAGAGAGACAAAACAACACTACATAAAGAGAGACAAAACAACACTACATAAAGAGAGACCTGCTGGAGCGCATGCTACGGGTGGGTGTTGCTATGGTGACCAGCGAGCTGAGATAAGGCGGGGATTTACCTAATAAAGACTTATAAATGACCTGGAGCCAGTGGGTTTGGCGACTAATATGTAGTGAGGGCAGCCAATGAGAGCATACAGGTCGCAGTGGTGGGTAGTATTTTTTTAATTCATTTTTTATTTCACCTTTATTTAACCAGGTAGGTCAGTTGAGAACTAGTTCTCATTTACAACTGCGACCTGGCCAAGACAAAGCAAGGCAGTGAGACAAAAAACAACACAGAGTTACACATGAGATGAACAAACGTACAGTCAATAACACAATAGAAGATCTATATACAGAGTGTGTAAATGTAGATCAGGAAGGTAAGACAATAAATAGTCCGTAGTGGTGAAATAATTACAATTTAGCATTAACACTGGAGTGATAGATGTGCAGATGATGATGTGCAAATAGAGATACTGGGGTGCAAATGAGCAAAAAAATGGGGATGAGGTAGTAGTGTGGGTAGTACAGGTCGCAGTGGTGGGTAGTATATGGGGCTTTGGTAACAAAACGGATGGCACTCAGCCAATTCTAGATTTAATTATTTTGGATTGGAGATGGTTAATGTGAGTCTGGAGGTTGAGTTTACAGTCTAACCAGACGCCTAGGTATTTGTAGGTGTCCACATATTCTAAGTCAGACCTGTCGAGAGTAGTGATGATAGTCCGGTGAGCGGGTGCAGGCAGCGTTCTATTGAAAAGCATGCATTTAGTCTTACTAGCATTTAAGAGCAGTTGGAGGCCACGGAAGGAGTGTTGTATGGCATTGAAGCTTGTTTGAAGGTTAGTTAACACAGTGTCCAAAGAGGGGCCAGATGTATACAGAATGGTGTCGTCTGCGTAGAGATGGATCAGAGTCACCAGCAGCGAGAGCGACATCGTTGATGTATATAGAGAATAGAGTCAGCCCAAGAATTGAACCCCGTGGCCCCATAGAGACTGCCAGAGGACCGGACAACAAGACCTCTGATTTAACACACTGAACTCTATCTGAGAAGTAGTAGCAGGCGAGGCAGTCATTTAAAAAACCAAGGCAATTGAGTCTGCCGATAAGAATGCAGGTTGATGAAGACGGCTGCACAGTACTGTCTTCTATCGATGGCGGTTATGATATCGTTAAGTACCTTGAGCGTAGCTGAGGTGCACCCATGACCAGCTCGGAAACCAGATTTCATAACATAGAAGGTACGGTGGGATTCTAAGTGGTCAGTGATCTGTTTGTTAACTTGGTTTTCGAAGACTTTAGAAAGGCAGGGCAGGATGGATATTGGTCTGTAACAGTTTGGGTCTAGAGTTATGCATACATAAGCACAGTTGACACCATCAAGGTGCGTATGTTAACTTTCTACACAAGTTATTTTTTTTTCTTTCAGTTTCGTCCTAAGAACAGATTGTAGTGGTCAAATGAAAAGGGAAAAATAGTTTGGTGCCATTTAAGCGAAATGGAATTCTAAGCATAATTCCAGTTAAAAGAGGCTCTGCGAACGTTTGATTCCATTGGTTGGCTCTGGGCTCACGCTAGTGTTCCAGCTAAACCAACGATCTTTGGCTGCTTTTCAGCCTTGGGTTAATTTTGACTCGTTCTATTGTCCAGCCTAACACTTTAGTTACATTTGGAAAATGGCAACTCAATAAAAATAATCATTTTTTCTGTGGTGCCCCAGGATTCCAAATGAGCTAATTATTACAGCAGAATTAATTTAATCCAATTATGATTAGACCTGGTAGGTCATCATTAGATAAACAGCAGTCACCTCTTTAACCAAGTTATTACCTGGTTCCCTATGTATATAACCAAGTTATTACCTGGTTCCCTGTGTATATAACCAAGTTATTACCTGGTTCCCTGTGTATATAGCCAAGTTATTACCTGGTTCCCTGTGTATATAACCAAGTTATTACCTGGTTCCCTGTGTATATAGCCACGTTATTACCTGGTTCCCTGTGTATATAGCCAAGTTATTACCTGGTTCCCTGTGTATATAGCCAAGTTATTACCTGGTTCCCTGTCTATATAATCAAGATATTACCTGGTTCCCTGTGTATATAGCCAAGTTATTACCTGGTTACCTGTGTATATGGCCAAGTTATTACCTGGTTCCCTGTGTATATAGCCAAGTTATTACCTGATCCCCTGTCTATATAGTCACGTTATTACCTGGTTCCCTGTGTATATAACCAAGTTATTACCTGGTTCCCTGTGTATATAACCAAGTCATTACCTGGTTCCCTGTCTATATAGTCACGTTATTACCTGGTTCCCTGTGTATATAACCAAGTTATTACCTGGTTCCCTGTGTATATAGCCGTTATCACCTGGACTCTGTACTGGTATCTGTATATAGCCAAGTTATCATCCCTCATTGTGTATATAGCCAAGTTACCATCCCTCATTGTGTATATAGCCAAGCTATCATCCCTCATTGTGTAGATAGCCAAGCTATCATCCCTCATTGTGTAGATAGCCAAGCTATCATCCCTCATTGTGTAGATAGCCAAGTTATCATCCCTCATTGTGTAGATAGCCAAGTTATCATCCCTCATTGTGTAGATAGCCAAGTTATCATCCCTCATTGTGTAGATAGCCAAGTTATCATCCCTCATTGTGTAGATAGCCAAGTTATCATCCCTCATTGTGTAGATAGACATGTTATCATCCCTCATTGTGTAGATAGCCAAGTTATCATCCCTCATTGTGTAGATAGCCAAGTTATCATCCCTCATTGTGTAGATAGCCAATTTATCATCCCTCATTGTGTAGATAGCCAAGCTATCATCCCTCATTGTGTAGATAGCCAAGCTATCATCCCTCATTGTGTAGATAGCCAAGCTATCATCCCTCATTGTGTAGATAGCCAAGCTATCATCCCTCATTGTGTAGATAGCCAAGTTATCATCCCTCATTGTGTAGATAGCCAAGTTATCATCCCTCATTGTGTAGATAGCCAAGCTATCATCCCTCATTGTGTAGATAGCCAAGCTATCATCCCTCATTGTGTAGATAGCCAAGCTATCATCCCTCATTGTGTAGATAGCCAAGCTATCATCCCTCATTGTGTAGATAGCCAAGTTATCATCCCTCATTGTGTAGATAGCCAAGTTATCATCCCTCACTGTGTATATAGCCAAGTTATCATCCCTCATTGTGTAGATAGCCAAGTTATCATCCCTCATTGTGTAGATAGCCAAGTTATCATCCCTCATTGTGTAGATAGCCAAGCTATCATCCCTCATTGTGTAGACTGGTACATCATACACTACAGTTGAGGAACAATGGGAAAGTAATTATGCTTTGAAAGTTGATAAACTTGTAAACTCACTTTTGAGAAAAGGGCCTTTGAATGTTTTGCTTCCTACTGGAAAGCTCTCATTTGTCTCCACTCATTCAGCATTGTTCACACCCTCTTAAGCCTTAGCCCCACCCATCTCTATAAGGATTCACATGTGAGGTCATGTCCTAAACACTGAGTAGTGTAGTAAAGATTAACACTAAAAGTAGTAGTAGCCTACAATAAGGAAACATTCCAGGTAAACACAAAGTGTCCAGATAAAAATATTAGATGACACTTACCCAGACACTCTTGTCTAAATTGATGGGTCATGTGAAAGAAACCCCCAGCCACATCCAGTGATAGAAAAAGTACTTCTTAAATCCACTTCAATCAGTGTAGATGAAGGGGAGGAGACAGGTTAAAGAAGGATTTTTAAGCCTTGAGATAGTTGAGACATGGATTGTGTATGTGTGCCATTCAGAGGGTGAACGGGCAAGACAAAAGACAAAATTTAGTGCCTTTGGAACTGGGTATGGTAGGTGAGTGTGTGTGTTGTGTCAAGAACTGCAATGCTGCTGGGTTTTTTATGCTCAACAGTTTGGAGTGAAGGGTAGCTCCTATGAGACAGGTCAGTGCCCGAACTTAAGTGTCAGAGTAGATCAGTGTTGATCTAGAATCAGGTCACCCCTGTCCATGTCATCTTGATCCTAGATCAGCATTCCTACTCTGAGACGCTGTGTGGATAAATGCCCCGCTCCTATTAACGGCAGATCAGGAAAGGTCATCTTACCTTCACAGGAGGGCGGAGGACCCTGAAACTCCAGGTGAGTCCCCAGACGACAGGTCAGAATGTTGTTTCCACTCAACTGGTACCCTGGTAGACACCTGTAACGCACTATGTCACCTGGGGGAGGGAGGGAGGGTGGGGGGAGAAGGTGGGAGGGAAGGAGGGAGGGATGTAATGTAAGACAACGTCCACACAGGTCCAATCCATAATGTAAGACAACGTCCACACAGGTCCAATCCATAATGTAAGACAACTTCCACACAGGTCCAATCCATAATGTAAGACAACGTCCACACAGGTCCAATCCATAATGTAAGACAACGTCCACACAGGTCCAATCCATAATGTAAGACAACTTCCACACAGGTCCAATCCATAATGTAAGACAACGTCCACACAGGTCCAATCCATAATGTAAGACAACGTCCACACAGGTCCAATCCATAATGTAAGACAACGTCCACACAGGTCCAATCCAACAATGGATCCCTAACATGCTCTACTGGATTAAAACATTCACTCTTTCATCTGTCTCTCAATTACCTCGTACCCCTGAACATCATTGTGTACTGGTACCTGTGTATTGAGGGGCGGCAGGTAGCCCAGTGGTTAGAGTGTTGGGCCCATAACCGAAAGGTTGCTGGATCAAATCCCCGAGCTGACAAGGTAAAAATCTGTCATTCTGCCCCTGAACAAGGCAGTTAACCCACTGTTCCTAGGCCGTCATTGAAAATAAGAATATGTTCTTAACTGACTTGCCTAGTAAAATAAAGGTACAATAAAAAAAAAAAATTAAATATAGCCAAGTTATCATTACTCATTGTGTACTGGTACCTGTGTATATAGCCAAGTTATCATCACTCATTGTGTACTGGTACCCTGTGTATATAGCCAAGTTATCATCACTCATTGTGTACTGGTACCCTGTGTATATAGCCAAGTTCTCATTGTGTACTGGTACCTGTGTATATAGCAAAGTTATCATCACTCATTGTGTACTGGTACCTGTGTATATAGCCAAGTTATCATTAATCATTGTGTTGTTATTTCTCTGTTTTTCTGGGAGGGGTCTGTAAATAAACATTCACTGTTAGTCTACACCTGTTATTCACAAAACATGTGACAGATCAAATTGGTTTTTGATTTGATTTCTTTCGTTGACAAATCACTACCCATTCCGCTATGCAAATACACACATATGGAGATGCGACCCAAATGACACCCTATTTCCTAGATAATGCAATACTCTTGATGAAGGTCCATAGGGCTGTGGTCAAAAGTAGTATAGTTTATAGGGAATAGGGAGATATTTGGGATGCAAACTAAACAATGCAACAGAAGCACCTGCTGTGAGTTCCTCTGGCTCTGTTTGGCTCATCATTATTCATTTCCTGTTCCCACCACAGCCCTCTGGGTACTGTAGTCTGGCAGTGAGTCAGCGTTGGATCAGCAGTCCTTGATATGGAGGAGCTGTTTCTCCTCAGAGCTGGATAGTAGGGAAGGTGTGTGTGTGTGTGTATGTGCGTGTGTATGTGCATGTGCAAGCATGTGTGTGTGTGTGTGTGTGTGCGAGTGTGTGCGAGTGTGTGTGTGTGTGTGTGTGTGTGTGTGTGTGTATGTGTGTGTGTTTTCACTCACCGATTTTAAATTCTTTGCTAGCCATTAAGATGTCAGCATTGCGTATGACAGGGGGAGGCAGGCAGAACTGGAGGCGATATGCTGGAGAGAAATGAAAAAACATCCATTATCTTCTACAACTGGAGTTGATATGCTGGAGAGAAATGAAAAAACATCCATTATCTTCTACAACTGGAGTTGATATGCTGGAGAAATTAAAATATATCCATTATCTTCTAGAGAAAGACAGAGATGGGGGAGGGAAATTAACTTCCACTGGAGAGAGAGACAACAAAGAACAAAGAGCAAATAAATATACATGATCAAATGCAGATCCTAGAATCAACTATTAAACACCAGAACCCACTGGATTCTCCAATTACATTGAATGAACTACAGGACAAAATAAAAACCCTTCAAAAAGGCCTGTGGTGTTGATGGTATCCTCAATGAAATGATAAAATATACAGACCACAAATTCCAGTTGGCTAAACTTAAACTCTTTAACATCATCCTCAGCTCTGGCATCTTCCCCAATATTTGGAACCAAGGACTGATCACCCCAATCCACAAAATTGGAGACAAATTTGACCCCAATAACTACCGTGGGATATGTGTCAACAGCCTTGGGAATATCCTCTGCATTATCATTAACAGCAGACTAGTTCAATTCCTGAGTGAAAACAATGTACTGAGCAAATGTCAAATTGGCTTTTTACCAGATTATCGTACGACAGACCACGTATTCACCCTGCACACACTAACGGACAAATAAACAAACCAAAACAAAGGCAAAGTCTTCTCTGGCTTTGTTGATTTCCAAAAAGCTTTTGACTCAATTTGACATGAGGGTCTGCTATACAAATTGATGGAAAGTGGTGTTGGGGGAAAAACATACAACATTATATAATCCATGTATACAAACAACAAGGGTACGGTTAAAATTGGCAAAAAAAACACACATTTCTTTCCACAGGACCGTGGGGTGAGACAGGGATGCAGCTTAAGCCCCAACCTCTTCAACATATATATCAATGAATTGGCGAGGGCACTAGAACAGTCTGCAGCACCCGGCCTCACCCTTCTAGAATCTGAAGTCAAATGTCTACTGTTTGCTGATGGTCTGGTGCTTCTGTCACCAACCAAGGAGGACCTACAGCAGCACCTAGATCGTCTGCACAGATTCTGTCAGACCTGCGCCCTGACAGTAAATCTCAGTAAGACAAAAATAATGGTGTGCCAAAAAAGGTCCAGTTGCCAGGACCACAAATACAAATTCCATCTAGACACCGTTGCCCTAGAGCCACAACAAACTATACATACCTCGACCTAAACATCAGCGCCACAGGTAACTTCCACAAAGCTGTGAACGAAGGCAAGAAGGGCCTTCTATCCCATCAAAAGGAACATAAAATTCAACATACCAATTAGGATCTGGCTAAAAATACTTGAATCAGTTATAGAACCCATTGTCCTTTATGGTTGTGAGGTCTGGGGTTCCGCTCACCAACCAAGAATTCACAAAATGGGACAAACACAAAATTAAGACTCTGCATGCAGAATTCTGCAAAAATATCCTCTGTGTACAACGAAAAACATCAAATAATGCATTCAGAACCGAATTACGCCGATACCCGCTAACTATCAAAATACAGAAAAGAGCTGTTAAATTCTACAACCACCTAAAAGGAAGCGATTCCCAAACCTTCCATAACAAAACCATCACCTACAGAGAGATGAACCTGGAGAAGAGTCCCTCTAAGCAAGCTGGTCCTGGGGCTTTGTTCACAAACACAAACAGATCCCATAGAGTCCCAGGACAACAACACAATTAGACACAACCAAATCATGAGAAAACAAAAAGAGATTTACTTTACACATTGGAAAGAATTAACAAAAAAACTGAGCAAACTAGAATGCTATTTGTCCCTAAACAGAGAGTACACAGTGGCAGAATACCTGACCACTGTTACTGACGCAAACTTAAGGAAAGCTTTGACTATGTACAGACTCAGTGAGTGAAATACCACAGTGTGTCATCAACCAGTGAAGAACAAACACCATGTAAATACATAGCCTTGAGATTTCCCTCAGATTACACATAACTACAAACTATTTGAAAACAAATCAAACATTGATAAACTCCCATATAAAAGCAAGGGAGCACAAACGACATCTGGATCGTACTTTTTGGAGAAATGTCCTCTGGTCTGATGAAACAAAAATAGAACTGTTTGGCCATAATGACCATTGTTATGTTTGGAGGAAAAAGGGGGAGGCTTGCAAGCCGAAGAACACCATCCCAACTGTGAAGCACGGGGGTGGCTGCATCATGTTGTGGGGGTGCTTGGCTGCAGGAGGGACTGGTGCACTTCACAAAATATATGGCATCATGAGGAAGGAAAAATATGGGGATATATTGAAGCAACATCTCAATACATCAGTCAGGAAGTTAAAGCTTGGTTGTAAATGGGTCTTCCAAATGGACAATGACCCAAAGCATACTTCCAAAGTTGTGGCAAAATAGCTTAAGAACAACAAAGTCAAGGTATTGGAGTGGCCATCACAAAGCCCTGACCTCAATCCTATATACAATTTGTGGGCAGAACTGAAAAAGTGTGTGCGAGCAAGGAGGCCTACAAACCTGACTCAGTTACACCAGTTCTGTCAGGAGGAATGGGCCAAAATTCACCCAACTTATTGTGGGAAGCTTGTGGTAGGCTACCCAAAACGTTTGACCCAAGTTAAACAATTTAAAGGCAGTGCTACCAAATACTAATTGAGTGTATGTAAACTTCTGACCCACTGGGAATGTGATGAAAGGAATCAAAACAGAGGGTTGTGCGTACGGCCAAGTACATCCCTGGGGCCAATGTTCTCTCTGCTACCGCACGGCAAGCGGTACCGGAGCGCCAAGTTTATGTCCAAAAGGCTCCTTAACAGCTTCTACCCCCAAGCCATAAGACTGCTGAACAGCTAATCAAATGGCCACCTGGACTATTTACATCGACCCCCCCGTATTTACATCGACCCCCCTGTATTTACATTGACCCCCCCGTATTTACTTCGACCCCCCCGTATTTACATCGACCCCCCCGTATTTACATCGACCCCCCCGTATTTACATCGACCCCCCCGTATTTACATCGACCCCCCGTATTTACATCAACCCCCCCGTATTTACATCGACCCCCCCGTATTTACATCGACCCCCCCGTATTTACATCGACCCCCCCGTATTTACATCAACTCTATTTCTTGCGCATGTGACAAATAACATTTGATTTGATTTAATATTCACAAATTTTTCCCAATAAAGCCCTTTGAATTCAAAATAATTGAGAGAGAGAGGTTTGTCAAAACTTTATTTAAAACAACACTTAATAATCTTCAACAATTCGAAAATATTTGAAAATTAATAAAATTTAAAAGAAAAAAAAATTACATTTCCAAAACCAGATGTCCATCAGAAACAACACACAAAACATCATTAACACACCACAGATCATTGAAACCCATCTCATTATTTACAAGACTATAGTATGCAAATTCTATTTTTAGTCTACCAGCTACTAATTTCATAAACATCACTTCAACATTGATACTTTTAAGCTGTAATCCTTCCTTGATTTTTCCTGGTTTTCCATATTGCCAATTTCGCAGTTCCTATTAAATAATTTAACAGACACATCTTCCTTCTTTTTGAAAAATTATATTTCACACCCCCTATAAAAACTTCCTCTGAGAATTCTTCACCAAAAGCTTGAAACAATTTATTTAGATCATCAAAAAGACCTTCCAATCTTTTGCATCTTAAAAACAAATGTTCTAAATTCTCTTCCTCCCCACAAAACCTACACCACACCCCTACTGCTGGGTTCAGGTGTGCCACATGTTTGTCTGTGGCTATTGCACCATGAATAATTCTCCATTGAAGATCCGCTGTTCTTTTCTTGACTGGAGGTTTATACAGAGTTCTCCATCTATCTCTTACAAGAAATTCTGGCTTCAACCAAACTGGCCAACTTGAGATCTTTTGTCCTCTGAGTGAAACTTGATGCAAAACTTTAACTGCAATGTTATACAGTGGGGCAAAAAAGTATTTAGTCAGCCACCAATTGTGCAAGTTCTCCCACTTAAAAAGATGAGAGAGGCCTGTAATTTTCATCATAGGTACACTTCAACTATGAGAGACAAAATTAGAAAAAAAATCCAGAAAATCACAATGTAGGATTTTTAATGAATTTATTTGCAAATTATGGTGGAAAATAAGTATTTGGTCAACTACAAACAAGCAAGATTTCTGGCTCTCACCGACCTGTAACTTCTTCTTTAAGAGGCTCCTCTGTCCTCCACTCGTTACCTGTATTAATGGCACCTGTTTGAACTTGTTATCAGTATAAAAGACACCTGTCCACAACCTCAAACAGTCACACTCCAAACACCACTATGGCCAAGACCAAAGAGCTGTCAAAGGACACCAGAAACAAAATTGTAGACCTGCACCAGACTGGGAAGACTGAATCTGCAATAGGTAAGCAGCTTGGTGTGAAGAAATCAACTGTGGGAGCAATTATTAGGAAATGGAAGACATACAAGACCACTGATAATCTCCCTCGATCTGGGGCTCCACGCAAGATCTCACCCCGTGGGGTCAAAATGATCGCAAAAATCCCAGAACCACACAGGGGGACCTAGTGAATGACCTGCAGAGAGCTGGGACCAAAGTAACAAAGGCTACCATCAGTAACACACTACGCCGCCAGGGACTCAAATCCTGCAGTGCCAGACGTGTCCCCCTGCTTAAGCCAGTACATGTCCAGGCCCGTCTGAAGTTTGCTAGAGAGCATTTGGATGATCCAGAAGAGGATTGGGAGAATGTCATATGGTCAGATGAAACCAAAATATAACTTTTTGATAAAAACTCAACTCGTTGTGTTTGGAGGAGAAAGAATGCTGAGTTGCATCCAAAGAACACCATACCTACTGTGAAGCATGGGGGTGGAAACATCATGTTTTGGGGCTGTTTTTCTGCAAAGGGACCAGGACGACTGATCCGTGTAAAGGAAAGAATGAATGGGGCCATGTATCGTGAGATTTTGAGTTAAAACCTCCTTCCATCAGCAAGGGCATTGAAGATGAAATGTGGCTGGGTCTTTCAGCATGACAATGATCCCAAACACACCGCCCGGGCAACGAAGGAGTGGCTTCGTAAGAAGCATTTCAAGGTCCTGGAGTGGCCTAGCCAGTCTCCAGATCTCAACCCCATAGAAAATCTTTGGAGGGAGTTGAAAGTCTGTGTTGCCCAGCGACAGCCCCGAAACATCACTGCTCTAGAGGAGATCTGCATGGAGGAATGGGCCAAAAAAAATAGCAACAGTGTGTGAAAACCTTGTGAAGACTTACAGAAAACGTTTGACCTCTGTCATTGCCAACAAAGGGTATATAACAAAGTATTGAGATAAATAAGTATTTGGTCAATAACAAAAGTTTATCCACCATAATTTGCAAATAAATTCATTAAAAATCCTACAATGTGATTTTCTGGATTTTTTTTTCTCATTTTGTCTCTCATAGTTGAGGTGTACCTATGATGAAAATTACAGGCCTCTCTCATCTTTTTAAGTGGGAGAACTTGCACAATTGGTGGCTGACTAAATACCTTTTTGCCCCACTGTATATGGCTTTCTTTGATGTAATTTCAAACAAGTCCAGCTGTGGAGTTTTAAAAGACAAAATTGAACCTGCGGATTCATCTTCTTGTCTTTCGCCGACGACTGCAGCAACTCTTATTTTTGGAAAGTCCAGCTCATTGCTTATGTCTGACGGAAAACCTTGTCCAATGTTTTTTCCTATAGCCACTTGGTAATGCATTGACAATTTCTTCCACCAGCTTTTCCGTCAAGCGCAAGGACTTTAATCCTGTCACTTCATTCAAGATTTCCACAGATTCCCATCGGTCATTATTTAAAAGTTGCCCCAGCTTCACAATTCCATGTCTTTTTAAACACGCACGCATGCTTACAGATGACAAAAGTCTTGTCTGAATCATTGGGTTGAAAAACAAACATTCCTCTCGTATCCAACTCCCAGATTCATCAATATCTCTTTCCACTTTAAAAACAGTTCTCCAAGAGTGCAGCATTGACCGGTAAAAAGGTGTAACCTCAGACAAGTTCACTTTATCCAGTTCCATTAAAAACAGATGTCGGTCTAATTTAAGACCACCTGCTTTTTGTAGAATTGTTTTTGCAGTCTCAGTCCAAGTTAAGTCCTTATAATACAGGAATCTCTGTGCTGCTTGTATTCTAAAAGCACATATCTTACTCCCCACATCCACCAGACCTTGACCTCCCTCGTAAACGGGAAGGTAGAGTGCTGCTGCTCGAATCCAATGTTCTCCGCTACAAAAAAACTTCACAAATGTCCTCTGTATTTTGCAAATCAAATCTTCAGGTGGTTCCATCAATGAGTCTATGCCATAAAGTTGAGGCAGCCAGATTATTCACAACCAGAACTCTTCCTCTGTATGACATCAATGGTAATAGCGATTTCCATTTAAACAATCGGGCAGACACCTTTTCCAGCATTCCCTCCCAATTTTTATTCTGAAATTTTTTAGTTCCCCCCCAAAAAACCTAGCATTTTCTGCCCATCTCTTTCCCACAACAATCCACCAGGTAATTTTGGAGGTCCTTGCCTACTTTTCCACTGACCAATAATAAGTCCCTCACTTTTTCCCCAATTCACCTTTGCTGATGATGCCTTTCCATCATTTATCATTGTTTCAGTTAAAATATTAACATCATTTTGATTTGAAATAAAAACAGTAACATCATCAGCATAAGCTGATATTGAGATTCCATGCATGACATTAATTCCATTGAGATCCCTTCTTAGCCTGCACAGCAATGGCTCAACAACAAGGCTATATAATTGTCCAGACAGTGGACAGCCTTGCCAAATCCCTTTTAATACAGGTATTGGTGCACTCAATCCTCCACCAGCTTTCGCAATCACAAAAACTTCAGAATATAACAATTGAATATATGATATAAAATTCTTCCCGAACCCAACATTTTTCAAAACCTCAAAAAGATATGTATGATTGACTCTATCGAAAGCTTTCTCTTGGTCTAACGAAAGCACACCCAGGTCAACATTATTGAATTGATTAAGATCAATGACATCTCTTAACAAAAAAAGATTCTCCATAATTGACCTATTAGGAATACAATATGTTTGATCTCTGTGAACTAAAACTTCCAAAACATGTTTCAAACTATTTGCTAAACATTTAAGTATTTTATAGTCCATGCACAGTAAAGAGACAGGTCTCCAGTTCTTTAGAAGGCACAAATTCCCCTTTTTAGGGAGCAAAGAAAGTACTGCTCTTCGACAACTTACAGGAAGTATCTTATACCTTATACTTTCCAATAAAACTTCATACAAGTCACTTCCAAGTACATTCCAAAATGTCTGATAAAACTCTGCCGGTAAACCATCAATTCCTGGAGAACGGCCATGTGATAACTGTCTCATTGCCTCAGTGATCTCCTGAAAAGTCTTGGTCTTGGCCAGGTCGCAGTTGCAAATGAGAACTTGTTCTCAACTGACCTACCTGGTTAAATAAAGGTGAAAAAAAAGAGAAAAAAAACAAAAAGTAATCTGTCCATCCAAAGACTCTTTCTGTTCGTTTGACAGCTTCGGTAGATCACTCAGCAAATCGGAAACACATTCAAGATCACAAGTCTCAATATCATACAAGTCCGTATAGAAATTAACTGCCAGTTTCCTTATTTCCAAAGGGTCAGAGGTTATGACCCCATCAGGCCGCCAAAGATTGTACATTTGCTTTTGTTGGACACTTTCCTTTTCAAGATTAAAAAAATATGAGGAAGGGGCATCCATGTCTTTAATAGAACAAATTATTGTTCTTATTAATGTTCCCTTCACTTGTTCTTGTAATAGTGAACCAAGTTCTTTCTTTTTATTCAAATGTTCATTTTTTATCTTTCCATCATCATTATTTATCACAAGAATATTCTCCAAAGCTTGTATATCCCTTTGAAGTTTTTGTATCGCTGCTTTCATCATAGAAGTAGAATGTGAACTATAATTTTGACAAAAGGTTCTTATGTTTGCTTTACCAACCTCCCACCACATTTTCAAAAGAAACCTTTTTTAACTTCCAGTCATTCCAAAAGAATGTAAAATTCTCACAAAATAAAGCATCCTGCAATGGTTTAGTATTGAAATGCCAAAAATAATTTGGTTTTGAAGTTCTTTTCATATTCAAAGCAAATAATATCAAATGGTGATCTGAAAACCCAACGGGTAAAATAGAAACATCCTTAATTGTATTGTTCCATTCTCTACCTATATAGAATCTGTCTAATCCAGCTCCACTGACCCTATTGTTAGATGCTTTGAGACAAGTATACTGTTTGATTCCTGTGTTTCTTCTTCTCCAAATATCTATTAATTCAAACTCTTAACATTTTTGACAATACAACACTTGATTCATGATGGGGTTCTTCTCCATTTCTATCAATAATAAGATCAATAGTGCAATTCCAGTCACCTCCAATGATAGTACAAACATTGTCATCAATTTTCTGAATAGCACTCCTTAACTTTAAAAAATACCTCACACGCTCAGGTCCATTATTGGGTGCATAAACATTTATCAGTACAAACACAGATCCTTCATATTCCATTTTTAACAGCAATATTCTTCCTTTTACAATTTCTTCGACAACCAAAATATTAACATTCACTCCTTTAGAAAAGAAAATGGCTATGCCAGCACTTGTATTTGTCCCATGGCTCAAAACACTTTTTCCTTCCCACCATCTACTCCATTCAAGTTCATTTTCTACACTGTAAGAAAGCTACATTTATTTTTTTAATACTAAATAACTCTGATACCATTGCTAATTTATTACTATATCTACCCCATTCATATTTAAAGAGCCCACCCTCAACAGCTCCATAGAAGAAAGAAAATATAAAGAGGATAGAAAAAGAACAAAAAAGCCAAGAGAAATATTCACCCTGTGTGACTTAAACATTTGATTTGTTTTGTGAAGCATTCACTTTATCCCTTCTTAGCTTTGTTATCATCTTCTTCAACCTGAACCTTTTTTGTTTACTTAAAGCTTCATAGCTAACATTTCTATTCAACAATTTCACTGTATGAATGAATTTATTTTCATCAGGAAAAAATTCTTTAACTTCAACAGTTCTACCAAAGGTCACATCCAGGAAGTTATTTATATCTTGCAATGTATACACATCGTCCACACTACCATACTGTGATCCAATGTCAGATACATCAGAGAAAGCATCATCATCTCTCATCCCCAAATCAGCATCAGTACTCATTTCACCAGAATTGGACATTTCAGAATTTTCATTAGAAACCCTTTCAACACTAACCGTAGCTGCATCATCATTGGTTACACTAGCGTCCTCCAGTTCAGAAACATCATGATTTCTATCAGAATCAACCTTTTCATGATTGTTCTCAGTCTGACTTTCAATCAATCCATCACTGTCAATGTTCTTCTGTGATCCAGCTTGAGGCTGCACATTCTCAGAAGCTGACTTACTACTCTTACCAGCAGCAGAAGTACTAGGCCTAACTTCCACTTCACTAACCTGGGCCTTGTGTGGACATGTGTGCCTTTTGTGCCCGATGTCTCCACACTCAAAACATTTCATACTACCGGTGTTCGCGTAAATAAAATACGCTTTCCCTTCATGCATGACTCTGAACGAAATATCCAACTCCGGTTCATTTAAGAACATAAACACCTGCCGTCTGAAAGACATAACGTGTTTTAGAGCAGCGTTTTTACACCCTAGTGGGATCATCTTCATCTTACTAGCCATTTTTCCATATCGCGTCAAAGCTTTCTCAATTTCGTCATTTCGAATAAAAGGCGGCACATTGGATATCGTAACTCTAGTTGTCGGAGCAATAAGTGGTGAGATAATAAGGAAATCGCCACTCACCACAATTCCGTCGCTTATCAATTGATTTACTATGTCTTCCTTTTCGACAAAAACCACCACTGCTTTATTCATCCTGGATGCTGTAGTAATGTTTTCATACCCAACTTTTTCCCCAATTGCCAGCAACACATCTTCAACAGTGACGCCCTGAGCCGGTACACACCTGATTCCATGGCGGGGCGACACCTGTGACGCTGTCCCCGCAGGGATAGACGCCATCCCGATGCCGCCTCAAAAACTCACAAACACTCACAAAACAAATCTAATGTTATTTTTTAGATAAAAAACAAACAAACAAACAACCATTCATAAACTTAGAAAACGGAAGAAAAAAATAAAGAAATAGTATATATAGAAGAAATATAGGCGGAGAAAAAAATTACCGAAATCAATCGTCCTCTCCTCGTGAACACCCTCACACGTACCCCAACACTCCCAGCATGCACCGAGAGAGAGAGAGAGAGAGAGAGAGAGAGGGGGATGATGGTGGTGATACAGTACATACCTTGATAGTTGATTCGGAACAGTCCACCTTTCTCTGTGTTGCTACGGAAACGCACCAGGATCTGATTGGACGTGCTGATGGCGGGTTTGTTGGGCTCTCCTTCTGTAAACACACCTAGCTTCCTGTTTGTCACCTGGTGGCCGTCCCTGAGGGATGACAGGTGATGGGTCAGAGGTTAAAAGGGGTAAGAGGTTGTAATTAGTGATGGGGGAAAATAATCTATACAGTTATCGATATTTTGGTGTTTACAGCAGAATTTTATTTTTAACAATATCGCAATATTATTTTTGCGCTAGTCGGCTGTACCTGCACCAAAACACCAGTATTTTCCCTGGCAAAGCCCTAGTTAAAATGGTTCTTCACTCCAACCAAAGATATCAGAGAAAAGGAAGACAACCCTGGTCTCTATGCAAAGGTTAACACTAGGACCGCCAAGCTTCTCAACCTACCAGTACCAGCCAAAGGTTAACACTAGGACCGCCGAGCTTCTCAACCTACCAGTACCAGCCAAAGGTTAACACTAGGACCGCCAAGCTTCTCAAACTACCAGTACCAGCCAAAGGTTAACACTAGGACAGCCGAGCTTCTCAACCTACCAGTACCAGCCAAAGGTTAACACTAGGACGGCCGAGCTTCTCAACCTACCAGTACCAGCCAAAGGTTAACACTAGGACCGCCGAGCTTCTCAACCTACCAGTACCAGCCAAAAGTTAACACTAGGACCGCCGAGCTTCTCAACCTACCAGTACCAGCCAAAGGTTAACACTAGGACCGCCGAGCTTCTCAACCTACCAGTACCAGCCAAAGGTTAACACTAGGACGGCCAAGCTTCTCAACCGACCAGTACCAGCCAAAGGTTAACACTAGGACGGCCGAGCTTCTCAACCGACCAGTACCAGCCAAAGGTTAACACTAGGACGGCCGAGCTTCTCAACCTACCAGTACCAGCCAAAGGTTAACACTAGGACGGCCGAGCTTCTCAACCTACCAGTACCAGCCAAAGGTTAACACTTGGACGGCCGAGCTTCTCAACCTACCAGTACCAGCCAAAGGTTAACACTAGGACCGCCGAGCTTCTCAACCTACCAGTACCAGCCAAAGGTTAACACTAGGACCGCCGAGCTTCTCAACCTACCAGTACCAGCCAAAGGTTAACACTAGGACCGCCGAGCTTCTCAACCTACCAGTACCAGCCAAAGGTTAACACTAGTACCGACGAGCTTCTCAACCTACCAGTACCAGCCAAAGGTTAACACTAGGACCGCCGAGCTTCTCAACCTACCAGTACCAGCCAAAGGTTAACACTAGGACCGCCAAGCTTCTCAACCTACCAGTACCAGCCAAGGTTAACACTAGGACCGCAAAGCTTCTCAAATACCAGTACCAGCCAAAGGTTAACACTAGGACCGCCGAGCTTCTCAACCTACCAGTACCAGCCAAAGGTTAACACTATGACGCCAAGCTTCTCAACCTACCAGTACCAGCCAAAGGTTAAAACTAGGACCGCCGAGCTTCTCAACCTACCATTACCAGCCAAAGGTTAAAACTAGGACCGCCGAGCTTCTCAACCTACCAGTACCAGCCAAAGGTTAAAACTAGGACCGCCGAGCTTCTCAACCTACCAGTACCAGCCAAAGGTTAAAACTAGGACCGCCGAGCTTCTCAACCTACCAGTACCAGCCAAAGGTTAACACTATGACCGCCAAGCTTCTCAACCTACCAGTACCAGCCAAAGGTTAACACTATGACCGCCAAGCTTCTCAACCTACCAGTACCAGCCAAAGGGTTAAAATGGTGACAGGTTCATTACAACCAAATATATACTGAAGGAGATTTCTTTATGTTAGAGAGTTGCTAGCTAAGGACAATTATTGTTAAAAAATATATATATTTAACTAGGCAAGTTAAGAACAAATTCTTATTTATAATGACGGCACACTTAAAGGGTCAGCCCCAGGAGCAAATTAGAGTTAAGTGCCTTGCTCAAGGACACACAGGTTTTTTACTTTGCCCGGCTCAGGTATTTGAACCAGCAACCTTTCGGTTACTGGCCCGAAGCTCTAACCACTAGGCTACCTGCCACCCATTGTATAGTGACATGGTCTGCCAACAGTGACCAGGAAGTCACTAGGGAATTAGCCCTCTGGTTCTACATGTCATCTTGGTCAAGACTTACAGACTTACAATAAGATGGCCAGTGGTTACTTAAGTCTCATGTTCCAAAAGCCTTAGATCTTTATACAGACACACCACGTCCCAACACTCCAGATTCCATCCCAACACTCCAGATTCCATCCCAACACTCCAAATTCCATCCCAACACTCCAGATTCCATCCCAACACTCCAGATTCCATCCCAACACTCCAGATTCCATCCCAACACTCCAGATTCCATCCCAACACTCCAGATTCCATCCCAACACTCCAGATTCCATCCCAACACTCCAGATTCCATCCCAACACTCCAGATTCCATTGCAACACAGTTGCTCAAAAGAGAGATTGACTTCATCACTACTTGTTTTTGTAAGAGGTGTTGACAAGCTGAACGTACCAAGTTGTCTGTTTAAACTACTAGCACACAGCTCAGACACCCATGCAGACCCCACAAGACATGCCACCAGAGGTCTCTTCACAGTCCCCAAGTCCAGAACAGACTATGGGAGGAACACAGTACTACATAGAGCCATGACTACATGGAACTCTATTCCACATCAGGTAACTGATGCAAGCAGTAGAATCAGATTTAAAAAGCAGGTAAAAATACACCTTATGGAACAGCAAGGACTGTGAAGAGACACACAAAGGTACAGACACATGCATACGCACACACTGTATAGAGAGGGCCCGAGGCACTGAGCAGTAATGTAAAGTCACACCATTTAATATGAACAAAATAACAAAAGGCATGAATGCAAACATGAACTGGTGTGCACAAAAGTAACACACGCAAAAACCCACAAAACAGGTGGGAACTCAAAGCATATAAATAGTCTCCCCAACTAGAGGTAATGCAGTGCAGCTGCCTCTAACTGGGCACCAACCATAAACTAAACATAGAGACATCCAGAGAAGTCTCTGGACACTAAACCTGAACACCATAAAGGTTTCCAGAGACCTCTCTGAACATAAATCATTACAACAAGCGCTAGTACACACACTCTACACACGTACATTGTGATATTGTTGTATGGTGGTATTATACATGTTGTAGTGTAGATATGTAGTGGTGTAATAATGTTATATGATGTACTGTTTTATATGTAATGTAATGGTGGTATTATACATGTTGTATTGTAGATATGTAGTGGTGTAATAATGTTATATGATGTACTGTTTTATATGTAATGTAATGGTGGTATTATACATGTTGTATTGTAGATATGTAGTGGTGTAATAATGTTATATGATGTACTGTTTTATATGTAATGTAATGGTGGTATTATACATGTTGTATTGTAGATATGTAGTGGTGTAATAATGTTATATGATGTACTGTTTTATATGTAATGTAATGGTGGTATTATGCATGTTGTATTGTAGATATGTAGTGGTGTAATAATGTTATATGATGTACTGTTTTATATGTAATGTAATGGTGGTATTATACATGTTGTATTGTAGATATGTAGTGGTGTAATAATGTTATATGATGTACTGTTTTATATGTAATGTAATGGTGGTATTATACATGTTGTATTGTAGATATGTAGTGGTGTAATAATGTTATATGATGTACTGTTTTATATGTAATGTAATGGTGGTATTATACATGTTGTATTGTAGATATGTAGTGGTGTAATAATGTTATATGATGTACTGTTTTATATGTAATGTAATGGTGGTATTATACATGTTGTATTGTAGATATGTAGTGGTGTAATAATGTTATATGATGTACTGTTTTATATGTAATGTAATGGTGGTATTATACATGTTGTATTGTAGATATGTAGTGGTGTAATAATGTTATATGATGTACTGTTTTATATGTAATGTAATGGTGGTATTATACATGTTGTATTGTAGATATGTAGTGGTGTAATAATGGTATATGATGTACTGTTTTATATGTAATGTAATGGTGGTATTATACATGTTGTATTGTAGATATGTAGTGGTGTAATAATGTTATATGATGTACTGTTTTATATGTAATGTAATGGTGGTATTATACATGTTGTATTGTAGATATGTAGTGGTGTAATAATGTTATATGATGTACTGTTTTATATGTAATGTAATGGTGGTATTATACATGTTGTATTGTAGATATGTAGTGGTGTAATAATGTTATATGATGTACTGTTTTATATGTAATGTAATGGTGGTATTATACATGTATGTAGGGTATAGGGGTGCTACAGCCAAGCAAGCCAACCGCCATCACAGATCTCCTCAGTGGCCCAGTGGCAGACACTGGCACAGTGAAAGTAGTGGAGGTTGTGTTGAGATTTGGGTCGTTCCACCAATTCCAAAATGTTTATTACACAAACAATATATACATTCTGTTAAACTTTATAAAAAACACGTTTTCCAGGTAAAAAAAATAAAAAATAAAAGACTCTAATAAGTGCCTATTAAAGTAACATGGTTGGTGATTTCATCTTAAATCAGCCATGAATCCCCTGCTGACAGGGAGAGTGGAAGTGTTGTGTACAACAGGAAGTGTTGTGTACAACAGGAAGTGTTGTGTACAACAGGAAGTGGCAATTGAATTGATGATGAATGCATTGCATGATGAATAATTTGACTATTAGATGTTAAATGTTTGTTTAGATGTCTGTTTTTTTTAAGGACTATTTCCCTTGAAAAAATATTAAAATATTAAAGCAAGAGTTCAGTTCACGTAACAAGGTTGACTTTGAAATGAGGGACAGGTGTAAATGAATCAATTATCACATTAAATAAATAATCATCTTCAGAAATGACTTTGTCAACGCAACAAAATAATATATATATATATTTTTTAAAATGTAACCTTTATTTAACTAGGCAAGTCAGTTAAGTACAAATTCTTATCTCCAATGACGGCTGTGAAACCCGCCAATTTGTCTCTGTAGGAAAAGAGCTTGGATGAAGAAGTCCTAAAGGTACACTCACACACTATTGGATTGTGTCAGGTTTGGCAGACATACCTATCCTCAGACCTTTACAGGCTGTCCCTGCATAATGAATATATTAACTACCTGTCCCTGCATACTGAATATATTAACTACCTGTCCCTGCATACTGAATATATTAACTACCTGTCCCTGCATACTGAATATATTAACTACCTGTCCCTGCATACTGAATATATTAACTACCTGTCTCTGCATACTGAACATATTAACTACCTGTCCCTGCATACTGAACATATTAACTACCTGTCCCTGCATACTGAACATATTAACTACCTGTCCCTGCATACTGAATATATTAACTACCTGTCCCTGCATACTGAATATATTAACTACCTGTCCCTGCATACTGAACATATTAACTACCTGTCCCTGCATACTGAACATATTAACTACCTGTCCCTGCATATTGAACATATTAACTACCTGTCCCTGCATACTGAACATATTAACTACCTGTCCCTGCATACTGAACATATTAACTACCTGTCCCTGCATACTGAACATATTAACTACCTGTCCCTGTATACTGAATATATTAACTACCTGTCCCTGCATACTGAATATATTAACTACCTGTCCCTGCATACTGAACATATTAACTACCTGTCCCTGCATACTGAACATATTAACTACCTGTCCCTGTATACTGAACATATTAACTACCTGTCCCTGCATACTGAATATATTAACTACCTGTCCCTGCATACTGAATATATTAACTACCTGTCCCTGCATACTGAATATATTAACTACCTGTCCCTGCATACTGAATATATTAACTACCTGTCCCTGCATACTGAACATATTAACTACCTGTCCCTGTATACTGAACATATTAACTACCTGTCCCTGCATACTGAATATATTAACTACCTGTCCCTGCATACTGAATATATTAACTACCTGTCCCTGCATACTGAATATATTAACTACCTGTCCCTGTATACTGAGGTGGGGGGAAGGGGGGTGTTGAGGATCAGTCCAGAGGGAGCAGAAGCGGAGGTGGGGTCGCTGATTGTCTCAACAGAGGTGTTGTGAGCAGAGTGGGGGTGGGGACAGCTGTGAGGGTGTGTGGCCTGGGGAGCTGGAGGGGAGGTGGAAAGGGCCAGTATCGAACCTGTTAAAAAATTGGTTCATCTCATTGGCTCTGTCCTGGGTCCCCTCCGTCTGCCCACTGTTGAGCTTTTTGAAGCCAGTGATATTTCTCATACCCTTCCACACCTCTCTCACCTGGCTCTGCCTCAGCTTGTCCTCCATCTTCTCCTTATACCCTCTCTTCCCCTCAGCAGTCCGCAACTTCAGCTCCCTCTGGACGCATTTCAATTTGTCCTTGTCCTTCTCCTTGAAGGCCCTCTTCTTCTCATTCAGCAGGGCCTTCAGGTCACTGGTGACCCAGGGTTTATTATTTGGAAAACAGTGTACCTTCCTGGTGGGTACAGTGTTGTCTACACAAAAATTAATATAGTCTGTTATGCAGTCAGTAAGTCCATCAATGTCCTCCCCATGAGCCTCACAGAGCACATCCCAGTCTGTTGTTTCAAAACAGTCCTGTAGGCCCTCATTCGCCTCTGGAGACCATCTCCTAATGGTCCTAGTGGTCGCAGGCTGCTGTTGGACCAAAGGCCTGTAGTGTGGGGTGAGGTGGACAAGGTTGTGATCCGATCAACCGAGGGAAGGGAGTGCAGTGGAGTTGTATGCGTCCTTCACAGTAGCATATAACAAGTCCAGAGTTGTATTACTCCTGGTTGGGCACTTCACAAACTGTTTGAACGTGGGCAGCGTTGAAGAGAGAGATGCATGGTTAAAATCCCCTGAAATGGCAAAGAAAGCACTGGGATGCGCTGTCTGTAACCTCGCGATAACAGAGTGGATGACGTCACACGCTGTGATTGCGTCCGTGGAAGGCGGGATGTAAACAATAACAGCAATGGTATCCCTCGGCAAATAGTAGGCGGCTAACAGCTCAATGTCCGGGCTACAAAACTGTTCCTTAAGAGTAATATGGATCGGATTACACCATCTGTTGTTAACTAACAAGGCCAGCAACCCCTCCCTTACCCTTACCTTGATCAGACCATATGGACCCTGGTCAAAAGTCATGCACTCAATCTGTAACAGCGGCCATTTAGGACATGCCATAGATATACAGAAAATGTCTTTATGAATCTGGATGCAGTTAGGCCTACAGATGACCCTGTCTGACTGTGCCCTGATGACCTCTGACTTTTCCTTGTTAAATAAAGGTTAATATATGTATCTATATATAATATACCCACCAGACAGTGATGAAGTCATGGGGCCCATGGACCTGCAGCAGGGTAAAGTTGAGTCTGACACCCAGGCCTGTTGCTACGGTGATCAGCCAGGTACAGTCAGCAGAGCTGGGGTACTCCTCCGGATAACCAGGAGAGAAGATGGTCCCGTTGTCTGACGTGATGTTACCCCCACAGGGCACTGGGGAGATGGGGGAGAGAGAAGGAGGGGAGGGTAGGCCGAGAGACAGAGAGAGAGGGGGGGGTGGCAGGGGAGAGAGAGAGAGATGGGGGGGCAGGGGAGACAATGAGAGAGAGAGGGGGGGGGGGGTTCAGGGGAGAGAGAGAGAGAGAGAGAGAGAGAGAGCAGAGAATCAATACCACAGACTGAATATATCCATACATTTCCAGGAATCAGTGAAAAAAGGGATTATCTTTTCTCCCCTCCCTCCCTCTGTCTGTCTGTCTCTCTCTCTCTCTCTCTCTCTGAAACTGTTGTCAGGGCTGAAGATTACCCAGAAAGCCTGTTAGCAAGTGAGGACTCGGTTAGAGTGTTCCAGGAAGATAAGGCCATAACCCCCTCCCAGTGGAGGTTGGGGAGGGAGGAATGGAGTTATGGATGGGTCGGTGGAGGCTACATGGGGGGTGGAGGGAGGGATGGAGGAGCTATGGAAGGAGGTAGGGATGGATGGAGGGATGGAGAGATGGAGGGGTGTAGGGGTGGAGGGATGTAGGGGTGGAGGGATGGAGGCTACATGGGGCAGGAGAGGGAGAGATTGAGGGATGGAGAGATGGAGGAATGCAGGGGCGGAGGGAGGAAGGGCTGGGGAGGGAGGGTGAGGGATAGATGGAGGGGTGGAGTTAAGGGCTGGGGAGGGAGGGATGGAGGTATGGAGGGATGGAGGGGAAAGAAGAGATGGAGTGATGGAGGGCTGTAGAGATGGCTGTGTGTGTGTGTGTTTGTGTTAGGGGGGAACTTGCTGGGCAGTAGAGAACACTAGCTGTGTGACAATGAGACAACCATGTAAGAACCGACCCCCCCACCTCCCACCCCTTGTCTCTGACTCTCAGAACCCCAGGACAGAGCTCCTGCTCCGGGGCTTCATAGTCCCCCCTCCCCCTAACTGACTGATTGGTGAGCACTCACTCTCTCACACACACTTATTCTAAACCCCCTAAGGGTGACGAAGGGTTGCATTTTAAATGTTTAAAATGTTCCCAGAACATACAGACAGCCGTGGAACGACACTAAATGATCTTGAACCTCCTCCTAACACCCCCCTAAACCCCTGGGACACTGTGCTGGGACACTGTGCTGGGACACTGTGCTGGGACAGGAGAGACCCTGAGAGGAATACATTCACACAGACATCTTATCGGGAGCAGCAGGGCCTAGACATCCTCTATGTATTCCTTTCTCCCTCTCTTTCACTATCTATTTTCTGTCTTTAGCATACTCCCACTCTCTCTCTCTTTAGCATACTCTCACTCTCTCTCTCTATGTCTTAAGCATACTCTCACTCTCTCTCACTCTCTCACTCTCTCTCTCTATGTCTTTAGCATACTCTAACTCTCTCTCTATGTCTTTAGCATACTCTCACTCTCTCTCTATGTTTTTAGCATACTCTCACTCTCTCTCTATGTCTTTAGCATACTCTCACTCTCTCTCTCTATGTCTTTAGCATACTCTCACTCTCTCTCTATGTCTTTAGCATACTCTCACTCTCTCTCTATGTCTTTAGCATACTCTCACTCTCTCTCTCTCTTTAGCATACTCTCACTCTCTCTCACTCTCTCTCTCTCTTTAGCATACTCTCACTCTCTCTCTCTATGTCTTTAGCATACTCTCACTGTCTCTCTATGTCTTTAGCATACTCTCACTCTCTCTCTATGTCTTTAGCATACTCTCTCTCTCTCTCTCTATGTCTTTAGCATACTCTCACTCTCTCTCTATGTCTTTAGCATACTCTCACTATCTCTCTATGTCTTTAGCATACTCTCACTCTCTCTCTCTATGTCTTTAGCATACTCTCACTCTCTCTCTATGTCTTTAGCATACTCTCACTCTCTCTCTCTATGTCTTTAGCATACTCTCACTCTCTCTCTCTATGTCTTTAGCATACTCTCACTCTCTCTCTATGTCTTTAGCATACTCTCACTCTCTCTCTCTATGTCTTTAGCATACTCTCACTCTCTCTCTCTATGTCTTTAGCATACTCTCACTCTCTCTCTCTATGTCTTTAGCATACTCTCACTCTCTCTCTCTATGTCTTTAGCATACTCTCACTCTCTCTCTCTATGTCTTTAGCATACTCTCACTCTCTCTCTATGTCTTTAGCATACTCCCACTCTCTCTCTCTATGTCTTTAGCATACTCTCACTCTCTCTCTATGTCTTTAGCATACTCTCACTCTCTCTCTCTATGTCTTTAGCATACTCTAACTCTCACTTTAGCATACTCTAACTCTCTCTCTCTCTCTTTAGCATACTCTCACTGTCTCTCTCTCTCTTTAGCATACTCTCACTCTCTCTTTAGCATACTCTCACTCTCTCTCTATGTCTTTAGCATACTCTCACTCTCTCTCTCTATGTCTTTAGCATACTCTCACTCTCTCTATGTCTTTAGCATACTCTCACTCTCTCTCTCTATGTCTTTAGCATACTCTCACTCTCTCTATGTCTTTAGCATATTCTCACTCTCTCTCTCTCTTTAGCATACTCTCACTCTCTCTCTATGTCTTTAGCATACTCTCACTCTCTCTCTCTATGTCTTTAGCATACTCTCACTCTCTCTCTCTCTTTAGCATACTCTCACTCTCTCTCTCTATGTCTTTAGCATACTCTCACTCTGTCTCTATGTCTTTAGCATACTCTTACTCTCTCTCTCTATGTCTTTAGCATACTCTCACTCTCTCTCTCTATGTCTTTAGCATACTCTAACTCTCTCTCTATGTCTTTAGCATACTCTCACTCTCTCTCTATGTTTTTAGCATACTCTCACTCTCTCTCTATGTCTTTAGCATACTCTCACTCTCTCTCTCTATGTCTTTAGCATACTCTCACTCTCTCTCTATGTCTTTAGCATACTCTCACTCTCTCTCTATGTCTTTAGCATACTCTCACTCTCTCTCTCTCTTTAGCATACTCTCACTCTCTCTCACTCTCTCTCTCTCTTTAGCATACTCTCACTCTCTCTCTCTATGTCTTTAGCATACTCTCACTGTCTCTCTATGTCTTTAGCATACTCTCACTCTCTCTCTATGTCTTTAGCATACTCTCTCTCTCTCTCTCTATGTCTTTAGCATACTCTCACTCTCTCTCTATGTCTTTAGCATACTCTCACTATCTCTCTATGTCTTTAGCATACTCTCACTCTCTCTCTCTATGTCTTTAGCATACTCTCACTCTCTCTCTATGTCTTTAGCATACTCTCACTCTCTCTCTCTATGTCTTTAGCATACTCTCACTCTCTCTCTCTATGTCTTTAGCATACTCTCACTCTCTCTCTATGTCTTTAGCATACTCTCACTCTCTCTCTCTATGTCTTTAGCATACTCTCACTCTCTCTCTCTATGTCTTTAGCATACTCTCACTCTCTCTCTCTATGTCTTTAGCATACTCTCACTCTCTCTCTCTATGTCTTTAGCATACTCTCACTCTCTCTCTCTATGTCTTTAGCATACTCTCACTCTCTCTCTATGTCTTTAGCATACTCCCACTCTCTCTCTCTATGTCTTTAGCATACTCTCACTCTCTCTCTATGTCTTTAGCATACTCTCACTCTCTCTCTCTATGTCTTTAGCATACTCTAACTCTCACTTTAGCATACTCTAACTCTCTCTCTCTCTCTCTCTTTAGCATACTCTCACTGTCTCTCTCTCTCTTTAGCATACTCTCACTCTCTCTTTAGCATACTCTCACTCTCTCTCTATGTCTTTAGCATACTCTCACTCTCTCTCTCTATGTCTTTAGCATACTCTCACTCTCTCTCTATGTCTTTAGCATACTCTCACTCTCTCTCTATGTCTTTAGCATACTCTCACTCTCTCTCTCTATGTCTTTAGCATACTCTAACTCTCACTTTAGCATACTCTAACTCTCTCTCTCTCTCTTTAGCATACTCTCACTGTCTCTCTCTCTCTTTAGCATACTCTCACTCTCTCTTTAGCATACTCTCACTCTCTCTCTATGTCTTTAGCATACTCTCACTCTCTCTCTCTATGTCTTTAGCATACTCTCACTCTCTCTATGTCTTTAGCATACTCTCACTCTCTCTCTCTATGTCTTTAGCATACTCTCACTCTCTCTATGTCTTTAGCATATTCTCACTCTCTCTCTCTCTTTAGCATACTCTCACTCTCTCTCTATGTCTTTAGCATACTCTCACTCTCTCTCTCTATGTCTTTAGCATACTCTCACTCTCTCTCTCTCTTTAGCATACTCTCACTCTCTCTCTCTATGTCTTTAGCATACTCTCACTCTGTCTCTATGTCTTTAGCATACTCTTACTCTCTCTCTCTATGTCTTTAGCATACTCTCACTCTCTCTCTCTATGTCTTTAGCATACTCTCACTCTCTCTATGTCTTTAGCATACTCTCACTCTCTCTCTATGTCTTTAGCATACTCTCACTATCTCTCTCTATGTCTTTAGCATACTCTCACTCTCTCTCTATGTCTTTAGCATACTCTCACTCTCTCTCTCTATGTCTTTAGCATACTCTCACTCTCTCTCACTCTCTCTCTCTCTCTTTAGCATACTCTCACTCTCTCTCTCTCTTTAGCATACTCTCTCTCTCTTTAGCATACTCTCACTCTCTCTCTATGTCTTTAGCATACTCTCACTCTCACTCTCTCTCTATGTCTTTAGCATACTCTCACTCTCTCTCTCTATGTCTTTAGCATACTCTCACTCTCTCTCTATGTCTTTAGCATACTCTCACTCTCTCTCTCTATGTCATTAGCATACTCTCACACTCTCTCTATGTCTTTAGCATACTCTCAATCTCTCTCTCTCTCTTTAGCATACTCTCACTCTCTCTCTCTATGTATTTAGCATACTCTCACTCTCTCTATGTCTTTAGCATACTCTCACTCTCTCTCTATGTCTTTAGCATACTCTCACTCTCTCTCTCTATGTCTTTAGCATACTCTCACTCTCTCTATGTCTTTAGCATACTCTCACTCTCTCTATGTCTTTAGCATACTCTCACTCTCTCTCTATGTCTTTAGCATACTCTCACTCTCTCTCTCTATGTCTTTAGCATACTCTCACTCTCTCTCTATGTCTTTAGCTTACTCTCACTCTCTCTCTCTATGTCTTTAGCATACTCTCACTCTCACTCTCTCTTTAGCATACTCTAACTCTCTCTCTCTCTCTCTCTCTTTAGCATACTCTCACTGTCTCTCTCTCTCTTTAGCATACTCTCACTCTCTCTTTAGCATACTCTCACTCTCTCTCTATGTCTTTAGCATACTCTCACTCTCTCTCTCTATGTCTTTAGCATACTCTCACTCTCTCTCTATGTCTTTAGCATACTCTCACTCTCTCTCTCTATGTCTTTAGCATACTCTCACTCTCTATGTCTTTAGCATACTCTCACTCTCGCTCTCTATGTCTTTAGCATACTCTCACTCTCTCTCTATGTCTTTAGCATACTCTCACTCTCTCTCTATGTCTTTAGCATACTCTCACTCTCTCTCTCTATGTCTTTAGCATACTCTCACTCTCTCTCTCTATGTCTTTAGCATACTCTCACTCTCTCTCTCTCTCTCTCTCTTTAGCATACTCTCACTCTCTCTTTAGCATACTCTCACTCTCTCTCTCTCTCTCTCTTTAGCATACTCTCACTGTCTCTCTCTCTCTTTAGCATACTCTCACTCTCACTTTAGCATACTCTCACTCTCTCTCTATGTCTTTAGCATACTCCTACTCTCTCTCTCTATGTCTTTAGCATACTCTCACTCTCTCTATGTATTTAGCATACTCTCACTCTCTCTCTATGTCTTTAGCATACTCTCACTCTCTCTCTATGTCTTTAGCATACTCTCACTCTCTCTATGTCTTTAGCATACTCTCACTCTCTCTCTCTTTAGCATACTCTCACACTCTCTATGTCTTTAGCATACTCTCACTCTCTCTTTAGCATACTCTCACTCTCTCTTTAGCATACTCTCACTCTCTCTATGTCTTTAGCATACTCTCACTCTCTCTCTCTCTTTAGCATACTCTCACTCTCTCTCTCTATGTCTTTAGCATACTCTCACTCTCTCTATGTCTTTAGCATACTCTCACTCTCTCTCTCTCTTTAGCATACTCTCACTCTCGCTATGTCTTTAGCATACTCTCACTCTCACTCTCTCTATGTCTTTAGCATACTCTCACTCTCTCTCTCTCTATGTCTTTAGCATACTCTCACTCTCTCTCTCTATGTCTTTAGCATACGCTCACTCTCTCTCTCTCTTTAGCATACGCTCACTCTCTCTCTCTCTTTAGCATACTCTCACTCTCTCTCTCTCTTTAGCATACTCTCACTCTCTCTCTCTATGTCTTTAGCATACTCTCACTCTCTCTCTCTCTCTCTCTCTTTAGCATACTCTCACTCTCTCTTTAGCATAATCTCACTCTCTCTCTCTCTCTCTCTCTCTCTCTTTAGCATACTCTCACTCTCTCTCTCTCTTTAGCATACTCTCACTCTCTCTTTAGCATACTCTCACCCTCTCTCTCTCTCTCTCTTTAGCATACTCTCACTCTCTCTCTCTATGTCTTTAGCATACTCTCACTCTCTATGTCTTTAGCATACTCTCACTCTCTCTCTCTCTCTCTCTCTCTCTCTCTTTAGCATACTCTCACTCTCTCTCTCTATGTCTTTAGCATACTCTCACTCTCTCTCTCTATGTCTTTAGCATACTCTCACTCTCTCTCTCTTTAGCATACTCTCACTCTCTCTCTCTATGTCTTTAGCATACTCTCACTCTCTCTCTCTTTAGCATACTCTCACTCTCTCTCTCTCTTTAGCATACTCTCACTCTCTCTCTCTATGTATTTAGCATACTCTCACTCTATGTCTTTAGCATACTCTCACTCTCTCTCTCTTTAGCATACTCTCACTCTCTCTCTATGTCTTTAGCATACTCTCACTCTCTCTCTATGTCTTTAGCATACTCTCACTCTCTCTCTATGTCTTTAGCATACTCTCACTCTCTCTCTCTATGTCTTTAGCATACTCTCACTCTCTCTCTCTCTCTCTCTTTAGCATACTCTCACTCTCTCTCTCTCTCTTTAGCATACTCTCACTCTCTCTCTCTCTTTAGCATACTCTCACTCTCTCTCTATGTCTTTAGCATACTCTCACTCTCACTCTCTCTAGCATACTCTCACTCTCTCTCTCTATGTCTTTAGCATACTCTCACTCTCTCTCACTCTCTCTCTCTCTCTCTCTTTAGCATACTCTCACTCTCTCTCTCTCTCTTTAGCATACTCTCACTCTCTCTCTCTCTTTAGCATACTCTCACTCTCTCTCTCTCTCTATGTCTTTAGCATACTCTCACTCTCTCTCTATGTCTTTAGCATACTCTCACTCTCTCTCTATGTCTTTAGCATACTCTCACTCTCTCTCTATGTCTTTAGCATACTCTCACTCTCTCTCTATGTCTTTAGCATACTCTCACTCTCTCTCTCTATGTCTTTAGCATACTCTCACTCTCTCTCTATGTCTTTAGCATACTCTCACTCTCTCTCTCTATGTCTTTAGCATACTCTCACTCTCTCTCTCTCTTTAGCATACTCTCACTCTCTCTCTATGTCTTTAGCATACTCTCACTCTCTCTCTATGTCTTTAGCATACTCTCACTCTCTCTCTCTATGTCTTTAGCATACTCTCACTCTCTCTCTCTCTGTCTTTAGCATACTCTCACTCTCTCTCTATGTCTTTAGCATACTCTCACTCTCTCTCTATGTCTTTAGCATACTCTCACATTTCTGCAGCATTGAAGGTCCCCAAGAACACAGTGACCTCCATCATTCTAAAATGGAAGAAGTTTGGAACCACCAAGACTCTTCCTAGAGCTGGCCGCCCGGCCAAACTGAGCAATCGGGGGAGAAGGGCCTTGGTCAGGGAGGTGACTCCAATGGTCACTCTGACAGAGATCCAGAGTTCCTCTGTGGAGATGGGGGAACCTTCCAGAAAGACAACCATCTCTGCAGCACTCCACCAATCAGGCCTTCATGGTAGAGTGGCCAGATGGAAGCAACTCCTCAGTAAAAGGCACATGACAGCCCGCTTGGAGTTTGCTAAAAGGCACCTAAAGACTCTCAGACCATGAGAAACAAGATTTTCTGGTCTGATGAAACCAATATTGAACACTTTGGCCTGAATGCCAAGCGTCTCACCTGGAGGGAACCTGGCACCATCCCTACGGTGAAGCATGGTGGTGGCAGCATCATGCTGTAGGGATGTTTTTTGATGAGGGGGGGAAAAATGTACCAGTCACCGGTTTGGACATGTCTACTCATTCTAGGGTTTTTCTTCATTTTTGCTATTTTCTACATTGTAGAATAATAGTAAAGACATCAAAACTATGAAATAACACATGGAATCATGTAGTAACCAAAAAATTGTTAAAGAAATAAAAAAATGTTTTATATTTGAGATTCTTCAAAGTAGCCACCCTTTGCCTTGATGACAGCGTTGCACACTTTTGGCATTCTCTCAACCAGTTTCATGAGGTAGTCACCTGGAATGCATTTCAATTGACCTGTAGGTCCTCCCTCATCAGTACTTTCTGTCTCTGTACCTGTAGGTCCTCCCTCATCAGTACTTTCTGTCTCTTGTGTGATCGTGTGTGTGTGTGTGTGTGTGTGTGTCTGTGCGTGCGTGTCTGTGTGTGCGTGTCTGTGTGTGTGTGTGATTGTCTGTGTGTGTGTGTGATTGTCTGTGTGTGTGTGTGATTGTCTGTGTGTGTGTGTGCGTGTATGTGTGTGCGTGTCTGTGTGTGTGTGTGATTGTGTGCGTGTCTGTGTGTGTGTGTGATTGTCTGTGTGTGTGTGTGATTGTCTGTGTGTGTGTGTAGTGTGTGTGTGTGTGTGTGTGTAGTGTGTGTGTGTGTAGTGTGTGTAGTGTGTGTAGTGTGTGTGTGTAGTGTGTGTGTGTAGTGTGTGTGTGTAGTGTGTGCGCGTGTTGTGTGTGCGCGTGTTGTGTGTGCGCGTGTAGTGTGTAGTGTGTGTGTAGTGTGTAGTGTGTGTGTAGTGTGTGTAGTGTGTGTAGTGTGTGTAGTGTGTGTAGTGTGTGTAGAGTGTGTAGAGTGTGTGTAGTGTGTGTAGTGTGTGTAGTGTGTGTAGTGTGTGTAGTGTGTAGTGTGTGTAGTGTGTAGTGTAGTGTGGTGTAGTGTGTAGTGTGTGTAGTGTGTGTAGTGTGTGTAGTGTGTAGTGTGTGTAGTGTGTGTAGTGTGTGTAGTGTGTGTAGTGTGTGTAGCAGAAAGACTGTGTTAATCCATTGTTGCGTCTCCATCTCCTGTTGCATCTCCTACTAAATTAGGTATCGATCCAACACATTGATTAAAACCAGGCCACCACACTATCCATGTGAATATCAGTACTGGCTGGGGGATGGAGGGGGTGGGTTGTCAGATGAATGTCAGTACTGACTGGGGGATGGAGGGGGTGGGTTGTCAGATGAATATCAGTACTGGCTGGGGGGATGGAGGGGGTGGGTTGTCAGATGAATGTCAGTACTGGCTCGGGGGTGGAGCGGGGTGGGTTGTCAGTACTGGCTGGGGGGTGGAGAGGGGTTGGTTGTCAGGTGAATATCAGTACTGGCTCGGGGGTGGAGCGGGGTGGGTTGTCAGATGAATATCAGTACTGGCTCGGGGGTGGAGCGGGGTGGGTTGTCAGTACTGGCTGGGGGGTGGAGCGGGATGGGTTGTCAGGTGAATATCAGTACTGGCTCAGAGTGTGGGGTGTAGTAGTTTTCTGATTGATTTCTCTCTCGTACTGCACTGACTCAGATGACTGATGATTGGCTACAATAAATGGATTATAAGATGATTGTTGGAACGGTAATGTATTTCAGCCTTTTACATTTACATTAAGCAGACACTCTTATCCAGAGTGGGTTACTTTAGTGAGTGCATAGATTTTTGTACTGGTCCCCCTGTGGGAATCGAACCCACAACCCTGGCGTTGCAACTGAGTCACATGGGCCTTTGATGTTATTGATCATAATTTGTTATAAAAAAAAACACACTTGTTTTGGCTTTACATCACCTGCCATCAAATGGTTGGAGTGTGACTTATCCAATAGAACTCTTGAAAACTTCTCTAACATAAGATATGTATAGTGCGGTATCCCTCAGGGACGTTGCCTTGGACCGTTACTCTAACATCAGATATGTATAGTGCGGTATCCCTCAGGGACGTTGCCTTGGACCGTTACTCTAACATCAGATATGTATAGTGCGGTATCCCTCAGGGACGTTGCCTTGGACCGTTACTCTAACATCAGATATGTATAGTGCGGTATCCCTCAGGGACGTTGCCTTGGACCGTTACTCTAACATCAGATATGTATAGTGCGGTATCCCTCAGGGACGTTGCCTTGGACTGTTACTCTAACATCAGATATGTATAGTGCGGTGTCCCTCAGGGACGTTGCCTTGGACCGTTACTCTAACATAAGATATGTATAGTGCGGTGTTGTTCTCAGGGACGTTTCCTTGGACCGTTACTCTAACATCAGATATGTATAGTGCGGTATCCCTCAGGGACGTTGCCTTGGACCGTTACTCTAACATCAGATATGTATAGTGCGGTATCCCTCAGGGACGTTGCCTTGGACCGTTACTCTAACATCAGATATGTATAGTGCGGTATCCCTCAGGGACGTTGCCTTGGACCGTTACTCTAACATCAGATATGTATAGTGCGGTATCCCTCAGGGACGTTGCCTTGGACCGTTACTCTAACATCAGATATGTATAGTGCGGTATCCCTCAGGGACGTTGCCTTGGACCGTTACTCTAACATCAGATATGTATAGTGCGGTATCCCTCAGGGACGTTGCCTTGGACCGTTACTCTTCTCTATTTTCACTAATGATTTGCCACTTGCCTTACATGACTACATATGCTGATGATGGCACACTCTACACATCAGCACATACAGCCATACAGCCAGTGAGCTCACTGAGACTCTTAGCAAGGAGTCACAGCCAGTGAACTCACTGAGACTCTTAACATGGAGTCACAGTCAGTGAACTCACTGAGACTCTTAGCAAGGAGTTAGTCAGTGAGCTCACTGAGACTCTTAACAAGGAGTCACAGTCAGTGAACTCACTGAGACTCTTAACATGGAGTCACAGTCAGTGAGCTCACTGAGACTCTTAACATGGAGTCACAGTCAGTGAACTCACTGAGACTCTTAGCAAGGAGTTAGTCAGTGAGCTCACTGAGACTCTTAACAAGGAGTCACAGTCAGTGAGCTCACTGAGACTCTTAACAAGGAGTCACAGTCAGTGAACTCACTGAGACTCTTAACATGGAGTCAGTCAGTGAGCTCACTGAGACTCTTAGCAAGGAGTCACAGCCAGTGAACTCACTGAGACTCTTAACATGGAGTCACAGTCAGTGAACTCACTGAGACTCTTAGCAAGGAGTTAGTCAGTGAGCTCACTGAGACTCTTAACAAGGAGTCACAGTCAGTGAGCTCACTGAGACTCTTAACAAGGAGTCACAGTCAGTGAACTCACTGAGACTCGTAACATGGAGTCACAGTCAGTGAGCTCACTGAGACTCTTAACATGGAGTCACAGTCAGTGAACTCACTGAGACTCTTAGCAAGGAGTTAGTCAGTGAGCTCACTGAGACTCTTAACAAGGAGTCACAGTCAGTGAACTCACTGAGACTCTTAACATGGAGTCACAGTCAGTGAGCTCACTGAGACTCTTAACATGGAGTCACAGTCAGTGAACTCACTGAGACTCTTAGCAAGGAGTTAGTCAGTGAGCTCACTGAGACTCTTAACAAGGAGTCACAGTCAGTGAGCTCACTGAGACTCTTAACAAGGAGTCACAGTCAGTGAACTCACTGAGACTCTTAACATGGAGTCAGTCAGTGAGCTCACTGAGACTCTTAGCAAGGAGTCACAGCCAGTGAACTCACTGAGACTCTTAACATGGAGTCACAGTCAGTGAACTCACTGAGACTCTTAGCAAGGAGTTAGTCAGTGAGCTCACTGAGACTCTTAACAAGGAGTCACAGTCAGTGAGCTCACTGAGACTCTTAACAAGGAGTCACAGTCAGTGAACTCACTGAGACTCGTAACATGGAGTCACAGTCAGTGAACTCACTGAGACTCTTAACATGGAGTCACAGTCAGTGAGCTCACTGAGACTCTTAACATGGAGTCACAGTCAGTGAACTCACTGAGACTCTTAACATGGAGTCACAGTCAGTGAGCTCACTGAGACTCTTAACAAAGAGTTACAGCCAGTGTCAGACTGGGTAAATACATCTAAAACCAAAAGCATTGTGTCTGGTTCAAAGCTTTCTCTTACTGTAGGCATAAACTTCAATGGAGTTGTACATAAAGGGTGTGACCACTTTTTAAGAAACATGGGTGTGTCTAACCTACTTGCATACAAACAGAAGTGATGTGTTGCTCAGTTACGTATAGAGCCATGTCATCGTGATATGCTCTAAACACAGATAAAAAACGATTGTATCACAATGCCTCTCCTCTTTCAAAGTATCTACTTTAACTGTTTATAAGAGTATCAATATTAAAAATACATTCTCTCTCTCTCTCTCTCTCTCTCTCTCTCTCTCTCTCTCTCTCTCTCTCTCTCTCTCTCTCTCTCAAAACTGTGAAGAAGGAAGTTGAACAGCAGGTTGAAATAGTGTAAAACATGGTCGTTGTTTCAAAGACGAACACAACGACATGGACAGTGCTTTCTAAGGTGATGATGAATTCAAAACACCCATATTCATATTAGAGCTTCCTTTTAGGTGGTTGTAGAATTTAATGGCTCTTTTCTGGATTTTGATAATTTGTGGGTATCGGCCAAATTCTGCTCTGAATGCATTATTTGGTGGTTTTCGTTGTACAGAGAGGATATTTTTTGCAGAATTCTGCATGCAGACTCTCAATTTGATCATTTTGTGAATTCTTGGTTGGTGAGCGGACCCCAGACCTCACAACCATAAAGGGAAATGGGTTTTATAACTGATTCAAGTATTTTTAGCCAGATCCTAATTGGTATGTCAAATGTTATGTTCCTTTTGATGGCATAGAAGGCCCTTCTTCCCTTGTCTCTCAGATGGTTCACAGCTTTGTGGAAGTTACCTGTGGCGCTGATGTTTAGGTATGTATAGTGTTTTGTCTGATCTAGAGCAACGGTGGAATTGGTATTTGTTGTCCTGGCAACAATCTCTCTCTCTACCTCTATCTCACCTCCATCTCCTATCCCGTCTCTCTCCTTCTCTTTCACTCTCTTGTCCTCCTATCCATTCTCTCACTCTCTCTCTCGCTCTCTCCATCTCGTTCCCTTTCTCCTTGGCGTAGGTATTGATTCCACTGAAGAGCTCTTTAGTCCAGTAATGGAGGTTAATATTTGCATTATTCATAAGGGTTCATCTCAACCTATGAGGAGGCCTCCAGGAATGATGACACTACAATTTAGTATGGGAGGCGCTAGTGAATCAGAGTCAAGGTCTGTAGTGTGTTACCTTCACAGCGAGGGAAGGGGTGGTCCCAGTTGCGTGTGGTTCCATGTTCACAGGTCAGGATGGAATGCCCCATTAGCTGGTAGCCGGGGAGACACTCGAAGGAAATGGACTGGCCCACGTTGTATCCTGCTCCCATCACCACGCCGTAGTGGAACGGCTCTGGGTCCAGACACTCATTAAGCTGATAGGCTGGAGAGGAGGGAGGAAGAGAGAGACAGAAACAGAGCAGTCAAACAGGAGAGAAAAAAGCTGCATTACACGTTTTATACTTTAGTCTTGCAGTGTTTTTATTTTGTGATCTTGATTCCAATCAATACAGAACCAGGAAGTAGCTGAGAATGATGCTTTCTGTTGTGAGAGAGACATAGACATAAGAAGGAAGAATGTTGTTCTCAAGAATGTTCATGATTTAGAAGATATCATTTCAATACTAATTTAAGTGATAGTTTTGTTAGAAGAGAGATATGGACGAAGGAAGGGATAGTTGTTGGCACTGTGTTTTTGATGAGTCATACATTCTGTATTGAAGAACGTGTCTTTATAAGATGCTTTCTCAATTCCAATACTAATTTGATTCAAGTGTCAATTACCAGTTTCCCCACAGCTGTTAATTCTAGGAAAATTATTCAAATCAACGTGTGGGTGTTTTGGGGACTTATTTTGTTAGGATAGTTGTTAGGCTAGTTGTTAGGCTAGTTGTTAGGCTAGTTGTTAGGCTAGTTGTTAGGATAGTTGTTAGGCTAGTTGTTAGGCTAGTTGTTAGGATAGTTGTTAGGCTAGTTGTTAGGATAGTTGTTAGGCTAGTTGTTAGGATAGTTGTTAGGCTAGTTGTTAGGATAGTTGTTAGGCTAGTTGTTAGGCTAGTGGTCCACAAGAACCCATAAAAAGTGGCTGAGGCAACAATGAATAACTAGAGTTGTAATTGTTTCTAGAGCTGGTGGACAGTGTAGTAGACACGGAATGGCTTCCCCCAATGGTGGACAGTGTAGTAGACACGGAATGGCTTCCCCCAATGGTGGACAGTGTAGTAGACACGGAATGGCTTCCCCCAATGGTGGACAGTGTAGTAGAAATGGAATGGCTTCCCCCAATGGTGGACAGTGGGGTAGAAATGGAATGGCTTCCCCCAATGGTGGACAGTGTAGTAGACACGGAATGGCTTCCCCCAATGGTGGACAGTGTAGTAGAAATGGAATGGCTTCCCCCAATGGTGGACAGTGTAGTAGAAATGGAATGGCTTCCCCCAATGGTGGACAGTGGGGTAGAAATGGAATGGCTTCCCCCAATGGTGGACAGTGTAGTAGACACGGAATGGCTTCCCCCAATGGTGGACAGTGTAGTAGAAATGGAATGGCTTCCCCCAATGGTGGACAGTGTAGTAGAAATGGAATGGCTTCCCCCAATGGTGGACAGTGTAGTAGAAATGGAATGGCTTCCCCCAATGGTGGACAGTGGGGTAGGCACAAAATGACTGACTGTTGTCTGCAGTTTCCTCCTCCCTGCTGTGTTTCTCTGCAATCCTGTCTCTCTTACTTTCTCTCTTTCTCTCCCTTCATCTCTCAGTTTCTCTTCAATCGTAAAGGTATTATTGGGAGAAAAAGAGAGAAACTGGTTCTCAGTTGTGTTCTTCAGCTACTGGCTGAGTTTGATCCAGTCATCAGAACTCAGAGCTAAATTATTCCCTGTTCGTTTATCGTTGGATACAAAAGCAAGATGACTATCATCCTCTGTGAGAGATAAGTCATGCAAGCGCTGCAAAAGTGGGCATTTCCAAATATAATGCTTTGTTTATATGATAATGTATACATAATTATGGAAATGTCAGATAGTAGCTACCTTTCAATTTGCCTCTCATTCACTGAATCACAATATCAATACCTTTGTGCTGTAGCTCAGCAGATAAAGGTTTTTCCTTTCTGTTTTCTGGGGTGGAGACAGGAGGGAGGGGTTTCTGTTTTCTGGGATGGAGACAGGAGGGAGGGGTTTCTGTTTTCTGGGATGGAGACAGGAGGGAGGGGTTTCTGTTTTCTGGGATGGAGACAGGAGGGAGGGGTTTCTGTTTTCTGGGATGGAGACAGGAGGGAGGGGTTTCTGTTTTCTGGGATGGAGACAGGAGGGAGGGGTTTCTGTTTTCTGGGATGGAGACAGGAGGGAGGGGTTTCTGTTTTCTGGGGTGGAGACAGGAGGGAGGGGTTTCTGTTTTCTGGGATGGAGACAGGAGGGAGGGGTTTCTGTTTTCTGGGATGGAGACAGGAGGGAGGGGTTTCTGTTTTCTGGGATGGAGACAGGAGGGAGGGGTTTCTGTTTTCTGGGGTGGAGACAGGAGGGAGGGGTTTCTGTTTTCTGGGATGGAGACAGGAGGGAGGGGTTTCTGTTTTCTGGGGTGGAGACAGGAGGGAGGGGTTTCTGTTTTCTGGGGTGGAGACAGGAGGGAGGGGTTTGAGAGGAGGGAGGGGTTTCTGTTTTCTGGGGGTGGAGACAGTATGGATGGGTTTCTGTTTTCTGGGGGTGGAGACAGGAGGGATGGGTTTCTGTTTTCTGGATAGTTTTACAGTATTTGGGCTTATAGATAGATAGTATCTAGCTGAGGCAGAGCCAGGTGAGAGAGGTGTGGAAGGGTATGAGAAATATCACTGGCTTCAAAAAGTCAAACAGTGGGCAGACGGAGGGGACCCAGGACAGAGCCAATGAGCTTAACCATTTTTTTAACAGGTTTGATATTGGCCCTGTCCACCTCCCTTCCAGCTCCCCAGACCACACACCCTTACGGCTATCCCACACCCACTTTGCTCACAACACCTCTGCTGAGACAATCAGTGGCCCCTCCTCCACCCCTGCTCCCCCTGGACTGATTCTCAACACCCCCCTTCCCCCAACCTCCCCACCAGGGCTAGCTTTCACCACCAACCAAGTGAAGAGAGAGCTGGAGAGACTACATCAGTGGAAAGCGGCGGGCCCTGATGGCATCAGCCCAAGGGTGCTGAGGGTCTGTGCTGACCAACTGTGTGGAATACTCCAGCGACGCTTCAACCTTAGCCTGAGCCTAGAAAGGGTCCCTGTACTATGGAAAACATCCTGCCTCGTCCCAGTGCCCAAGAAGGCACACCCCACTGTCCTGAATGACTTCAGACCTGTAGAGCTAACATCCCACATCATGAAGACCTTGGAAAGGTTAGTCCTCGCTCACCTCAGACCCCTGGTGTGTTCATCACTGGACCCCCTGCAGTTTGCATACCAGCGCAACATCGGGGTGGATGATGCAATCATCTACCTTCTGCAGAGGGCCTACTCTCACCTGGACAACGCAGGTTGCACAGTGAGGGTTATGTTTTTTGACTTCTCCAGTGCCTTCAATACCATTCAGCCACTGCTACTGGGTGAGAAGATGAGGAGGATGAAAGTGGAAGCACCCTTAGTCTCCTGGGTCACGGACTACCTGACCGGTAGGCCACAACTTGTGCGACTACAGAGCTGTGTGTCAGAACGGGCAGTGAGCAACACAGGGGCCCCCCAGGGAACGGACCTGTCCCCCTTCCTGTTTACCCTCTACATCTCGGACTTCAGATACAGTGGGGAGAACAAGTATTTGATACACTGCCGATTTTGCAGGTTTTCCCACTTACAAAGCATGTAGAAGTCTGTAATTTGTATCATAGGTACTCTTCAACTGTGAGTGACGGAATCTAAAACAAAAATTCTTGACCAGGTTTGCACACACTGCAGCAGGGATTTTGGCCCACTCCTCCATACAGACCTTCTCCAGATCTTTCAGGTTTCGGGGCTGTCGCTGGGCAATACAGACTTTCAGCTCCCTCCAAATATTTTCTATTGGGTTCAGGTCTGGAGACTGGCTAGGCCACTCCAGGACCTTGAGATGCTTCTTACGGAGCCACTCCTTAGTTGCCCTGGCTGTGTGTTTCGGGTCATTGTCATGCTGGAAGACCCAGCCACAACCCATCTTCAATGCTCTGACTGAGGGAAGGAGGTTGTTGGCCAAGATCTCGCGATACATGGCCCCATCCATCCTCCCCTCAATACGGTCTTTGCAGAAAAGCATCCCCAAAGAATGATGTTTCCACCTCCATGCTTCACGGTTGGGATGGTGTTCTTGGGGTTGTACTCATCCTTCTTCTTCCTCCAAACACGGCGAGTGGAGTTTAGACCAAAAAGCGTGCGCTGCAGGATTTTAATCCATGACGGCGTAGTGTGTTACTAATGGTTTTCTTTGAGACTGTGGTCCCAGCTCTCTTCAGGTCATTGACCAGGTCCTGCCGTGTAGTTCTGGGCTGATCCCTCACCTTCCTCATGATCATTGATGCCCCACGAGGTGAGATCTTGCATGGTGCCCCAGACCGAGGGAGATTGACCGTCATCTTGAACTTCTTCCATTTTCTAATAATTGCGCCAAGAGTTGTTGCCTTCTCACCAAGCTGCTTGCCTATTGTCCTGTAGCCCATCCCAGCCTTGTGCAGGTCTACAATTTTATGAAATTCCCCCCCCCGGGGGATCAATAAAGTACCTATCTATCTATCTATCTATCTATCTATCTATCTATCTATCTATCTATCTATCTATCTGATGTCCTTACACAGCTCTCTGGTCTTGGCCATTGTGGAGAGGTTGGAGTCTGTTTGATTGAGTGTGTGGACAGGTGTCTTTTATACAGGTAACGAGTTCAAACAGGTGCAGTTAATACAGGTAATGAGTGGAGAACAGGAGGGCTTCATAAAGAAAAACTAACAGGTCTGTGAGAGCCGGAATTCTTACTGGTTGGTAGGTGATCAAATACTTATGTCATGCAATAAAATGCAAATTAATTATTTCAAATTCATACAATGTGATTTTCTAGATTTTTGTTTTAGATTCCGTCTCTCACAGTTGAAGTGTACCTATGATAAAAATTACAGACCTCTACATGCTTTGTAAGTAGGAAAACCTGCAAAATCGGCAGTGTATCAAATACTTGTTCTCCCCACTGTATAACTCTGAAACATGCCACCTACAGACGTTCTCGGATGACTCCGCAATTGTAGGGTGCATCAGGGGTGGGCAGGAGGAGTACAGGAGCACAATCAGTGACTTTGTGTTGTGGTGTGAGCAGAACCACCTTCAGCTCAACATCAGCAAAACAAAGGAGATGGTGGTGGACTTCAGGAGAACCAAGGCACAACTGACTGCAGTCCCTATACAGGGGATGGATGTGGAAATGGTTGGGTCATACAAGTTCCTGGGAGTCCATATGGACAACAGGCTGGAATGGGCTGGTAACACCGGGGCCCTGTACAAAAAGGGCCAGAGCCGACTCTACTTTCTGAGGAGGCTCAGGTCCTTCAACGTGTACAGTAAACTACTGCATACCTTCTACCAGTCTGTGGTGCTGCATACCTTCTACCATCTTTTTTGCAGTGGTGTGCTGGGGAGCAAACATCAAAGCCGGTGATGCTTCTTGGGTAAATAAGCTGATCAGGAAGGCTAGCTCTGTCCTGGGGATGAGCCTTGACACTCTAGAGGAGGTGGCGGAGAGACGGATCCTGGCCAAACTGCTGGCCATCATGGACGACGTCACCCACCCTCTGCATGCCATGGTTATGACGCAGAGGAGCACCTTCAGTCACAGACTGATCCCACCACGGTGTGCCAGAAAGCACTACAGGAGGGCTTTCCTGCAAGCGGCTATTAGACTATTTAATGCCTCACAGGGGTGCCGTGCCGTCGGCAACATAGATCTGGAACTGTTGAGGTGCTAGGACCTAGTTTAACAATTATGCATCCATCCGTGAGTAACTCTGGTCCGTCATCACTCATTCACTCAGGACCTATTTATTCATGCAGGTCTGTATATACATACTCATGTACAGTTGTTATATCATATCACGTGTAATATTGCAAGTAATTCTTGGACTGAACTTACGTAGTCATTCACTCAGGAATGCATATTAGTATCCTGTCAGTTGTATCTTTTCTCATTGCTTTTAGTATATTGAATGTGCAATACGTGCAGTTGTCTGTAATTAAGCCCTGCACACTAAGGACTGTATTTTAAGGGAATTACTATTATTACCCTAAATGATATCATACACACATTTAGCTATTAAAGTATCTCTTCCTGTCATTTACCTGTACAGTTTGTGTAAACATGCAAGTATTCACTTATCTGTAAATATAACTGTATATTTACCTGTACAGCTAATTTAACCATGCAAAATATTCACTTACCTGTTCATTTAGCCAGTCTGTCTATTAAGTAAACTATTATTACCCTCGCTCATATCATACGCATTTTTAGCTACTGAAGTATTTCTCTGCCATCGAGCTGTATAGTATAGTTAACCATCCAACAATGTATAGTGTACATATTCAGCCAACCACTCATACTATGCTATGTCTTTTTATAGCTTTTATTTTTTTGCACTCCAGATATCTTGTATTTCTATACTTTTCCATACTGCCGCTCTATGTATCATGTACCGTGTATCTGTCTTTTGTGTACTTTCGTTGTGGCATTTTGCACCTGCCCTGTGTTTTGTTGTAGCTGCTTGACAAAGAAATTTCCCCCTCAATAAAGTATCTATCTATCTATCTATCTATCTATCTATCTGGCACACCGTGGTGGGATCAGTCTATGACTGAAGGTGCTCCTCTGCGCCATAACCATGGCGTGCAGAGGGTGGGTGACGTTGTCCATGATGGTCAGCAGTTTGGCCAGTTCTCTCCGCCACCTCCTCTAGAGTGTCAAGGCCCATCCCAAGAACAGAGCTAGCCTTCCTGATCAGCTTATTTACCCGATAAGCATCACCAGCCTTTATGTTGGCGCCCCAGCACACCACTGCAAAAATACGTGCAGTAAACTACTGCATACCTTCTACCACCACAGACTGGTAGAAGGCATGCAGTAATTTACTGCACACGTTGAAGGACCTGAGCCTCCTCAGAAAGTAGAGTCGGCTCTGGCCCTTTTTGTACAGAGCCCCGGTGTTACCAGCCCATTCCAGCCTGTTGTCCATATGGACTCCCAGGAACTTGTATGCTTCAGAAACGTATTAACTTCATATAGCTTGTTACATGAGAGCACTATCTCCATATATAACATGTTAGGTTTACATGGTACATGATATCACTATAAGTAATCTCAGTTAATATCATGATAGGTTTACATGGTACATGATATCACTATGAGTAATCTCAGTTAATAACATGATTGGTTTACATGGTACATGATATCACTATGAGTAATCTCAGTTAATAACATGATTGGTTTACATGGTACATGATCTATGATATCACTATGAGTAATCTCAGTTAATAACATGATAGGTTTACATGGTACATGAGAACACTATGAGTAATCTCAGTTAATAACATGATTGGTTTACATGGTACATGATATCACTATGAGTAATCTCAGTTAATAACATGATAGGTTTACATGGTACATGAGAGCACTATGAGTCATCTCAGTTAATAACATGATTGGTTTACATGGTACATGATATATGATATCACTATGAGTAATCTCAGTTAATAACATGATTGGTTTACATCCCAGATCAGTCAACACAACAGTTTCACCGAAAGACAAATCCAAGGAACATTTATAATTTTACGAGATAGCAGTGACTGTTTATTCTCTTATGACATCATTGTGGAGGAATTTGGTCAATAAACATATATCCAGGGACATTACAGTATGATTCAGACAGGTGGAGAGATATGCTGTTGTAGTTTCACAGTGATAGTTCACTCCGAGTTCAGTTGTCAGATGTTTTCAGACCTCAGTGTTTGACCAAGCTGTGTGCCTCAATCCCAAATGATGGGAAAGACAGGCACTGTCTAAGGTCAGAATTGTAGATGAAACCTGTCTATTCTATTGAAAATAAATCTGAAAAGGGAAAAGTGGAACCTGAAATGCCTGTGCAACCATTCCATTAAAGTATCTTCATATATCTCTTACCCTGGTACTCAAACCTGAAGCCTGGCCTGTTCTGGGAGTGGTCGCTATGGAAATACACTGTGGTCTCGTGGGAGGTGGTGAGCAGGGAGGGCGGGACATCCTGTCCACTAAATCGACCAATCACAGTGCTGGTATCCAGCGGGCCGTTCCGAATCTCCAGGAAGTCATGGTTGGCCTCGGTGGAAAAGTTTAGGAACTGGATGTGGGCTCCTGGGGTGAAGGAACACAGGTAAGGGTTAGAGACAGAAACAGGTCACCTCAGGATAACAGGTATTGGTTACAGTAAGAGACAGAAACAGGTCACCTCAGGATAACAGGTATTGGTTACAGTAAGACACAGAAACAGGTCACCTCAGGATAACAGGTAAGGGTTACAGTAAGAGACAGAAACAGGTCACCTCAGGATAACAGGTAAGGGTTACAGTAAGAGACAGAAACAGGTCACCTCAGGATAACAGGTAAGGGTTACAGTAAGACACAGAAACAGGTCACCTCAGGATAACAGGTAAGGGTTACAGTAAGACACAGAAACAGGTCACCTCAGGATAACAGGTAAGGGTTACAGTAAGAGACAGAAACAGGTCACCTCAGGATAACAGGTAAGGGTTACAGTAAGAGACAGAAACAGGTCACCTCAGGATAACAGGTAAGGGTTACAGTAAGAGACAGAAACAAGTCACCTCAGGATAACAGGTAAGGGTTACAGTAAGAGACAGAAAAAGGTCACCTCAGGATAACAGGTAAGGGTTACAGTAAGAGACAGGTAACCAGAGACTAACATCTGTCCATGTTGTACCATCATTTATTGTTTCGGTCTACTTTCACCTATACTACTACTACTAGTTGTTTCACTGCTATTGTGGAGTACGGTACAACAATCACTGCATTTCTCTCACCGTATCCCACAGGCAGGTATATTCTCCAGGTACAGTCACTGTTGCTAGGGTAGTTGCCAGGGAATCCTGGGCTAAGGATCATGCCTTCCATCTCTTCCTGGATTCCTCCACATTGGGCTTGACCGAGACAGAGAGGAGGGAGAGGGGGTCAATGTATTTGGGATTAACCATTAAAACTAAAAGGTGTGGTGCTATGGCATGGCAAGCGATAGATCCTGGCAACTCCTCACAGACAGATTCTTTTTTCAAATAAATTATGTGTTTTGAATTAAGAGAGCTTCCACTAGCACCTGGCCTTGCATATATACAGATATTTTAAAAATGTTGCTTTTAAATTGACACAGCAGGAGCAAGCTCTCTAAACCACCAAACAACTCTAAAACACATTGGTCCAAGTCTCATATGACATCTCTCTACACACCCTCTCCTCATCTCTCTACACACCCTCTCCTCATCTCTCTACACACCCTCTCCTCATCTCTCTACACACCCTCTCCTCAGCTCTCTACACACCCTCTCCTCAGCTCTCTACACACCCTCTCCTCATCTCTCTACACACCCTCTCCTCATCTCTCTACACACCCTCTCCTCAGCTCTCTACACACCCTCTCCTCAGCTCTCTACACACCCTCTCCTCAGCTCTCTACACACCCTCTCCTCAGCTCTCTACACACCCTCTCCTCAGCTCTCTACACACCCTCTCCTCAGCTCTCTACACACCCTCTCCTCAGCTCTCTACACACCCTCTCCTCAGCTCTCTACACACCCTCTCCTCAGCTCTCTACACACCCTCTCCTCAGCTTTCTAGCTTCTCTACTTCCTGTGCTATGCGCTTCAGGACTCAACGGTTCTGTTTACTGTTCATTTTTTATTGTTTATTTCACGTTTGTTTGTTATCTATTTCACTTGCAATGGAAAAATAAAGCACTGATTTGAAATGGAATTTAATTGAATTGAGTGGACTGTGTAAAGAGTGGTAGTGAGGGAGGGAGGGAAGGAAGGAGAACGATAAACAATGAAAAGGGTTTTACCGATGCAGAGTGGAGGTGGGTAGTTCCATCGCCTGACGGTCCCTGGCATGCAGGAGATGTGAGAGTTTCCCTATGAAAATAACACATACACAAACGCACACACACACACACACGCACGCACACGCACAAGCACAAACACAGCAGACAAGCACACAGAAGAGAAAAGCTAATCAATGCATTAGCCTCTTTCCATTGTCACTTTACTAACCCTAATACAGTGGGGAGAACAAGTATTTGATACACTGCCGATTTTCCAGGTTTTCCTACTTACAAAGCATGTAGAAGTCTGTAATTTTTATCATAGGTACTCTTCAACTGTGAGTGACGGAATCTAAAACAAAAATCCAGAAAATCACATCGTATGATTTTTAAATAATTAATTTGCATTTTATTGCATGACATAAGTATTTGATACATCAGAAAAGCAGTACTTAATATTTGGTACAGAAACCTTTGTTTGCAATTACAGAGATCATACGTTTCCTGTAGTTCTTGACAAGGTTTGCACACACTGCAGCAGGGATTTTGGCCCACTCCTCCATACAGACCTTCTCCAGATCCTTCAGGTTTCGGGGCTGTCGCTGGGCAATACGGACTTTCAGCTCCCTCCAAAGATTTTCTATTGGGTTCAGGTCTGGAGACTGGCTAGGCCACTCCAGGACCTTGAGATGCTTCTTACGGAGCCACTCCTTAGTTGCCCTGGCTGTGTGTTTCGGGTCGTTGTCATGCTGGAAGACCCAGCCACGACCCATCTTCAATGCTCTTACTGAGGGAAGGAGGTTGTTGGCCAAGATCTCGCGATACATGGCCCCCTCCATCCTCCCCTCAATACGGTGCAGTCGTCCTGTCCCCTTTGCAGAAAAGCATCCCCAAAGAATGATGTTTCCACCTCCATGCTTCACGGTTGGGATGGTGTTCTTGGGGTTGTACTCATCCTTCTTCTTCCTCCAAACACGGCGAGTGGAGTTTAGACCAAAAAGCTCTATTTTTGTCTCATCAGACCACATGACCTTCTCCCATTCCTCCTCTGGATCATCCAGATGGTCATTGGCAAACTTCAGACGGGCCTGGACATGCGCTGGCTTGAGCAGGGGGACCTTGCGTGCGCTGCAGGATTTTTAATCCAAGACGGAGTAGTGTTTTACTAATGGTTTTCTTTGAGACTGTGGTCCCAGCTCTCTTCAGGTCATTGACCAGGTCCTGCCGTGTAGTTCTGGGCTGATCCCTCACCTTCCTCATGATCATTGATGCCCCACGAGGTGAGATCTTGCATGGTGACCCAGACCGAGGGAGATTGACCGTCATCTTGAACTTCTTCCATTTTCTAATAATTGCGCCAACAGTTGTTGCCTTCTCACCAAGCTGCTTGCCTATTGTCCTGTAGCCCATCCCAGCCTTGTGCAGGTCTACAATTTTATCCCTGATGTCCTTACACAGCTCTCTGGTCTTGGCCATTGTGGAGAGGTTGGAGTCTGTTTGATTGAGTGTGTGGACAGGTGTCTTTTATACAGGTAACGAGTTCAAACAGGTGCAGTTAATACAGGTAATGAGTGGCGAACAGGAGGGCTTCTTAAAGAAAAACTAACAGGTCTGTGAGAGCCGGAATTCTTACTGGTTGGTAGGTGATCAAATACTTATGTCATGCAATAAAATAAAAAAATAATTATTTAAAAATCATACAATGTGATTTTCTGGATTTTTGTTTTAGATTCCGTCATTAACAGTTGAAGTGTACCTATGATAAAAATTAGACCTCTACATGCTTTGTAAGTAGGAAAACCTGCAAAATCGGCAGTGTATCAAATACTTGTTCTCCCCACTGTATCTCTCTCCTCTCCTCTCCCCTCCCCTCCCCTCCCCTCCCCTCCTCTCCTCTCCTCTCCTCTCCTCTCCTCTCCTCTCCTCTCCTCTCCTCTCCAGTGAGCTGTTGTGTGGACTCAACTCAGATACATGCTAATACTGCTATTGTAATTGCTACAACTAATTATATTACTACTCTAATACAGCTACTACTACTATTACTTTTACTACTAGTAGTACTAGTACTACTGTTACTGCTACTACAACTACTGCTACTATTGTTACTACTACTACTGCTACTACCACTTCTACTGCTAATGCTACTACTACTACAACAAATACTGCTACTGCTACTAATAATAATACTATTACTACTACTATTACTGCTACTATTATTACTGCTACTACTACTACTACTTCTAATGCTACTACTACTGCTACAACTACTACTATTACTGTTACTAATACTGCTACTACAACTACTACTACTGCTACTAACACTGTTACAACTACTAGTAGTACTACTGTTACTACTACTACAACTACTGCTACTGCTACTACTATTACTACTGTTACTACTATTACTACTGTTACTGCTACTACTACTACTACCACTGCTAATACTACTACTGCTACTACTGCTAGTAATACTGTTACAACTACTAGTACTACTACTACTACTTTTACTGCTACTACTACTGTTACTACTACAGCTACTACTACTGCTAATACTTATACTGCTACTAATACTACTAATAGTACTACTACTACTACTGCTAATACTTCTACTGCTGCTGCTACTAATACTACTACTGTTACTGCAACAGCTACAACTACTGCTACTTCTGCTACTACTAATACTACTACTACTGTTACTGCAACAGCTACAACTACTGCTACAACTACTACTACTTCTGCTACTGCTAATACTTCTACTACTATTATTACTACTGCTACTACTACTATTACTACTACTGCTAATACTTCTACTACTATTACTACTACTGCTGCTGCTGCTACTACTACTATTACTGCAACAGCTAAAACTACTGGAACAACTACTACTACTTCTGCTACAACTACTACTGCTAATACTTCTACTACTACTACTGCTAATACTTCTACTACTTCTGCTACAACTACTACTGCTAATACTTCTACTACTACTACTGCTAATACTTCTACTACTACTGCTACTAATACTACTACTGCTACTACTACCACAGCTACTGCTAATACTTCTATTACTACTGCTACTAATACTACTGCTACTGATACTACTGCTACTACTGCTACTGATACTACTGCTACTACTACTACTGTTACTGCTACTACCACTGCTAATACTACTACTGCTACTAACACTGTTACAACTACTACTACTACTACTACTACTACTACTACTACTACTACTACTACTACTACTACTACTACTACTGTTAGTGCAACAGCTACAACTACTGCTACAACTACTACTACTTCTGCTACAACTACTTCTGCTACAACTACTACTACTTCTGCTACAATTACTATTGCTACTACTACTACAACTATTGCTACTACTACTACTACTACTACTACTGCTAATACTTCTACTACTGTTACTACTACTACTGTTACTACTACTGCTGCTGCTACTAATACTACTGTTACTGCAACAGCTAAAACTACTGGAACAACTACTACTACTACTGCTACTACTACTACTACTGCTAATACTACTACTACTATTACTGCTACTACTACTAGTACTACTACTACTATTACTGCTACTACTACTAGTACTACTACTACTATTACTACTACTATTACTACTACTACTATTACTGCTACTAGTACTACTACTACTATTACTACTACTACTACTATTACTGCTACTAGTACTACTACTACTATTACTACTACTACTACTGTTACTGCTACTACAACTACTACTGTTACTGCAACAACTACTACTGTTACTGCTACTACAACTACTACTGTTACTGCAACAACTACTACTACTGCTGCTACTACAACTATTGCTGCTACTACTACTACTACTACTACTGCAACAGCTAAAACTACTGCTACTACTATACTACTACTACAGCTAAAACTACAGCTACTACTACAGCTACTACTACTACTACTACTACTACTACTACTACTACTACTACTACTACTACTACTACTAACTGTTTAGCTAGTAGTAGCACCACAACTTCCTCTATAGTCATGTAAAAGGCAGACTCTTACCTGTAATGTGTATCCTGGCTCACACTGGAATGAGACAACATTATTCATCTGGAGTCTCTCTCCCACCTTGATACCATTCATAGGAACCACTGGCTCTGGACAACTGGTCAGAGAGACCGCTGAAAGGGAGAGAGGGAGAGATGGCAGAGAGAGAGAGGGAGAGATGGCAGAGAGAGAGAGAGAGAAAGAGAAGAGAGGAGAGAGTCAGAGACAGAATATTTGACTAGGAGGATACTACACATCCCATTGATACCATAGTATATTTTAACATGTATGTTTACTCTTGTACTCCAGCCTGAAGCCGGCAGCAGACACACTGATGTCAGAGAAGAAGTGGAGATAGAGCTGGTTGGACGTGCTGTTCAGGAGAGCTGGGACCGTCGTTCCTGGAAGGGACACCAACAACACATTCAACTCTTCATCAAGCCTTATTTATCTTACAATGGTTGTACATTTGTAGGTAATGATATCGCTTGTAAGTACTGATAGGCGTTGTTAGAAGTTTATTCATAATGACTCTTGTTTCATGTAAGAGAGATATAACAGAGCAGGTCAAATCAAATGTTATTTGTCACATGCATCGAATACAACAGGTGTAGACCTTACAGGACTACAGGACTGATGAAACCTTGGCTTCGGTTCAGAGTTCTGCATCTACAATAACCTGCTCTGAATCACTCTTACTGGCTTATTCATCTAATACCATAGTGAACAACGGCCATTTCTGATCCCTATATGTTTCTTCAGCTCTAATTCCAATGTGAAACAAAAGGAAGAGTTCTATTGTATAACTATATGATGAGGTTAAACACAAGAGAAGATCAACTAATGCTTCACTTGATCTCTAAAATAAAGGTAACCTTTTGTAATTTACCTGCCTCTTCTCTTTGAGCTTCGGTAAGCATTAATACAGCAACAGTTTGGAATGCAGATCAACATTAACTTGCTGCTTCCCTTTGCTCAACTATTGATGTCTCCATAGTAACAGGTCACAATGGGTTACTCACTGGTAATGTACAGGCTGTGGTGGTGGTGTTGAGCAACTCATGGAAGTCATTCATATATTGGTGGTTTTGAAACATGCGTTAATTTAACCACGCACACCTCACCTAAACAGCAGGGCACAATACTCCACCAACACACAGAGAAAGAGAGAAAGACATGGAGAGATAGAAAGAGAAAAAGGGAGAGATCGAAAGAAAGAGAAGGAGAAAGTGACTCACCTGAGAAGCTGCCCAGCATGGTGTCACTGTTGTCTCCTCCATCAAACACCTCTAGAGAATCCCAGTTCTGTTCCGTCACAAAACTGATCACCTGGATCTGTGGAGGAGAGAGGAGAGGAGCGGAGAGGAGCGGAGAGGAGCGGAGAGGAGCGGAGAGGAGCGGAGAGTCAGTAAATCTAGCTGATGTTCCCAGTTGTCATTGTAACTAACTGATAAAGGATTTAGGTTGTCACATCAGACAATTCTCTTATCAACTGTTTGTTTCAGTTGTTATCTTCGAAGCAGGGATTCCACTTTGAGGATGATATTTATTATTCTGTTATTAAAAGTTTGGCCCACCTTTCAACTCTGGTCAACCTTCCTCCTTACTATCATCTGAGATTACCCATAGAGAGTTACATATGTGTTGTTACCAATGTTTGAGCTTACCCATAGAGAGTTACATATGTGTTGTTACCGATGTTTGAGCTTACCCATAGAGAGTTACATATGTGTTGTTACCGATGTTTGAGCTTACCTGTAGAGAGTTACATATGTGTTGTTACCGATGTTTGAGCTTACCTATAGAGAGTTACATATGTGTTGTTACCGATGTTTGAGCTTACCTATAGAGAGTTACATATGTGTTGTTACCGATGTTTGAGCTTACCTATAGAGAGTTACATATGTGTTGTTACCGATGTTTGAGCTTACCTGTAGAGAGTTACATATGTGTTGTTACCAATGTTTGAGCTTACCTATAGAGAGTTACATATGTGTTGTTACCGATGTTTGAGCTTACCTATAGAGAGTTACATATGTGTTGTTACCGATGTTTGAGCTTACCTGTAGAGAGTTACATATGTGTTGTTACCGATGTTTGAGCTTACCTATAGAGAGTTACATATGTGTTGTTACCGATGTTTGAGCTTACCCGTAGAGAGTTACATATGTGTTGTTACCGATGTTTGAGCTTACCCGTAGAGAGAGTTACATAAGTGTTGTTACCGATGTTTGAGCTTACCCGTAGAGAGTGTTACATAAGTGTTGCTAACGATGTTTGGTATTCCCCTTTTTAAGGAAACCATTCAAACTTCACTTCCCTTTACAGTGGGGAGAACAAGTATTTGATACACTGCCGATTTTGCAGGTTTTCCTACTTACAAAGCATGTAGAAGTCTGTAATTTTTATCATAGGTACTCTTCAACTGTGAGTGACGGAATCTAAAACAAAAATCCAGAAAATCACATTGTATGATTTTTAAGTAATGAATCTGCATTTTATTGCATGACATAAGTATTTGATTCATCAGAAAAGCAGAACTTAATATTTGGTACAGAAACCTTTGATTGCAATTAGAGGGATCATACGTTTCCTGTAGTTCTTGACCAGGTTTGCACACACTGCAGCATGGATTTTGGCCCACTCCTCCATCCAGATCCTTCAGGTTTCGGGGCTGTCGCTGGGCAATACGGACTTTCAGCTCCCTCCAAAGATTTTCTATAGGGTTCAGGTCTGTAGACTGGCTAGGCCACTCCAGGACCTTAAGATGCTTCTTACGGAGCCACTCCATAGTTGCCCTGGCTGTGTGTTTCGGGTCGTTGTCATGCTGGAAGACCCAGCCACGACCCATCTTCAATGCTCTTACTGAGGGAAGGAGGTTGTTGGCCAAGATCTCGCGATACATTGCCCCATCCATCCTCCCCTCAATACGGTACAGTCGTCCTGTCCCCTTTGCAGAAAAGCATCCCCAAAGAATGATGTTTCCACCTCCATGCTTCACGGTTGGGATGGTGTTCTTGGGGTTGTACTCATCCTTCTTCTTCCTCCAAACACGGCGAGTGGAGTTTAGAACAAAAAGCTCTATTTTTGTCTCATCAGACCACATGACCTTCTCCCATTCCTCCTCTGGATCATCCAGATGGTCATTGGCAAACTTCAGACGGGCCTGGACATGCGCTGGCTTGAGCAGGGGGACCTTGCGTGCGCTGCAGGATTTTAATCCATGACGGCGTAGTGTGTTACTAATGGTTTTCTTTGAGACTGTGGTCCCAGCTCTCTTCAGGTCATTGACCAGGTCCTGCCGTGTAGTTCTGGGCTAATCCCTCACCTTCCTCATGATCATTGATGCCCCACGAGGTGAGATCTTGCATGGTGACCCAGACCGAGGGAGATTGACCGTCATCTTGAACTTCTTCCATTTTCTAATAATTGCGCCAACAGTTGTTGCCTTCTCACCAAGCTGCTTGCCTATTGTCCTGTAGCCCATCCCAGCCTTGTGCAGGTCTACAATTTTATCCCTGATGTCCTTACACAGCTCTCTGGCCTAGGCCATTGTGGAGAGGTTGGAGTCTGTTTAATTGAGTGTGTGGACAGGTGTCTTTTATACAGATAACGAGTTCAAACAGTTGCAGTTAATACAAGTAATGAGTGGAGAACAGGAGGGCTTCTTAAAGAAAAACTTACAGGTCTGTAAGAGCCGGAATTCTTACTGGTTGGTAGGTGATCAAATACTTATGTCATGCATTAAAATGCAAATGAATTACTTAAAAATCCTACAATGTGATTTTCTGGATTTTTGTTTTAGATTCCGTCACTCACAGTTGAAGAGTACCTATGATAAAAATTACAGACCTCTACATGCTTTGTAAGTGGGAAAACCTGCAAAATCGGCAGTGTATCAAATACTTGTTCTCCCCACTGTATGTCTCTGTCTCTCCTTTTCTCATGGCAACAGGTCACAACTCTTGCTGCTGTGATGGAACACTGTGTTATTTCACCTAACAGATGTGGGAGTTTATGTTTGATTTGTTTTCAAATTCTTTGTGGATCTGTGTAATCTGAGGGAAATATGTGTCTCTAATATGGTCATACATTTGGCAGGAAGTTAGGAAGTTAGGATCAGTTTCCACCTCATTTTGTGGGCAGTGTGCACATAGCCTGTCTTCTCTTGAGAGCCAGGTCTGCCTACGGCGGCCTTTCTCAATAGCAAGGCTATGCTCACTGAGTCTGTACATAGTCAAAGCTTTCCTTAAGTTTGGGTCAGTAACAGTGGTCAGGTATTCTGCCACTCTGTACTCTCTGTTTAGGGACAAATAGCATTCTAGACTGCTCTGTTTTTTTGTTAATTCTTTCCAACGTGTAAAGTAATTCTCTTTTTGTTTCCTCATGATATGGTTGGGTCTAATTGTGTTGTTGTCCTGGGGCTCTGTGGGGTCTGGTTGTGTTTGTGAAAAAGCTTGTTTAGGGGACTCTTCTCCAGGTTCATCTCTCTGTAGGTGATGGCTTTGTTATGGAAGGTTTGGGAATCGCTTCCTTTTAGGTGGTTGTAGAATTTAACAGCTCTTTTCTGGATTTTGGTAATGAGAGGGTATCGGCCTAATTCTGCTCTCTCTCTATCTCTCTCTCTCAGTGCATGCTGGGAGTGTTCTGTAGTTGAGAGGTGTTGAGGGCTCTGTCCTTACTTATTTTCTTGATTTTTTCCTTGGTCTTTTCTTTCAAAAAATGCTTTCTATGGAGGAGGGTTAACACACTGTTTTTCAAAGTTAGGGAGGAAGAGGACAGAGTTTTAGTTTCCTGGGGTTTGAACCGTGTGTTGTGTGCGATGGCTTCCCAGCCTAGAGGAGGTCATAAGAAACAGGCAGCAGAGGCTGGGTCTAGTCATGTTATAGATGGTGGTGTAGATGAGGCTGGGTCTAGTCATGTTATAGATGGTGGTGTAGATGAGGCTGGGTCTAGTCATGTTATAGACGGTGGTATAGATGAGGCTGGGTCTAGTCATGTTATAGATGGTGGTGTAGATGAGGCTGGGTCTAGTCATGTTATAGATGGTGGTGTAGATGAGGCAGGGTCTAGTCATGTTATAGATGGTGGTGTAGATGAGGCTGGGTCTAGTCATGTTATAGATGGTGGTGTAGATGAGACTGGGTCTAGTCATGTTATAGATGGTGGTGTAGATGAGACTAGGTCTAGTCAGGTTATGCTAGTGGATGAGGCTGGGTCTAGTCAGGTTATGCTAGTGGATGAGGCTGGTTCTAGTCAGGTTATGCTAGTGGATGAGGGGCATTGCCCTCTCACCCAGGAAACACTTTAGGTTGAGGAAGTGGTCACAGTCGTGTGTAAAGGTCTACCTTCAGACGATGTTTAGATGAATAGATGCTTTCTGGTACTGGGGCTTTTTGAGCTTTGTTATTGGTCTCTTTCTTTACTGGCTATTCTCCCCACTTCTTATCCACTTCTTATGGAGACTCTTCAGGTAGGCTGGCTTTATATAAATGGTGCCAGAGATGCAGGAAAGAGGAGTGTGTTGGTGAATATGGAAAACAGAGTACATGTGTTATTTCTGCAGGAGACACATAGTGATGTGGTGAATGAAGTACATTCTGGTGGAAAGGGTTAGTGTGGGACTAATGTTAGTGCAGGGCTACGCTCGGCTCGGCTCGGAGAGGTGGGTCAGGAAGAACTGGGATGGGCTGTCACAATCAGTGGTATCAAGACTGGCCAGGTGGAGGTGGCTCCTGTCCCAAGTGTCATATAGAGGGAGGTTGGTGATAATCAACAACCTGGATGTATCTTCCCGGTGGCATAAACTGGCTGTCCTCAACACCGCCGCTCGCAGACCTGCTATGCAAGCTGGTGGATTTATTCTGGTTGGGCCATCACTGGCTGAGGGCGGCAGATTAGGGTTGGATAGGCAGCTATTTCTCATGAGGCTGGAGAGGCTGAGTACAGCAGGTCTCTCAGATTTTTATTCTGCAGTGCTAAGGCCCGGGCAGCTGTTAAGGCCCACACGAGAAGGGAGTGTGGAGCCTGGCTGTGGGTGTGGGAGGAGCCTATTGTTATGAACGTCCACGAGAATCCAAATAGGTCAGGTCATTTTTGCAATGAATAACTTCAATCAGACCCTCTCTCACCCGTAGAGGGGGAAGGAAGGACTAGTGGGCCGTTAACAGCTCACACCCTGTTGTAAATCAACAAAGCATAAGAAGACTTTGTTTTGGTTAGTTTTTTTGTCAATTAGGGTGTGCAGGGTGAAAACGTGGTCTGTCGTACGATAATCTGGTAAAAAGCCAATTTTACATTGTTTTTACTGAGGAAATGTACTAGTCTGCTGTTAATGATAATGCAGAGGATTTTCCCAAGGTTGCTGTTGACTCATATCCCACGGTAGTTATTGGGGTCAAATTTGTCTCCACTTTTGTGGATTGGGGTGATCAGTCCTTGGTTCCAAATATTGGGGAAGATGCCAGAGCTAAGGATGATGTTAAAGAGTTTAATTATAGCCAATTGGAATTTGTTGTCTGTATATATTATCATTTCATTGAAGATACCATCAACACCACAGGACTTTTTGGGTTGGAGGGGTTTTATTTTGTCCTGTAGTTCATTCAATGTAATTGGAGAATCCAGTGGGTTCTGGTCTTTAATAGTTGATTCTAGGATTTGTATTTGATCATGTATATGTTTTTGCTGTTTGTTCTTTGTTATAGGGCCAAAAAGATTGGAAAATTGGTTTATCCCTAACTCTTCGTAAACATCTCTCTCCCTCCCTGTCTCCCTCTCCCCCCCTCTACCACTTCTCTGATGGTTATAGATCAGATGTTAGCCAAATAAAGGGGCAAGCTGTGAGCTGGCGGTGAGCAGTGGGTAAGATTAAAGATCTATCATTAGGGGGCAGAAAGTGCCTGTTCTGCACCCCGCCTCTTCAACTCCACAACTCCACTCTGTATGGTGACAATGTAATCTAATTTGTCTTTCCTGGGCGATGGAGGGTGGAGATCAGAGGAGAGGAGAGGAGAGGAGAGGAGAGGAGAGGAGAGGAGAGGAGAGGAGAGGAGAGGAGAGGAGAGGAGAGGAGAGGAGCAGTGTGTGGGGCAGTGAGGGCGATAGGGATGGTGTGCCGCATGTAGTTGACATAAATATGTGACAATTTTCCATATGGCAGAGGGAGTGGAGATGTTTTATAGGAGACATATTGAACAACCTACAAAAAACATTACTACAAGGCTATGTACAGTGTAGTCACCTTACCCCTATACATATCTACCTCCATCACTCCAGTCCCCTTACCCCTATACATATCTACCACCATCACTCCAGTCCCCTTACCCCTATACATATCTACCACCATCACTCCTGTCTCCTTACCCCTATACATATCTACCACCATCACTCCTGTCTCCTTACCCCTATACATATCTACCACCATCACTCCTGTCTCCTTACCCCTATACATATCTACCTCCATCACTCCAGTCCCCTTACCCCTATACATATCTACCTCCATCACTCCAGTCCCCTTACCCCTATACATATCTACCTCCATCACTCCAGTCTCCTTACCCCTATACATATCTACCTCCATCACTCCAGTCACCTTACCCCTATACATATCTACCTCCATCACTCCAGTCTCCTTACCCCATACATATCTACCTCCATCACTCCAGTCACCTTACCCCTATACATATCTACCTCCATCACTCCAGTCTCCTTACCCCTATACATATCTACCTCCATCACTCCAGTCACCTTACCCCTATACATATCTACCTCCATCACTCCAGTCCCCTTACCCCTATACATATCTACCTCCATCACTCCAGTCCCCTTACCCCTATACATATCTACCTCCATCACTCCAGTCTCCTTACCCCTATACATATCTACCTCCATCACTCCAGTCACCTTACCCCTATACATATCTACCTCCATCACTCCAGTCTCCTTACCCCTATACATATCTACCTCCATCACTCCAGTCACCTTACCCCTATACATATCTACCTCCATAGGAGACATATTGAACAACCTACAAAGAACATTACTACAAGGCTATGTACAGTGTAGTCACCTTACCCCTATACATATCTACCTCCATCACTCCCTGGACATGTAAATATTGTACTGGAACTGGCTATTAAAATATGTTCTATATATATTGTGCTGACTGACTTTATTGTGTATTTAATGTTTCCTTTTTCTAGTAATACTGTGCTGGATGTTATTATTTCTCTGTCCACCAGGTGGCATTACTCAAATTGCCTGTTAGTTCATTTACATTTTAGCCAATAGGATTCTTTGGATGTGATTCAGGAAGAGGAAGTTAGTTGCTATTTTATTTGTACATGTGTATATGAGTGAGTTCATCAAGTTCCAGAACAATCTTTCCACATCCATTGTTGTTTTGCTATAAGGTGTACAGCCTGTGAGTATGTTGATCAGTAGTGCATTTCAAACTGTAGTTATTCAATATTTTTGATATTGGAATATTTTGTACCCATTTTGGTTTCATTAGTCAGCAATGCTAGTTAAGTGAAGCATGATTGATATGGTAGCTGTGATGTTGCCAGTCTTTATTTAAGGATGATGAATATGTGTATTGTTTTTATGTATTTACACATCCTTGGAACGGATACATATTTACCTTTAAATATTCCATAATCTGGTATTGATTATATGTAATTATTGTCATTCATTTGTTACATATACAAAATGGAATTTAACTGGTTTAGTTTGACTAAGCTCATCTTGTGTATTTCTTTCAGTTTTACTCTGTCTACATTCACATGAAGCGTCAATAAACGCTGTTCAGCTGAGTTATCTATCTGCATAGCTGTGCTCAGGACAGTCAGTGAGGGCAGAATAAATACATTGTTATTTATTATCATTGTTGGATTAAAGTCATTTCCCTTTGTGACATTACAACTGGAAGTGTCTACATTACAACTGGAAGTGTCTGTGTGTGCATGTGACATTACAACTGGAAGTGTCTGACATTACAACTGGAAGTGTCTACATTACAACTGGAAGTGTCTACATTACAACTGGAAGTGTCTACATTACAACTGGAAGTGTCTACATTACAACTGGAAGTGTCTACATTACAACTGGAAGTGTCTGTGTGCATGTGACATTACAACTGGAAGTGTCTACATTACAACTGGAAGTGTCTGTGTGCATGTGACATTACAACTGGAAGTGTCTACATTACAACTGGAAGTGCCTGTGTGTGCATGTGACATTACAACTGGAAGTGTCTACATTACAACTGGAAGTGTCTACATTACAACTGGAAGTGTCTACATTACAACTGGAAGTGTCTACATTACAACTGGAAGTGTCTACATTACAACTGGAAGTGTCTACATTACAACTGGAAGTGCCTGTGTGTGCATGTGACATTACAACTGGAAGTGTCTACATTACAACTGGAAGTGTCTACATTACAACTGGAAGTGTCTACATTACAACTGGAAGTGTCTACATTACAACTGGAAGTGTCTGTGTGCATGTGACATTACAACTGGAAGTGTCTACATTACAACTGGAAGTGCCTGTGTGTGCATGTGACATTACAACTGGAAGTGTCTACATTACAACTGGAAGTGTCTACATTACAACTGGAAGTGTCTACATTACAACTGGAAGTGTCTACATTACAACTGGAAGTGTCTACATTACAACTGGAAGTGTCTGTGTGCATGCTCATAGAAAGTGTATGCATGAGAAGAGTATCAACCAAACTAGTCCTAGAGATTATATTAATTTAACCTGTGGAGTTTAATTACTTACATGAAAGTCACTAATTCCAAAGGGCCCCAGGACCAGCTTTCTTAGGGGACTCTCCTCCAGGTTCATCTCTCTGTAGGTGATGGCTTTGTTATGGAAGGTTCAGGAATCACTTCCTTTTAGGAGGTTGTAGAATTTAACCTCTCTTTTCTGGATTTTGATAATTAGAGGTTATCAGCCTAATTCTGCTCTCTCTCACTCTCTGTATATCTCTCTCCATCTCAGACGCCCCCCCCCCCCCCTTAATTCCAGGGGGATATTACCACTGGGAGAACAATTAATTACAGCCAAAGTGTTTCCATCAGACAGCTCCACAGGAACCTAACTGGGGTCCTAGTGGACATTGTGTAGTCTACACATGTTAAAAAGCAGCAGGTGAGTTCCTGTCAGTCATCTCTAGGCTACATGTTAAACAGCTACCTAGTGGATGTTCTCTAGGCTACATGTTAAACAGCTACCTAGTGGATGTTCTCTAGGCTACATATTAAACAGCTACCTAGTGGATGTTCTCTAGGCTACATATTAAACAGCTACCTAGTGGATGTTCTCTAGGCTACATATTAAACAGCTACCTAGTGGACGTTCTCTAGGCTACATATTAAACAGCTACCTAGTGGATGATCTCTAGGCTACATGTTAAACAGCTACCTAGTGGATGTTCTCTAGGCTACATGTTAAACAGCTACCTAGTGGATGTTCTCTAGGCTACATATTAAACAGCTACCTAGTGGATGTTCTCTAGGCTACATGTTAAACAGCTACCTAGTAGATGTTCTCTAGGCTACATGTTAAACAGCTACCTAGTGGATGTTCTCTAGGCTACATACTGAATTAAACAGCTACCTAGTAGATGTTCTCTAGGCTACATGTTAAACAGCTACCTAGTGGATGTTCTCTAGGCTACATATTAAACAGCTACCTAGTGGATGTTCTCTAGGATACATGTTAAACAGCTACCTAGTAGATGTTCTCTAGGCTACATGTTAAACAGCTACCTAGTGGATGTTCTCTAGGCTACATACTGAATTAAACAGCTACCTAGTAGATGTTCTCTAGGCTACATGTTAAACAGCTACCTAGTGGATGTTCTCTAGGCTACATATTAAACAGCTACCTAGTGGATGTTCTCTAGGCTACACATTAAACAGCTACCTAGTGGATGTTCTCTAGGCTACATGTTAAACAGCTACCTAGTGGATGTTCTCTAGGCTACATGTTAAACAGCTACCTAGTGGATGTTCTCTAGGCTACATATTAAACAGCTACCTAGTGGATGTTCTCTAGGCTACATATTAAACAGCTACCTAGTGGATGTTCTCTAGGCTACATATTAAACAGCTACCTAGTGGATGTTCTCTAGGCTACATATTAAACAGCTACCTAGTGGATGTTCTCTAGGCTACATATTAAACAGCTACCTAGTGGATGTTCTCTAGGCTACATACTGAATTAAACAGCTACCTAGTGGATGTTCTCTAGGCTACATACTGAATTAAACAGCTACCTAGTGGATGTTCTCTAGGCTACATACTGAATTAAACAGCTACCTAGTGGATGTTCTCTGGCTACAATTTAAACAGCTACCTAGTGGATGTTCTCTAGGCTACATGTTAAACAGCTACCTAGTGGATGTTCTCTAGGCTACATATTAAACAGCTACCTAGTGGATGTTCTCTAGGCTACATGTTAAACAGCTACCTAGTGGATGTTCTCTAGGCTACATGTTAAACAGCTACCTAGTGGATGTTCTCTAGGCTACATGTTAAACAGCTACCCAGTGGATGTTCTCTAGGCTACATGTTAAACAGCTACCTAGTGGATGTTCTCTAGGCTACATGTTAAACAGCTACCTAGTGGATGTTCTCTAGGCTACATATTAAACAGCTACCTAGTGGATGTTCTCTAGGCTACATACTGAATTAAAAAGCTACCTAGTGGATGTTCTCTAGGCTACATACTGAATTAAACAGCTACCTAGTAGATGTTCTCTAGGCTACAATTTAAACAGCTACCTAGTGGATGTTCTCTAGGCTACACATTAAATAGCTACCTAGTGGATGTTCTCTAGGCTACACATTAAATAGCTACCTAGTTGATGTTCTCTAGGCTACATGTTAAACAGCTAGAATACATACAAGTTGCCCATAACCAATTTACCCAGTATTAAATACAATATATGCAATATATTTTTTAAATGGGCTATCTGCAGTTTAATCAATAATACCCCACCACTGATTTGGTTAAACTGAGGGATGGGGCTTTAGAAATGTAACCAGTCCCAAATTCATAGACAGAGCTATGGATCCAATGACTGACCATCCATGATATCAGATGTATAATTTTATCCATATTTTGAGGCTATATTGTTTGTTTACAGACATTGGAGTAAAACAAGCTGATAGTTGGGGTTCTGATGGGGTATGCCAGTTGATCTAAGCTCATGAGGCATTTATAAGTTAAATTCTTCAACAATCAATAGGTATATATCATTAATTTAAAAATCAACAAATGGATGTACCAAATTCAGATTTCCCCTTTAAGGAACATTAAACACCTGCCTCTGAGTTTCAGGCATATCCACATGGTCCCAAACTGGGGTACTAGTGTACCTAATGTTATTAACTGGGGTACTAGTGTACCTAATGTTATTAACTGGGGTACTAGTGTACCTAATGTTATTAACTGGGGTACTAGTGTACCTAATGTTATTAACTGTAGAGATGTTAAAATGCAGATCTGGTTGTTAGCATGTTCTCTCTCTCCTCAACCCCTGGGCATTTAAAAGCTTCCTCCCCCACACAACCACTACCTCTATTTCTCTAACGACCGTCTGTACTGCTGCTAAGCTGCTGGCTTATCATCAACTGTAAGACATATAGGGCCAAGACTGTACAGAAACACTGGGGAAATAAATGAATAACAACATGCTATCAAATCATCTAATTCCACCCCAGTAGTCTGGGGGATCAGAGAGGCTTTAGATGACCAGACACTGTACATACGTCCCAACTGGCATGCTATTCTCTAAATACTGCACTACTTTTGACCAGAGCCCTTCTGGGGAAATAGTGCACTATTCTGTATAGGGAACAGGGTGCAGTTTGGGACGCATTATGTAATGTATAGGACCATGAGATCTCTCGCACGCGCGCACACGCGCACACACACACACACACACACACACACACACACTAATCTTAAAGTAAAAGAATGGAATTAAGAAATATATAAATATTAGGATGAGCAATGTGGGAGTGGCATTGACTAGAATACAGTAGAAGACATTACAGTATAGACATATGAGATTATTAAAGCAGGATGTAAACATTATTAAAGTGACTAGTGATTCCATGTCTATGTCATGTGCCATCAGAAAGAATTCAGACCCCATAATGACACAATACCCCATAATGACCCAATACCTAATAATGACCCAATACCTAATAATGACCCAATACCCCATAATGACCCAATACCCCATAATGACCCAATACCCCATAATGACACAATACCCCATAATGACACAATACCCCATAATGACCCAATACCCCATAATGACACAATACCCCATAATGACCCAATAATGACCCAATACCTAATAATGACCCAATACCCCATAATGACCCAATACCCCATAATGACCCAATACCCCATAATGACCCAATACCCCATAATGACCCAATACCCCATAATGACACAATACCCCATAATGACCCAAATATTACATTTACATAAGTATTTAGACTGAGTCATCTTGGGTATGACGCTACAAGCTTGGCACACCCGTTTCTCCCATTCTTCTCTGCAGATCCTCTCAAGCTCTGTCATGTTGGATGGGGAGCGTTGCTGCACAGCTATTTTCAGGTCTCTCCAGAGATGTTAGATTGGGTTCAAGTTCGGGATCAGGCTGGGCCACTCAAAGACGTTCAGAGATTTGTTCCAAAGCACATTTTCATCAAGGATCTTTTTCCCGCAATCCTGACTAGTGTCCCAGTCCCTGCCGCTGAAAAATATCCCCACAGCATGATGCTGCCACCACCATGCTTCACCGTAGGGATGGTGCCAGGTTTCTTCCAGATGTGATGCTTGGCTTCATCAGACCAGATAACCTTGTTTCTCATGGTTTGAGAGTCATTAGGTGCCTTTTACTGAGAAGTGGCTTCTGTCTGGCCACTCTACCATAAAAGCCTGATTGGTGGAGTTCTGCAGAGATGGTTGTCCTTCTGGAAGGTTCTCCCATCTCCACAGAGGAACTCTGGATCTCTGTCAGAGTGACCATCGGGTTCTTGGTCACCTCCCTGACCAAGGCGCTTCTCCTCCAATCGCTCAGTTTGGCTTGGCACCTAAAAGCCTTACAAACTTTTACAGATGCACAATTGAGAGTATCCTGTCGGGCTGTATCACCGCCTAGTATGGCAACTACACCGCCCACAAACGCCGGGCTTTCCAGAGGCTGGTGCAGTCTGCCCAATGCATCACCGGGGGCAAACTACCTGCCCTCCAGGACAACTAAAGCACCCGATGTCACAGGAAGGACAAAAAGATCATCAAGGACATCAACCACCCGAGCCACTGCCTGTTCACCCCGCTATCATCCAGAAGGCGAGGTCAGTACAGATGCATCAAAGCTGGGACAGAGAGACTGAAAAACAGCTTCTATCTCAAGGTCATCAGACGGTTAAATAGCCATCACTAACACATTAGAGGCTGCTGCCATATAGACACAGACTAGAAATCACTGGTCACTTTAAGAAATGGAACACTTGTCACTTTAATAATGTTTACATATATTGCGTTAGTCATCTCATGTGTATAAACTGTATTCTATACTATTCTACTGTATCTTAGTCCATGCTGCTCTGATATCGCTCGTCCATATATGTATATATTCTTAATTCCATTCCTTTAGATTAGTGTGTATTATGTGTATATGTTGTGAATTTGTTAAGATATTACTTGTTAGATATTACTTGTTAGATATTACTGCACTGTTGGAGCTAGAAACACAAGCATTTCGCTACACCCGCTTGATTTGATTTGAAATCATGTCCAGTCAATTGAATTTACCACAGGTGGACTCCAATCAAGTTGTAGAAACATCTGAAGGATGATCAATGGAAACAGGATGCAGCTGATCTCAGTTTCAAGTCTCATAGCAAAGGGTCTGAATACTTATGTAAATAAGGTATATTTGCAGAGAAACATGTGGAAAAGGGAAGGGGTCTGAATACTTTCCGAATGCACTGTAGCTAAAATTTCATGGACAGTTTGAAGAGCCAATGATTCGTTATTGGGAGTTCGTGTCAGCAAATCATATCGCTGAAATCAGAAGAAGAGTGGGGATTAACATAAAATGTGAGAAGATGTGCCGGCTCATCACGTGGCAAACACAGCTAGATACAGCAAATAACATGGATAATAACGTTAGTTAGCTTGACTTAAATAGTGTGTATTAAGATGAAGAGGTAATTGCATTTAAAGTGTAAGTGAAAGAGGATGTTAACGTTTTTTAATTCCAACTGTGTAGTTAGCTAGCTAGCACTAAACGTTTGTTAGCTAGATAGCTAACCATCGGTGGGCCAACAAAATATTGCAATTGCAACATCAACTAGCTACTTTTAACTGATTAACTAGACATTTTTTCATAATATAGCTGTATTTGTTACTGTAGCCTGCACATCTTCTGATTTTCACAGCTGTCACAAATCCTGTTGTGCCCCAGCAACGTTGATTTTGCTGTCCATTTCATTTCAACATGTTTATGTTTTCTTGGCAAGTTGTTAGTATTATAATGTGGTGAAAACTTTAATGACTGCAGTAGCTTGTCTTCGGAAAACGTTTGAGGTACAATAACGTCTGAAAAACTTGTTTGTGACTCAAATAAACTCTGATCATTTATTTGTATTGACAGACAGTGGAAGAAGAGTGAGGAGTGGACAGTCTTGGACTTCTAATGCATCCACTAGGTGTGAAAATTCAATCTCCACTTGACTTCAGATACGTTTTGTGGAATGAAAGCATCTTAAAAACTGGATGAAGTGTCTGATAAAAAGAGGGACTCATTAAAAGCTTGTAGAGGGTTGTATCTGTGTTAAATATCTAGTGGTCAGACAGTTGAAGGTTTATACTATACCTGTATTCCTGATCCTTCCGGGACCGTGATCTTCCAGACACAGTTGAGGCTGTTGAGATAAGGCTCAGGGAAACCAGGGGACAGGATGGTGCCGGTCCGTTGGGTCAGATTACCTCCACACGGAACTGGACAGGAGGAAGAGAGAGAGGGAGGGAAGAGGGACAGAGACTAACTGAAATAGCGAAATAGAGATATAGAGAGAAGAAAATTAACCAAACAGGAAAAATTATCATCTGAAATATCATGAAATCACAAAAATATGTAATGCAAGGGGAAAAAAAATAATCGTCTAACACAGTGGAAGACATTCTATATCTTCTAACATAGTGGAAGACATTCTATATCTTCTAACACAGTGGAAGACATTCTATATCTTCTAACACAGTGGAAGACATTCTATATCTTCTAACACAGTGGAAGACATTCTATATCTTCTAACACAGTGGAAGACATTCTATATCTTCTAACACAGTGGAAGACATTCTATATCTGTGTTTAATAGACATTCTATATCTGTGTTTAATAGACATTCTATATCTTCTAACAGTGTTCCCTGCTTGCTGCCACAGCCTGATCAACAGAACATCTGGTGGCTGCACTGGAGCGCACAGGTGAACATCTGCCTCATCAGCGGGTTTCAAGGAGTGTGTGTGTGTGTGTGTGTGTGTGCTTGCATGTGTGTACGACCCACAGCAGTACTGCCACCTGTGTGCCGCATGGCTGCGTTTTGACTGGTTCCTAGGGGCGATGCGTTAGGACGTGTTGCTAGGGGTGATGGGATAGCTGGGGATAGTTAGTTAGAGTTCCTCCATATCAGAGGAGACAGGTGTGTGTGTGATTATGTGTGATCTTGTGAACATGTGTGCATGCCTGCCTGTGTGCCTGTGTGTCCTACCTATACAGCTGGGTATGGAGGAGTTCCAGTTAGCCAGAGCGTTGGGGACAGTCAGACACTCTATGGCGGTGGATCCCTCCAGTACATATCCAAGGGTACACTCAAAGCGGATCACGGCTCCCACAGCAAAGTTATTCCCCATCCTCCTCCCGTTCCTGGGCTCCGGGACTGAAGTGCACTGGGTGGCACTGGTCCTTGGCACCGCTGGACAGAACAGTGGTGATAAGAGTGTTGTTTGTTCACCCTAAACCTATATCACAGTTACACCGTATAGATAGAGACCTATAGTTAACCCTATATCACAGTTACACCGTATAGATAGAGACCTATAGTTAACCCTATATCACAGTTACACCGTATAGATAGAGACCTATAGTTAACCCTATATCACAGTTACACCGTATAGATAGAGACATATAGTTAACCCTATAACACAGTTACACCGTATAGATAGAGACCTATAGTTAACCCTATATCACAGTTACACCGTATAGATAGAGACCTATAGTTAACCCTATATCACAGTTACACCGTATAGATAGAGACCTATAGTTAACCCTATATCACAGTTACACCGTATAGATAGAGACCTATAGTTAACCCTATATCACAGTTACACCGTATAGATAGAGACCTATAGTTAACCCTATATCACAGTTACACCGTATAGATAGAGACCTATAGTTAACCCTATATCACAGTTACACCGTATAGATAGAGACCTATAGTTAACCCTATATCACAGTTACACCGTATAGATAGAGACCTATAGTTAACCCTATATCACAGTTACACCGTATAGATAGAGACCTATAGTTAACCCTATATCACAGTTACACCGTATAGATAGAGACCTATAGTTAACCCTATATCACAGTTACACCGTATAGATAGAGACCTATAGTTAACCCTATATCACAGTTACACCGTATAGATAGAGACATATGTTCTATAGATAGACCCTATAGAACATACAGGAACTCAAGTCCTTCTTTTCACCTGACTTAGAATATCTAACAATCAAATACAGACCGTTCTTCCTCCCGAGGGAATTCTCAGCCATCATTGTGACAGCCGTATGTATCCCCACTCAAGCTGATACCACGTCAGCCTTCATTGGACTTTATGTAAACCACATATCCTGAGGCTGCATTTATTGTAGCTGGGGATTTTAACAAAGCGAATGAGGAAAAAGCTACCGAAATTATACCAACACATAAGACATTTAAGCGTGTTAACCCTCGCAAGGCTGCTGGTCCAGATGGTATCCCTAGCCGCGTCCTCAGAGCATGCGCAGATCAGCTGCTTGTTGTGTTTACAGATATATTCAATCTCTCCCTATCCCTGTCTGTTGTCCCCACATGCTTCAAGATGGCCACCATTATCCCTGTACCTAAGATAGCAAAGGTAACTGAACTAAATAACTATCGCCCCGCAGCATCACCTCTGTCATCATGAAGGGCTTTGAGAGACTAGTCAAGGATCATATCACCTCCACCTTACCTGCCACCCTAGACCCACTTCAATTTACTTACCGTCCCAATAGATCCACAGATGATGCAATCACCACCACATTACACACTGCCCTAGCTTATCTGTTTAATCGTATTCTGTGTCTGTGTTTAATAGACATTCTATATCTTCTAACACAGTGGAAGACATTCTATATCTGTGTTTAATTGTCTTCCGTGTCTGTGTTTATTTAAGAATGCTGTTCATTGACTATAGCTCAGCATTCAACACCATAGTACCCTCCAAGCTCACCATCAAACTTGAGGCCCTGGGTCTGAACCCCGCCCTGTGCAACTGGGTCCTGGACTTCCTGACGGGTCGCATCCAGGTGGTGAAGGTAGGAAAACAACACCTCCTCCTCGCTGATCCTCAACACTGGGGCCCCACAAGGGTGTGTGCTCAGCCCCCTCCTGTACTCCCTGTTCACCCATGACTGTGTGACCAAGCACGCCTCCAACTTAATCATCAAGTTTGCAGACCTCACAACAGTAGTAGGCTTGATTACCAACAATAACGAGACAGCCTATAGGGAGGAGGTGAGGGCTCTGGGAGTGTGGTGCCAGGAAAACAACCTCTCACTCAACGTCAGCAAAACTAAGGAGATGATCGTGGACTTCAGGAAACAGCAGAGGGAGCATCACCCCTATCCACATCGATGGGACCACAGTGGAGAAGGTGGAAAACTTCAAGTTCCTCGGCGTACGCATCACTGACAAACTGAAATGGACCATCCACACAGACAGTGTGGTGAAGAAGGCACAACAGAGCCTCTTCAACCTCAGGAGGCTAAAGAAATTTGGTTTAACATCCAAAACCCTCCCAAACTTCTACAGATGAACAATTGAGAGCATCCTGTCAGGCTGCATCATCGCCTGGTACGGCAACTGCACCACCCATAACCGCAAAGCTCTCCAGAGGGTGGTACGGTCTGCCCAACCCATTACTGGGGGCAAACTTCCCGCCCTCCTGGACACCTACAGCACCCGTTGTCACAGGAAGGCCAAAAAGATCAAAGACATCCACCACCAGAGCCACTGCCTGTTCACCCCGCTGTCATCCAGAAGGAACACACACACACACACACACACACACAGAAAAACACACACACAGAAAAACACACACACACACACACACACACACACACACACACACACACGTGGTAGAGGATGGCTAAACCACAGTCATCTATTATTGTAGAGTAACAGGCTGGTTAGAACTGGTTGAGTAACAGGCTGGTTAAAACTGGTTGAGAGGGAAGCACAAAGGTACAGAGAGGGGTGAGATGTACTGCACTGTGTCTGTGTGTGTGTGTGAGACTGTGTGTGTGTGGAGACTGTGAGACTGTGTGTGTGTGTGTGTGCTTGTTTGCGCGAGTGTTTTATCTCATGTGTGTTTGTGTGTGTCTTACCTTGATACACCAGGTGGAATCCTTTGGAGCTCGATTGGCCTTTGGAGGTGAATCGGATCAGAACCTGATTGGATGTTGCTAATGGCAGCGACTCACCTGAGAAAGAGAGAATGAGACAAAGAGAGAAAGGAGGGAGAGGAGTGAGAGGAGGGAGAGGGGAGAGAGTTACGGTATATTGGCACGTGCTCTAGCCAACGTGATGAGATTATTATTAATGACAAAAAAGCAATATTTCTGATTAATTATCAAAAGGCAGTCAAGCATCATCGTGTCACCAGAATAAGACCCTTGATATTTATTGGAAAGGAGCATCAAGATCACCTCCCTGTGAAGTTCATAGTAACTTATTTCATCTGTAGATTAATAACCTGTATAGTTTCACACATAGTGGGAGGACCACACAACATGTCATCACGTGATTCCAAGTTTACTTTGAAATTATGGTTATTATATCAATATTTGTGCATAAAAGCATTTCCACCCACATTTCTCGAATAATTCATTTTACCAACGCAAAAAGATCCCATCTTGTCTAGCGTATTTTGCTTTGTCAAGATTTGGAATGGAATGGAATGTTTCCATCAGGTCTGTCATGACCTTGTTTATCCGACACGGACTTTACTGGCATTAAAAAGGTTTGATGGAAACCTGATTAGTCTGTCTTCCTGACTCACTGTTGGTTTCTCTCTCTGACTCTCTCCTGTGAGTCTCATCATTACTGTCTGCTTGCTGTCACACTATGGAGAAAGAGAGGATAGTCCACACTCAGATTCCCAGAGGCGGGTGGGTTGGGGGGGGGGGGGGGGGGGGGGTAGTGTGTGCATGTGTGTTAAACCCCAACATGGCCGCCCTGTGCTGTTGTCACCATGGTTACTCTAATTCCACTGCGGGACCCCAGGGTATGCTGTGTAGTTTACAGGAAGTGCTCAGTGCGCCGTTATGGCGACAGTGTTTAACAATTGCTATGGTGACAGTTATTAACACAAACAGACTAGAGTATGTGTGGAGATCAAACTCCACCCTATTCCATACATTATACACTTTTGACCTACAGTATATGGGCCCTGTCATGGTCAAAAGTACTGCACTATTATATGGATGCACTTAGTGTGTCTGGTATTGGTCCCTCTGGTTGCATTCTGCTTCCTAGTGTCACCATCATGGATGAAGGTAGACCAACGCCCAGTGCTGTTGTAGTTCGACATACTTTTATTGACGCGAACTTTAACACAAAAACAGCAAAAGACCACGAATGTAACGGCAGGTCGGCACAAAACACTACAAACCATCATCCACAACATAAACAGGTTCCCCAATCAGAGACAATGATAACCAGCTGCCTCTAACTGGGGACCAAACACAAAACCACACAGACTAACAGTCTCTAAGAACACAACTGGTTCGTACAATATTTGCTCATTCTTTTTCTTTAATTATTCAAGCTCTGTCAAGTGTATCATTGCTAGACAGACATTTTCAAGATGCTTTAAGTCAAAACTGTTTTCTTTTCAGTCTCCTCCATCTCCACTAACCAAAGCTAATTGTATGAATTGTTTTCCTATTGATAAGGTAAAATTTAAATCTGTTCAGAAAGACTCATGTGAAATTAGAGAAGGAACTTCTAGATGCTATAAAATACGTTAAGTCCGGGAAAACTCCAGGCCTGGATGGAGTTATATACCAGGGGAGGAACACCACACTATATATACACTCAGAGGACCGTTATTAGCATGTTTTAACCACTCCTATATCAATGGTAGATTATCGGACACTCAAAAAGAAGGTCTGATTTCATTATTTCTGAAACAGGATCCATGTGGTATATATAAAAGATCTAGTCCATTTAAGAAATTGGAGGCCTCTTACACTTCAATGTTGTGATGCCAAAATTCTAGCTAAATGCTTAGCGCATAGAATTAAAAAGGTTTTGTCTGATGTTTTTCATCCTAATCAGACAGGTTTGTTACATGGACGATACATTGGAGATAATATAAGACTGGAAACAACAAGTACTAGAAACAATAGAACACTATGAAACATCTGGGAAACCAGGCCTAAATGACTAGAATATTCAAATTTTGGAGAATCTCTCATAAAATGGGTTAAAGTTATGTATAGTAACCCTAGGTGTAAAATAATAAATAACAGCTACTTCTCAGAAAGTGTTAAACTGTCAAGAGGAGTAAAACAGGGTTGTCCACTATCAGCATATCTATTTATTATTGACATCAAAATGTTAGCTGCTAAAATTAGATCCAACAATAACATCAATGGGTTAGAAATGCAGGTCTTAAAAACAAAGGTGTCATTGTACTCTGTTGATTCATGTTTTCTTGAATCCCTCCAGAGGATCTAGATACATTTTCTAACCTCACTGGGTTACAACCACATTATGATAAGTGCACTACAGTGGGGGGAACAAGTATTTGATACACTGCCCATTTTGCAGGTTTTCCTACTTACAAAGCATGTAGAGGTCTGTAATTTTTATCATAGGTACTCTTCAACTGTGAGTGACGGAATCTAAAACAAAAATCCAGAAAATCACATTGTATGATTTTTAAATAATAAATGTGCATTTTATTGCATGACATAAGTATTTGATCACCTACCAACCAGTAAGAATTTCGGCTCTCACAGACCTGTTAGTTTTTCTTTAAGAAGCCCTCCTGTTCTCCACTCATTACCTGTATTAACTGCACCTGTTTGAACTCGTTACCTGTATAAAAGACACCTGTCCATACACTCAATCAAACAGACTCCAACCTCTCCACAATGGCCAAGACCAGAGAGCTGTGTAAGGACATCAGGGATAAAATTGTAGACCTGCACAAGGCTGGGATGAGCTACAGGACAATAGGCAAGCAGCTTGGTGAGAAGGCAACAACTGTTGGTGCAATTATTAGAAAATGGAAGAAGTTCAAGATGACGGTCAATCTCCCTCGGTCTGGGGCACCATGCAAGATCTCACCTCGTGGGGCATCAATGATCATGAGGAAGGTGAGGGATTAAAGAATATTGTGATTAATAAAAATATATACCAGTTCCATTTAAGGACCAAAAAATTGACAGCTGTGCTATACAAATTGCTAAATAGTTGGCACATGTTTTATGAATTGACACGCAAAATGCCATTGGATTAATTTAATTTATTATACAAAATTCTTGCAACCAATAGAATGTTATATACACTGAGGGCGAAAAGTTTGGAACATTACTCATTCAAGGGTTTTTCTTTATTTGCACAATGTTTTACATTGTAGAATAAAAGTGAAGACATCAAAACTATGACATAACACATATGGAATCATGTAGAAACCAAAAATGTGTTACATTTTATATTTGAGATTCTTCAAAGTTGCCACCCTTTGCCTTGATGACAGCTTTGCACACTCATGGCAATCTCTGGTGGAAAGTAGCTCTATTCCATTTATTTTTATCCTAAAAACTTGCTAGTCCTTGCTGATGACAAACATACCCATTCATCCATTGTCAGTTGCCTCCCATCTCTGTAACTGTTGAAATCCCTGAGCGGTTTCCTTCCTCTCCGGCAACTGAGTTAAGAATAGCACCTGTACTGATACACCATCCAGAGTATAAATAATAACTCCACCATGTTCAAAGGGATATTCAATGTCAGATGTTTTCCCCATCTACCAATAGTTGCCCTTCTTTGCGAACCATTGGAAAACCTCCCTGGTCTTTGTGGTTGAATCTGTGATTGAAATTCACTGCTCAACTGAGGGAGCTTACAGGTAATTGTATGTGTTGGGTAGGGATGGGGTTGTTGTTTAAACATCATGTTAAATACTATAATGAGTCCATGCAACTTATTATGTGAAACACATTTTTACTCCTGGACATATTTAGGCTGCCATAACAAAGGGGTTGAATACTTATTGATCTCAAGACATTTCAGCTTTTCATTTTAAATTAATTAGTAAATAAATCTAAAGACATAACTCCACTTTGATATTATGGGGTATTGTGTGTATCAGTGACAAAAAATATCATCATTTAATCCATTTTAAATTCAGGCTGTAACTAACAACAATATGTGGAAAAAGATCAAGGGATGTGAATACTTTCTGAAGTCACTTTATGTTTCACATGAATCCATATTGAACAGCTGGATGTACAGTAACTGGTTTTGCTGCAGTGGACGAATTCATGATTGCCATAATAATGTGTTATTCTAGCTTTTTAAATGTTATGTCCTTGTTTTTATTACAGCTTGTCACAACATATTTAACACTTCCAACCCTGTAAGCTGTATGCTAAATTGACATATGTATTTAGCTCGTGTGGGCTGAAAGGTACATTTCATTTTGTGTGTATGAGCTTGTGTCTGTGTTTAGGTGATTATAGATGTTGACTGTGTGGCTATATCAGTGACTGTGTTTAGGTGATTATATATGTTGACTGTGTGGGTATATCAGTGACTGTGTTTAGGTGATTATAGATGTTGACTGTGTGGGTATATCAGTGACTGTGTTTAGGTGATTATATATGTTGACTGTGTGGGTATATCAGTGACTGTGTTTAGGTGATTATATATGTTGACTGTGTGGGTATATCAGTGACTGTGTTTAGGTGATTATAGATGTTGACTGTGTGGGTATATCAGTGACTGTGTTTAGGTGATTATAGATGTTGACTGTGTGGGTATATCAGTGACTGTGTTTAGGTGATTATAGATGTTGACTGTGTGGGTATATCAGTGACTGTGTTTAGGTGATTATATATGTTGACTGTGTGGGTATATCAGTGACTGTGTTTAGGTGATTATAGATGTTGACTGTGTGGGTATATCAGTGACTGTGTTTAGGTGATTATAGATGTTGACTGTGTGGGTATATCAGTGACTGTGTTTAGGTGATTATAGATGTTGACTGTGTGGGTATATCAGTGACTGTGTTTAGGTGATTATAGATGTTGACTGTGTGGGTATATCAGTGACTGTGTTTAGGTGATTATATATGTTGACTGTGTGGGTATATCAGTGACTGTGTTTAGGTGATTATAGATGTTGACTGTGTGGGTATATCAGTGACTGTGTTTAGGTGATTATAGATGTTGACTGTGTGGGTATATCAGTGACTGTGTTTAGGTGATTATAGATGTTGACTGTGTGGGTATATCAGTGACTGTGTTTAGGTGATTATAGATGTTGACTGTGTGGGTATATCAGTGACTGTGTTTAGGTGATTATAGATGTTGACTGTGTGGGTATATCAGTGACTGTGTTTAGGTGATTATAGATGTTGACTGTGTGGGTATATCAGTGACTGTGTTTAGGTGATTATAGATGTTGACTGTGTGGGTATATCAGTGACTGTGTTTAGGTGATTATAGATGTTGACTGTGTGGGTATATCAGTGACTGTGTTTAGGTGATTATAGATGTTGACTGTGTGGGTATATCAGTGACTGTGTTTAGGTGATTATATATGTTGACTGTGTGGGTATATCAGTGACTGTGTTTAGGTGATTATAGATGTTGACTGTGTGGGTATATCAGTGACTGTGTTTAGGTGATTATAGATGTTGACTGTGTGGGTATATCAGTGACTGTGTTTAGGTGATTATAGATGTTGACTGTGTGGGTATATCAGTGACTGTGTTTAGGTGATTATAGATGTTGACTGTGTGGGTATATCAGTGACTGTGTTTAGGTGATTATAGATGTTGACTGTGTGGGTATATCAGTGACTGTGTTTAGGTGATTATATATGTTGACTGTGTGGGTATATCAGTGACTGTGTTTAGGTGATTATAGATGTTGACTGTGTGGGTATATCAGTGACTGTGTTTAGGTGATTATAGATGTTGACTGTGTGGGTATATCAGTGACTGTGTTTAGGTGATTATAGATGTTGACTGTGTGGGTATATCAGTGACTGTGTTTAGGTGATTATATATGTTGACTGTGTGGGTATATCAGTGACTGTGTTTAGGTGATTATAGATGTTGACTGTGTGGGTATATCAGTGACTGTGTTTAGGTGATTATAGATGTTGACTGTGTGGGTATATCAGTGACTGTGTTTAGGTGATTATAGATGTTGACTGTGTGGGTATATCAGTGACTGTGTTTAGGTGATTATAGATGTTGACTGTGTGGGTATATCAGTGACTGTGTTTAGGTGATTATAGATGTTGACTGTGTGGGTATATCAGTGACTGTGTTTAGGTGATTATAGATGTTGACTGTGTGGGTATATCAGTGACTGTGTTTAGGTGATTATAGATGTTGACTGTGTGGGTATATCAGTGACTGTGTTTAGGTGATTATAGATGTTGACTGTGTGGGTATATCAGTGACTGTGTTTAGGTGATTATAGATGTTGACTGTGTGGGTATATCAGTGACTGTGTTTAGGTGATTATAGATGTTGACTGTGTGGGTATATCAGTGACTGTGTTTAGGTGATTATAGATGTTGACTGTGTGGGTATATCAGTGACTGTGTTTAGGTGATTATATATGTTGACTGTGTGGGTATATCAGTGACTGTGTTTAGGTGATTATAGATGTTGACTGTGTGGGTATATCAGTGACTGTGTTTAGGTGATTATAGATGTTGACTGTGTGGGTATATCAGTGACTGTGTTTAGGTGATTATAGATGTTGACTGTGTGGGTATATCAGTGACTGTGTTTAGGTGATTATAGATGTTGACTGTGTGGGTATATCAGTGACTGTGTTTAGGTGATTATAGATGTTGACTGTGTGGGTATATCAGTGACTGTGTTTAGGTGATTATATATGTTGACTGTGTGGGTATATCAGTGACTGTGTTTAGGTGATTATAGATGTTGACTGTGTGGGTATATCAGTGACTGTGTTTAGGTGATTATAGATGTTGACTGTGTGGGTATATCAGTGACTGTGTTTAGGTGATTATAGATGTTGACTGTGTGGGTATATCAGTGACTGTGTTTAGGTGATTATATATGTTGACTGTGTGGGTATATCAGTGACTGTGTTTAGGTGATTATAGATGTTGACTGTGTGGGTATATCAGTGACTGTGTTTAGGTGATTATAGATGTTGACTGTGTGGGTATATCAGTGACTGTGTTTAGGTGATTATAGATGTTGACTGTGTGGGTATATCAGTGACTGTGTTTAGGTGATTATAGATGTTGACTGTGTGGGTATATCAGTGACTGTGTTTAGGTGATTATAGATGTTGACTGTGTGGGTATATCAGTGACTGTGTTTAGGTGATTATAGATGTTGACTGTGTGGGTATATCAGTGACTGTGTTTAGGTGATTATAGATGTTGACTGTGTGGGTATATCAGTGACTGTGTTTAGGTGATTATATATGTTGCCTGTGTGGGTATATCAGTGACTGTGTTTAGGTGATTATATATGTTGCCTGTGTGGGTATATCAGTGACTGTGTTTAGGTGATTATATATGTTGACTGTGTGGGTATATCAGTGACTGTGTGTTTTCTCTGTGGGTTAAAATGCTAGTTGTATTCTAATGGTAGAATATCTCAGCTCTGCTATGCTGCTATTTAAATGCTAGCTGTATTCTAATGGTAGAATATCTCAGCTCTGCTATGCTGCTATTTAAATGCTAGCTGTATTCTAATGGTAGAATATCTCAGCTGCTATGCTGCTATTTAAATGCTAGTTGTATTCTAATGGTAGAATATCTCAGCTCTGCTATGCTGCTATTTAAATGCTAGCTGTATTCTAATGGTAGAATATCTCAGCTGCTATGCTGCTATTTAAATGCTAGCTGTATTCTAATGGTAGAATATCTCAGCTGCTATGTATCTAATATGCTGCTATATGCTTGGTTCCAGAGACGACCATTTGTATTTATAAGGGATAAATGAATGTGTCTGTACCTTTGTGTCTCTTCACAGTCCCTGCTGTTCCATAAGGTGTATTTTTACCTGCTTTTTAAATCTGATTCTACTGCTTGCATCAGTTACCTGATGTGGAATAGAGTTCCATGTAGTCATGGCTCTATGTAGTACTGTGCTCCTCCCATAGTCTGTTCTGGACTTGGGGACTGTGAAGAGACCTCTGGTGGCATGTCTTGTGGGGTCTGCATGGGTGTCTGAGCTGTGTGCTAGTAGTTTAAACAGACAACTTGGTACGTTCAGCTTGTCAACACCTCTTACAAAAACAAGTAGTGATGAAGTCAATCTCTCTTCCACATGCATGTCATTAATGTTAGCTCTCCGTGTACTTTTAAGGGCCAGCCGTGCTGCCCTGTTCTGAACCAACTGCAATATTCCCAAGACCCTCTTCGTGTCACCTGACCACACGACTGAACAGTAGTCCAGGTGAGACAAAACCAGGGCCTGTAGGATCTGACTTATTGATGTTGTTGTTAAGAAGGCAGAGCAGCGTCTTATTATTGACAGACTTCTCCCAATCTTAGCTACTGTTGTATCAATATGTTTTGACCATGACAGTTTACAAACCAGGGTTACTCCAAGCAGTTTAGTCTCCTCAACTTGCTCAACTGCAGCTCTTTGTTAAGTGTTGCAGTCATTTTAGTTGCTGTAGTAGCTGACGTGTATAGTGTTGAGTTTAAAATAGTAAGGGGCCTAGACAGCTGCCCTGGGGAATTCCTGATTCTACCTGGATTATGTTGGAGAGGCTTCCTTTAAAGAACCCCCTCTGTGTTCTGTTAGACAGGTAACTCTTTATCCACATTATATCAGGGGGTGTAAAACCATAACACATACATTATTCCAGCAACAGACTATGATCGATAATGTCAAAAGCTGCACTGAAGTCTAACGGGAAACTGTTGAGCGTGAAAAACCCAGCAGCGGTGCAGTTCTTGTCCCAAACAGGTGCTTCTGGCACCTACTATCAGACCCTGTTCAAAGGCACTTCAATATTTTGTCTTGCCCATTCACCCTCTGAATGGCTACACCAGTTAATATATCCCTCTCTCTCTCTCTGTTTATTGAGCTGTAAAGTGTGTATTCTGAGGCTGCTTCCACTGGAGAGGAACCAGGGGTGTCATTCTGTCTGGCAGACCATGGAGCTGAGGCAATGATTCACCTGGTCATTCTATTAAATGTTTTGTATACTCAGTGTAATTCATGGTGCCAATAAAGTTGGATTTAAAACTCCTACATTATTTTGTACCCCACTCTTTCACGCATATCATGTATCTCAACATGTTTATTATTCTGGTATACCCAGTGTGTCCTTAGATTTGATATCTGGTGTTGATCACTGCAGCTAGCGACTGGAACGAGCTGCAACAAACACTCCAACTGGACAGTTTTCTCAATCTGAGAGCGTATGTACCTGTGTGTGTGTGTGTCACTGTGAGCGTGTGTACCTGTGTGTGTGTGAGTGTCACTGTGAGTACCTGTGTGTGCTCCAGAGAGGGAGCTGAGGACTCTGGAGTGCTGCATTGCTCCATCGTAGACCTCAACCACGTCATTCAGAGCTGTCTGGAAGAATGCAAACTGGCTGAACACCACTGAAGAAGACAGAAGAGAGAAAGAGAGAGAGAGAGAGAGAGAGAGAGAGATTCATACTTGACAGTGATCTGACTCCTGAACTGATTAGAACACAATATTAGGCTGACTCATCTAGAAACATGAGTCACCCTAGGGGTCCGACATATCCCTCTCCCTCTCTGCACCCCTCTCTAATCAGCCAGACTGGTCCTCATCACTCATCCCCCTCCTCCAACATGGCTGCCCATTAGGACGGTGTGTTGTAGTATTCCCCTCCTCCAACATGGCTGCCCATTAGGACGGTGTGCGTTAGTATAGAGGGCCAGGGGAGAATGAAGCAGAAGGGTTTGTGCTTCCACATGACAGAGCACACTGCCTCAGGTCTCTCCACCTTTATCCCAAATGGCTCCCTATTACCTATATAATGCACTACTTCTGATCAGGGACCATAAGGTGCACTATGTAGAGGACAGGGAGCCGTTTGGGATGCAGACCTGAAGCAGGTGCTCTGACTTTCATCCGGACAAATTAAAATGAGAGCCTTCATTATTTCTATTTGACTCCGCAGGGTGAAATACAGTATGCTGCTATCAGAGAGGAGAGGACTCTGTTGGGCCTCTGAATAGGTAAAATGACCTCATCTTTACAAATGAGCCAGCAACGTCCCAGAGACAAAGAGAGGTCTGCTTGTGCATCTGGGGCAAAAAGAGGGATTGAGGGATGGCGGTTCACCAGCCCTGAAGAAACACACCACTAATACCTCATTATCACCCTGTAACCTCAGAGAGAGAACACACCACTAATACCTCATTATCACCCTGTAACCTCAGAGAGAGAACACACCACTAATACCTCATTATCACCCTGTAACCTCAGAGAGAGAACACACCACTAATACCTCATTATCACCCTGTAACCTCAGAGAGAGAACACACCACTAATACCTCATTATCACCCTGTAACCTCAGAGAGAGAACACACCACTAATACCTCATTATCACCCTGTAACCTCAGAGAGAGAACACACCACTAATACCTCATTATCACCCTGTAACCTCAGAGAGAGAACACACCACTAATACCTCATTATCACCCTGTAACCTCAGAGAGAGAACACACCACTAATACCTCATTATCACCCTGTAACCTCAGAGAGAGAACACACCACTAATACCTCATTATCACCCTGTAACCTCAGAGAGAGAACACACCACTAATACCTCATTATCACCCTGTAACCTCAGAGAGAGAACACACCACTAATACCTCATTATCACCCTGTAACCTCAGAGAGAGAACACACCACTAATACCTCATTATCACCCTGTAACCTCAGAGAGAGAACACACCACTAATACCTCATTATCACCCTGTAACCTCAGAGAGAGAACACACCACTAATACCTCATTATCACCCTGTAACCTCAGAGAGAACACACCACTAATACCTCATTATCACCCTGTAACCTCAGAGAGAGAACACACCACTAATACCTCATTATCACCCTGTAACCTCAGAGAGAGAACACACCACTAATACCTCATTATCACCCTGTAACCTCAGAGAGATTCACTTAAATTGAAGGTGGATGGAAGGAGAGGAGGGGGAGAGAGTGTCTGTTTATCTGTCTGTTTTTCGGTCTGTGATTCACCGTTTATTGTCACGAGTCTTGTCCTGGAGGCAGAACTAAGCGATTTCCCATTGGATAGGCCAGCTGCAAAGTCAAAATTGGTTATATACATTTTTAAAAAATCATGGAAACAAACAATTGCTTTTTGGTCTTAATTTAAGTTTAGGGTCAGGCTTTAGGGTTTGCAGTGTGGTTACGGTTAGGGTTAAGATCAGTGACCCCTCTGCAGAGCTGCCTCCAGAACAAGAGCTCAAACCTGCGTGTGATTCTGAGAGATGGTGCCACTGGGTTCAGCTCAGACCTCCCAGCAGACAGACAGACAGATTAAAGTGTATACCAGGAAGTGGGCCAAAGGGCGGGAACTCCAAATTCATCCTGTGTTCATCTTCATTCTGTAAGGTTAGTCAGATGCTCAAACTCCTCTGCAGTCCATCACAGGGGGTGACTGTGTGATGATGTGTGTGTGTGTGTGTGTGAGAGAGAGAGGTAGTGGGAGGTGTACAGAGAAACGGACTTAGATGCTGTGTCAGGGTAATGAGTGAAATAATATGGGTGTATTAATGTGTCTGAGACATACAAATGAACTCTCCCCCTCACGTCAGACGATTACTGTGATGTCTCTGAGAGGGAGGGTAATAAGATTGTGTTGTGTACCAGGAGTGAAGGATATAGCCTCACCATAGTCTTTGGGTACGATCACCGAGTACAGACATGTCCGGGCACTGCTGTAGTTGCCTGGGTAACCAGGAGACAAGACCACACCCTCCAACCCTGAATACTGCCCTCCACACAGAGCTAGAAGGATGGAGAGAAAGAGACATGGATGGGGGGAGAGGCAGAAAGACAGAGACAAGCGAGAGAGAGAGAGGGGGGGGAGAGAGAAAGAGAGAGATAGTGAGAGAAGTGTTAGAGATTTTCAATTCCTCGGTTTTCCTTCCACCGTTGTTAAATTACTTGTCTTGTCTGTTGCCGCCTCGGCTGCTGGGCTCCCTGGTGTCGGCTGGAGTGAAATTGCAATGTTTTCTAAGTGTCTCTCTGGATTATTTTGGAGAGATGAGGCTTGAACTATTGTAGAGCCACTCACTCTCTCACTCTCTCAAATTGTTGTTTTAGTTCGTTTCTTTCGTCTAGTTTCTTTAGTTGTATTTTTTATTTTGCTACAGTTGAACTATAATAGTAGGATAAAATAGGATTTTATCGCAGCTGAACGTCGACAGGAGTCGTCAACTGTTATTGTTTACAGCAGAGCCCAGCTCCTGGATTTAGCCCAAGCAGCGCTGCTGCTCCCCAGGGAAAAGTTTGATATTCCGGACGAATTGAAAAGACGACGTCGTGGACGCAGGGCGGGATTGAAATGTAAGGCAAAGCGGAGGAGGTTCAAGTACAAGCCGGCTATACCATCTATTATTATGGGCAATGTGAGAGACTTGGCTGAACGATAACATCCCCATACAGAACGTCACTATCGACGGTTTCCAGGTAAGAGTAAGGGAGGGGGGCTGGCCTTATTAGTTAACAGATGGTGTAATCCGAGCCATATTACTCTTAAGGAACAGTTTTGTAGCCCGGACATTGAGCTGTTAGCCGTTAGCCTGAGACCCTACTATTTGCCGAGGGAATTCACGGCGGCCATTGCTGTTATTGTTTACATCCCGCCCTCCGCTGACGCAAACACAGCGTGTGACGTCATCCACTCTGTTATCGCGAGGTTACAGACAGCGCATCCCAGTGCTTTCTTTGCCATTTCGGGGGATTTTAACCATGCATCTCTCTCTTCAACGCTGCCCACATTCAAACAGTTTGTGAAGTGCCCAACCAGGAATAATACAACTCTGGACTTGTTATATGCTAATGTGAAGGACGCATACAACTCCACTGCACTCCCTCCCCTCGGTAGATCGGATCACAACCTTGTCCACCTCACCCCACTCTACAGGCCTTTGGTCCAACAGCAGCCTGCAACCACCAGGACCATTAGGAGATGGTCCCCGGAGGCGAATGAGGCCCTACAGGACTGCTTTGAAACAACAGACTGGGATGTGCTCTGTGAGGCTCATGGGGAGGACATCGATGGACTCACTGACTGCATAACAGACTATATTAATTTTTGTGTAGACAACACTGTACCCACCAGGAAGGTACGCTGTTTCCCAAACAATAAACCCTGGGTCACCAGCGACCTGAAGGCCCTGCTGAATGAGAAGAAGAGGGCCTTCAAGGAGAGGGACAAGGACAAGGACAAATTGAAATGCGTCCAGAGGGAGCTGAAGTTGCGGATTGCTGAGGGGAAGAGAGTGTATAAGGAGAAGATGGAGGACAAGCTGAGGCAGAGCCAGGTGAGAGAGGTGTGGAAGGGTATGAGAAATATCACTGGCTTCAAAAAGTCAAACAGTGGGCAGACGGAGGGGACCCAGGACAGATCCAATGAGCTGAACCAATTTTTTAACAGGTTTGATACTGGCCCTGTCCACCTCCCCTCCAGCTCCCCAGACCACACACCCTCACGGCTGTCCCACCCCCACTTTGCTCACAACACCTCTGCTGAGACAATCAGTGACCCCACCTCCGCGCCTGCTCCCCTGGACTGATCCTCAACACCCCCCTTCCCCCCACCCGGGCTGGCTTTCACCACCAACCAAGTGAAGAGAGAGCTGGAGAGACTACATCAGTGGAAAGCGGCGGGCCCTGATGGCATCAGCTCAAGGGTGCTTAGGGTCTGTGCTGACCAACTGTGTGGAATACAGCATCTTTTCAACCTTAGCCTGAGCCTAGAAAGGGTCCCTGTGCTGTGGAAAACATCCTGCCTCGTCCCAGTGCCCAAGAAGGCACACCCCACTGTCCTGAATGACTTCAGACCCGTAGCGCTAACATCCCACATCATGAAGACCCTGGAAAGGTTAGTCCTCGCTCACCTCAGACCCCTGGTGTGTTCATCAATGGACCCCCTGCAGTTTGCATACCAGCGTAACATCGGGGTGGATGATGCAATCATCTACCTTCTGCAGAGGGCCTACTCTCACCTGGACAACGCAGGTTGCACTGTGAGGGTTATGTTTTTTGACTTCTCCAGTGTCTTCAATACCATTCAGCCCCTGCTACTGGGTGAGAAGATGAGGAGGATGAAAGTGGAAGCACCCTTAGTCTCCTGGGTCACGGACTACCTGACCGGTAGGCCACAATTTGTGCGACTACAGAGCTGTGTGTCAGAACGGGCAGTTAGCAACAGGGGCCCCCCAGGGAACGGTCCTGTCCCCCTTCCTGTTCACCCTCTACACCTCAGACATAACTCTGAAACATGCCACCTACAGAGGTTCTCGGATGACTCTGCTATTGTAGGGTGCATCAGGGGTGGGCAGGAGGAGGAGTACAGGAGCACAATCAGTGACTTTGTGTTGTGGTGTGAGCAGAACCACCTTCAGCTCAACATCAGCAAAACAAAGGAGATGGTGGTGGACTTCAGGAGAACCAAGGCACAACTGACTGCAGTCCCTATACAGGGGATGGATGTGGAAATGGTTGGGTCATACAAGTTCCTGGGAGTCCATATGGACAACAGGCTGGAATGGGCTGGTAACACCGGGGCCCTGTACAAAAAGGGCCAGAGCCGACTCTACTTTCTGAGGAGGCTCAGGTCCTTCAACGTGTGCAGTAAACTACTGCATACCTTCTACCAGTCTGTGGTGGCCATCTTTTTTGCAGTGGTGTGCTGGGGAGCAAACATCAAAGCCGGTGATGCTTCTCGGGTAAATAAGCTGATCAGGAAGGCTAGCTCTGTCCTGGGGATGAGCCTTGACACTCTAGAGGAGGTGGCGGAGAGACGGATCCTGGCCAAACTGCTGGCCATCATGGACCCTCTGCACACTATGGCTATACAGATGGGTTTTTGTTTGTTCCAGGAGGGTTTACTGTCTGACCCCATGATGCAGGTCCTGGTACATTACCTATACAGATGGGTTTTTGTTTGTTCCAGGAGGGTTTACTGTCTGACCCCATGATGCAGGTCAGAGTGGAGTCTCCCTCCAGAGTGTATCCACTGTCACAGTAGTAGGTGGTGGTTGAGCCCAGCTTCAGGTCAGTTCCTACCCTGGTACCATTCCTCACCACCCCTGGATCAAAGCATGACTCTCTAGGGTTCTCTGAGAGAGAGAGAGAGAGAGAGAGAGAGAGAGAGAGAGACCCAGGACATCAACACAATTAGACCCAACCAAATAATGAGAAAACAAAAAGAGAATTACTTGACACATTGGAAAGAATTAACAAAAAAAAGGATCAAACTAGAATGCTATTTGGCCCTAAACAGAGAGTACACAGTGGCAGAATACCTGACCACTGTGACTGACCCAAACTTAAGGAAAGATTTGACTATGTACAGACTCAGTGAGCATAGCCTTGCTATTGAGAAAGGCCGCTGTAGGTAGACCTGGCTCTCAAGAGAAGACATGCTATGTGCACACTGCCCACAAAATGAGGTGGAAACTGATCCTAACTTCCTGCCAAATGTATGACCATATTAGAGACACATATTTCCCTCAGATTACACAGATCCACAAGGAATTAAAAAACAAACCCAATTTTGATAAACTCCCATATCTACTGGGTGAAATACCACAGTGTTCCATCACAGCAGCAAGATGTGAGACCTGTTGCCACAAGAAAAGGGCAACCAGTGAAGAACAAACACCATTGTAAATACACCATATATATATATATATATATATATATATATATATATATATATATATATATATATATATATATATATATATGTGTATTTATTTATTTGTTTTAACTATTAGCACATTGTTACAACACTATATACTTATTTTCCACCATAATTTGCAAATAAATTCATAACAAATCCTACAATGTGATTTTCTGGAAGTTTTTTTCTCCTTTTGTCTCTCATAGTTGAAGTGTACCTATGATGAAAATTACAGGCCTCTCTCATCTTTGTAAGTGAGAGAAATTGCACAATTGGTGGCTGACTAAATACGTTTTTGCCCCACTGTACATAATATGACATATGAAATGTCTTTATTGTTTTGTGAGTGCAATGTTAACTGTTAATTTGTATTGTTTACTATCTACCAATGTTAACATATGTTTCCCATGCCAATAAAGCCCTTAAATTGAATTGAATTGAGAGAGAGAGCGAGAGCGAGAGAAGTCCCAAGCCCCTAGTGTTAGTCTCCACAATTCAGAGGTTAAATGCCTGCTCTTTGCAGGTGACCTATGCCTGCTGTCACCCACAGCACATGGCTTACAGCAGAGCCTGGACCTGCTAGAGCAGTACTGCTAGACCAAAGCCATTAAAAACATATTCAAATTGAAATACCTATAAAAATGTATCTAAAACTAATTGAATGTGTCATTGAACCAATTGCACTTTATGGCAGTGAGGTGCACTTGCAAAACAAGATTTGGGATGGGACAAACACCCCATTGAAACCCTGCATGCAGAGTTCTGTAAAATTATCCTACATGTCCAGAGGAAAACTACAAACAATGCATGCAGGGCAGATTTAGGCAAATATCTATAATAAAAACTAAAAAAAAAGCTTTGGAAACATCTCAAATACAGTCAATCCTCCATACAGACCTTCTCCAGATCCTTCAGGTTTCGGGGCTGTCACTGGGCAATACGGACTTTCAGCTCCCTCCAAAGATTTTCTATTGGGTTCAGGTCTGGAGACTGGCTAGGCCACTCCAGGACCTTGAGATGCTTCTTACGGAGCCACTCCTTAGTTGCCCTGGCTGTGTGTTTCGGGTCGTTGTCATGCTGGAAGACCCAGCCACGACCCATCTTCAATGCTCTTACTGAGGGAAGGAGGTTGTTGGCCAAGATCTCGCGATACATGGCCCCATCCATCCTCCCCTCAATACGGTGCAGTCGTCCTGTCCCCTTTGCAGAAAAGCATTCCCAAAGAATGATGTTTCCAACTCCATGCTTCACGGTTGGGATGGTGTTCTTGGGGTTGTACTCATCCTTCTTCTTCCTCCAAACACGGCGAGTGGAGTTTAGACCAAAAAGCTCTATTTTTGTCTCATCAGATCACATGACCTTCTCCCATTCCTCCTCTGGATCATCCAGATGGTCATTGGCAAACTTCAGACAGGCCTGGACATGCGCTGGCTTGAGTAGGGGGACCTTGCGTGCGCTGCAGGATTTTAATCCATGACGGCGTAGTGTGTTACTAATGGTTTTCTTTGAGACTGGTCCCAGCTCTCTTCAAGGTCATTGACCAGGTCCTGCCATGTAGTTCTGGGCTGATCCATCACCTTCCTCATGATCATTGATGCCCCACGAGGTGAGATCTTGCATGGTGACCCAGACCGAGGGAGATTGACCGTCATCTTGAACTTCTTCCATTTTCTAATAATTGCGCCAACAGTTGTTGCCTTCTCACCAAGCTGCTTGCCTATTGTCCTGTAGCCCATCCCAGCCTTGTGCAGGTCTACAATTTTACCCCTGATGTCCTTACACAGCTCTCTGGTCTTGGCCATTGTGGAGAGGTTGGAGTCTGTTTGATTGAGTGTGTGGACAGGTGTCTTTTATACAGGTAACGAGTTCAAACAGGTGCAGTTAATACAGGTAATGAGAGGAGAACAGGAGGGCTTCTTAAAGAAAAACTAACAGGTCTGTGAGAGCCGGAATTCTTACTGGTTGGTAGGTGATCAAATACTTATGTCATGCAATAAAATGCAAATTAATTATATAAAAATCATACAATGTGATTTTCTGGATTTTTGAAGTGAACCTAAAATTACAGACCTCTACATGCTTTGTAAGTAGGAAAACCTGCAAAATCGGCAGTGTATCAAATACTTGTTCTCCCCACTGTATGTGGAGAGAGAGACAGGGTGGTAGATGTATAACTCTATGGATATACAGTTGTATGAAAAAGTTTGGGCACGCCTGACAATTTCCATGATTTCCATTTATAAATAATTGGGTGTTTGGATCAGCAATTTCATTTTGATCTATCAAATAACTGATGGACACAGTAATATTTCAGTAGTGAAATTAGGTTTATTGGATTAACAGAAAATGTGCAATATGCATCAAAACGAAATTAGACAGGTGCATAAATTTGGGCACCCCAACAGAAAAATCACATCAATATTTAGTAGAGCCTCCTTTTGCTAAAATAACAGCCTCTAGAAGCTTCCTATAGCCTCTAATGAGTGTCTGGATTCTGGATGAAGGTATTTTGGACCATTCCTCCTTACAAAACATCTCCAGTTCAGTTAGGTTTGATGGTTGCCGAGCATGGACAGCCCGCTTCAAATCATCCCACAGATTCTCAATGACATTCAGGTCTGGGGACTGGGATGGCCATTCCAGAACATTGTACTTGTTCCTCTGCATAAATGCCCAGGTAGATTTTGAGCAGTGTTTTGGGTCATTGTCTTGTTGAAATATCCAGCCCCGGCGTAACTTCAACTTTGTGACTGATTCATCAACATTATTCCCAAGAATCTGCTGATATTGCCACAGGGTTCAATTCTTGGGCCAACCCTTTTCTCTATATACATCAACGATGTCGCTCTTGCTGCTGGTGACTCTCTGATCCATCTCTACGCAGATGACACCGTTCTGTATACATCTGGCCCCTCTTTGGACACTGTGTTTACTAACCTTCAAACAAGCTTCAATGCCATACAACACTCCTTCCGTGGCCTCCAACTGCTCTTAAACGCTAGTAAAACTAAGTGCATGCTTTTCTATCGAACGCTGCCAGCACCCGCCCACCGGACTATCATCACTACTCTTGACGGGTCCGAATTAGAATACGTGGACACCTACAAATACCTAGGCATCTGGTTAGACTGTAAACTCAACTTCCAGACTCACATCAACCATCTCCAATCCAAAATTAAATCCAGAATTGGCTTCCTATTTCGCAACAAAGCCTCCTTCACTCATGCTGCCAAACATGCCCTTGTAAAACTGACTATCCTACCGATCCTTGATTTCGGCGATGTCATTTACAAACTAGCCTCCAACACTCTACTTAGCAAATTGGATGTAGTCTATCACAGTGCCATCCGTTTTGTTACCAAAGCCCCATACACTACCCACCACTGCGACCTGTATGCTCTCGTTGGCTGGCCTTCATTATATATTCGTCGCCAAATCCACTGGCTCCAGGTCATCTATAGGTCATTACTAGGTAAATCCCCGCCCTATCTCAGCTCACTGGTCACTATAGCAACACCCACCCGTAGCATGCGCTCCAGCAGGTATATCTCACTGGTCACCCCCAAAGCCAACACCTCCTTTGGCCGCCATTCCTTCCAGTTCGCTGCTGCCAATGACTGGAACGAATTGCAAAAATCACTGAAGCTAGAGGTTCCTATCTCCCTCACTAACTTTAAGCGTCAGATGTCAAAGCTGCTTATCGATCACTGCACCTGTATATAGCCCTTCTGTAAATAGCCCACACTACTACCTCATCCCCATATTTATTTTTGTTATTTTCACAAATCTTGCACTCCAGTAACTCTATTTGAACATCATAATTTGCACATCCTTCATTCCTGTGTTAATGATGATAATCTGTAATTTATCTCACCACTATGGTCTATTTATTGTCCTACCTCCTAACCTTACTGCATTTTGCACTACATTTTGCACTCTGTATTTAGATTTTCTATTGTGTTTTTACCATGTTTGTTTACTGTATAACTCTGTGTTGTTTTTGTCGCACTGCTTTGCTTTGTCTTGGCCAGGTCGCAGTTGCAAATGAGAACTTGTTCTCAACTGACCTACCTGGTTAAATAAAGGTGAAATAAAAAAAATAAAAAAAATATTGAGTGGAATCCATGCGACCCTCAACTTTAACAAGATTCCCAGTACCGGCACTGGCCACACAGCCCCACAGCATGATGGAACCCCCACCAAATTTTACTGTGGGTTTTTCTTGGAACGCTGTGTTCTTTTGCCGCCATGCATAACGCCCCTTGTTATCATCAGTCCACAGCACCTTATTCCAAAATGAAGCTGGCTTGTCCAAATGTGCGTTTGTGGCGTGTGTGCAGAAAAGGCTTCTTCCGCATCACTCTCCCGTACAGCTTCTCCTTGTGCAAAGTGCGCTGAATTGTTGAACGATGCACAGTGACACCATCTGCAGCAAGATGATGTTGTAGGTCTTTGGAGGTGGCCTGTGGGCTGTTTTTGACCTTTCTCACCATCCTTCGCCTTTGCCTCTCCGATATTTTACTTGGCCTGCCACTTCTGGCCTTAACAAGAACTGTGCCTGTGGTCTTCCATTTCCTCACTATGTTCCTCACAGTGGACACTGACAGCTTACATCTCTGCGATAGCTTTTTGTAGCCTTCCCCTAAACCATAATGTTGAACAATCTTTGTTTTCAGGTCATTTGAGAGTTGTTTTGAGGCCCCCATGTTGCCACTCTTCAGAGGAGAGTCAAAGAGAACAACAACTTGCAATTGGCCACCTTAAATACCTTTTCTCATGATTGGATGCACTTGTCTATGAAGTTCAAGGCTTAATGAGCTCACCAAACCAATTGTGTGTTCCAATTAATCAGTGCTAAGTAGTTACAGGTATTCAAATCAACAGAATGACAAGGGTGCCCAAATTTTTGCATAGCCTATTTTTCACATCTGATTTAATTTTATACAACTTAATATTGCTACACTAAAAATCTTTGTCTGGACAATACCCCAGTACTCAGCTTTTATTAGAAAATGAATGGCATGCCACTGTGATCATTTTCTGTGACGACAGAGTAAATTATTATGCAGCCTCAGAGGGGTGCCCAAACTTTTGCATACGACTGTATGTGGAGAGAGAGAGACAGGGTGGTAGATGTATAACTCTATGGATATATGTGGAGAGAGAGAGACAGGGTGGTAGATGTATAACTCTATGGATATATGTGGAGAGAGAGAGAGACAGGGTGGTAGATGTATAACTCTATGGATATATGTGGAGAGAGACAGGGTGGTAGATGTATAACTCTATGGATATATGTGGAGAGAGAGAGAGACAGGGTGGTAGATGTATAACTCTATGGATATATGTGGAGAGAGAGAGAGACAGGGTGGTAGATGTATAACTCTATGGATATATGTGGAGAGAGAGACAGGGTGGTAGAGTTCGACAGGAAACATGAAGGATTATATATCTACAGATGTACAGCTGCAGAAACTACATTTAGCTGGTTTTGGAACTGAAGACAGATGGTGTGATTTGATTTGTTCAATTTGTTTTTGGTTCATTTATTGTCTGTATGTGTCTCCATCCCTCCATCTCTCAGCCCACCCTCCTCGTCTCTCTCCATCCCTCCATCTCTCAGCCCACCCTCCTCGTCTCTCTCCCTCCCTCCATCTCTCAGCCCACCCTCCTCGTCTCCCTCTCAGCCCACCCTCCTCGTCTCTCTCCCTCCCTCCCTCCATCTCTCAGCCCACCCTCCTCGTCTCTCTCCCTCCCTCCCTCCATCTCTCAGCCCACCCTCCTCGTCTCTCTCCCTCCCTCCCTCCATCTCTCAGCCCACCCTCCTCGTCTCTCTCCCTCCCTCCCTCCATCTCTCAGCCCACCCTCCTCGTCTCTCTCCCTCCCTCCCTCCATCTCTCAGCCCACCCTCCTCGTCTCTCTCCCTCCCTCCCTCCATCTCTCAGCCCACCCTCCTCGTCTCTCTCCCTCCCTCCCTCCATCTCTCAGCCCACCCTCCTCGTCTCTCTCCCTCCCTCCCTCCATCTCTCAGCCCACCCTCCTCGTCTCTCTCCCTCCCTCCATCTCTCAGCCCACCCTCCTCGTCTCCCTCCCTCCCTCCCTCCCTCCCTCCATCTCTCAGCCCACCCTCCTCATCTCTCAGCCCACCCTCCTCGTCTCCCTCCCTCCCTCCCTCCATCTCTCAGCCCACCCTCCTCGTCTCTCTCCCTCCCTCCATCCATCTCTCCCTCTAGCATTGACGGTACCCTCTCATCTCTGGCTGGAAGAGGAAGTCAGGTAAATAAACAGGATCCCTCCACCTCTACTTCCCCTTCTCCCTTCCTGTCTCTAACTGGTAGTCAGACAGACAGACATAGTGACTGACAGACTGAAAGATAGTCAGACAGACAGTCACATAGATGGGACAAGGACGTGATTGAGAGTGGCATAGGTGTAGCCCAAGGTCTGCTGACTACACATAACCATCCTTCTCAGCCCTCAGCCAGTACTTCTCTGTCTCTGTGTGTGTGTGTGTGTAGCAGACTGGGTTCCTAGCTTCAACATAGAATATAAACCCACCAGAGACTGGGTTCCTAGCTTCAACATAGAATATAAACCCACCAGAGACTGGGTTCCTAGCTTCAACATAGAATATAAACCCACCAGAGACTGGGTTCCTAGCTTCAACATAGAATATAAACCCACCAGAGACTGGGTTCCTAGCTTCAACATAGAATATAAACCCACCAGAGACTGGGTTCCTAGCTTCAACATAGAATATAAACCCACCAGAGACTGGGTTCCTAGCTTCAACATAGAATATAAACCCACCAGAGACTGGGTTCCTAGCTTCAACATAGAATATAAACCCACCAGAGACTGGGTTCCTAGCTTCAACACTTAATATTCATGTCCTAGTTGAATATAGATCACCTTGAGAAAACACAGACCACAGAATGACTGATCAGATCCTGAACAGTAAACGCAAGAAAGGTCAATTCAAGGTTGTTGTGACCTGTTGCTAACGGGCCGTCTTGTTACCGTTGGTAATGTTGTTGTGACCTGTTGCTATCGGGCCGTCTTGTTACCGTTGGTAATGTTGTTGTGACCTGTTGCTATCGGGCCGTCTTGTTACCGTTGGTAATGTTGTTGTGACCTGTTGCTATCGGGCCGTCTTGTTACCGTTGGTAATGTTGTTGTGACCTGTTGCTAACGGGACGTCTTGTTACCGTTGGTAATGTTGTTGTGACCTGTTGCTAACGGGACGTCTTGTTACCGTTGGTAATGTTGTTGTGACCTGTTGCTATCGGGCCGTCTTGTTACCGTTGGTAATGTTGTTGTGACCTGTTGCTAACGGGACGTCTTGTTACCGTTGGTAATGTTGTTGTGACCTGCTGCTATCGGGCCGTCTTGTTACCGTTGGTAATGTTGTTGTGACCTGTTGCTATCGGGACATCTTGTTACCGTTGGTAATGTTGTTGTGACCTGTTGCTAACGGGACATCTTGTTACCGTTGGTAATGTTGTTGTTTGTAGTGTAAGATGAAGGGCTCCATATTCTCTGTGCCGATGGAGGTCAGTTAGTCAGGTGGCCTCCCTCTCTGCCCTTCATAGCTCAATACCCAGACAGACAGAGCACTCAAACACATCCTTGTGTGTGAGTGAGTGAGTGAGTGAGTGTTTGTGTGGTAGTGGACTTTGAAACGTCTTCAATGATTATGCCTACCTAACTTGCAGAAATTCTACTCTTGACCACTGCTACGCGCCTTTTCGACATGGGTATAAGGCCCTCTCTCGTCCTCCTTTTGGCAAATCTGGACATGACTCCATCTTGCTTCACCCCGCTTACAAACAAAAACTCAAGAGGAATGTTCCGGTAGTCAGATCTGTACAGCGTTGGTCTGACCAATAAGCATTCACGCTCCAAGACTGTTTTGATCACGTGGACTGGAATATGTTCCAGATCACCTCTGGAGATAACGTAAAAAGAATGCACCGACTCAATCACCAGATTCATTAAAAAAATGAATAGATGACGTGATACTGTCTTTCAAAATGTACCCAAATCAAAAACCGTGGCTTGACAGCAGCCTTGTTGGAATACTGAAATAGAGAGATGCTGCTTATAAGGTGACTGGTGGCAATAGTTTGGTTAAACAGCAAATACGTCCTACGCAGATCGATCAAGGCGATGAAACACAAGTACAGGGACAAAGTGGAGGAGTAATCCAGCGGGTCGGACACGAGACGTATGGGGGAGGGGCTTACAATAAGGAAGCCAGCCACATTGCGGTCACCAACTCCACCCTACCAGACGAGCGAAAAACCTTTTTCTCACGATTCAAGCACAATGACCATGAGCTGCCGAGGAGAGCCCCAAATGTTAACGTGGGCTACACACTCAGTCTCCACTGAGGACTTACTGTATGGAAGTTATTCAAATGTGTGAACCCTCGCAAGGCTGCCGGCCCAGATGGCATCCCTAGCCGTGCCTTCAGAGCATGTGCAGACCAGCTGGCTGTTGTGTTTTTCTGACATTTTAAATCTCTCCCTAGCTCAGGCGGCTATACCCACCTGCTTAAAATTAATCATTTGGTTATTATTCCATTGGTTACCTGGAGGCAGATGCCCCAGGGGCAGAGTGGCCCATACTTATCTGATAACCAATGTGTATGTTACCCTGATACATCCTACCCTGATACATCCTACCCCCACAAAGCTGTCAACTCTCCTCCACATCTAAATGTGATGGCCTGATACATCCTACCCCCGCAGAAATAAGATAATAAACATTAGGTTGGGTATCAGTCAAGCAAGACCTGATGAGAAGATTGATGATATGTGCCCTAGCTTACTACCCAAATGCATTTTTTAATTTTTCCCTGGTTGACACAGACAAGCCATTGGTCAACTGCAAAACATACAGAATGCTGCAGCACAGGTACTGACCAAGACCAGACGGAGAGAACACATTACACCGGGTTTAAGATCTCTGCACCTCCTGCCTGTCAGTTTTTATAATTTCATTTGAAGATTATTCTATTGGATCCACAATTGTCCACCACAATACATGTCAGACATGCTTTAGGTTATGTAGGTTCCCCAAGTCCTCTGGCAGTGGCCCTTAACTATCCCAAAGCCTAGGACCAAGAGGCATGGGGAGGCAGCCTTTATTTACTCTGCTCCCTGACCCTGAGGGGGGGGCAAAACTGTGGACATATTTAAAAGAGATTTTAAAACACACCTTTTTAGCTTAGCTTTTTCTTTAGGGTGCTTTTTGGTCCTTCAGTTTTTATTGTTTTTCTTAAATATTTCATGTTTGTTGTCTAATAAATATTTCATTGTTTTAAATGTTTTTCTCTCTGTGAACCACAGTGTTCCATGTCTGCAATGTGCTGTAGAAATAAAGCTTATTTCATTTGATGTCCACTATCCTCCCCATGACCAAGAAAGGGAAAGTAAATGAACTGAACGACCTCCGACCGCCGTCATCATGAAGGGCTTCAAAAGGCTAGTCAAAGGGCTAGTCATGACACACTCGACCCTCTCCAATTCGCCTACTCCAATTCGCCTGGACTTCCTGTCAGGCCGCCCCCCAGGTGGTGAAGGTAAGCAATATTACCTCCTCCACACTGATTCTCAACACGGGGGCCCAAACAAGGGTGCACCCTCAGTCCCCTCCTGTACTCCCTGTACACCCACAACTGCGTGGCCTCACACAGTTTCAAATCCATCATCATGTTTGCTGACGACACGACAGTAGCAACAACAAGAGCCTACATGGAGGAGGTTGGCACTCTGACGGCGTGGTGCCAGTAAACAACCTCTCCCTCAACATTAGAAAAACAAAAGAGCTGATTGTGAAATTCCAGAGGAAGTCAACTTCAAGTTCCTCAGCATACACATCTCAGAGAAGCTGAAATGGGCTAATCACTTGGACATCGTAGTGAAGGCACGACAGCAACTCTTAAACCTCAGGATGCTGAAGAAATTTGGCCTGTCCCCAAGGTGTTCTACAGGAGCACAATCAAGAGAATACTATCGGATCACAGCCTGGTACTGCAACTCCACCAACGCGGACCGCAAGATACACCATTGGGTACACACTGCCTGCCCTACATACAGGACACCAAGTGAAGATAATCAGGGATTCCAGCCACCCAAGCCCTCTTCTCCCCACGCCAGTAGTTTCTATCCTCAGACCATCAGGCTGCTGAATAGCCACCACTAGTCAACAGTCAACGTTCACTTACCTTACCTGCTACTCCCCCATCTCCCCCCGGAACTGACTTTTACTCTGCCCCCACCCCAACGACATTCGTCACTGTTGATTATAAACGCAACAAATAAAGTGTTGGTCACATGTTTCATGAGCTGAAATAAAATATCCTAGAAATGTTCCACACACACAAAAAGCTTTTTTCTCTAACATTTTGTGCTAAAATGTGTTTACATCCCTGTCAGTGAGCATTTCTCCTTTGCCAAGATAATCCATCCACCTGACAGGTGTGGCATATCAAGAAGCTGATTAAACAGCATGATCATTACACAGGTGCACCTTGTGCTGGGGACAATAAAAGGCCATTAAAATGTGCAGTTTTGTGGGAGCGTGCAATTGGCATGCTGACTGCAGCAATGTCCATCAGAGCTGTTCCCAGAGAATTTCAAGTTAATTTCGCTGCCTCCAACGTTGTTTTAGAACATTTGGCAGTCCAACCGGCCTCACAACCGCCCCAGCCCAGGACCTCCACATCTGGATTCTTCACTTGCAGGATCGTCTGAGACCAGCCACCGGACTGCTGATGTAATTGTGGGTTTGCCCAAACAAAGAATTTCTACACAAACTGTCAGAAACCATCTCAGGGAAGCTCATATGTGTGCTCGTCATCCTCACCAGGGTCTTGACCTGACTGCAGTTCGGAGTCGTAACTGACTTCAGTGGATAAATTCTCACCTTCGATGGCCATTGGCACGCTGGATGGCAATTTGAATACACAGAGATACCGTGACGAGATCCTGAGGTCCATTGTCGTGCCATTCATCCGCCGCCATCACCTCATGTTTCACCATGATAATGCACGGCACATGTCACAAGGATCTGTACACAATTCCTGGAAGCTGAAAATGTACCGGTTCTACCATGGCCTGCATACTCACCAGATATGTCACCCATTGAGCATGTTTGGAATGCCCTGGAAAGATGTGTACGACAAGAGCCTAATCAACTGTATGCGAAGGAAATGTGAAGGGAAATGGTGTCACATCAGATACTGACTGGTTTTCTGATCCACGCTCCTACTTTGTTTTAAGGTATCTGTAACCAACAGATGCATATCTGTATTCCCAGTCATGTGAAATCCATAGATTAGGGCTTAATGAAATTATTGATTTCCTTATTTGAACTATAACTCAAAATATTTAACAAACCTCCCAAATGGTTCAGTGGTCTAAGACACTGTATCTCAGTGCTAGAGGAGTCACTACAGACAACCTGGTTCAGTGGTCTAAGACACTGCATCTCAGTACTAGAGGAGTCACTACAGACAACCTGGTTCAGTGGTCTAAGACACTGCATCTCAGTACTAGAGGCGTCACTACAGACAACCTGGTTCAGTGGTCTAAGACACTGCATCTCAGTGCTAGAGGAGTCACTACAGACAACCTGGTTCAGTGGTCTAAGACACTACATCTCAGTGCTAGAGGAGTCACTACAGACAACCTGGTTCAGTGGTCTAAGACACTACATCTCAGTGCTAGAGGCGTCACTACAGACAACCTGGTTCAGTGGTCTAAGACCCTGCATCTCAGTGCTAGAGGAGTCACTACAGACAACCTGGTTCAGTGGTCTAAGACACTGCATCTCAGTGTTAGAGGAGTCACTACAGACAACCTGGTTCAGTGGTCTAAGACCCTGCATCTCAGTGCTAGAGGAGTCACTACAGACAACCTGGTTCAGTGGTCTAAGACCCTGCATCTCAGTGCTAGAGGAGTCACTACAGACAACCTGGTTCAGTGGTCTAAGACACTGCATCTCAGTACTAGAGGAGTCACTACAGACAACCTGGTTCAGTGGTCTAAGACACTGCATCTCAGTGCTAGAGGAGTCACTACAGACAACCTGGTTCAGTGGTCTAAGACACTGCATCTCAGTGTTAGAGGAGTCACTACAGACAACCTGGTTCAGTGGTCTAAGACACTGCATCTCAGTGCTAGAGGAGTCACTACAGACACCCTGGTTCAGTGGTCTAAGACACTACATCTCAGTGTTAGAGGAGTCACTACAGACAACCTGGTTCAGTGGTCTAAGACACTGCATCTCAGTACTAGAGGAGTCACTACAGACAACCTGGTTCAGTGGTCTAAGACACTGCATCTCAGTACTAGAGGAGTCACTACAGACAACCTGGTTCAGTGGTCTAAGACACTGCATCTCAGTACTAGAGGCGTCACTACAGACAACCTGGTTCAGTGGTCTAAGACACTGCATCTCAGTACTAGAGGCGTCACTACAGACAACCTGGTTCAGTGGTCTAAGACCCTGCATCTCAGTGCTAGAGGAGTCACTACAGACAACCTGGTTCAGTGGTCTAAGACACTGCATCTCAGTGTTAGAGGAGTCACTACAGACAACCTGGTTCAGTGGTCTAAGACCCTGCATCTCAGTGCTAGAGGAGTCACTACAGACAACCTGGTTCAGTGGTCTAAGACCCTGCATCTCAGTGCTAGAGGAGTCACTACAGACAACCTGGTTCAGTGGTCTAAGACACTGCATCTCAGTACTAGAGGAGTCACTACAGACAACCTGGTTTAGTGGTATAAGACACTGCATCTCAGTGCTAGAGGAGTCACTACAGACAACCTGGTTCAGTGGTCTAAGACACTGCATCTCAGTGCTAGAGGAGTCACTACAGACAACCTGGTTCAGTGGTCTAAGACACTGCATCTCAGTGTTAGAGGAGTCACTACAGACAACCTGGTTCAGTGGTCTAAGACACTGCATCTCAGTGCTAGAGGAGTCACTACAGACACCCTGGTTCAGTGGTCTAAGACACTACATCTCAGTGTTAGAGGAGTCACTACAGACAACCTGGTTCAGTGGTCTAAGACACTGCATCTCAGTACTAGAGGAGTCACTACAGACAACCTGCTTCAGTGGTCTAAGACACTGCATCTCAGTGCTAGAGGAGTCACTACAGACAACCTGGTTCAGTGGTCTAAGACACTGCATCTCAGTGCTAGAGGAGTCACTACAGACAACCTGGTTCAGTGGTCTAAGACACTGCATCTCAGTGCTAGAGGAGTCACTACAGACAACCTGGTTCAGTGGTCTAAGACACTGCATCTCAGTGCTAGAGGAGTCACTACAGACAACCTGGTTCAGTGGTCTAAGACACTGCATCTCAGTGTTAGAGGAGTCACTACAGACAACCTGGTTCAGTGGTCTAAGACACTGCATCTCAGTGCTAGAGGAGTCACTACAGACAACTTGGTTCAGTGGTCTAAGACACTGCATCTCAGTACTAGAGGAGTCACTACAGACAACCTGGTTCAGTGGTCTAAGACACTGCATCTCAGTGCTAGAGGAGTCACTACAGACAACCTGGTTCAGTGGTCTAAGACACTGCATCTCAGTGCTAGAGGCGTCACTACAGACAACCTGGTTCAGTGGTCTAAGACACTGCATCTCAGTGCTAGAGGAGTCACTACAGACCACCTGGTTCAGTGGTCTAAGACACTGCATCTCAGTACTAGAGGAGTCACTACAGACAACCTGGTTCAGTGGTCTAAGACACTGCATCTCAGTGTTAGAGGAGTCACTACAGACAACCTGGTTCAGTGGTCTAAGACACTGCATCTCAGTGCTAGAGGAGTCACTACAGACAACCTGGTTCAGTGGTCTAAGACACTGCATCTCAGTACTAGAGGAGTCACTACAGACAACCTGGTTCAGTGGTCTAAGACACTGCATCTCAGTGCTAGAGGAGTCACTACAGACAACCTGGTTCAGTGGTCTAAGACACTGCATCTCAGTGCTAGAGGCGTCACTACAGACAACCTGGTTCAGTGGTCTAAGACACTGCATCTCAGTACTAGAGGAGTCACTACAGACAACCTGGTTCAGTGGTCTAAGACACTGCATCTCAGTGCTAGAGGAGTCACTACAGACAACCTGGTTCAGTGGTCTAAGACACTGCATCTCAGTGTTAGAGGAGTCACTACAGACAACCTGGTTCAGTGGTCTAAGACACTGCATCTCAGTGTTAGAGGAGTCACTACAGACAACTTGGTTCAGTGGTCTAAGACTCTGCATCTCAGTGCTAGAGGAGTCACTACAGAACCTGGTTCAGTGGTATAAGACACTGCATCTCAGTGCTAGAGGAGTCACTACAGACAACCTGGTTCGAATCCAGACTTTATCACAACCGGCCGTGATTGGGAGTCCCATAGGGTTGTCCGAGTTTGGCCGGTTTAGGCCGTCATTGTAAATAAGAATTTGTTCTTAACTGACTTGCCTATTTAAATAAGATCAAACAGATTTAGACTTGACACACACCTACACTCTCTCTCTCTCCCCACCTCTCTCTCCCCCACTTCTCTCTCTCCCCCCACCTCTCTTCCCCCACCTCTCTCTCTCCCCCACCTCTCTCTCTCTCCCCACCTCTCTCTCCCCCACTTCTCATTCTCCACTACTACAAAATACCAAAAACACAGAGGCACTTCACTCCTCCCACCACTAGGGGTGACCTACCTGTGTACTGCAGGACAAAACCGCTGCTGCTGAGCGATGCGTCGCTGCGGAAGGCGAGGAAGAGTGTGTTGGAACTGCTCTCGATGCGGTCGGGAACGTCAATACCGTAGAAACTTCCCAACAGAGGGTGGAGGGAATCAGGACCATCATAGATATGGAGGAAGTCATAGCTGGGTTCCAGACTGAACCTGACCAACACAGAGAAGGAGAGAATAGGTTACATTTGAGCGATAAGGCACAAGGGCGTGTGGTGCGCAGTCTATATCCATGCATGGTGCGCAGTCTATATCCATGCATGGTGCGCAGTCTATATCCATGCATGGTGCGCAGTCTATATCCATGCATGGTGTGCAGTCTATATCCATGCATGGTGTGCAGTCTATGTGTGTATGCCATCAGTACACACATGCATGGATATAGTAACACTCACTGGTTGAAGTTGAGTGCGATGACATAGTCGGGAGTGACAGAGACAGTCCAGTCACACTCTCGTCCATGGGGGTACGGCTCTGGGTATTCTGGGGACAGGATCAGCCCAGTGCGGCCCATCAGGTTCCCACCACACGGAGCTATGATACAGGGAGAGAGAGGAGAAGAATAACCTGATGATACAGGGAGAGAGAGGAGAAGAATAACCTGATGATACAGGGAGAGAGAGGAGAAGAATAACCTGATGATACAGGGAGAGAGAGGAGAAGAATAACCTGATGATACAGGGAGAGAGATAAGAATAACCTGATGATACAGGGAGAGAGAGGAGAAGAATAACCTGATGATACAGGGAGAGAGAGGAGAGAAAACCTGATGATACAGGGAGAGAGAGGAGAAGAATAACCTGATGATACAGGGAGAGAGAGGAGAGAAAACCTGATGATACAGGGAGAGAGGACAGAAAACACACCCTGAATCATACTGTACGCCCTGAATCATACTGTACACCCTGAATCATACTGTACACCCTGAATCATACTTTTACTGTATGCCCTGAATCACTGTACACCATGAATCATACTTTTACTGTATGCCCTGAATCATACTGTACACCCTGAATCATACTTTTACTGTGCGCCCTGAATCATACTTTTACTGTGCGCCCTGAATCATACTTTTACTGTGCGCCCTGAATCATACTTTTACTGTGCGCCCTGAATCATACTGCACGCCCTGAATCATACTGTGCGCCCTGAATCATACTTTTACTGTGCGCCCTGAATCATACTTTTACTGTGCGCCCTGAATCATACTTTTACTGTGCGCCCTGAATCATACTGTACGCCCTGAATCATACTGTACGCCCTGAATCATACTGTACGCCCTGAATCATACTGTACGCCCTGAATCATACTGTACGTCCTGAATGATACTTTCGCTAAACTCATCCCCAGGCTCAATTGCTGCTGCAGGCAAGTGGTTTACCTAATGAGCTAAAAAGATGCATTGTAGATAGATAAGATACTTTATTGATCCCGAGGGGGAAATGTCTTTCTGTAGTGGGCTAAGTCACCAAAGATCTCCTATGTGGGGAACTGACTAAATAACTGCAGGAACCAATCCTTTGCCTTCATATGCTGTATTCTATCACCATAGCTAGCTCTAGCTTCTGGGGTTTGCTTTCGAGCTAAACAGACAGCTGTGTGTGTATGCTGTATTGGGGTCACTAAAGAACTTCTATGCACATAACTATATTTGACTAAGGCACTGCAGAGTTCATACAGTATCATGTAAAGTGGGGAGAACAAGTATTTGATACACTGCCGATTTTGCAGGTTTTCCTACTTACAAAGCATGTAGAAGTCTGTAATTGTTATCATAGGTACTCTTCAACTGTGAGTGACGGAATCTAAAACAAAAATCCAGAAAATCACATTGTATGATTTTTAAGTAATTCATTTGCATTTTATTGTATGACATAAGTATTTGATACTTCAGAAAAGCAGAACTTAATATTTGGTACAGAAACCTTTGTTTGCAATTACAGAGATCATACGTTTCCTGTAGTTCTTGACCAGGTTTGCACACACTGCAGCAGGGATTTTGGCCCACTCCTCCATACAGACCTTCTCCAGATCCTTCAGGTTTCGGGCCTGTCGCTGGGCAATACGGACTTTCAGCTCCCTCCAAAGATTTTCTATTGGGTTCAGGTCTGGAGACTGGCTAGGCCACTCCAGGACCTTGAGATGCTTCTTACCGAGCCACTCCTTAGTTGCCCTGGCTGTGTGTTTCGGGTCGTTGTCATGCTGGAAGACCCATCCATCCTCCCCTCAATACGGTGCAGTCGTCCTGTCCCCTTTGCAGAAAAGCATCCCCAAAGAATGATGTTTCCACCTCCATGCTTCACGGTTGGGATGGTGTTCTTGGGGTTGTACTCATCCTTCTTCCTCCAAACACGGCGAGTGGAGTTGAGACAAAAATAGAGCTTTTTGGTCTAATCAGATCACATGACCTTCTCCCATTCCTCCTCTGGATCATCCAGATGGTCATTGGCAAACTTCAGACGGGCCTGGACATGCGCTGGCTTGAGCAGGGGGACCTTGCGTGCGCTGCAGGATTTTAATCCATGACGGCGTAGTGTGTTACTAATGGTTTTCTTTGAGACTGTGGTCCCAGCTCTCTTCAGGGTCATTGACCAGGTCCTGCCGTGTAGTTCTGGGCTGATCCACCACCTTCCTCATGATCATTGATGCCCCACGAGGTGAGATCTTGCATGGTGCCCCAGACCGAGGGAGATTGACCGTCATCTTGAACGTCTTCCATTTTCTAATAATTGCGCCAACAGTTGTTGCCTTCTCACCAAGCTGCTTGCCTATTGTCCTGTAGCCCATCCCAGCCTTGTGCAGGTCTACAATTTTATCCCTGATGTCCTTACACAGCTCTCTGGTCTTGGCCATTGTGGAGAGGTTGGAGTCTGTTTGATTGAGTGTATGGACAGGTGTCTTTTATACAGGTAACGAGTTCAAACAGGTGCAGTTAATACAGGTAATGAGTGGCGAACAGGAGGGCTTCTTAAAGAAAAACTAACAGGTCTGTGAGAGCCGGAATTCTTACTGGTTGGTAGGTGATCAAATATTTATGCCATGCAATAAAATGCAAATTAATTATTTTAAAAAATCATACAATGTGATTTTCTGGATTTTTGTTTTAGATTCCGTCTCTCACAGTTGAAGAGTACCTATGATAAAAATGACAGACCTCTACATGCTTTGTAAGTAGGAAAACCTGCAAAATCGGCAGTGTATCAAATACTTGTTCTCCCCACTGTATTTGAATAAGTCACCACACTGCAGTGTTCATATAATGTATTTGGTTAAGTCAATAAAGGCCCCCTAAGTGGTTTTACAGTATTGAGACTACCAGTACCTGTCAACATTAAACTCTGGTAAGTTTTCACCTGTAACTCTTGGATCCAGGAACAACCTCTCTCCCTCTGTGTTTTCAAAGGAACATTCACATTAATTAAGCCTGGCCCTGATTAAACAAGCAGCTACTTACAATGTCTTAATTGCTGTTGTTAATTACCGACTCTCTGTCTCTCGGAGCCCAAAGTCGGAGCCCTCTGTGATAATAGACATTGAACAGCAGTCATTCCTTCTGTCTGAGAGGCTGTTTGTCTGCTATTACTGAGGCCATCTTAATGGCACCCTGTTCCCTATATTGTGCACTACTTTTCACCAGAGCCAAATTCCCTATATATTGCACTACTTTGACCACCTCTAACTATATATAACACTATATAGGGAACAGGGTGCCATTGGGGATGCAGCCTCTGTGTGGGCTGAATAATCGAGCAAAGAAGCACTGAGTTTGAAGCTAGGCCTTGAAATACATCCACAGTTACACCTCCAATTGACTCAAATTATGTCAATTAGCCTATCAGAAGTTTCTAAAGCCATGACATCATTTTCTGGAATTGTCCAAGCTGTTTAAAGGCACAGTCAACTTAGTGCATGTAAACTTCTGACCCACTGTTATTGTGATATAGGGAATTATAAGTGAAATAATCTGTCTGTAAACAATTGTTGGAAGAATTACTTATGTCATACACAAAGTAGATGTCCTAACCGACTTGCCAAAACTATAGTTTGTTAACATGAAATCTGTGGAGTGGTTAAAAAATGAGTTTTAATGACTTCAACCTAAGTGTATGTAAACTTCCGACTTCAACTGTAGGTACCGTTGCTACAGAATGGGTTGGTAATGAAAAGCTGTGTAGTTACCTGTGCACAGTAGGTGGGTTTATGGTTTGGTAACATGACTGTAGTTACCTGTGCAGGTGGGAGGGTCAGGCTGCCAGAAGAAGCGGCTGTTGATCTCTGTGCAGGTGATCTTGGTGGCACCCTGGAGGACATAACCAGGATCACACTGGAACATCACATGGTCTCCAGGCTCCTTGCTGTCCCCACCACGAGTCCCGTTGGCGGGCAGACCTGGGTCGTTACATGATGTAGCAGTAGACACTGGAGATAGAGGAAAGATAATGTCTGTTCTCTAACTCTTTACTACATACATTTAGGGCTGAAAAGAAACTCAATATATCTTAATTTTCCATTGACATGTATACATTATTTACATAAGTCACCTACAAATATCTCACATTAGGATCCATCACCATTTCAGTTAGCAGGCACTTGTACTTTCCATATGGATATATCACCTCTAAAGATGAACATATACTTTCTATATGGATATATCACCTCTAAAGATGAACAGATACAAACACTTCCCAACCACATACAGGTGACCAACAGAAACCTCACTCCCTCCACTACACCTTGACACACCGACTCTACCCCTCCTTACCAGAGAACTGCAGAGCGAAGCCCTGTTTGGATGTGAAGAAGTCAGTGGTGAACTGGAGGCTGATGGTGTTGAAGGTGCTGTGGGCGTCAGGGGGAAGGGCCGAGCCGCTGAGTTCCCTCAGGAGGACCCCTCCGTCCTGGGGACCGTCCCAGATACGCAACATATCATGAACCTCCTCCGTATGGAATACCAGGAAGTGGAGACTATGGAGAGAGGAAGACAAGGTTAGTTATGAGGTAGAGGGGAGGAGAGAGAGATATGGATAAGGACTTAATCCAATCAGTTATTACAGGGCAATGGGTAGGAGGAGGAGAGAACATATATAAAGGAGGAGAGGTAGCTAGGAGATAGGTGAGAAGGAGAGATAGGTGAGAAGGAGAGGTGAGAAGGAGAGATGAGAAGGAAAGGAAAGGAGAGATAGCTAGGAGATAGGTGAGAAGGAAAGGAGGAGAGATAGGAGATAGGTGAGAAGGAAAGGAGGAGAGATAGCTAGGAGATAGGTGAGAAGGAAAGGAGGAGAGATAGCTAGGAGATAGGTGAGAAGGAAAGGAGATAGGTGAGAAGGAAAGGAGATAGGTGAGAAGGAAAGGGAGAGATAGCTAGGAGATAGGTGAGAAGGAAAGGGAGAGATAGCTAGGAGATAGGTGAGAAGGAAAGGAGAGGAGGAGAGGTAGCTAGGAGATAGGTGAGAAGGAAAGGAGAGGAGGAGAGGTGGAGAGATAGCTGAGAAGGAAAGGAGAGGTGGAGATAGGTGAGAGGGAAAGGAGAGGAGGAGAGGTAGCTAGGAGATAGGCGAGAAGGAAAGGAGAGGAGGAGAGGTGGAGAGATAGCTAGGAGATAGGTGGAAAGGAGAGGAGGAGAGGAGGAGAGATAGCTAGGAGATAGGTGAGAAGGAAAGGAGAGGAGGAAAGGTAGCTAGGAGATAGGTGGAAAGGAGAGGAGGAGAGGGAGAGATAGGTGAGAAGGAAAGGAGAGGAGGAGATATAGGTGAGAAGGAAAGGAGAGGAGGAGATATAGGTGAGAAGGAAAGGAGAGGAGGAAAGGTAGCTAGGAGATAGGTGAGAAGGAAAGGAGAGGAGGAGAGGTAGCTAGGAGATAGGTGAGAAGGAAAGGAGAGGAGGAGAGATGGAGAGATAGCTAGGAGATAGGTGAGAAGGAAAGGAGAGGAGGAGAGATAGGTGAGAAGGAAAGGAGAGGAGGAGAGGTAGCTAGGAGATAGGTGAGAAGGAAAGGAGGAGAGGAGGAGAGGTGGCTAGGAGATAGGGGGAATCCTCCATCAGTAACACTTCTCTCTTTACAACCAGCTGGAGTCTGAAGAAATGACTGATACCTCTCAGGTAATTTAAATTGGTGGCACGTATCTCTCAGGTGACAAGGAGATGGAGCAGGTCATATCAAGCAGATGGAGCAGGTCATATCAAGCAGATGGAGCAGGTCATATCAAGCAGATCATATCCACTCATTACCTGTATTAACTGCACCTGTTTGAACTCGTTACCTGTATAAAAGACACCTGTCCACACACTCAAACAGACTCCAACCTCTCCACAATGGCCAAGACCAGAGAGCTGTGTAAGGACATCAGGGATAAAATTGTAGACCTGCACAAGGCTGGGATGGGCTACAGGACAATAGACAAGCAGCTTGGTGAGAAGGCAACAACTGTTGGCGCAATTATTAGAAAATGGAAGAAGTTCAAGATGACGGTCAATCTCCCTCGGTCTGGGTCACCATGCAAGATCTCACCTCGTGGAGCATCAATTATCATGAGGAAGGTGAGGGATCAGCCCAGAACTACACGGCACGACCTGGTCAATGACCTGAAGAGAGCTGGGACCACAGTCTCAAAGAAAACCATTAGTAACACACTACGCTGTCATGGATCAAAATCCTGCAGCGCACGCAAGGTCCCCCTGCTCAAGCCAGCGCATGTCCAGGCCCGTCTGAAGTTTGCCAATGACCATCTGGATGATCCAGAGGAGGAATGGGAGAAGGTCATGTGGTCTGATGAGACAAAAATAGAACTTTTTGGTCTAAACTCCACTCGCAGTGTTTGGAGGAAGAAGAAGGATGAGTACAACCCCAAGAACACAATCCCAACCGTGAAGCATGGAGGTGGAAACATCATTCTTTGGGGATGCTTTCCTGCAAAGGGGACAGGACGACTGCACCGTATTGAGGGGAGGATGGATGGGGCCATGTATCGCGAGATCTTGGCCAACAACCTCCTTCCCTCAGTAAGAGCATTGAAGATGGGTCGTGGCTGGGTCTTCCAGCATGACAACGACCCGAAACACACAGCCAGGGCAACTAAGGAGTGGCTCTGTAAGAAGCATCTCAAGGTCCTGGAGTGGCCTAGCCAGTCTCTAGACCTGAACCCAATAGAAAATCTTTGGAGGGAGCTGAAAGTCCTTATTGCCCAGCAACAGCCCCGAAACCTGAAGGATCTGGAGAAGGTCTGTATGGAGGAGTGGGCCAAAATCCCTGCTGCAGTGTGTGCAAACCTTGTCAAGAACTACAGGAAACGTATGATCTCTGTAATTGCAAGCAAAGGTTTCTGTACCAAATATTAAGTTCTGCTTTTCTGACGTATCAAATACTTATGTCATGCAATAAAATGCAAATTACTTAAAAATCATACAACGTGATTTTCAACCGTCACTCACAGTTGAAGAGTACCTATGATAAAAATTACAGACTTCTACATGCTTTGTAAGTGGGGAAAACCTGCAAAATCGGCAGTGTATCAAATACTTGTTCTCCCCACTGTATATATACACTGTAACCTCCATACACAAGACTGGGAGGGTTGTGTATGGTTAAAGGAAATCATTCACTGGGCAGCCTTTCAGTGGAGCAAAACCTAAGTTTCTTTATTTTCCATAAAGCAGGGGTAAGGGGGGGGGAAGGGAGAGAACTGTAACTCAGGTAATTCCTCTTCCTCAGGTTGCTCCTTGGTGCATCAGTCTACTTCTGGAAAGGAGGCAAGAAGAGGTGTAGGATTAGTTAAGGTGATTCATTTTACTCACGTCGTCAACTAGGCCTCTATCTTCAAGAGGGTGGTCGGGTTATGACTGGTCCAATACCTGGGCTGGGGTACATCCAACGCTCTGTGTCTGCTCTCTTCTCCTGCTTCTCTTCCCTACTGTGGCTTCTTTGTTCTCTTTTATGTGGCTACTAATTGGGTCCAACAGCCTGCAGCTGAGGCACCCTGTCAGAGGGAAAATGGTGCATACCTGTGTTAGAGCTGTCCTTGGTCCTGAACACTGTTTAGCCCAGACCTTGTGTCCTCCTCTGATGGTGCTCTCCATGGTGCTGCAGGTGACCGTGCTGTGTTGTGAAGGACTGTGTTTCCTTCTGGCCACCACATACCCCCTTTTCCAGCTCCAAGCTCCTGTTTGGAGCGCACGCCCAAAACCGTCATGCCTCCTGGACATGGCATCAGCATCAGCATGAGAATTCCCAGCCCGGTGTTCTACTTTAAACTGGAAGTCCTGCAACTGAAGAAACCAGCGAGTGATTCGTGCATTTTTCCCTTTGTTTTGAGACATCCATTTAAGCGGGGCATGATCAGTTACTAAGACAAATTTTCGACCCAACAGGTAATATCTCAATTTTTCAATAGCCCATTTTACAGCAAGACATTCCTTTTCCACTGTGGCATAATTCTTCTCATTGGGCAGCAGCTTACGGCTAATGAACATGACTGGGTGTTCCATACCATCCTGAAACTGAGACAGTACCGCTCCAACCCCTACTTCAGAGGCATCTGTTTGTAGAACAAACGGTTTGTTGAAGTTTGGGGCTTGTAGGACTGGTTCACAACAGAGAGATTGCTTAAGTTCGATGAAGGCCAGTTCTGCTTCTTCGGTCCAGCTCACCTGGTTTGAGAGGTACTTGCGGGTCAATTCGGTTAGGGGGGCTGCTTTTGTGGCGAAGCCAGGTATGAATGTTCGGTAGTAACCAAGTAACCCCAGGAAGGTCCTTACCTGTTTCTTGGTTTGAGGCCGGGGCCAGGTGAGTATGGAATCAATCTTCTTAGGTTGGGGTTTCACATTTCCTCTCCCAACCGTGTACCCTAGATAGTTGGCCTCTTCTTGGGCAAGTGAACACTTGCTTGGGTTTGCTGTGAGAGCCGCTGACCGTAATGCTTGTAAGACCGCTTCTAGGTGGTGGAGATGTTCCTCCCAACTCCTGTCGTGGATAACAATGTCGTCCAGATATGCAGCCGCATATTGCTGGTGTGGACGGAGGACTCTATCCATGAGTCTTTGAAACGTGGCTGGTGCCCCATGGATCCCAAAAGGAAGAACCCGGTATTGAAAGGCCCCCTCAGGAGTGGAGAAGGCGGTTTTTGGTTTGACCCTTTTGTCAAGTCAAGGGTTGTGATAAATCGTGCAGGGCCCAATCGCTCGATCAACTCATCTATCCTTGGCATAGGGTAGGTGTCAAATTGGGAAACTTCATTCAATTTTCTGTAGTCATTACAGAATCGTGTGCTTCCGTCTGGTTTTGGTACTAGGACGATAGGACTTGACCATGCACTTTGGGATTCCTCTACAACCCCTAGTTCAAGCAATTTCTTTACCTCCGTCTGGATGGCTGCCCTTTTTGCTGCTGGGATCCTGTAAGGTCGAAGTCTAACAACCTTCCCTGGTTCTGTTACTATATCATGGGTTATAAGGGAGGTCTGTCCAGGCAGATCAGAGAAGACGTCACGGTTTCGCCACAAAAGTTCTTGTAACTCCTGCTTTTGCCTAGGGGAGAGCTGGTCACCCATCTTTACCTGCGGGGTTGTAGGAGAAGTGACACTGGCTGTGAGTACATCGCTTGGAGGGGTGATAGGTTCATGCCACGATTTCAGAAGGTTTATATGGTAGATTTGCTGGCCTTTCCTTCGGCCGGGTTGGCGTACTCTGTAGTTGACTGGGCCCATCCGCTCTACAATCTCATAGGGTCCCAGCCACTTGGCCAGGAATTTGCACTCGTTGGATGGGACTAGAACTAATACCTTTTCTCCAGGATGAAAATCTCTAATCTTTTCCCCCCTGTTGTATATTTTGTCCTGCTGTTGTTGGGCCTGTTGCATGTGTTCCCTTACAACTGGCCAGATCCTGGCCATTCGGTCATGCATCTGTTCAACATGCTCAATGATGGTGCGGTGGGGTGATGGCTGCTGTTCCCAACTCTCTTTAGCGAGGTCCAGAATCCCTCGAGGTCGTCGCCCATAGAGGAGTTCAAAGGGTGAGAAGCCAGTGGAGCTCTGTGGGACTTCTCGAATAGAGAACAAGACATATGGTAACAGCTGATCCCAATTTTTCCCATCAACATCAATCACTTTCTTTAACATTTGTTTAAGGGTTTTGTTAAACCTCTCTACAAGCCCATCAGTCTGGGGGTGGTATATGGAGGTTTTGAGTTGTTTCACCTTCAGTTGTCGGCAGGTCTCTTTCATCACCGTAGACATGAAGCACGAGCCTTGGTCAGTAAGGATCTCGTCTGCTATCCACACCCAGCTGAAGAGTTGGACCAGTTCTCTGGCCACGGCCTTTGAGGTTGCTGATCGGAGACGTATGGCCTCTGGGAATCGGGTGGCATAGTCAAGGATGACTAGAATGTATCGGTGTCCACGGTTCGATTTTGGCAGCAGTCCTACAATGTCCAGTGCAATCCTGCTGAAAGGGGTCTCAATGATTGGCAGAGGGATAAGGGGGTTTCGATATGTTATCTTGGGGCTGTTGCGTTGACATTCAGAACAGTGACGACAATAATCTTCGACCGCCTTTTTGACCCCGGGCCAATAGAAACGCGTGAGGATCCTTTCATAGGTCTTTTCTGCCCCCAAATGGCCCCCTAGCAAGTGAGTGTGGGCTAAATATAACACCTTAGTGGCATATGGCTTGGGGACCAACAACTGGTCTATAATTTCACATCTTCACTGATCCACTCTATACAACAATCTGTTCTTGATCATAAAATGGGGATAAGTGAGTCTACTCACCCCAACTCGTGGCTGGCCCTCAACCACCTGGACATTCCCCCATGCTTGGGTCAGTACCGGGTCTTGCAGTTGAGCGGTGCCGAACCGTCCCAGCCTTTCTCCCTGGAGGATTTCTGCCGGGGGAAATTCGGAAAATACTTCATGGGATTCTATGTCGTCACGAATCTGTACACCTTCGGGATCTCCTGAAGCAGTGGCAGTGGAGTCAGAGTGAGGTTCCTCACCTCTATCCCCATTGAGGGGCTCTTCAGGGCTGGTTGCATCTGCATCGGTGGTCCCGGCATTGGTTAGAGGAGCGCAGTGATTGGATAGACGGTCTCTTCTTCTGCGCCGAGTAGGTCTCTTCCCCTTGGTAGCTCGGTTTGTCCAGTAGGCAGAAAATGCTTGACAGTCCCGGCCGACCAGGACTGGGACTGGCAGGTGATCCACGAACCCTGCTCATACTCGGAACTGCCCCCTTGGGGTGACCATGCTTAATTCTGCAGTGGGGTAGTTCCTGGTGTCCCCATGAATACAGGACACAGAGATCTCTCTTCCCATGATCGGCCCTGCAAACTCTGGTCGGATTAGTGTTACCATACTGCCTGAGTCTATGAGGGCTTCTGTGTCTTTGCCCCCAATCTTAACAGGGACTTTAGGGGCGGCCGCCCCCTCATGAGCCCAGCAAGTGGTAGGAAAATGGCATGGGAACCTTGAATCCGAGGTACTGGCCGTGGGCATTAGCTCCTCTCGGCCTGGGCAATCCCGGGCCAGGTGTCCCTCCCTCCCACATGTGAAGCATCGGAATGGAGCAGGATTTCGCAGAGGCCTTTCATCTTTCCAGTTTCCTTGGGCTTTTAGGGGTCTTGCTTGGACTGCTGCTGGGTGCTTCTTAGGAGGCTCTCGCTCTTGACTCGGTTTCCAAGAGGGGTTTTTGGGTACTTCAGGTTTCAGCAGGCTCACAGTCACCTGGTGGTTTTCTAGGAGTGCAATCAAGGCATCTACGCTTTGTGGTCCTTGTTGAGCCACATATTTTTTTGCATCTGCAGGCAGGCCAAGATCAATCGCTACTCTTTCTACAGCAGGTGCCCACATTCTCCACCATATGTAACCTCCATACACAAGACTGGGAGGGTTGAACTCTGGAGGTTAAAGGAAATCATTCACTGGGCAGCATTTCAGTGGAGCAAAACATAAGTTTCTTTATTTTCCATAAAACAGGGGGAAGGGGGGGAAGGGAGAGAACTGTAACTCAGGTAATTCCTCTTCCTCAGGTTGCTCCTTGGTGCATCAGTCTACTTCTGGAAGGGAGGCAAGAAGAGGTGTAGGATTAGTTAAGGTGATTAATTTTACTCACGTCGTCAACTAGGCCTCTATCTTCAAGAGGGTGGTCGGGTTATGACTGGTCCAATGCCTGGGCTGGGGTACATCCAACGCTCTGTGTCTGCTCTCTTCTCCTGCTTCTCTTCCCTACTGTGGCTTCTTTGTTCTCTTTTATGTGGCTACTAATTGGGTCCAACAGCCTGCAGCTGAGGGAAAATGGTGCACACCTGTGTTAGAGCTGTCCTTGGTCCTGAACACTGTTTAGCCCAGACCTTGTGTCCTTCTCTGATGGTGCTCTCCATGCTGCTGCAGGTGACCGTGCTGTGTTGTGGAGGACTGTGTTTCCTTCTGGCCACCACAACACACAGTGTTGTAAAAATAAATAAACAAAAATAAACTTAAATATGGGTTGTATTTACAATTATGTTTGTTCTTCACTGGTTGCCCTTTTCTCTCTCTCTCTCGCTCTCTCTCTCTCTCTCTCTCTCTCTGCCTACGGTGGCCTTTCTCAATAGCAAGGCTATGCTCACTGAGTCTGTACATAGTCAAAGCTTTCTTTAAGTTTGGGTCAGTCACAGTGGTCAGGTATTCTGCCAATCTGTACTCTCTGTTTAGGGCCAAATAGCATTCTAGACTGCTCAGTTCTTTGTAAATTCTTTCCAATGTGTCAAGTAATTATCTTTTTGTTTTCTCATGATATGGTTGGGTCTAAATGTGTTGCTGTCCTGGGGCTCTGTGTCTGTTTGTGTTTGTGAACAAAGCCCCAGGACCAGCTTGTTTAGGGGACTCTTCTCCAGGTTCATCTCTCTGTAGGTGATGACTTTGTTATGGAAGGTTTAAGAATCGCTTGCTTTTAGTTGGTTGTAGTATTTAACAGCTCTTTTCTGGATTTTGATAATTAGCGGGTATCGGACTAATTCTGCTCTGCATGCATTATTTGGTGTTTTTCGTTGTACACAGAGGATATTTTTGCAGAATTCTGCATCCTTCCGTGGCCTCCAACTGCTCTTAAATGCCAGTAAGACTAAATGCATGCTCTTCAATAGAACGTTGCTAGGCGTCTGGTTAGACTGTAAACTCAACTTCCAGTCTCATATTAACCATCTCCAATCCAAAATTAAATCTAGAATCGGCTTCCTATTTCGCAACAAAGCCTCCTTCACTCATGCTGCCAAACATGCCCTTGTAAAATTTACCATCCTACCGATCCTTGACTTCGGCGATGTCATTTACAAAATAGCCTCCAACACTCTACTAGCAAATTGGATGTAGTCTATCACAGTGCCATCCGTTTTGTCACCAAAGCCCCATATACTACCCACCACTGCGACCTGTATTCTCTCGTCGGCTGGCCCTCACTACATATTTGTCGCCAAACCCAGGTCATCTATAAGTCTTTACAAGGTAAATCCCCGCCTTATCTCAGCTCGCTGGTCACCATAGCAACACCTACCCGTAGCATGCGCTCCAGCAGGTATATCTCACTGGCCACCCCCAAAGCCAACACCTCCTTTGGCCGCCATTCCTTCCAGTTCTCTGCTGCCAATGACTGGAACGAATTGCAAAAATCCTTGAAGCTAGAGGTTCCCATCTCCCTCACTAACTTTAAGCATCAGCTGTCAAAGCTGCTTATCGATCACTGCACTTGTATACAGCCCTTCTGTAAATAGCCCATCCTATTATCTTTACAATGTGTAACTCTGTGTTTTTTTTTTGTCACACTGCCTTGCTTTGTCTTGGCCAGGTCGCAGTTGCAAATGAGAACTTGAAATAAAAAAAATAAAAAATGAAGTCTTAATTTGGTGAATTCTTGGTTGGTGAGCGGACCCCAGACATCACAACCATAAAGGGTAATGGGTTCTATAACTGATTCAAGTATTTTTAGCCAGATCCTAATTGGTATGTCAAATGTTATGTTCCTTTTGAACGCATAGAAGGCCCTTCTTGCCTTGTTTCTCAGATCGTTCACAGCTTTGTGGAAGTTACCTGTGGTGCTGATGTTTAGGCCGAGGTATGTATAGTTTTTTGTGTGCTCTAGAGCAACGGTGTCTAGATGGAATTTGTATTTGTGGTCCTGGCAACTGGACCTTTTTTGGAAGACAGAATCTGTGCAGAAGATCTAGGTGCTGCTGTAGGCCCTCCTTGGTTGGTGACAGAAGCACCAGATCATCAGCAAACAGTAGACATTTGACTTCAGATTCTAGTAGTGTGAGAACGGGTGCTGCAGACTGTTCTAGTGCCCTCGTCAATTCATTGATATATACAGCGGGTGAAAAAAGTATTGAACACGTCACCATTTTTCTCAGTAAATATATTTCCAAAGGTGCTATTGACATGACATTATCACCAGATGTTGGTAACAACCCAAGTAATCCATACATACAAAGAAACCAAAACAAATAAGTTCAGAAAGTAAGTTATGTGTAATAATGTGAAATGACACAGGGAAAAAGTATTGAACACATGAAGAAAGGGAGGTGCAAAAAGGCATGGAAAGCCAAGACAACAGCTGAAAACTATCAGTAATTAAAAAGCTATCCAGCCCCCTGTCAGTGCAAATTAATATCAGCTGCTTCAGTCCCAACTGATGGCCTACAAAAAGGTCTCATTGCTAAGGTGTCACACAAGACACATCTCATGATGGGTAAAAGCAAAGAGCTGTCTCAAGACCTTCGCAACCTAATTGTTGCAAAACATAATGATGGCATTGGTTATAGGCGCATTTCTAAGCTTCTGAATGTTCCAGTGAGCACTGTTGGGGCCATAATACAGAAGTGGAAAGACACTCATTTCACCATAAATTTGCCTCGACCAGGTGCTCCTCGCAAGATTTCTGACAGAGGAGTGAAAAGAATAATCAGAAGAGTTGTCCAAGAGCCAAGGACCACTTGTGGAGAGCTTCAAAAAGACCTGCAATTAGCAGGTACTGTTGTCTCAAAGAAAACAGTAAGTAATGCACTCCACCGCCATGGCCTGTATGCACGCTCACCACGCAAGACTCCATTGCTGAAAAAAAAGCATGTTGAAGCTCGTTTAAAGTTTGCTGCACAACATTTGGAAAAGCCAGTGAAATACTGTTTGGTCAGATGAGCGCAAAATTTAACTGTTTGGATGTCATAATACACACCATGTTTGGAGGAGAAATGGCACTGCACATCACCCTAAAAACACCATACCAACAGTGAAGTTTGGAGGTGGGAACATCATGGTGTGGGGCTGCTTTTCAGCAAATGGTACTGGCAAACTTCACATAATTGAAGGAAGGATGAATGGGCAAATTTACAGAGACATTCTTGACAAAAATCTGCTGCCATCTACCAGGATGATGAAGATGAAACGAGGGTGGACATTTCAGCAAGACAATGATCCCAAACACACAGCCAAGGAAAATCTCAATTGGTTTCAAAGAAAGAAAATAAAGCTGCTAGAATGGCCCAGCCAATCACCTGGCTTAAATCCCATTGAAAATCTATGGAAATAACTGAAGATCAAGATTCATAGAAGAGGCCCACGGAACCTTCAAGATTTGAAGACTGTTTGTGTGGAAGAATGGGCCAAAATCACACCAGAGCAATGCCTGCGACTAGTTTCTCCATACAGGAGGCGTCTTGAAGCTGTCATGACCAACAAATGCTTTTGTACAAAGTATTAAATAAATATCAGTAAGTGTGTTCAATACTTTTTCCCTGTGTCATTTCACATTATTACACATAACTTAATTTCTGAACTTATTTGTTTTGGTTTCTTTGTATGTATGGATTACTTGGGTTGTTACCAACATCTGGTGAAAATTTCATAGCAATAGCACCTTTGGAAATATATTTACTGAGAAACATGGTGACGTGTTCAATACTTATTTCACCCGCTGTATATGTTGAAGACGGTGGGGCTTAAGCTGCATCCCTGTCTCACCCCACGGCCCTGTGGAAATAAATGTGTGTT
>CM042395.1:31250076-31310076 GCA_023634145.1 Thymallus thymallus | reverse complement strand
AACACAAAAAGAGAGAGAGAGGAAACGTAATAATGATTCATGCTCTGGTTGTTCATCTGTCCTGGTGGTTGTTCATCTGTCCTGGTGGTTGTTCATCTGTCCTGGTGGGAGCTACAGAGAGGACCAGACGGATTATGATGTGAGGAGAGCTCTTTTAACACTGGTCCCCCTCTTTACAACACACAACGGTTCAATCAAATCATACGACATGCACAGCCATACACACAGCAACCTGACACACACACCCACATCTAGACATGATCCGCCCTCTCCGGATCCTCTGAGACGCTTCTCAGCTGTGTAAAGCTCACTCAAGCTCTAGGGTTTATGGGATTGCTAATCCTTGCTGTGAAAAGACTGCATCGGGTCTGTGTGTGTGTGTGTGCGTGTGTGTGTATGTGTGTGCGTGCGTTGGGGGTGTTGTCGGATCATTATCACCTTCAGTGAACATAAAAGAGGCAGGGACACTGAGGAGATGAAGAAGGTGAACATTGCCCCTCATCACTCAATCCCTCCTTCCTCAGTTCTACCTAGAGTCTAGCAGAACACAACTCTCCTAATCCAGATTTACTACAAAGCCTGTATTGTACAAACCAGACTAATCAGAACACTCCTGAACCAGTCAAAACACCTCCACCTCTTCACTGTGTCTAACCCCTTCACCACCTCCATCCCTGTACAACCACCTCCACCTCGTCACTGTGTCTAACCCCTTCACCACCTCCATCCCTGTACAACCACCTCCACCTTGTCACTGTGTCTAACCCCTTCACCACCTCCATCCCTGTACAACCACCTCCACCTCGTCACTGTGTCTAACCCCTTCACCACCTCCATCCCTGTACAACCACCTCCACCTCGTCACTGTGTCTAACCCCTTCACCACCTCCATCCCTGTACAACCACCTCCACCTTGTCACTGTGTCTAACCCCTTCACCACCTACATCCCTGTACAATCACCTCCACCTCGTCACTGTGTCTAACCCCTTCACCACCTCCATCACTGTACAACCACCTCCACCTCGTCACTGTGTCTAACCCCTTCACCACCTCCATCCCTGTACAACCACCTCCACCTCGTCACTGTCTCCTTCCTCCTCTCCTCCTCCTTGCTGAGGGGAAGAGAGTGTATAAGGAGAAGATGGAGGACAAGCTGAGGCAGAGCCAGGTGAGAGAGGTGTGGAAGGGTATGAGAAATATCACTGGCTTCAAAAAGTCAAACAGTGGGCAGACGGAGGGGACCCAGGACAGAGCCAATGAGCTGAACCAATTTTTTAACAGGTTCGATACTGGCCTTGTCCACCTCCCCTCCAGCTCCCCAGACCACACACCCTCACGCCTGTCCCACCCCCACTTTGCTCACAACACCTCTGCTGAGACAATCAGTGACCCCACCTCCGCCCCTGCTCCCCCTGGACTGATCCTCAACACCCCCCTTCCCCCCACCTCCCCACCTGGGCTGGCTTTCACCACCAACCAAGTGAAGAGAGAGCTGGAGAGACTACATCAGTGGAAAGCGGCGGGCCCTGATGGCATCAGCCCAAGGGTGCTGAGGGTCTGTGCTGACCAACTGTGTGGAATACTCCAGCGTCTTTTCAACCTTAGCCTGAGCCTAGAAAGGGTCCCTGTGCTGTGGAAAACATCCTGCCTCGTCCCAGTGCCCAAGAAGGCACACCCCACTGTCCTGAATGACTTCAGACCTGTAGCACTAACATCCCACATCATGAAGACCCTGGAAAGGTTAGTCCTCGCTCACCTCAGACCCCTGGTGTGTTCATCAATGGACCCCCTGCAGTTTGCATACCAGCGTAACATCGGGGTGGATGATGCAATCATCTACCTTCTGCAGAGGGCCTACTCTCACCTGGACAACGCAGGTTGCACTGTGATGGTTATGTTTTTTGACTTCTCCAGTGCCTTCAATACCATTGAGCCCCTGCTACTGGGTGAGAAGATGAGGAGGATGAAAGTGGAAGCACCCTTAGTCTCCTGGGTCACGGACTACCTGACCGGTAGGCCACAATTTGTGCGACTGCAGAGCTGTGTGTCAGAACGGGCAGGCAGTTAGCAACACAGGGGCCCCCCAGGGAACGGTCCTGTCCCCCTTCCTGTTCACCCTCGACACCTCAGACTTCAGATATAACTCTGAAACATGCCACCTACAGAGGTTCTCGGATGACTCTGCTATTGTAGGGTGCATCAGGGGTGGGCAGGAGGAGGAGTACAGGAGCACAATCAGTGACTTTGTGTTGTGGTGTGAGCAGAACCACCTTCAGCTCAACATCAGCAAAACTAAGGAGATGGTGGTGGACTTCAGGAGAACCAAGGCACAACTGACTGCAGTCCCTATACAGGGGATGGATGTGGAAATGGTTGGGTCATACAAGTTCCTGGGAGTCCATATGGACAACAGGCTGGAATGGGCTGGAAAACACCGGGGCTCTGTACAAAAAGGGCCAGAGCCGACTCTACTTTCTGAGGAGGCTCAGGTCCTTCAACGTGTGCAGTAAACTACTGCATACCTTCTACCAGTCTGTGGTGGCCAGTGCCATCTTTTTTGCAGTGGTGTGCTGGGGAGCAAACATCAAAGCCAGTGATGCTTCTCGGGTAAATAAGCTGATCAGGAAGGCTAGCTCTGTCCTGGGGATGAGCCTTGACATTCTAGAGGAGGTGGCGGAGAGACGGATCCTGGCCAAACTGCTGGCCATCATGGACAACGTCACCCACCCTCTGCACGCTATGGTTATGACACAGAGGAGCACCTTCAGTCACAGACTGATCCCACCACGGTGTGCCAGAGAGCGCTACAGGAGGTCCTTCCTGCCGGCGGCTATTAGACTATATAATGCCTCACCGGGGTGCCGTGCCGTCGGCAACATAGATCTGGAACTGTTGGGGTGCTAGGACCTAGTTTAACAATTATGCATCCATCCGTGAGTAACTCTGGTCCATCAGCACTCATTCACTCAGGACCTACTTATTCATGCAGGTCTGTATATACATACTCATGTACAGTTGTTATATCATATCACGTGCAATATTGCTAGTAATTCTTGGACCTAACTTACGTAGGCATTCACTCAGGAATGCATATTAGTATCCTGTCAATTGCACCTTTTCTCATTGCTTTTAGTATATCGAATGTGCAATACGTGCAGTTGTCTGTAATTAAACCCTGCACACTAACGACTGTATTTTAAGGGAATTACTATTATTACCCCAAATGATATCATACACACATTTAGCTATTAAAGTATCTCTTCCTGTCATTTACCTGTACAGTTTGTGTAACCATGCAAGTATTCACTTATCTGTAAATATAACTGTATATTTACCTGTACAGCTAATTTAACCATGCAAAATATTCACTTACCTGTTCATTTAGCCAGTCTGTCTATTAAGTAAACTATTATTACCCTCGCTCATATCATACGCATTTTTAGCTACTGAAGTATTTCTCTGCCATCGACCTGTATAGTATAGTTAACCATCCAACATCCACCAATGTATAGTGTACATATTCAGCCAACCACCCATACTATGCTATGTCTTTTTTATAGCTTTTATTTTTTTGCACTCCAGATATCTTGTATTTCTATACTTTTTCATACTGCCGCTCTATGTATCATGTACCGTGTATCTGTCTTTTGTGTACTTTCGTTGTGGCATTTTGCACCTGCCCTGTGTTTTGTTGTAGCTGCTTGACAATGAAATTTCCCCCCCGGGGGAGCAATAAAGTATCTATCTATCTATCTATCTATCTATCTATCTATCTATCTATCTATCTATCTATCTATCTATCTATCTATCTATCTATCTATCTATCTATCTATCTATCTCATCCTCCTCCACTATGTCCTCCTCCTCCTCCTCTTCCTCCTTCTCCACTATGTTCCCCTCCTCCTCCTCCTCGCCCTCTCCTCCTTCTACATTGTAGTGGAATAATGAGAGATGGTGATACTGGTGACTTACTGACTGACTGGCTGGCTGGCTGGCTGGCTGAATGATTGGCTGAATGACTGGCTGACTAGATGGCTGGCTGAATGACTGGCTGAATGACTGGCTGGCTGGCTGGCTGAATGATCTCCTGAATGACTGGCTGGCTGGCTGGCTGAATAACTGGCTGGGAGCACAGTGTGATGACTCAATCAGGATTTATGACATTGTTTGGACGGCTGCCCATCTTGAGGCTATCACAGGGGTCAAACACCTTATCTGTTTCTCTCTATATATATCTCCTCTCTCTATATATCTCCTCTCTCTATATATCTCCTCCAAACCATGATACTACCACCACCATGTTTCACAGATGGAATAAGGTTCTTATGCTGGAATGCAGTGTTTCCTTTCGCCAAACATAACGCTTCCCATTTAAACCAAAAAGTTATATATTTGGTCTCATCCGTCCACAAAACATTTTTCCAATGACCTTCTGGCTTGTCCAGGTGATCTGGAGCAAACTGCAGACGGGCAGCAATGTTATTTTTGGAGAGGAGTGGCTTTCTCCTTGCAACCTTGCCATGCACACCATTGTTCTTCAGTGTTCTTCTGATGGTAGACTCATGAACATTGACATTAGCCAATGGGAGAGAGGCCTTTAGTTGCTTAGAAGTTACCCTGGGTTCCTTTGTGACCTCGCAGACTATTGCACGTCTTGCTCTTGGAGTGATCTTTGTGGGTCGACCACTCCTGGGGAGGGTAACAATGGTCTTCAATTCCCTCCATTTGTACACAATCTGTCTGACTGTGGATTGGACTGTGGAGTCCAAACTCTTCAGAGATGGTTTTATAACCTTTTCCAGCATGATGAACATCAACATCTCGTTCTCTGTGATCCTCAGACATCTCCTCTGTCTCATCTGTTTATCTGGGTTAGGGTTAGGGTTAGGGATCCTCAGACATCTCCTCTGTCTCATCTGTTTAACTGGGTTAGGGTTAGGGATCCTCAGACATCTCCTCTGTCTTATCTGTTTAACTGGGTTAGGGTTAGAGATCCTCAGACATCTCCTCTGTCTCATCTGTTTAACTGGGTTAGGGTTAGGGTTAGGGATCCTCAGACATCTCCTCTGTCTTATCTGTTTAACTGGGTTAGGGTTAGAGATCCTCAGACATCTCCTCTGTCTCATCTTTTTATCTGGGTTAGGGTTAGGGTTAGAGATCCTCAGACATCTCCTCTGTCTTATCTGTTTAACTGGGTTAGGGTTAGAGATCCTCAGACATCTCCTCTGTCTCATCTGTTTAACTGGGTTCTTTATCTACTTTTAGGACTAAATATAGAACATTCTAAAGGGTTAAAGCAGCACAGTATATCTCCTCTGTCTACAGACACACAGAGAGGAGTAGGAGAGAGGGGTGAGGAAGGGGGTGAGGTGTCTGATGAACAGCCCAATTACAGGCCCTCTCTTGTGCGGACAGATGTCAGGCCAAACGAGCAGCCATAACAGATGTCACGACACTAGCCTCTAGCTGAGATTATGTGATTTTCCCCTGTTATGAGTTTTATCTCTTTACGACACGTCATGAATTCCTTGCATAGACTCTTCTCTCCCTGATCATGCAGTATGGAGAGAGAAAGTCACAGTAGACAAAGAGACTCTCCCGCCAGATACTCCTACCTTCAACTATTGTAGAATAGTTGAATAGAACAGTATTCCTGAATTGGAGAATGTGTAAACGGTCTGGAAGAAGCCAGCTACGATCTATTCACCTTGTTTCATTCTTGTGACATTCAGGAAAGACAATACAGCCACTTTAACTCTGTGTATAAAGGTTCCTCAATTATGAGGCTTACATCTGAATATTGGATAAACTGTGTAACTGAGTGTAAGAATATTTTTGAAACGATTACAATGTGATTCAAGCCTTCTAAAATGACAAGTGTTTGTTTAATGGTAACTTGTGTCCAGGCAGTGGCCATGCCCAAGTGAAACAGACATTGGGTTAGAAGGATGAACCAACCCCCTTTCTACTCCACAATAAAAGCCCCTGTAACGATCGTTCAGTTAGTTCCATTGATGTGTGTACCTGGTCTCCACATGTTATAATGGTACATTTGTTTGTTTGTTTGTTTGTTTGTTTATTTTATTTATTAAGCACTTTTACACAACTTGTCATTGAACAAAGTGCTGTACAAACACATAAACAATCATGACAACATACATCATTAACACCACATAAAATATCAATGAAATAAAATAAACCCCTCAGTTTGATAAACCTACAAATGCAACTACTAAACCCCATCAAATGCTAGAGCTAGGAGGTATTCTTTAAGCTTATGTTTAAAAACAGTAAATGTACGTTCCAATCTGATAAAAGGTGGTAGATCATTCCAGAGTTTAGGAGCTATCGCTACAAATGCTCGATCTCCACTTCTCCGCTTTGTTCTTGGAGTCGTTAAAACCAGCTGGTCAGCTGACCTCAAGGACCGTTTTGGTTCGTATTTCTTAATAAGATTTACAAGGTACAATGGAGCCATACCATGCAGTGATTTGTGAACAAAAATTAAAATTTTTAGATTTATTCTGTAGTCAATTGGTAGCCAATTTAAAGAGCTCAATACTGGGGTAATGTGGTCTCGCTTACGAGTACCCGTCAAAAGTCTTGCAGCGGCAATCACTTCTTCTTGAGCTCTATAGTTCAAATAACAGGAGGATTGTCGTCCCCACGTTTAAAAAGGGCAAATTTCAACAATTGAGCAAGAAGAAGTGATTTCTAGATTACACCCTAACAGCCTGCAGATGCAAAGGTGGCCAAATCTAGTAAGAACATTGACCGAGGCGGACGCATCTCCAGAGTGAGATGAACCTCTCAGACCACGTGAACCTCTCACACGACAACCCGGAAGATTCTACAAAGGAACCATGGCGACATCGACTCAACAAGCTATCGAAGCCAGCTTCACATAAATACTGATTACACCCATTTGTCCAAACGAGCGATTGGACCGTCGGAAGTTTACATACACCTTAGCCAAGTACATTTAAATTCAGTTTTTCACAATTCCTGACATTTAATCCTAGAAAAAATGTTACCCGTTTTAGGTAATTTAAGATCACAACTTTACGTAAAAAAATGTGAAATGTCAGAATAAAAGTAGAGAGAATAATTTATTTCAGCTTTTATTTCTATCATCACATTCCCAGTAGGTCAGAAGTTTACATACACTCAATTAGTATTTGGTAGCGTTGCCTTTAAATTGTTTAACTTGGGTGAAACGTTTTGGGTAGCCTTCCACAAGCTTCCCACAATAAGTTAGGTGAATTTTGGCCCATTCCTCCTGACAGAACTGGTGTAACTGAGTCAGGTTTGTAGGCCTCCTTGCTCACACACACTTTTTCAGTTCTGCCCACAGATTTTCTATAGGATTGATGTCAGGGCTTTGTGATGGCCACTCCAATACCTTGACTTTGTTGTCCTTAAGCCATTTTGCCACAACTTTGGAAGTATGCTTGGGGTTGTCCATTTGGAAGACCCATTTGCGACCAAGCTTTAACTTCCTGACTAATGTCTTGAGATGCCATCTATTTTGTGAAGTTCACTAGTCCCTCCTGCAGCAAAGCACCCCCACAACATGATGCTGCCACCCCCGTGCTTCACGTTTGGGATGGTGTTCTTCGGCTTGCAAGCCTCCCCCTTTTTCATCCAAACATAACAATGGTCATTATGGCCAAACAGTTCTATTTCTGTTTCATCAGATCAGAGGACATTTCTCCAAAAAGTACGATCTTTGTCCCCATGTGCAGTTGCAAATCGTAGTCTGGCTTTTCTACGGCGGTTTTGGAGCAGTGGCTTCTTCCTTGCTGAGCGGCCTTTTAGGTTATGTCGATATAGGAATCGTTTTACTGTGGATATAGATACCTTTGTGCTTGTTTACTCCAGTATCTTCACAAGGTCCTTTGCTGTTGTTCTGGGATTGATTTGCACTTTTCGCATCAAAGTACGTTAAACTCTAGGAGACAGAACGCGTCTCCTTCCTTAGCGGTATGACGGCTGCTTGGTCTCATGGTGTTTATACTTGCATACTATTGTTTGTACAGATGAATGTGGTACCTTCAGGCGTTTGGAAATTGCTCCCAAGGATGAACCAGACTTGTGGAGGTCTACAATTGGTTTTTCTGAGGTCTTGGCTGATTTCTTTAGATTTTTGCATTATATCGAGCAAAGAGGCACTGAGTTTGAAAGCAGGCCTTGAAATACATCCACAGGTACACCTCAAATTGACTCAAATTATGTCAATTATCCTATCAGAAGCTTCTAAAGCCATGACATAATTTTCTTGAATTTGTGTATGTAAATTTGTGTACCCACTGGAATTGTGATATAGTGAATTATAAGTGAAATAATCTGTCTGTAAACAATTGTTGGAAGAATGACTGGTGTCATGCACAAAGTAGATGTCCTAACTGTATGTAGTCAGATTTATGTGTCATTAGTTTCCCGATAGAATCCTAATTCCGTGTCTTCTCTTTTCCTCTCTGAATCTATCATGTTATAACCACACTGTTGATCAGTCCACTAGGGACAATAATTTCCTTTATAATGTATGTATTGTATTTGTATACTATGTAATGGTTTAATTAGTTAGTAAATAAATAATTGAGCCAATTTGTGTATGGATGATTCATAAGTAAAACTGGGTTCGTGCAAATTAGGATTTTTTGACTTTCAGAATGAGACTGATTAAGATAAGTTAAAATTCATTAATAAACGGCTGTTATAAAAAACGACAGATTCTAGTGGTGCCCCGACTTCCTAGTTAATTAATGTTTACGTGGTTAGTTTAATCACATAATCATTAAGCCTAGAAATCCGATTTGATAATATCACAGTCTTAACCTTTAATGATAGTCAAGACACGACACAGAGGACGCCCGTCCACTCATTAACTCAGAACGCCAAATGAGGAGGGAGCTCACACACACACAAACACACACACAAATAGACACACACATAGAAGAGAGAGAGAGAGCGAGAGACAATATGTACTGACCCAATGGTGCTTCCCGGGGCTGCTTCAATGCTCCAGACACAATGCAGGTTATGTTCATATGGAGCTGGGTAACCTGGAGACAATATACGACCTGTAGGCTCATCCTTGATGGTCCCCCCACACTCCGCTAGAGAGAGAGAGAGAGAGAGAGAGAGAGAGAGTGTAGGTAGGTAGGTAGGTAGGTAGGTAGGTAGGTAGGTAGGTAGGTAGGTAGGTAGGTAGGTAGGTAGGTAGGTAGGTAGGTAGGTAGGTAGGTAGGTAGGTAGGTAGGTAGGTAGGTAGGTAGGTAGGTAGGTAGGTAGATAGGTAGGTAGGTAGATATATATATTTTTTACATATCTGGACAGATGGATATGTAATCTTTACTTTAACACTATTGACAGATAAAGGTACCTCATTTAACAAATTACACTGAAAGACTATACTTTGTAATCATTTATTCATCAAACATCAACAGAAATGCAATTCCATAGTTTAGAATAAATAAGTCCACCCCTAGCTTCAATATCTGGTGTTTCCCCCTTTGGCAGAAATAACTTAATGTTTCTTGTAACTGTCTATCAGTCTCGACTGGGAGGAATTTCTCCCCACTCTTCTTTACAGTACTGCTTCAACTGGGTCATGTTCCAGGGCTTTCTTGCATGCACGGCCCGCTTCAAGTCTCCCCACAGCATTTCAATAGGATTGAGATCTGGGCTTGGACTCGGCCGTTCCATAAGCCTCCATTTCTTATTTTTGAGCCGTTCTGTTGTAGCTTTGCTTTTGTGTTTTGGACCATTGTCCTGTTGTAAGATCCATGTTCGGTTCAGCTTCAGCTTTTTGACAGATGGCATCACATTCTCCTCAAGAATTCTCTGGTACAATATAGAATTCATGGTTGAGTCAATGATGGCTAGTTGGCCCTGAGACAGCAAAGCAGCCCCAGACCATAATGCCACCGCCTCCATGCTTTACGGTTGGTATGAGGTTCTTCTATTCAAAGGCAGTGTTTCGTTTTCGCCAAACATGGCGTCTGGAATTGCGGCCAAACAACTCCACCTTTGACTCATCTGTCCAGAGCACATTGTCCCAGTAGTTTTGGTCTTTACCCAGGTGTTTACCCAGGTCTGGCAAACTTCAGACATGTCTTGATATTCTTTTTTGAGAGCAGAGGCTTCTTCCTTCCTGACCTCCCATGTAGGCCAAGTTTGTGCAGTCTCTTTCTGACAGTTGATCCATGCACTTCAACATTGATTGTGGCAAGAGAGGCCTGTAGATCCCTTGATGTTAGATAGAGAGATAGATAGATAAGTACTTTATTGATCCCCGGGGGGGAAATTTCATTGTCAAGCAGCTACAACAAAACACAGGGCAGGTGCAAAATGCCACAACGAAAGTACACAAAAGACAGATACACGGTACATGATACATAGAGCGGCAGTATGAAAAAGTGAAAAAGTATAGAAATACAAGATATCTGGAGTGCAAAAAAAAGCTATAAAAAGATATTGCATAGTATGGGTGGTTGGCTGAATATGTACACTATACATTGGTGGATGTTGTTACCCTGGGGTTCTAAGAGACTTCTATGAGCATCTTTCGGTCAGTTCTTGGGCTGACTTTGGTCGGATGACCTGTCCTAGGTAGATTGCCAGTAGTCTGGAATTTTCTCAATTTGTTGATGAGCCGTCGGACAGTGGAATGATTTATTTCAAATTGCTTGGAAATGGAATGATGTGGATGGATGGGTAGATGGATAGATGGATAATTGATCACCGAGGGGAAATTTATTTTTCAAGCAGCTACAACAAAACATAGGGCAGGTGCAAAATGCCACAACGAAAGTACACAAAAGACAGATACACGATACAGAAGTATAGAAGAACAAGTCTGGAGTGAAAAAAATAAAAAGCTATAAAAAGACATTGCATAGTATGAGTGGTTGGCTGAATATGTACACTATACATTGGTGGATGTTGGATGGTTAACTATACTATACAGGTCGATGGCAGAGAAATACTTCAATAGCTAAAAATGCATATGATACAAGTGAGGGTAATAATAGTTTACTTAATAGACAGACTGGTTAAATGAACAGGTAAGTGAATATTTTGCATGGTTAAATTAACTGTACAGGTAAATATACAGTTATATTTACAGGTAAGTGATTATTAGCATGGTTACATTAACTGTACAGGTAAATGATAGGAAGAGATACTTAAATAGCTAAATGTGTGTATGATATAATTTGGGGTAATAACAGGAATTCCCTTAAAATACAGTCCTTAGTGCGCAGGGTTTAATTACAGATAACTGCACGTATTGCACATTCAATATACTAAAAGTAATGAAAAAAGATACAACTGACAGGATACTAATATGCATTCCTGAGTGAATGACTACGTAAGTTCAGTCCAAGAATTACTTGCAATATTGCATGTGATATGATATAACAACTGTACATGAATATGTATATACAGACCTGAATGAATAAATAAGTCCTGAGTGAATGAGTGATTACAGACCAGAGTTACTCACGGATGGATGCATAATTGTTAAACTAGGTCCTAACACCCCAACAGTTCCAGGTCTATGTTGCCGACGGCACGGCACCCCGGTGAGGCATTAAATAGTCTAATAGCCACCAGCAGGAAGGACCTCCTGTAGCGCTCTCTGACACACCGTGGTGGGATCAGTCTGTGACTGAAGGTGCTCCTCTGCGTCATAACCATGGCATGCAGAGGGTGGGTGACGTTGTCCATGATTGCCAGCAGTTTGGCCAGGATCCGTCTCTCCGCCACCTCCTCTAGAGTGTCAAGGCCCATCCCCAGAACAGAGCTAACCTTCCTGATCAGCTTATTTACCCGAGAAGCATCACCAGCCTTTATGTTGGCTCCCCAGCACACCACTGCAAAAAAGATGGCACTGGCCACCACAGACTGGTAGAAGGTATGCAGTAGTTTACTGCACACGTTGAAGGACCTGAGCCTCCTCAGAAAGTAGAGTCGGCTCTGGCCCTTTTTGTACAGAGCCCCGGTGTTACCAACCCATTCCAGCCTGTTGTCCATATGGACTCCCAGGAACTTGTATGACCCAACCATTTCCACATCCATCCCCTGTATAGGGACTGCAGTCAGTTGTGCCTTGGTTCTCCTGAAGTCCACCACCATCTCCTTTGTTTTGCTGATGTTGAGCTGAAGGTGGTTCTGCTCACACCACAACACAAAGTCATTGATTGTGCTCCTGTACTTCAAATTGCTTGGAAATGGATTTGTAACCCCTCCCAGACTCATGGGCATCAATAGTCTGTCTTCTGAGGGCCTTGGGTAGGGTCTTTTGATCATTGAATGATGTGTTACCACACACCCATATGGTTAAGACCAAACCAGACCAATGTTCTTATCTTTATGGAAGGCTGGACCCTCCTAAGTTTCTCTCTAATGTTTTCTAATCATTTGCACTTGTTTTGGTACCTAATTCTAATTGTATCCATTTTATGTGATGGTAAAGGTAGGGCTGTACTAACTTTTTCCCCATAAGGAAAAGGCATTTTTGTTTATTTTAATTGCATATAATTTTCAAAGCAACATTTTTTTGTGTGATTTGTTAAATTGGTTTCCTTTATCAATGAATGTGGTGGGAATTTTGCTCAAATATCCATGTGTACAAATATGTATAGAAAATGACCACTTACTTTTTCACATGACTGAGTTGACTGAAGCTCTCAACTTTGCAATAACAGGTACTTTAGTAAGGAGAGTGGAATATGACTGATGATTCAGGTAATAACTTAATAATACATTACGTTTAGGATTGAAGCATCAATCAGGTGGGTGATTTTTTATATTTACACTGGGGGCCAAAAGTTGGGAATATTACTCATTCAAGGGTTTTTCTATTTTTACACTGTAGAATAAAAGTGAAGACATCAAAACTATGACATAACACATATGGAATCACGTAGTAACAAAAAAAGTGTTAAACAAATCTAAATATATTTTATATTTGAGATTCTTCAAATAGCCACCCTTTGCCTTGATGACAGCTTTGCACACTCTTGGCATTCTCTTCAACCATCTTCACCTGGAATGCTTTTCTATCAGTCTTGAAGGAGTTCCCACATATGCTGAGCACTTGATGGCTGCTTTTCCTTCACTGCAGTCCGACTCATCCCAAACCATCTAAATTTGGTTGGAACCAAAAATCTCAAATTTGGACTACAGACCAAAGGACAAATTTCCACCGGTCTAATGTCCATTGCTCGTGTTTCTTGGCCCAATCAAGTCTCTTCTTCTTATTGGTGTCCTTTAGTAGAGGTTTCTTTGCAGCAATTCGACCATGAAGGCCTGATTCACACAGTCTCCTCTGAACAGTTGATGTTGAGATGTGTCTGTTACTTGAACTCTGTGAAGCATTTATTTGGGCTGCAATCTGAGGCTGGTAACTCTAATGAACTTATCCTCTGCAGTAGAGGTATTTCTGGGTCTTCCATTCCTGTGGCGGTCCTCATGAAGCTGGTTGAAAGAATGCCATGAGTGTGCAAAGCTGTCATCAAGGCAAAGGGTGGCTACTTTGAAGAATCTCAAATATAAAATATATTTTGATTTGTTCAACACTTTTTGGGGTACTACATGATTCCAAATGTGTTATATCATAGTTTTGATGTCTTCACTTTTATTCTACAATATAAAAATAGTGCAAATAAAGAAAAACCCTTGAATGAGTAATATTCCAAACTTTTGGCACCTGGTGTAAATATCAGGGTATATTTCCTGTTGTTAATATTGCTGATAGGGTTGAGGACATTTATCCTGTGGGATGGTGGTATTGGGATATGAAGGGCAGTATATCTTCCCAAGGGGAATGGCAGGCTTGTCATGTTGTAAGACACAAATCACCTGTTTGTCAGGGTAGGATGGTCATGGGTGTGTGTGTGTGTGTTAGGATGTAAGGTCTAGCTTCACGGCTCAATAATCAGCCCTGAGGTTAAACACATCAACACATGATCAACCAGTCAGTCACGTTCATGGATAAACACTTCTGTTGGGATTATGCTGTTGCCTTTAAGACAGTCTTGTCATCCGTATTATGTAGACCTACTGTTTATCTGTCATTTGCCTCCATGTTCCTTATTAGTTTAGTATAAACAGAGAATACTTCAGAGCCATGATTCCTTTATGAATCAGACAGAAAGGTTAAAGGTTGACTCCATTTCAAGTGAGTAAACGTCCCAGTCTGAGTAAGTGGGTCCTCCATTGAAAGTTCTCCATAATGAAACATTACCATTGCAGTGAAAGGAAAGAGTTGAGGGAGGTGTGTCTACAGTATCTTACTGACATTTCACTCCTAATTAAAAGAAAATGACATTTTCAAACGAGGACAAGATGAAACAAGAGTATGATGATGATGATGATGCGACAATCGCTATCATGTTGATATTGTGGGTCTCTCTCTCTCTCTCTCTCTCTCTCTCTCTCTCTCTCTCTCTCTCTCTCTCTCTCTCTCTCTCTCTCTCTCTCTCTCTCTCTCTCTCTCTCTCTCTCTCTCTCTCTCTCTCTCTCTCTCTCTCTCTCTCTCTCTCTCTCTCTCTCTCTCTCTCTCTCTCTCTCTCTCTCTCTCTCTCTCTCTCTCTCTCTCTCTCTCTCTCTCTCTCTCTCTCCAACCAACCAACCAACCAACCAACCAACCAACCAACCAACCAACCAACCAACCAACCAACCAACCAACCAACCAACCAACCAACCAACCAACCAACCAACCAACCAACCAACCAACCAACCAACCAACCAACCAACCAAATGGTGCTCAGCTTCTCCTGAATGTCTCCCTATCTGAGAGGAAGCAGGAAAACTCAGTGGTTTCTAAGGATGCCACAGAACAGCCCCTGAGAACATCCTAATACACTTTGTTAATCATCATTCCACACAAATTGAGGGGTAGGTGAATATGAGGGAGTGTGAGGGTGAGGCGTGGTAACTGTGATTTGTGTGGAGGTGTGTGTGAGGCAGGGTGTGTGTGAGGCAGGGTGTGTGTGAGGCAGGGTGTGTGTGAGGCAGGGTGTGTGTGAGGCAGGGTGTGTGTGAGGCAGGGTGTGTGTGAGGCAGGGTGTGTGTGAGGCAGGGTGTGTGTGAGGCAGGGTGTGTGTGAGGCAGGGTGTGTGTGTTTGCGTGAGTTTTTGTGTTTTTCCATTGCCAACTTAAGAGTGTGCCACTCTCCCCCTCCCTCCACAGTTTTACCTAGAGACCTGGGGGAAAGGCTGGGGGAAAGGCTGGGGGAAAGGCTGGGGGAAAGGCTGGGGGAAAGGCTGGGGGAAAGGCTGGGGGAAAGGTTGTCTAAGTTGTCCCCCCCACACACACAAATTCACAGCCTGTAGCCTGTGTGTACACTTACCGACACAGAGGGGCAGGGGGCTATCCCAGGCTCTCCTCTCCCCCCTCAAACAGGTGAGGATCTGGGGTCCCTTCAGGGTGTATCCTGGGTCACAGCTATAACACACGGTGCTGCCAGCAAAGTGACCCTTATCATCACTCTTATAACCAAACTGAGGAACACCCGGGTCCTCACACTTCACCAGATCAAAACCTGCAGCACAGAGGGATAAACACAGAGGAACGAAGGATGAAATAGCAGGTGAGAGAGACGGAGAGGTGAGATGAGAGAGGAGGAGAGTTGAGATGAGAGAGGAGGAGAGGTGAGATGAGATAGGAGGAGAGGTGAGATGAGAGAGGAGGAGAGGTGAGATGAGAGAGGAGGAGAGTTGAGATGAGAGAGGAGGAGAGTTGAGATGAGAGAGGAGGAGAGGTGAGATGAGAGAGGAGGAGAGGTGAGATGAGAGAGGAGGAGAGGTGAGATGAGAGAGGAGGAGAGGTGAGATGAGAGAGGGAAAAGTAAGGGAAGTAGTAGGGAAGGACAGAGGAAGGACAGAGGAAGGAAAGACGAAGGACGTAGGAAGGAGAGAGGAAGGACAGAGGAAGGAGAGAGGAAGGAGAGAGGAAGGAGAGAGGAAGGAAAGACGAAGGACGTAGGAAGGAGAGAGGAAGGACAGAGGAAGGACAGAGGAAGGATTTGATTTGAGTGTGTGCGTGTGTATCTGTGAGTTTGTGTGTGTGTGTTACTTACTAGTAAAGTGTAGCTCGAAGCCCTTGCTGGTGTTGTCTGCGTTACTGATGAACTCCAGCCACATGGAGCTGGATGTAGAGTTGAGAGTGTTTTCCTGTAGTTCAGTCCCAGAGAACACACCCAACAGACGAGCCTGGTTACTACTGCCATCAAACACCTACAGGGAGAGATGGAGAAGGAGAGGGAGAGAAAGGGAGAGACAGATTGAGCGAAAGAAAGAGAAAGAGAGAAAAAGAGAGAAAGAGAGAGAAAGAGAGAGAGAGGGAGAGAGAGAGGGGGGGAGAGAGAGAGGGGGAGGGGGAGAGAGAGAGAGAGAGAGAGAGAGGGAGAGAGAGGGGGGGGAGAGAGAGGGGGAGGGGGAGAGAGAGAGAGAGAGAGAGGGAGAGAGAGGGGGGAGAGAGAGAGGGGGAGGGGGAGAGAGAGGGAGAGAGAGAGGGGGGGAGAGAGAGAGGGGGAGGGGGAGCGAGAGAGAGAGAGAGAGAGAGAGAGAGGGATGGATGGACTTAACTAATAAAATAGTATAATATATAGTCATGTCCAAAAGTACTGTATAAAATAAATTATACACATACTGAGCTATATCTTATGTTAAATGTGGACATTACATTACTGTATACTAACACAATGGCTCACACAAAGAGATGCTGTTTAGCAAGTAATGCAACAAGTCAATGATTGGCATCTGTGTTTTCAACCCTCCAGCACCATTCCCTTGAGAGGATAACGGCTGTGAGCCTTTTTCTAAAATACTTTATGATATTGGAGAACACATTGGGAGGGATCTTAGACCTTTACTCCCATCTTCAAATCAAACCACAGGTTTCCAATGGGGTTCAAAACTAGAGACTGAGATGGCCATTGGAAAAATGTAGATTTAATTAACAATTTCTTAGTGGATTTTGATGGTACTTTGAGTTATTGTCTGACTGGAAGATCCACTTGTGGCCAAGTGTCATTCTCCTGGTAGAGGCAACCAGGTTGCTGTAAAACAGTCCTGGTACTGGGTAAAGTTAATGATGCTGTTGACCATAACATGGGTCCCACAAATCAACGGATGAGAAATAAGCCATAACATCACAGATCCACCACCATATTTTAGCTCTGAGGTACCTTTCTAGAAACAGTATGCTTCTGTTTTTCAACACCAAACCCGCCACTGGTGTGCGTGGCCAAATAACTATATTTTCATGTAACCTGACCATAGCAACAGTTCCAATCCAAGTGCCAATCCAAGTCCCAATGTCAAACTAAGTGCCAATCCAAGTGCCAATGTCAAACTAAGTGCCAATCCAAGTGCCAATGCCAATTAAAGTCCCAATGCCAATCTAAGTCCAATTTCAAACCAAGTCCCAATGTCAATTCAAGTCCCTAAGCCAATGCCATTGCAAGTCCCAATAACTTTCATCATTCCATTCTTACATACTAGAAAATAATGGGTGCATGACACACATACATACTCACACACACACTCACACATACACACTCTCTGCCCCCCTCACTTTGAGCATGTCGTCGTCCTCCAGTCTGAAGTCTCGTGCTCGGAGCTGGATGCCCTTGCCTGGCTGGGTCTGAATAGAGTAGATACACTCATGGTGGTTCCCATAGTAACCTGGGTAGTTGGGAGACAGCAGCACTCCCTGCATGCCAGTCACTGAGGAGCCACACTCAGCTAGGAGACAGAGAGAGAGAGGACATGTCACACATCACACGCCAATATCATCCAGTATATGTATGTATATACATGCTTCTATGGAGACATGCAGAGGGAAGGATAATGCAGGAGAGATGAGAACTGATGACCTCTGACCTGTTAGGATTGAGTATATGTGACCCTTCTAGACATTTACATTATTTTGATCAGTCATATCTGAACCTAAATACAAACCCATCGCAGACAGAAAACTCCTCAAATCAAGTGCAATATAAGGACAACTGAAAACCATCCAACCAACCGTGGAAATCTACCTATATTCATGTAACACTAACTGACCTAGTTTCTCCTAGTTAATATTCATGTAGACACTAACTGACCTAGTTTCTCCTAGTTAATATTCATGTAGACACTAACTGACCTAGTTTCTCCTAGTTAATATTCATGTAACACTAACTGACCTAGTTTCTCCTAGTTAATATTCATGTAACACTAACTGACCTAGTTTCTCCTAGTTAATATTCATGTAACACTAACTGACCTAGTTTCTCCTAGTTAATATTCATGTAACACTAACTGACCTAGTTTCTCCTAGTTAATATTCATGTAGACACTAACTGACCTAGTTTCTCCTAGTTAATATTCATGTAGACACTAACTGACCTAGTTTCTCCTAGTTAATATTCATGTAACACTAACTGACCTAGTTTCTCCTAGTTAATATTCATGTAGACACTAACTGACCTAGTTTCTCCTAGTTAATATTCATGTAGACACTAACTGACCTAGTTTCTCCTAGTTAATATTCATGTAGACACTAACTGACCTAGTTTCTCCTAGTTAATATTCATGTAACACTAACTGACCTAGTTTCTCCTAGTTAATATTCATGTAGACACTAACTGACCTAGTTTCTCCAAGTTAATATTCATGTAGACACTAACTGACCTAGTTTCTCCTAGTTAATATTCATGTAGACACTAACTGACCTAGTTTATCCTAGTTAATATTCATGTAACACTAACTGACCTAGTTTCTCCTAGTTAATATTCATGTAGACACTAACTGACCTAGTTTCTCCTAGTTAATATTCATGTAGACACTAACTGACCTAGTTTCTCCTAGTTAATATTCATGTAGACACTAACTGACCTAGTTTCTCCTAGTTAATATTCATGTAACACTAACTGACCTAGTTTCTCCTAGTTAATATTCATGTAGACACTAACTGACCTAGTTTCTCCAAGTTAATATTCATGTAGACACTAACTGACCTAGTTTCTCCTAGTTAATATTCATGTAGACACTAACTGACCTAGTTTATCCTAGTTAATATTCATGTAGACACTAACTGACCTAGTTTCTCCTAGTTAATATTCATGTAACACTAACTGACCTAGTTTCTCCCCAAAACGTCTAAAGAAACAGATATTGCTGCTGGATAGCAGAAAATACATACAACTTAATTACTTTGCTTTAACTGGAATGGTATGTTTAGATACATTATTTTCTAAGGTTAGACCCAGCGAGTCATTTCATACTATAACTGGAGGAAATCTGTCCTCTGAGATATTTCTCTATTGACAGTTTAAGCTGTGTTCCTCTTGGTATGATTCCACTGGCTCTCCAGTTAGTTATACATAGTTTATAGAATTAAGAGGGGCTCATTTTAAAACTATATTACCCTCAAATTCAAATATTGATGTCTAAGCCAGGTCCACTACTTGTTGTCATTCCTCATCTCTAACCAAGGAATGATTTATACACCAGGTACGTGGAATTAATTATCATGTAGAAGAGAAAACCAACAGTAATCCAGATTTGAATTCCCCTGCTCCATTATTTACAACATTAGACATTCACATGATTAAAACATGTAGACTCCCTAGTTACAACATGATTAAAACATGTAGACTCCCTAGTGTATTATATACAGTTACAACATGATTAAAACATGTAGACTCCCTAGTGTATTATATACAGTTACAACATGATTAAAACATGTAGACTCCCTAGTGTATTATATACAGTTACAACATGATTAAAACATGTAGACTCCCTAGTGTATTATATACAGTTACAACATGATTAAAACATGTAGACTCCCTAGTGTATTATATACAGTTACAACATGATTAAAACATGTAGACCCCCTAGTGTATTATATACAGTTACAACATGATTAAAACATGTAGACTCCCTAGTGTATTATATACAGTTACAACATGATTAAAACATGTAGACTCCCTAGTGTATTATATACAGTTACAACATGATTAAAACATGTAGACCCCCTAGTGTATTATATACAGTTACAACATGATTAAAACATGTAGACTCCCTAGTGTATTATATACAGTTACGTGATTAAAACATGTAGACTCCCTAGTGTATTATATACAGTTACAACATGATTAAAACATGTAGACTCCCTAGTGTATTATATACAGTTACAACATGATTAAAACATGTAGACTCCCTAGTGTATTATATACAGTTACAACATGATTAAAACATGTAGACTCCCTAGTGTATTATATACAGTTACAACATGATTAAAACATGTAGACCCCCTAGTGTATTATATACAGTTACAACATGATTAAAACATGTAGACTCCCTAGTGTATTATATACAGTTACAACATGATTAAAACATGTAGACTCCCTAGTGTATTATATACAGTTACAACATGATTAAAACATGTAGACTCCCTAGTGTATTATATACAGTTACAACATGATTAAAACATGTAGACTCCCTAGTGTATTATATACAGTTACAACATGATTAAAACATGTAGACTCCCTAGTGTATTATATACAGTTACAACATGATTAAAACATGTAGACTCCCTAGTGTATTATATACAGTTACGTGATTAAAACATGTAGACTCCCTAGTGTATTATATACAGTTACAACATGATTAAAACATGTAGACTCCCTAGTGTATTATATACAGTTACAACATGATTAAAACATGTAGACCCGCTAGTGTATTATATACAGTTACGTGATTAAAACATGTAGACTCCCTAGTGTATTATATACAGTTACAACATGATTAAAACATGTAGACTCCCTAGTGTATTATATACAGTTACAACTTGATTAAAACATGTAGACTCCCTAGTGTATTATATACAGTTACAACATGATTAAAACATGTAGACTCCCTAGTGTATTATATACAGTTACAACATGATTAAAACATGTAGACTCCCTAGTGTATTATATACAGTTACAACATGATTAAAACATGTAGACTCCCTAGTGTATTATATACAGTTACAACATGATTAAAACATGTAGACCCCCTAGTGTATTATATACAGTTACAACATGATTAAAACATGTAGACTCCCTAGTGTATTATATACAGTTACAACATGATTAAAACATGTAGACCCCCTAGTGTATTATATACAGTTACAACATGATTAAAACATGTAGACTCCCTAGTGTATTATATACAGTTACAACATGATTAAAACATGTAGACTCCCTAGTGTATTATATACAGTTACAACATGATTAAAACATGTAGACTCCCTAGTGTATTATATACAGTTACGTGATTAAAATATGTAGACTCCCTAGTGTATTATATACAGTTACAACATGATTAAAACATGTAGACCCGCTAGTGTATTATATACAGTTACAACATGATTAAAACATGTAGACTCCCTAGTGTATTATATACAGTTACGTGATTAAAACATGTAGACTCCCTAGTGTATTATATACAGTTACAACATGATTAAAACATGTAGACTCCCTAGTGTATTATATACAGTTACAACATGATTAAAACATGTAGACTCCCTAGTGTATTATATACAGTTACAACATGATTAAAACATGTAGACTCCCTAGTGTATTATATACAGTTACAACATGATTAAAACATGTAGACCCCCTAGTGTATTATATACAGTTACAACATGATTAAAACATGTAGACTCCCTAGTGTATTATATACAGTTACAACATGATTAAAACATGTAGACTCCCTAGTGTATTATATACAGTTACAACATGATTAAAACATGTAGACTCCCTAGTGTATTATATACAGTTACAACATGATTAAAACATGTAGACTCCCTAGTGTATTATATACAGTTACAACATGATTAAAACATGTAGACTCCCTAGTGTATTATATACAGTTACAACATGATTAAAACATGTAGACTCCCTAGAGTATTATATACAGTTACGTGATTAAAACATGTAGACCCCCTAGTGTATTATATACAGTTACAACATGATTAAAACATGTAGACTCCCTAGTGTATTATATACAGTTACAACATGATTAAAACATGTAGACTCCCTAGTGTATTATATACAGTTACGTGATTAAAACATGTAGACTCCCTAGTGTATTATATATATATTTTTTATTTTTTTTATTTCACCTTTATTTAACCAGGTAGGTCAGTTGAGAACAAGTTCTCATTTGCAACTGCGATCTGGCCAAGACAAAGCAAAGCAGTGCGACAAATAACAACACAGAGTTACACATTAAACAAACAGTCAAAAACACAATAGAAAAATCTATATACAGAGTGCAAAATGTAGTGCAAAAATGCAGTAAGGTTAAGAGGTAGAACAATAAATAGACTATAGTGGTGACATAAATTACAGAATTATCATTATTAACACAGGAATGAAAAATGTGCAAATTATGATGTGCAAATAGAGATACTGGAGTGCAAGATTAGTGAAAATAAACAAAAAATAAATATGGGGATGAGGTAGTAGTGTGGACTATTTACAGAAGGGCTATATACAGGTGCAGCGATCGATAAGCAGCTTTGACAGCTGATGCTTAAAGTTATTGAGGGAGATAGGAACCTCTAGCTTCAATGATTTTTGCAATTCGTTCCAGTCATTGGCAGCAGCAAACTGGAAGGAATGGCGACCAAAGGAGGTGTTGGCTTTGGGGGTGACCAGTGAGATATACCTGCTGGAGCGCATGCTACGGGTGGGTGTTGCTATAGTGACCAGTGAGCTGAGATAGGGCGGGGATTTACCTAATAAAGACTTATAGATGACCTGGAGCCAGTGGGTTTGGCGACGAATATATAATGAAGGCCAGCCAACGAGAGCATACAGGTCGCAGTGGTGGGTAGTGTATGGGGCTTTGGTGACAAAACGGATGGCACTGTGATAGACTACATCCAATTTGCTAAGTAGAGTATTGGAGGCTAGTTTGTAAATGACATCGCCGAAATCAAGGATCGGTAGGATAGTCAGTTTTACAAGGGCATGTTTGGCAGCATGAGTGAAGGAGGCTTTATTGCGAAATAGGAAGCCAATTCTGGATTTAATTTTGGATTGGAGATGGTTGATGTGAGTCTGGAAGTTGAGTTTATAGTCTAACCAGATGCCTAGGTATTTGTAGGTGTCCACGTATTCTAATTCGGATCCGTCGAGAGTAGTGATGATAGTCCGGTGGGCGGGTGCTGGCAGCGTTCAATAGAAAAGCATGCACTTAGTTTTACTAGCGTTTAAGAGCAGTTGGAGGCCACGGAAGGAGTGTTGTATGGCATTGAAGCTTGATTGAAGGTTAGTAAACACAGTATCCAAAGAGGGGCCAGATGTATACAGAATGGTGTCATCTGCGTAGAGATGGATCAGAGAGTCACCAGCAGCGAGAGCGACATCGTTGATGTATATAGAGAAAAGGGTTGGCCCAAGAATTGAACCCTGTGGCACCCCCATAGAGACTGCCAGAGGATCGGACAATAGGCCCTCCGATTTGACACACTGAACTCTGTCTGCAAAGTAGTTAGCGAACCAGGCAAGGCAGTCACTTGAGAAACCAAGGCTGTTGAGTCTGCCAATAAGAATGCGGTGATTGACAGAGTCGAAAGCCTTGGCCAGGTCGATGAAAACGGCTGCACAGTACTGTCTTTTATCGATGGCGGTTATGATATCGTTCAGTACCTTGAGCGTAGCTGAGGTGCACCCATGACCAGCTCGGAAACCAGATTGCATAGCAGAGAAGGTACGGTGGGATTCGAAGTGGTCAGTTATCTGTTTGTTAACTTGGCTTTCGAAAACTTTAGAAAGGCAGGGCAGGATGGATATTGGTCTAGTGTATTATATACAGTTACAACATGATTAAAACATGTAGACTCCCTAGTGTATTATATACAGTTACAACATGATTAAAACATGTAGACTCCCTAGTGTATTATATACAGTTACAACATGATTAAAACATGTAGACTCCCTAGTGTATTATATACAGTTACAACATGATTAAAACATGTAGACCCCCTAGTGTATTATATACAGTTACAACATGATTAAAACATGTAGACTCCCTAGTGTATTATATACAGTTACAACATGATTAAAACATGTAGACTCCCTAGTTACAACATGATTAAAACATGTAGACTCCCTAGTGTATTATATACAGTTACAACATGATTAAAACATGTAGACTCCCTAGTGTATTATATACAGTTACAACATGATTAAAACATGTAGACCCCCTAGTGTATTATATACAGTTACGTGATTAAAACATGTAGACCACCTAATGTATTAAATACAGTATATGCTAATGCTTTTAGAATGGTTTAGTCATTCATAAGTATCACACACTAACCATCAATATAATATGTTGTTAACCATTTCATCCACTCTATATATCTCTATATTCCACTCTATTAATCTCCATATTCCACTCTATTCATGCCCATAATCCACTCTATATATCTCCATATTCCACTCTATTAATCTCCATAATCCACTCTCTATATCTCCATAATCCACTCTATTCATCTCCATATTCCACTCTATTAATCTCCATAATCCACTCTCTATATCTCCATAATCCACTCTATTCATCTCCATAATCCACTCTATTCATCTCCATAATCCACTTTCTATATCTCCATAATCCACTCTCTATATCTCCATAATCCACTCTATATATATCCATATTCCACTCTATTCATCTCCATAATCCACTCTATATATATCCATATTCCACTCTATTCATCTCCATAATCCACTCTATATATCACCAAAATCCACTCTATAATCTACTCTCTATATCTCTATAATCCATTCTCTATATCTCTATAATCAACACAATATATATCTCTGTAATCCACTCTCTATATCTCCATAATCCACTCTATTCATCTTCATAATCCACTCTATTCATGTCCATAATCCACTCTATATATCACCATAATCCACTCTATACATCTCCATAATCCACTCTATACATCTCCATAATCCACTCTCTATATCTCCATAATCCACTCTATACACCATAATCCACTCTATACACCATAATCCGCTCTATTCATCTCTATAATCCACTCTATACATCTCCATAATCCACTCTATAATCTCCATAATCCACTCTCTATATCTCCATTATCCACTCTATTCATCTCCATAATCCACTCTATTCATCTCCATAATCCACTCTCTATATCTCCATAATCCACTCTCTATATCTCCATATTCCACTCTATTAATCTCCATAATCCACTCTATTAATCTCCATAATCCACTCTATATATCACCAAAATCCACTCTATAATCTACTCTCTATATCTCTATAATCCATTCTCTATATCTCTATAATCAACACAATATATATCTCTGTAATCCACTCTATTCATCTTCATAATCCACTCTATTCATGTCCATAATCCACTCTATATATCACCATAATCCACTCTATACATCTCCATAATCCACTCTATACATCTCCATAATCCACTCTCTATATCTCCATAATCCACTCTATACACCATAATCCACTCTATACACCATAATCCACTCTATTCATCTCTATAATCCACTCTATACATCTCCATAATCCACTCTCTATATCTCCATAATCCACTCTATACACCATAATCCACTCTATACACCATAATCCACTCTATATATCTCCATAATCCACTCTATATATCTCCATAATCCACTCTATTCATCTCTATAATCCACTCTCTATATCTCCATAATCCACTCTATACATCTCCATAATCCACTCTATACATCTCCATAATCCACTCTCTATATCTCCATAATCCACTCTATACACCATAATCCACTCTATACACCATGATCCACTCTATATATCTCCATAATCTACTCTATTCATCTCTATAATCCACTCTCTATATCTCCATAATCCACTCTATTCATCTCTATAATCCACTCTCTATATCTCCATAATCCACTCTATTTATCTCCATACTACACTCTATATATCTCCATAATCCACTATATACAGTATATCTCCATAATCCACTCTCTATATCTCCATAATCCACTCTATATATCTCCATAATCTACTTTATTCATCTCCATAATCCACTCTATATATCTCCATAATCCAATCTATTCATCTCCATAATCCACTCTCTATATCTCCATAATCCACTCTATTTATCTCCATACTACACTCTATACACCATAATCCACTCTATATATCTCCATAATCCACTCTATTTATCTCCATACTACACTCTATATATCTCCATAATCCACTCTATTTATCTCCATACTACACTCTATATATCTCCATAATCCACTCTATATATCTCCATAATCCACTCTATATATGGTGGAGAGGGGGTGGTGGAGAGGGGGAGGTGGAGAGGGGGTGGTGGAGAGGGGGTGGTGGAGGAGGGGGTGGTGGAGGAGGGGGTGGTGGAGGAGGGGGTGGTGGAGAGGGGGTGGTGGAGAGGGGGTGGTGGAGGAGGGGGTGGTGGAGAGGGGGTGGTGGAGAGGGGGTGGTGGAGGAGGGGGTGGTGGAGAGGGGGTGGTGGAGGAGGGGGTGGTGGAGAGGGGGTGGTGGAGGAGGGGGTGGTGGAGAGGGGGAGGTGGTGGAGGAGGGGGTGGTGGAGGAGGGGGTGGTGGAGAGGGGGAGGTGGTGGAGGAGGGGGTGGTGGAGAGGGGGTGGTGGAGAGGGGGAGGTGGTGGAGGAGGGGGTGGTGGAGGAGGGGGTGGTGGAGAGGGGGTGGTGGAGAGGGGGAGGTGGTGGAGGAGGGGGTGGTGGAGGAGGGGGTGGTGGAGAGGGGGTGGTGGAGGAGGGCGTGAACAAAACCAAACTAAATTGCGTGTCCACCTACCAACACACCTTGGCAGAGGGGAGCTCCACACCCTCCTCCGCCCCCCCAGACATGTCACCGTCGCCGGCCCCTCCAGACGGTAACCAGGGAAACAGGAGAAGATGAGCACGTCCCCCACCCCAAACTGTAACCCCTTACGGGTACTGTAGGGAGGAACACCCGGGTCTTCACAGGGTTCCAGGTCATACTCTGCAGGAGGAGAGGAGAAAGGGATGAATCATAAGTAAAATGACAACTTCATATTTGTTATTGAGTATACCAATAATGCAATAGGATTTTCTTCTAGTTGACTCATGATCAGCAAAACCGTCTATATAGCTCTGTTTCAATGGTCTATATATCTGGCTCCAAGGACCATGATGAGTATGTTATGTGCCATGACAAACAACGGACGCTCTGCATGATAAAATACATTTTCATTAAATTGCAATAATGTGGTCGTCAAAATACATAATGATTCATTTGAAAACTGAGTAAAGGGTCTAAATACTTAATTATTTATTTATTTATACATTTGCCAAAAAAAATTTAATAAAATGTTTTTGTTTTGTCATTATGGGGTATTGTGTCATTATGGGGTATTGTGTCATTATGGGGTATTGTGTCGTTATGGGGTATTGGGTCATTATGGGGTATTGTGTCATTATGGGGTATTGTGTCGTTATGGGGTATTGGGTCATTATGGGGTATTGTGTCATTATGGGGTATTGTTTCATTATGGGGTATTGGGTCATTATGGGGTATTGTCTCATTATGGGGTATTGTGTCATTATGGGGTATTGTGTCATTATGGGGTATTGGGTCATTATGGGGTATTGTCTCATTATGGGGTATTGTGTCATTATGGGGTATTGTGTCATTATGGGGTATTGTGTCATTATGGGGTATTGTGTCATTATGGGGTATTGTGTCATTATGGGGTATTGGGTCATTATGGGGTATTGTGTCATTATGGGGTATTGTGTCATTATGGGGTATTGGGTCATTATGGGGTATTGGGTCATTATGGTGTATTGTGTCATTATGGGGTATTGTGTCATTATGGGGTATTGTGTCATTATGGGGTATTGGGTCATTATGGGGTATTGTGTCATTATGGGGTATTGTCTCATTATGGGGTATTGTGTCATTATGGGGTATTGGGTCATTATGGTGTATTGTGTCATTATGGGGTATTGTGTCATTATGGGGTATTGTCTCATTATGGGGTATTGGGTCATTATGGGGTATTGTCTCATTATGGGGTATTGTGTCATTATGGGGTATTGTGTCATTATGGGGTATTGTGTCATTATGGGGTATTGTGTCATTATGGGGTATTGTGTCATTATGGGGTGTTGTGTCATTATGGGGTGTTGTGTCATTATGGGGTATTGTGTCATTATGGGGTATTGTATCATTATGGGGTATTGTGTCATTATGGGGTATTGTGTCATTATGGGGTATTGGGTCATTATGGGGTATTGTCTCATTATGGGGTATTGTGTCATTATGGGGTATTGTGTCATTATGGGGTATTGTGTCATTATGGGGTATTGTGTCATTATGGGGTATTGTGTCATTATGGGGTGTGTCTGTTAGGCTGTGTGTGTTTGTGTGTGTATGTGTGTTAGGCTGTGTGTGTGTTAGGCTGTGTGTGTGTGTGTGTGTGTGTGTGTGTGTTAGGCTGTGTGTGTGTTAGGCTGTGTGTGTTTGTGTGTGTATGTGTGTTAGGCTGTGTGTGTGTGTGTGTGTGTGTGTGTGTGTGTGTGTTAGGCTGTGTGTGTGTTAGGCTGTGTGTGTTTGTGAGTGTGTGTGTGTTAGGCTGTGTGTGTATGTGTGTTAGGCTGTGTGTGTGTGTGTGTGTGTGTGTGTGTGTGTGTGTTAGGCTGTGTGTGTGTTAGGCTGTGTGTGTTTGTGAGTGTGTGTGTGTGTGTGTTAGGCTGTGTGTGTTTGTGAGTGTGTGTGTGTGTGTATTAGGCTGTGTGTGTTTGTGAGTGTGTGTGTGTGTGTGTTAGGCTGTGTGTGTTTGTGAGTGTGTGTGTGTGTGTATTAGGCTGTGTGTGTGTGTGTGTGTGTCTGTGTGTGTGTGTGTGTGTGTGTGTGTGTATGATTTTTAAATAATTAATTTACATTTTATTGCATGACATAAGTATTTGATCACCTACCAACCAGTAAGAATTCCGGCTCTCACAGACCTGTTAGTTTTTCTTTAAGAAGCCCTCCTGTTCTCCACTCATTACCTGTATTAACTGCACCTGTTTGAACTCGTTACCTGTATAAAAGACACCTGTCCACACACTCAATCAAACAGACTCCAACCTCTCCACAATGGCCAAGACCAGAGAGCAGTGTAAGGACATCAGGGATAAAATTGTAGACCTGCACAAGGCTGGGATGGGCTACAGGACAATAGGCAAGCAGCTTGGTGAGAAGGCAACAACTGTTGGCGCAATTATTAGAAAATGGAAGAAGTTCAAGATGACTGTCAATCTCCCTTGGTCTGGGGCACCATGCAAGATCTCACCTCGTGGGGCATCAATGATCATGAGGAAGGTGAGGGATCAGCCCAGAACTACACGGCAGGACCTGGTCAATGACCTGAAGAGAGCTGGGACCACAGTCTCAAAGAAAACCATTAGTAACACACTATGCCGTCATGGATTAAAATCCTGCAGCGCACGCAAGGTCCCCCTGCTCAAGCCAGCGCATGTCCAGGCCCGTCTGAAGTTTGCCAATGAGTACAACCCCAAGAACACCATCCCAACCGTGAAGCATGGAGGTGGAAACATCATTCTTTGGGGATGCTTTTCTGCAAAGGGAACAGGACGACTGCACCGTATTGAGGGGAGGATGGATGGGGCCATGTATCGCGAGATCTTGGCCAACAACCTCCTTCCCTCAGTAAGAGCATTGAAGATGGGTCGTGGCTGGGTCTTCCAGCATGACAACGACCCGAAACACACAGCCAGGGCAACTAAGGAGTGGCTCCGTAAGAAGCATCTCAAGGTCCTGGAGTGGCCTAGCCAGTCTCCAGACCTGAACCCAATAGAAAATCTTTGGAGGGAGCTGAAAGTCTGTATTGCCCTGCGACAGCCCCGAAACCTGAAGGATCTGGAGAAGGTCTGTATGGAGGAGTGGGCCAAAATCCCTGCTGCAGTGTGTGCAAACCTGGTCAAGAACTACAGGAAACGTATGATCTCTGTAATTGCAAACAAAGGTTTCTGTACCAAATATTAAGTTCTGCTTTTCTGATGTATCAAATACTTATGTCATGCAATAAAATGCAAATTAATTACTTAAAAATCATACAATGTGATTTTCTGGATTTTTGTTTTAGATTCCGTCACTCACAGTTGAAGAGTACCTATGATAAAAATTACAGACTTCTACATGCTTTGTAAGTGGGAAAACCTGCAAAATCGGCAGTGTATCAAATACTTGTTCTCCCCACTGTATAACCTGTTACCAATGCTGCTACTGCTCCTCACTGTATATAACCTGTTACCAATGCTGCTACTGCTCCTCACTGTATATAACCTGTTACCAATGCTGCTACTGCTCCTCACTGTATATAACCTGTTACCAATGCTGCTACTGCTCCTCACTGTATATAACCTGTTACCAATGCTGCTACTGCTCCTCACTGTATATGTCATGTCCTGATATGTTTCACCTGTCTGTGTTTGTCCCCTCCCCACACCAGGTGCACCCTATCACCAGCATTAATCAGTGTGGGTATTTAGTCTCTTGGGTGCTGTTGGCATTTGCCAGATCGTCTTGCTTAGTCAGTCGTTTCCAGCACTCCCTTGTATTAGTAACTCTGCCAGTCTGTTTCCCGGTATTTGGACCTCTACCTGCCTGTTGGATTACGTTCCTGTCTAGCCCCCTCATGTGCCTTCGACCATCTGATCTGCTGCCAAACGAACTCTGCCTGCATTACGGATTACGAGCCTGTCTACTCCTCTGCACTGCCAGTCTTCTGATTCCCGGTACCGAACGCTGCCTGAACTACGACTACGAGCCTGACTCCCCTTATTGGACGACTGCCATTCAGACTCCCTGTTACGAACATTGCCTGTCCTTGACTACGAACCTGTCTCGCCCTATATTTTCTATTAAACAGTCAATCATATCTCTGCCTCCGTGTCCGCTTTTGGGTCCCCTATATCTGTCGTTGTGTCAGAACGATCTGGCCATGACGGACCCAGCGGAGTTGACACATCTACAAAACGCGATAGCCCACCAAGGGGTTGTTGTGGATCGACACGAGGAGGTGCTACGGTCAATAACAGAAGAGCTCCGTGAGCAGAGAGAGAACCAGCAGCGAGCCACCGAATGTCTACTCCAACACTTGGAGAGATTAACACTGGCACTACCGGCACAGAGCGCTTCCCTCCCGTCTCCTGTCCCACCTATACCCAGCAACCCAACACCTTCCCCGGTATCCCTTAGAGAGCCGCACTTACCTGCCCCCGAACGGTTCTCTGGTGATTCAAGTTATTGTCGTCCTTTCTTGTCCCAGTGTTCGCGTATCTTCGAACTGCAGCCATCCTCTTTTCCCACAGAGAAGTCACGGGTCGCCTATATGATAACCATGATGACGGGGCGAGCCCTGGCATGGGCTACGCCGATATGGGACCAGCAGCTTCCCGTTAGTTTCAGTCTAGCAGCGTTCACTACGGAGGTAAAAAAAGTTTTTGATGCTCCAGTATCCGGAAGAGAAGCGGCACGTCAGCTGCTACATCTAAAACAGGGGACTAGCAGCGTGTCGGATTACTCAATTAAATTCCGTACTCTGGCAGCGGAGTGCTCATGGAATTCCGAGGCTCTGCTCGACGCCTTCTATGACGGATTATGTGATCCCATCAAAGATGAACTCGCTGCCCGAGAGGTGCCTCCCAGTTTAGACAGCCTCATCTCCATTGCCATGCGTATAGGAAGTAGACTTCAGGAACGAAATCGGGAGAGAGAAAATCGTCGTCCTGCTCAGGCACTTCCGCATTTCGGCGGACCGGGTGGTAGAGCGTCACCGGGACTGCCGGAACCACCCGAATTCTTCCGGGAACCACTGAGGGCGTCCGAGGTCCTTACATCTGAACCCATGCAAATAAGGAGGGCACAGCTGACGCCCGAGGAACGTCGACGCAGGATAGACAGTCGCAGCTGCCTCTACTGTGGGGAGAAAGGACATTATGCAGCCGGTTGTCCTTTAAAAAGGGCGGGCTCATCAGTAACTGCAGGAATACGGGTGAGTCAAACTAAAACCCCATGGGTACCCCCGGTTCGTTTTCCTTTTCCTGCCACTATTATTTGGAATTCCCAAACCCTTAAAGTAAATGTCCTTATGGATTCAGGAGCTGACGACTGTTTTATTGATAACTCCCTTCTGGTCAAATTAGGCATTCCTTCACGCCCTCTAAGCACACCCATCGAGGCCACAGCCCTGGACGGTCGTTCTATTGGGCGGGTGTCCCAGATATCGGTGCCCGTTACTCTGATCCTGTCTGGCAACCACAGGGAGGAGATCCAGTTCCTGCCCTTACACTCCCCTAACGCTCCTATTGTGTTAGGCCATTCTTGGCTTGTTAAACACAACCCTCACATTGATTGGATTACCGGTTCTGTTACAAACTGGAGCCCCTTTTGCCTTGCTCATTGTCTGAGAGCTGCACCTCATGTTCTTACCAGACAGGTTTCACAGGCCACGGCGGACATCGATTTGTCATCTGTCCCCTCCGAATACTGGGATCTAAGGGAGGTTTTCAATAAGTCTCGGGCTACCTCGCTACCTCCTCATCGGCCATACGACTGTGCCATAGACCTCCATCCAGGCACATCACCCCCCCGTGGACGTCTGTACTCCTTGTCCGGTCCGGAGACGAGGGCCATGGCAGATTATGTAGAGGCCTCCCTCAGGGCTGGGATTATTCGGCCATCTTCCTCTTCTGCTGGTGCAGGGTTTTTCTTCGTTGCCAAAAAGGATAAGACTCTTCGCCCATGCATTGACTACCGGGGTCTTAATGACATCACGGTGAAGAATCGTTATCCACTCCCTCTGCTGGCCTCCGCGTTTGAACTGCTCCAGGGAGCCACGATCTTCTCTAAACTGGACCTCCGAAATGCATACCACCTGGTACGGATACGAGAAGGGGATGAATGGAAGACGGCGTTCAACACGGCTAGTGGACACTACGAATACCTGGTGATGCCATTTGGGCTGACTAATGCTCCCGCTGTCTTCCAGGCTCTGGTTAACGATGTGCTCCGGGACATGATTAATCGTTTTGTCTTCGTGTATCTGGATGACATTTTGATATTCTCCCACTCTGCCCAGGAACACACAGCACATGTACGACAGGTTCTCCAGCGTTTATTAGAAAATCAGCTGTTTGTAAAAGCAGAGAAGTGCGAGTTCCATCGCTCTGTCATTCCTTTCCTGGGTTACATAGTGGCCGCGGGTAGCATCCGGATGGATCCTGGCAAGATCCAAGCCGTCACTGATTGGCCACAGCCCTCTTCACGCCTGGATCTGCAACGCTTCCTGGGGTTTGCCAATTTTTATCGACGGTTCATCCGAAATTACAGCATTTTGGCGGCTCCACTCACTGCCCTGACCTCAACTAAAGTGAGCTTTGTGTGGTCACCCCAAGCAGCCCAGGCCTTCACTGCCCTCAAACAGCGCTTCACGTCAGCCCCCATTTTGATTCACCCAGACCCAGCCCGGCAATTTGTAGTGGAGGTAGATGCCTCCAATATCGGCGTGGGGGCTGTGTTGTCGCAAAGGTCAGACAACGATCAGAAGCTGCATCCATGTGCATTCCTCTCCCGTCGTCTGACACCTGCTGAAGTAAATTATGACGTCGGCAACCGGGAATTGCTGGCGGTCAAGACGGCATTGGAGGAGTGGAGACATTGGCTGGAGGGGGCGGAACAACCATTTATTGTGTGGACAGACCACAAGAATCTTGAGTACCTACGCTCAGCCAGGAGACTCAATGCCCGACAAGCCAGGTGGGCTCTGTTTTTTACTCGTTTTGATTTCACCCTGTCTTATCGGCCTGGCTCAAAGAATACAAAACCAGACGCCCTCTCCCGTGTGTTCAGCCCTACTGCTACGGTCCAAGGAAATGAACGCATTCTCCCTGTCTCTTGTCTGGCCACGTCCTTGGTCTGGGGCGTTGAAGAGGCTGTGCGTAATGCGCAACAGTTGAGCCCTGACCCAGGAGGGGGTCCGCCGGGCTGCCTGTTCGTACCTGACCCTGTTCGATCCCGAGTCCTGGAATGGGGTCATTCGTCGAGATTGACCTGCCACCCCGGCGCTCGTCGGACCCTGGCGTTTATACGGCGACGATTTTGGTGGCCCACCATGGGGGTGGATGTCCCCTCTTTTGTCTCGGCCTGCATGGTGTGCAACCGAAGCAAGACGTCCCGCCAGGCCCCAGCTGGTCTCCTGCAGCCTCTCCCTGTCCCTCATCGTCCATGGTCACATCTCTCCCTGGACTTTGTCACAGGTCTGCCACTATCCGACGGCAATACCGCCATCCTCACCGTAGTAGACCGATTTTCGAAGGCGGCACACTTTATCCCCCTGCCTAAGTTGCCATCGGCCAAGGAGACTGCCCAATTGATGGTACAGCACGTTTTCCGGATCCACGGATTACCCATTGACATCGTCTCCGACCGGGGTCCTCAGTTCACTTCCCAGTTCTGGAGGGCTTTCTGCACCCTTATTGGCTCTTCTATCAGCCTGTCCTCAGGATTCCACCCAGAGTCTAACGGCCAATCAGAGCGGGCCAATCAAGACCTAGAAACGGTGCTACGTTGCCTGGTTTCGGACAATCCCACCACCTGGAGCCGGCAACTCGTTTGGGTGGAATATGCCCGCAACACCCTGCCTTCCTCCGCTACTGGGCTTTCGCCCTTCGAGTGCTCCTTGGGATACCAGCCTCCGCTGTTTCCGGAGCAGGAAGAGGAGGTTGGCGTCCCGTCGGCCCAGTTGTTTGTCAGGCGCTGCCGTCGGACCTGGAGAAAGGCCCGGGCTGTTCTACTACGGACAAATACCAGGTATCGACGGCAGGCCGACCGTCGCAGGACCCAGGCTCCCCACTACCGTGTTGGCCAGAGGGTGTGGCTGTCCACCCGAGATCTGCCCCTTCGGGTGGAAAGTCGCAAGCTTTCATCCCGATACATCGGCCCTTATCAGATCTCCCGGGTTATCAATCGATCAGCTATACGCCTCATGTTGCCCCGGTCCCTCCGCATTAATCCTACCTTTCATGTGTCCCGTGTAAAACCTGTATCTCACTGTCCTTTGTCTCCTGTTCCCAGGCCTGCCCCTCCTCCTCGGGTTATTGACAACCAACCTGCATGGACGGTGCGTCGCCTCCTGAGAGTCCGTCCCCGGGGCCGGGGTTTCCAGTACCTGGTTGACTGGGAGGGCTACCGGCCGGAGGAGCGGTCTTGGGTCTCTACCAGGGACATCCTCGACCCGGAGCTCATCGCCGACTTTCATCGCCGGCATCCCGGTCAGCCAGGTATGCACCCGGGTCGGTCGCCAGGTGGCGCCCGTAGGGGGAGGGGTACTGTCATGTCCTGATATGTTTCACCTGTCTGTGTTTGTCCCCTCCCCACACCAGGTGCACCCTATCACCATCATTAATCAGTTTGTGTATTTAGCATCTTGGGTGCTGTTGGCATTTGCCAGATCGTCTTGCTTAGTCAGTCGTTTCCAGCACTCCCTTGTATTAGTAACTCTGCCAGTCTGTTTCCCGGTATTTGGACCTCTACCTGCCTGTTGGATTACGTTCCTGTCTAGCCCCCTCATGTGCCTTCGACCATCTGATCTGCTGCCAAACGAACTCTGCCTGCATTACGGATTACGAGCCTGTCTACTCCTCTGCACTGCCAGTCTTCTGATTCCCGGTACCGAACGCTGCCTGAACTACGACTACGAGCCTGACTCCCCTTATTGGACGACTGCCATTCAGACTCCCTGTTACGAACATTGCCTGTCCTTGACTACGAACCTGTCTCGCCCTATATTTTCTATTAAACAGTCAATCATATCTCTGCCTCCGTGTCCGCTTTTGGGTCCCCTATATCTGTCGTTGTGTCACACTATCCTATATAACTACTGTCCATACTGTCACTGTCCTCACTGTATATAACCTGTTACCAATGCTGCTACTGCTCCTCACTGTATATAACCTGTTACCAATGCTGCTACTGCTCCTCACTGTATATAACCTGTTACCAATGCTGCTACTGCTCCTCGTGTTTACATTGGTGCTTCTAGCCAGATAGGAAGGCATATCAGGGACAAATACACACAGATACTCATATTTATTAGCATTGCATCATACAAAAGGCTATTCTCTCATTATTCCCAATATCACACGATATTAATCTGTAAAGCTTTATAGCATTATTTCATGGTCCTTTGAGCCGGATAAGAAGCCATGCTTAGTTATACCTGTATCAAAGTTCACTTCCAAACCCCAACCCCTACCTGAGAAGGTGATGTTGAATCCCTCGTAGGAGACAGAGAAGTCTGAAAGGAAGCGTATCTGAGCGGTGTAGTTCCCATACAGGCCTGCACTGAGGGTGGGGGGCAGTGTTGAGCCTGTTAGTCTCCAAAGGGGCTCGGGGAAGCTGCCGTTCTCTGTCAACAACAGGTGGTCATGGGGAGACTCTAGGTGGAATGTATGGAAGGTGAACTGGACACCTGGTAGAGCAGGAGAGAGAGAGAGAGAGAGAACCCAGACTTCATCAAAGAAATTGGAAATACAGACATTGTAATCCTACAGGAAACATGGTATAGAGGAGAAGGACCCACTGGTTGCCCTCTAGGTTACAGAGAGCTGGTAGTCCCATCCACCAAACTACCAGGTGTGAAACAGGGAAGAGACTCAGAGGGTATGTTAATTTGGTATAGAGCAGACCTAACTCACTCTATTAAATTAATCAAAACAGGAACATTCTACATTTTTCTAGAAATTCAAAAGGAAATTATCTCAACAGAGAAAAATGTCCTCCTGTGTGCTACTTATATCCCCCCACTAGAATCCCCATATTTTAATGAAGACAGCTTCTCCAACCTGGAGGGGAGATCAACCATTTCCAGGCCCAAGGACATGTTCTAGTCTGTGGCGACCTAAATGCCAGAACCAGACAAGAACCTGACACCCTCAGCACACATGGGGACAAACACCTACCTGGAGGTGACAGCATTCCCTCCCCCATATGCCCCCCTTGACACAACTATGACAACATAACCAACAAAAACGGGTCACAACTCCTGCATCTGTCAGACGCTGGGTCTGTACGTACATAGTCAATGGTAGGCTTCGAGGGGACTTGTATGATAGAGCCTCTCAGAGCGTTCACAGTCAGTCCACTGACAATCATATCAGATCACAGCAAAATCAAATTTGTATTTATTTATTTCACCTTTATTTAACCAGGTAGGCCAGTTGAGAACAAGTTCTCATTTACAACTGTGACCTGGCCAAGATAATGCAAGGCGACAAAAAACAAAAAACAACACAGAGTTACACATGAGAATAAAACAATCGTACAGTCAGTAACACAATAGAGAATCTATATACAGAGTGCAAATGTAGTGCAAAATGCAGTAGATAGATAGATAGATAGATAGATAGATAGATAGATAGATAGATAGATAGATAGATAGATAGATAGATAGATAGATAGATAGATAGATAGATAGATAGATAGATAGATAGATAGATAGATAGATAGATAGAGTGTGGTGTTGTGTGTGGGATCCCTAATTAGAGGCAGCTGCTATGCATTGTCTCTAATTAGAGATCCTACTTATACAGTGGGGAGAACAAGTATTTGATACACTGCCGATTTTGCAGGTTTTCCCACTTACAAAGCATGTAGAAGTCTGTAATTTTTATCAAAGGTACTCTTCAACTGTGAGAGACGGAATCTAAAACAAAAATCCTGAAAATCACATTGTATGATTTTTAAGTAATTAATTTGCATTTTATTGCATGACATAAGTATTTGATACATCAGAAAAGCAGAACTTAAAATTTGGTACAGAAAACTTTGTTTGCAATTACAGAGATCATACGTTTCCTGTAGTTCTTGACCAGGTTTGCACACACTGCAGCAGGGATTTTGGCCCACACCTCCATACAGACCTTCTCCAGATCCTTCAGGTTTCGGGGCTGTCGCTGGGCAATACGGACTTTCAGCTCCCTCCAAAGATTTTCTATTGGGTTCAGCTCTGGAGACTGGCTAGGCCACTCCAGGACCTTGAGATGCTTCTTACGGAGTCACTCCTTAGTTGCCCTGGCTGTGTGTTTCAGGTCGTTGTCATGCTAGAAGACCCAGCCACGACCCATCTTCAATTCTCTTACTGAGTGAAGGAGGTTGTTGGCCAAGATCTCGCGATACATGGCCCCATCCATCCTCCCCTCAATACGGTGCAGTCGTCCTGTCCCCTTTGCAGAAAAGCATCCCCAAAGAATGATGTTTCCATCTCCACGCTTCACGGTTGGGATGGTGTTCTTGGGGTTGTACTCATCCTTCTTCTTCCTCCAAACACGGCGAGTGGAGTTTAGACCAAAAAGCTCTATTTTTGTCTCATCAGACCACATGACCTTCTCCCATTCCTCCTCTGGATCATCCAGATGGTCATTGGCAAACTTCAGACGGGCCTGGACATGCGCTGGCTTGAGCAGGGGGACCTTGCGTGCGCTGCAGGATTTTAATCCATGACGGCGTAGTGTGTTACTAATGGTTTTCTTTGAGACTGTGGTCCCAGCTCTCTTCAGGTTATTGACCAGGTCCTGCCGTGTAGTTCTGGGCTGATCCCTCACCTTCCTCATGATCATTGATGCCCCACGAGGTGAGATCTTGCATGGTGCCCCAGACCGAGGGAGATTGACCATCATCTTGAACTTCTTCAATTTTCTAATAATTGCGCCAACAGTTGTTGCCTTCTCACCAAGCTGCTTGCCTATTGTCCTGTAGCCCATCCCAGTCTTGTGCAGGTCTACAATTGTATCCCTGATGTCCTTACACAGCTCTCTGGTCTTGGCCATTGTGGAGAGGATGGAGTCTGTTTGATTGAGTGTGTGGACAGGTGTCTTTTATACAGGTAACGAGTTCAAACAGGTGCAGTTAATACAGGTAATGAGTGGAGAACAGGAGGGCTTCTTAAAGAAAAACTAACAGGTCTGTGAGAGCCAGAATTCTTACTGGTTGGTAGGTGATCAAATACTTATGTCATGCAATAAAATGCAAATTAATTATTTAAAAATCATACAATGTGATTTTCTGCATTTTTGTTTTAGATTCCGTCTCTCACAGTTGAAGTACCTATGATAAAAATTACAGACCTCTACATGCTTTGCAAGTAGGAAAACCTGCAAAATCGGCAGTGTATCAAATACTTGTTCTCCCCACTGTATGTGTTTGTTCCACTCCCATGGCGTGGTTCGTCTTGATGCCCGTTCATGTAAGTGTATTTACGTTCGTTATATCGTGTTTCTTTTGTATAGTTCACATCCAGTCTCTTTACGTTATTAAATAAATGATGTCGAACTATCACTGCGCTGCACCTTGGTCCATTTATACAACTACGGTGGGATTCGAAGTGATCGGTGATCTGTTTATTAACTTGCCTTTCGAAGACTTTAGAAAGGCAGGGCAGGATGGATATAGGTCTGTAACAGTTTGGGTCTAGAGTGTCTCCCCCTTTGAAGAGGGGGATGACCGCGGCAGCTTTCCAATCTCTAGGGATCTCAGACGATACGAAAGAGAGGTTGAACAGGCTAGTAATAAGGGTTGTCACAATTTTGGCGGATAATTTTAGAAAGAAAGGGTCCAGATTATCTAGCCCAGCAGATTTGTAGGGGTCCAGATTTAGCAGCTCTTTCAGAACATCAGCTGTCTGGATTTGGGTAAAGGAGAAGCGGGGGGGGCTTGGGCAGGTTGCTGCCGGGGGTGCAGAGCTGTTGGCCGGAGTAGAGGTAGCCAGGTGGAAAGCATGGCCAGCCGTAGCAAAATGCTTATTGACATTTTCGATTATTGTGAATTTATCGGTGGTGACAGTGTTTGCTAGGCTCAATGCAGTGGGCAACTGGGAGGAGATGCTCTTATTCTACATGTAAATTTCTGTTTGAAAAAGCTGGCCTTTGCTTTTCTAACTGACTGTGTGTATTTGTTCCTGACTTCCCTGAAAAGTTGCATATCGCGCTGGCTATTCGATGCCAATGCAGTACGCAACAGGATGTTTTTGTGTTGGTCAAGTGCAGTCAAGTCTGGGGTGAACCAAGGGCTATATCTGTTCTTAGATCTACATTTTTTGAAAGGGGCATGTTTATTTAGGATGGTGAGGAAACCACTTTTAAAGAACAACCAGGCATCCTCTACTGACGGGATGAGGTCAATATCCTTCCAGGATACCTGGGCCAGATCGATAAGAAAGGCCTGCACGCAGAAGTGTTTTAGGGAGCGTTTGACAGTGATAAGGGGTGGACATTTGACCACGGACCCATTACGAACGCAGGCAATGAGGCAGTGATCGCTGATATCCTGGTTGAAAACAGAGGAGGTGTATTTGGAGGGCAGGTTAGTCAGGATGATATCTATGATGGTACCCATGTTTACGGATTTAGGGTTGTACCTGGTAGGTTCCTTGATAATTTGTGTGAGATTGAGGGCATCTATCTTAGATTGAAGTACAGCCGGGGTGTTAAGCATATCCCAGTTTAAGTCACCTAAAGGTACAAACTCTGAAGATAGATACTGCGACCTGTATGCTCTCGTTGGCTGGCCTTCATTATATATTCGTCGCCAAACCCACTGGCTCCAGGTCATCTATAAGTCTTTATTAGGTAAATCCCCGCCCTATCTCAGCTCACTGGTCACGATAGCAACTCCCACCCGTAGCATGCGCTCCAGCAGGTATATCTCACTGGTCACCCCCAAAGCCAACACCTCCTTTGGCCGCCATTCCTTCCAGTTCGCTGCTGCCAATGACTGGAACGAATTGCAAAAATCATTGAAGCTAGAGGTTCCTATCTCCCTCAATAACTTTAAGCATCAGTTGTCAAAGCTGCTTATCGATCACTGCACCTGTATATAGCCCTTCTGTAAATAGCCCACACTACTACCTCATCCCTATATTCTATTTATTTTTGTTATTTTCACAAGTCTTGCACTCCAGTATATCTATTTGCACATCATAATTTGCACATCCTTCATTCCTGTGTTAATGATGATAATCTGTAATTTATTTCACCACTATGGTCTATTTATTGTCCTACCTCCTAACCTTACTACATTTTGCACTACATTTTGCACTCTGTATATAGATTTTCTATTGTGTTTTTGACTATGTTTGTTTACTGTGTAACTCTGTGTTGTTTTTGTCGCACTGCTTTGCTTTGTCTTGGCCAGGTCGCAGTTGCAAATGAGAACTTGTTCTCAACTGACCTACCTGGTTAAATAAAGGTGAAATAAAAAATAAAAAAATAGATGGGGGGCAATCAATTCACATATGGAGTCCAGGGCACAGCTGGGGGCTGAGGGGGGCCTGTAACAGTCGGCAACAATGAGATAATTATTTCTGGAAAGGTGGATTTTTAAGAGTAGAAGCTCAAACTGTTTGGGCACAGACCTGGACAGTATGACAGAACTCTGCAGGTTATCTCTGCAGTAGATTGCAACCCCGCCTCCTTTGGCAGTTCTATCTTGACGGGAAATATTGTAGTTGGGGATGGACATTTTAGAATTTTTGGTGGCCTTCCTGAGCCAGGATTCAGACACAGCTAGGACATCCAGGTTGGCGGAGTGTGCTAAAGCAGTAAATAAATCAAACTTAGGGAGGAGGCTTCTGATGTTAACATGCAAGAAAACAAGGCTCTTACGGTTACAGAAGTCAACAAATGAGAGCGCCTGGGGAATAGGTGTATTACTGGGGGCTACAGGACCTGGGTTTACCTCTACATCACCAGAGGAACAGAGGAGGAGTAGGATAAGGGTATGGCTAAAGGCTTTAAGAACTGGACGTTTAGTGCGTTGGGTACAGAGAATAAAAGGAGCAGATTTCTGGGCGTGGTGGAATAGATTCAGGGCATAATGTACAGACAGGGATATGGTAGGATGTGAGTTCAGTGGAGGTAAACCTAGGCGTTGGGTAATGAAGAGAGAGGTTGCATCTCTGGAGACACCAGTTAAGCCAGGTGAGGTCTCCGCATGTGTGGGGGGACAAAGGAGCTATCTGAGGCATGTTGAGCAGGTCTGGGGGCTCTAAAGTGAAGTAAAACAATAATAACTAACCTCAACAGCAGCAGGTAAGGCATATTGAAATGAGAAAGAGGCATAAAACAAACACAGTTAATCAAGGGACCTAAGACAACGACGGGTAATGGCGATGAATGGACAAAAAAGGGTCAGATAGAGAAATTGTTGTGCTACACACACAGGACCTGAGGCCTAGCAGATAAACAGAATGAAGTACCATGTAACGGAACAGTCCAACAGGCATCAGCTGTGTAGCCGAGTAATCATAAGATCCGATGAGCAGCAAAGAGGTGAGCCAGGGAGCAGTTCAGTGGACGCTGCACTAGGCGAGCGGGAGGCACAGCGTTCAGAGTGCTAGCGGACCGGGGCTAGCAGATGGATCTTCGGCGACGTCGCAGATGAAAAGCCTGTTGAGACCACGTCGGACAATTACATCGGCAGACCAGTTGTGGTGGCTGGGCGGGGCTCTGTATCGACAGCAGAAGGTCCAGGCAGGTTGAAAAAGGTACTGTAGCCCGGGAGATTAGCTAGTACACGTCGGCTGGCCGGGAGATGGGCCTAGCTCGGGGCTAGCTCAAGGTAGCATATGGACAATGGTGTTAGCCAAAAACAGCAGCCACTCGATTGCAGATAGCTAGCTGCGATGATCCGGTGTGAAGGCCCTGTGATTTCGGTAGAAATCCGGTGAAGTGGAAGGGAACGCAATCCGATATGCCCTGGGTTGGTAGCGCGCTGAGCAGACTGGCCGATATTGTCCGAACGAAAAGCTGGCTGATGCAGGCAGAGCAGTGGTGAGGACCGCTAGCAGTGGTTAAGAATGGCTAGTAGCTAGTTAGCAAGCTAGCTAGCAGGCTAGCTTCTGACGGGGGTCCAGTTAAATTATGAAAAAGTAAAGAAATAAAGATATTAGATCCGTTTCACGTTGGGTGAGGCGGGTTGCAGGAGAAGTATATGTGGAATAATAAAATATTTGGAAAGACAGACTAATTAAACTATTTACAAAGAGCAAATAAATATATATAATCAAATGCAAATCCTAGAATCATCTATTAAAGAATATCAGAACTCACTGGATTCTCCAATTACCTTGAATGAACTACAGGACAAAATACAAACCCTCCAACCCAAAAAGTCCTGTGGTGTTGATGGTTTCCTCAATGAAATGATAATATATACAGACAACAAATTCCAACTGGCTATACTTAAACTCTTTAACATCATCCTTGGCTCTGGCATCTTCCCCAATATTTGGAACTAAGGACTGATCCCCCCCTCTGCATTATCATAAACAGCAGACTAGTTCAATTCCTGAGTGAAAACGATGTACTGAGCAAATATCAAATTGGCTTTTTACCAGATTATCGTACGACAGACCACGTATTCACCCTGCACACCCTAATTGACAAACAAACAAACCAAAACAAAGGCAAAGTCTTCTCATGCTTTGTTGATTTCAAAAAATCTTTTGACTCGATTTGGCATAAGGGTCTGCTATACAAATTGATGGAAAGTGGTGTTGGGGGAAAAACATACGACATTATAAAATCCATGTACACAACAAGTGTGGGGTAAAAATTGGCAAAAAACACACACATTTCTTTCCACAGGGCCGTGGGGTGAGACAGGGATGCAGTTTAAGCCCCACCCTCTTCAACATATATATCAATGAATTGGCGAGGGCACTAGAACAGTCTGCAGCACCCGGCCTCACACTACTAGAATCTGAAGTCAAATGTCTACTGTTTGCTGATGATCTGGTGCTTCTGTCACCAACCAAGGAGGGCCTACAGCAGCACCTAGATCTTCTGCACAGATTCTGTCAGACCTGGGACCTGACAGTAAATCTCAGTAAGACAAAAATAATGGTGTTCCAAAAAAGGTCCAGTTGCCAGGACCACAAATACAAATTCCATCTAGACACCGTTGCTCTAGAGCACACAAAACACACTATACATACCTCGACCTAAACATCAGCACCACAGGTAACTTCCACAAAGCTGTGAATGATCTGAGAGACAAGGCAAGAAGGACCTTCTATGCCATTAAAATTAACATAAAATTCGACATACCAATTAGGATCTGGCTATAAATAATTGAATCAGTTATAGAACCCATTGCCTTTTATGGTTGTGAGGTCTGGGGTCCGTTCACCAACCAAGAATTCACAAAATGGGCCAAACACCAAATTCAGACTCTGAATGCAGAATTCTGCAAAAAAATCCTCAGTGTACAACAAAACTATCTACCAATGTTAACATATGTTTCCCATGCCAATAAAGCCCTTAAATTGGAATTGAAATTGAGTGAGAGAGAGAGAGTGAGAGAGTGAGAGAGAGAGAGAGAGAGAGAGGGAGAGAGAGAGAGAGAGAGAGAACTACGTGTTTGTACAGCTGAGAGTGTGCTGAATCTATCTGATGGTTTATAACTTAATGGCACCTATCAGAAGAATAATACAGTAGAACCTATTTTAGTGTTGGCTTGGCTGTATCCCATTACCTACACAAACACAATTCCAGACAAGACGTTGTAACAGGAAGTCTAAAATAATGTGGAAACTACAAGATAGAACATGAAATGGCCAGCTACTCTGGAAGAACAATGGCATATGAGTAGAACATGGTTCTGTGTTATAAAAACATAACACAGCCTTCAACAACCTTCACCAGGGGAAGTCAGCTAATATTTGTGTCCATGGATGTGTTTGAGTATTTTAACCAACATGGATTTCCACAAGGGAGTCAGGTATAATGTCTGCTGTTGAACATAGGGATTGGCATGGTTATAGCCTACACAGGTTGTTGTTGTTGTTGGCACGAGTTGGAGGCTCCATGTGTAGGAATCTGAAGTCTCTAATCAATTCAAAATGGAATAAAAAGACAGACTAAAGTTAACTAAATGTGAAGGCGTTACAATGATCAACTGAAAGTAAGGCTGTTGTTTAATCTGAATGTTGTAGACAAGGACGGGGATCGCAGCGTCTAGTCTAGCTAGCTTATAGCACTAATAGCGATTTGACTAGAGAAGTCTCTCTTCTGCCTTGGGTTTGCCTAGCAGCGGGGGCTTGCCTAGCAGCAGTGGCTTGCCTAGCAGCGGGGGCTTGCCTAGCAGCGGGGGCTTGCCTAGCAGCGGGGGCTTGCCTAGCAGCAGTGGCTTGCCTAGCAGCGGCGGCTTGCCTAGCAGCGGTGGGTTGCCTAGCAGCGGTGGCTTGCCTAGCAGCGGTGGCTTGCCTAGCAGCGGGGGGCTGCCTAGCAGCGGGGGCTTGCCTAGCAGCGGGGGCTTGCCTAGCAGCGGGGGCTTGCCTAGCAGGGGGGGCTGCCTAGCAGTGGGGGGTTGCCTAGTAGTGGGGGGCTGCCTAGCAGCGGTGGCTTGCCTAGCAGCGGTGGCTTGCCTAGCAGCGGTGGCTTGCATAGCAGCGGTGCAGAGATGTACCAGAATTCCCTATAGGATGTGATAAGTGAAATTACATTGTCAGTGAAATTGAATTAGACTGGAGGTGAATAGCATGTAGGCAGGAGTGGCCCTGCTCACCTTTGCCATGGGAGGACTCAATCATCCAGGTGCAGTTGAGGTTGTGAGGATAGAAGTCTGGAAATCCCGGAGAGAGGATGGTACCGGTGTTACCCTGGATATAACCTCCACACAACGCTGCAGAGAGAGGGAGGGAGGGAAAGAGAAATAGAGAGAGGAGGGGGAGTGAGTAAGGGAGGTGTAGAGCGGGAGCAAGGGAGAGAGAGAGAGAGAGAGACAGAGAGAGAGAGAGAGAGAGAGACAGAGAGAGAGAGAGAGAGAGAGACAGAGAGAGAGAGAGAGAGAGAGAGAGAGAGAGAGAGAGAGAGAGAGAATAATTAGACCCAACCAAATCATGAGAAAACAGAAAGATAATTACTTGACACGTTGGAAAGGATTAACAAAAGAACTGAGCAGTCTAGAATGTTATTTGTCCCTAAACAGAGAGTACAGAGTGGCAGAATACCTGACCACTGTTACTGACCCAAACTTAAGGAAAGCTTTGACTATGTACAGACTCAGTGAGCATAGCCTTGCTATTAAGAAAGGCCGCCGTAGGCAGACCTGGCTCTCAAGAGAAGACATGCTATGTGCACACTGCCCACAAAATGAGGTGGAAATCAATACTGGCCTTAAATAGTGAAAGAAGAAGATAAACCGTGAAGTGTAAGAACAGTCCCTAATAGATAATAACAAGAGAGAGCAACTTTATAGAAGAAAGGTTCATAAAGACTATTGTGGTTTTAATACATACTGTAGTGAATATTTATAGTCTCATAAAGAAGCACTGAAAAAAGGCTGTCTGTACATAAGGTCACGTTCAACACTAGTATCCTGTCTTTACCGTCTGATAAGGACAACGTCAACACTAGTATCCTGTCTTTACTGTATGACAAGGTCAACTTCAACACTAGTATCCTGTCTTTACCGTATGACAAGGTCAACTTCAACACTAGTATCCTGTCTTTAACGTATGATAAGGTCAACTTCAACACTAGTATCCTGTCTTTACTGTATGATAAGGTCAACTTCAACACCAGTATCCTGTCTTTACTGTATGATAAGGTCAACTTCAACACCAGTATCCTGTCTTTACTGTATGACAAGGTCAACTTCAACACTAGTATCCTGTCTTTACTGTATGATAAGGTCAACTTCAACACTAGTATCCTGTCTTTACTGTATGATAAGGTCAACTTCAACACTAGTATCCTATTTTTACAGTATGATAAGGTCAACTTCAACACTAGTATCCTGTCTTCACTGTCACGTTCAACACTATTATCCTGTCTTTACTGTATGATAAGGTCAACTTCAACACTAGTATCCTGTCTTTACTGTATGATAAGGTCAACTTCACCACTAGTATCCTGTCTTTACTGTATGATAAGGTCAACTTCAACATTAGTATCCTGTCTTTACTGTATGATAAGGTCAACTTCAACATTAGTATCCTGTCTTTACTGTCTAATAAGGTCAACTTCACCATTAGTATCCTGTCTTCACTGTATGATAAGATCAACTTCAACACTAGTATCCTGTCTTTACTGTATGATAAGGTCAACTTCACCATTAGTATCCTGTCTTCACTGTATGATAAGGTCAACTTCACCACTAGTATCCTGTCTTTACTGTATGATAAGGTCAACTTCAACATTAGTATCCTGTCTTTACTGTATGATAAGGTCAACTTCACCATTAGTATCCTGTCTTCACTGTATGATAAGGTCAACTTCAACACTAGTATCCTGTCTTTACTGTATGATAAGGTCAACTTCAACACTAGTATCCTGTCTTTACTGTATGACAAGGTCAACTTCAACACTAGTATCCTGTCTTTACCGTATGACAAGGTCAACTTCAACACTAGTATCCTGTCTTTACCGTATGATAAGGTCAACTTCAACACTAGTATCCTGTCTTTACTGTATGACAAGGTCAACTTCAACACTAGTATCCTGTCTTTACTGTATGATAAGGTCAACTTCAACACTAGTATCCTGTCTTTACCGTATGATAAGGTCAACTTCAACACTAGTATCCTGTCTTTACTGTATGATAATGTCAACTTCAACACTAGTATCCTGTCTTCACTGTATGATAAGGTCAACTTCAACACTAGTATCCTGTCTTTACTGTATAATAAGGTCAACTTCAACACTAGTATCCTGTATGACAAGGTCAACTTCAACACTAGTATCCTGTCTCTACCGTATGATAAGGTCAAGTTCAACACTAGTATCCTGTCTTTACCGTATGATAAGGTCAACTTCAACACTAGTATCCTGTCTATACTGATTGATAAGGTCAACTTCAACACTAGTATCCTGTCTTTACTGTATGATAAGGTCAACGCCAACACTAGTATCCTGTCTTTACTGTATGATAAGGTCAACTTCAACACTAGTATCCTGTCTTTACTGTATGATAAGGTCAACTTCAACACTAGTATCCTGTCTTTACTGTATGACAAGGTCAACTTCAACACTAGTATCCTGTCTTTACCGTATGATAAGGTCAACTTCAACACTAGTATCCTGTCTTTACCGTATGATAAGGTCAACTTCAACACTAGTATCCTGTCTTTACCGTATGACAAGGTCAACTTCAACACTAGTATCCTGTCTTTACCGTATGATAAGGTCAACTTCAACACTAGTATCCTGTCTTTACCGTATGATAAGGTCAACTTCAACACCAGTATCCTGTCTTTACTGTATGATAAGGTCAACTTCAACACTAGTATCCTGTCTTTACTGTATGATAAGGTCAACGCCAACACTAGTATCCTGTCTTTACTGTATGATAAGGTCAACTTCAACACCAGTATCCTGTCTTTACTGTATGATAAGGTCAACTTCAACACTAGTATCCTGTCTTTACTGTATGACAAGGTCAACTTCAACACCAGTATCCTGTCTTTACTGTATGATAAGGACAACTTCAACACTAGTATCCTGTCTTTACTGTATGACAAGGTCAACTTCAACACTAGTATCCTGTCTTTACTGTATGATAAGGTCAACGCCAACACTAGTATACTGTCTTTACTGTATGATAAGGTCAACTTCAACACCAGTATCCTGTCTTTACTGTATGATAAGGTCAACTTCAACACTAGTATCCTGTCTTTACTGTATGATAAGGTCAACTTCAACACTAGTATCCTGTCTTTACCGTATGATAAGTTCAACTTCAACACTAGTATCCTGTCTTTACTGTATGATAATGTCAACTTCAACACTAGTATCCTGTCTTTACTGTATGATAAGGTCAACTTCAACACCAGTATCCTGTCTTTACTGTATGATAAGGTCAACTTCAACACTAGTATCCTGTCTTCACTGTATGATAACGTCAACTTCAACACTAGTATCCTGTCTTTACTGTATAATAAGGTCAACTTCAACACTAGTATCCTGTATGACAAGGTCAACTTCAACACTAGTATCCTGTCTCTACCGTATGATAAGGTCAAGTTCAACACTAGTATCCTGTCTTTACCGTATGATAAGGTCAACTTCAACACTAGTATCCTGTCTATACTGATTGATAAGGTCAACTTCAACACTAGTATCCTGTCTTTACCGTATGACAAGGTCAACTTCAACACTAGTATCCTGTCTTTACTGTATGACAAGGTCAACTTCAACACTAGTATCCTGTCTTTACCGTATGACAAGGTCAACTTCAACACTAGTATCCTGTCTTCACTGTATGATAAGGTCAACTTCAACACTAGTATCCTGTCTTTACCGTATGACAAGGTCAACTTCAACACTAGTATCCTGTCTTTACGGTATGACAACGTCAACTTCAACACTAGTATCCTGTCTTTACCGTATGACAAGGTCAACTTCAACACTAGTATCCTGTCTTCACTGTATGATAAGGTCAACTTCAACACTAGTATCCTGTCTTTACTGTATGACAAGGTCAACTTCAACACTAGTATCCTGTCTTTACCGTATGACAAGGTCAACTTCAACACTAGTATCCTGTCTTTACCGTATGATAAGGACAACGTCAACACTAGTATCCTGTCTTTACTGTATGACAAGGTCAATTTCAACACTAGTATCCTGTCTTTACTGTATGACAAGGTCAACTTCAACACTAGTATCCTGCCTTTACTGTATGATAAGGTCAACTTCAACACTAGTATCCTGTCTTTACTGTATGACAAGGTCAACTTCAACACCAGTATCCTGTCTTTACTGTATGATAAGGACAACTTCAACACTAGTATCCTGTCTTTACTGTATGACAAGGTCAACTTCAACACTAGTATCCTGTCTTTACTGTATGATAAGGTCAACGCCAACACTAGTATCCTGTCTTTACTGTATGATAAGGTCAACTTCAACACCAGTATCCTGTCTTTACTGTATGATAAGGTCAACTTCAACACTAGTATCCTGTCTTTACTGTATGACAAGGTCAACTTCAACACCAGTATCCTGTCTTTACTGTATGATAAGGACAACTTCAACACTAGTATCCTGTCTTTACTGTATGACAAGGTCAACTTCAACACTAGTATCCTGTCTTTACTGTATGATAAGGTCAACGCCAACACTAGTATCCTGTCTTTACTGTATGATAAGGTCAACTTCAACACCAGTATCCTGTCTTTACTGTATGATAAGGTCAACTTCAACACTAGTATCCTGTCTTTACTGTATGACAAGGTCAACTTCAACACCAGTATCCTGTCTTTACTGTATGATAAGGTCAACGCCAACACTAGTATCCTGTCTTTACTGTATGATAAGGTCAACTTCAACACTAGTATCCTGTCTTTACTGTATGATAAGGTCAACTTCAACACTAGTATCCTGTCTTTACTGTATGACAAGGTCAACTTCAACACCAGTATCCTGTCTTTACTGTATGATAAGGTCAACTTCAACACTAGTATCCTGTCTTTACCGTATGATAAGGTCAACTTCAACACTAGTATCCTGTCTTTACCGTATGATAAGGTCAACTTCAACACCAGTATCCTGTCTTTACTGTATGATAAGGTCAACTTCAACACTAGTATCCTGTCTTTACTGTATGATAAGGTCAACGCCAACACTAGTATCCTGTCTTTACTGTATGATAAGGTCAACTTCAACACCAGTATCCTGTCTTTACTGTATGATAAGGTCGACTTCAACACTAGTATCCTGTCTTTACTGTATGACAAGGTCAACTTCAACACCAGTATCCTGTCTTTACTGTATGATAAGGACAACTTCAACACTAGTATCCTGTCTTTACTGTATGATAAGGACAACTTCAACACTAGTATCCTGTCTATACTGTATGATAATGTCAACTTCAACACTAGTATCCTGTCTTTACTGTATGATAAGGTCAACTTCAACACTAGTATCCTGTCTTTACTGTATGATAAGGTCAACTTCAACACTAGTATCCTGTCTTTACTGTATGATAAGGTCAACTTCAACACTAGTATCCTGTCTTTACTGTATGATAAGGTCAACTTCAACACTAGTATCCTGTCTTTACTGTATGATAAGGTCAACTTCAACACTAGTATCCTGTCTTTACTGTATGATAAGGTCAACTTCACCATTAGTATCCTGTCTTTACTGTATGATAAGGTCAACTTCAACACTAGTATCCTGTCTTTACTGTATGATAAGGTCAACTTCAACACTAGTATCCTGTCTTTACTGTATGATAAGGTCAACTTCACCATTAGTATCCTGTCTTTACTGTATGATAAGGTCAACTTCAACACTAGTATCCTGTCTTTACTGTATGATAAGGTCAACTTCAACACTAGTATCCTGTCTTTACTGTATGATAAGGTCAACTTCAACACTAGTATCCTGTCTTTACTGTATGATAAGGTCAACTTCAACACTAGTATCCTGTCTTCACTGTATGATAAGGTCAACTTCAACACTAGTATCCTGTCTTTACTGTATGATAAGGTCAACTTCAACACTAGTATCCTGTCTTTACTGTATGACAAGGTCAACTTCAACACTAGTATCCTGTCTTTACCGTATGACAAGGTCAACTTCAACACTAGTATCCTGTCTTTACCGTATGATAAGGTCAACTTCAACACTAGTATCCTGTCTTTACTGTATGACAAGGTCAACTTCAACACTAGTATCCTGTCTTTACTGTATGATAAGGTCAACTTCAACACTAGTATCCTGTCTTTACCGTATGATAAGGTCAACTTCAACACTAGTATCCTGTCTTTACTGTATGATAATGTCAACTTCAACACTAGTATCCTGTCTTCACTGTATGATAAGGTCAACTTCAACACTAGTATCCTGTCTTTACTGTATAATAAGGTCAACTTCAACACTAGTATCCTGTATGACAAGGTCAACTTCAACACTAGTATCCTGTCTCTACCGTATGATAAGGTCAAGTTCAACACTAGTATCCTGTCTTTACCGTATGATAAGGTCAACTTCAACACTAGTATCCTGTCTATACTGATTGATAAGGTCAACTTCAACACTAGTATCCTGTCTTTACTGTATGATAAGGTCAACGCCAACACTAGTATCCTGTCTTTACTGTATGATAAGGTCAACTTCAACACTAGTATCCTGTCTTTACTGTATGATAAGGTCAACTTCAACACTAGTATCCTGTCTTTACTGTATGACAAGGTCAACTTCAACACTAGTATCCTGTCTTTACCGTATGATAAGGTCAACTTCAACACTAGTATCCTGTCTTTACCGTATGATAAGGTCAACTTCAACACTAGTATCCTGTCTTTACCGTATGACAAGGTCAACTTCAACACTAGTATCCTGTCTTTACCGTATGATAAGGTCAACTTCAACACTAGTATCCTGTCTTTACCGTATGATAAGGTCAACTTCAACACCAGTATCCTGTCTTTACTGTATGATAAGGTCAACTTCAACACTAGTATCCTGTCTTTACTGTATGATAAGGTCAACGCCAACACTAGTATCCTGTCTTTACTGTATGATAAGGTCAACTTCAACACCAGTATCCTGTCTTTACTGTATGATAAGGTCAACTTCAACACTAGTATCCTGTCTTTACTGTATGACAAGGTCAACTTCAACACCAGTATCCTGTCTTTACTGTATGATAAGGACAACTTCAACACTAGTATCCTGTCTTTACTGTATGACAAGGTCAACTTCAACACTAGTATCCTGTCTTTACTGTATGATAAGGTCAACGCCAACACTAGTATACTGTCTTTACTGTATGATAAGGTCAACTTCAACACCAGTATCCTGTCTTTACTGTATGATAAGGTCAACTTCAACACTAGTATCCTGTCTTTACTGTATGATAAGGTCAACTTCAACACTAGTATCCTGTCTTTACCGTATGATAAGTTCAACTTCAACACTAGTATCCTGTCTTTACTGTATGATAATGTCAACTTCAACACTAGTATCCTGTCTTTACTGTATGATAAGGTCAACTTCAACACCAGTATCCTGTCTTTACTGTATGATAAGGTCAACTTCAACACTAGTATCCTGTCTTCACTGTATGATAAGGTCAACTTCAACACTAGTATCCTGTCTTTACTGTATAATAAGGTCAACTTCAACACTAGTATCCTGTATGACAAGGTCAACTTCAACACTAGTATCCTGTCTCTACCGTATGATAAGGTCAAGTTCAACACTAGTATCCTGTCTTTACCGTATGATAAGGTCAACTTCAACACTAGTATCCTGTCTATACTGATTGATAAGGTCAACTTCAACACTAGTATCCTGTCTTTACCGTATGACAAGGTCAACTTCAACACTAGTATCCTGTCTTTACTGTATGACAAGGTCAACTTCAACACTAGTATCCTGTCTTTACCGTATGACAAGGTCAACTTCAACACTAGTATCCTGTCTTCACTGTATGATAAGGTCAACTTCAACACTAGTATCCTGTCTTTACCGTATGAAAAGGTCAACTTCAACACTAGTATCCTGTCTTTACGGTATGACAACGTCAACTTCAACACTAGTATCCTGTCTTTACCGTATGACAAGGTCAACTTCAACACTAGTATCCTGTCTTCACTGTATGATAAGGTCAACTTCAACACTAGTATCCTGTCTTTACTGTATGACAAGGTCAACTTCAACACTAGTATCCTGTCTTTACCGTATGACAAGGTCAACTTCAACACTAGTATCCTGTCTTTACCGTATGATAAGGACAACGTCAACACTAGTATCCTGTCTTTACTGTATGACAAGGTCAATTTCAACACTAGTATCCTGTCTTTACTGTATGACAAGGTCAACTTCAACACTAGTATCCTGCCTTTACTGTATGATAAGGTCAACTTCAACACTAGTATCCTGTCTTTACTGTATGACAAGGTCAACTTCAACACCAGTATCCTGTCTTTACTGTATGATAAGGACAACTTCAACACTAGTATCCTGTCTTTACTGTATGACAAGGTCAACTTCAACACTAGTATCCTGTCTTTACTGTATGATAAGGTCAACGCCAACACTAGTATCCTGTCTTTACTGTATGATAAGGTCAACTTCAACACCAGTATCCTGTCTTTACTGTATGATAAGGTCAACTTCAACACTAGTATCCTGTCTTTACTGTATGACAAGGTCAACTTCAACACCAGTATCCTGTCTTTACTGTATGATAAGGACAACTTCAACACTAGTATCCTGTCTTTACTGTATGACAAGGTCAACTTCAACACTAGTATCCTGTCTTTACTGTATGATAAGGTCAACGCCAACACTAGTATCCTGTCTTTACTGTATGATAAGGTCAACTTCAACACCAGTATCCTGTCTTTACTGTATGATAAGGTCAACTTCAACACTAGTATCCTGTCTTTACTGTATGACAAGGTCAACTTCAACACCAGTATCCTGTCTTTACTGTATGATAAGGTCAACGCCAACACTAGTATCCTGTCTTTACTGTATGATAAGGTCAACTTCAACACTAGTATCCTGTCTTTACTGTATGATAAGGTCAACTTCAACACTAGTATCCTGTCTTTACTGTATGACAAGGTCAACTTCAACACCAGTATCCTGTCTTTACTGTATGATAAGGTCAACTTCAACACTAGTATCCTGTCTTTACCGTATGATAAGGTCAACTTCAACACTAGTATCCTGTCTTTACCGTATGATAAGGTCAACTTCAACACCAGTATCCTGTCTTTACTGTATGATAAGGTCAACTTCAACACTAGTATCCTGTCTTTACTGTATGATAAGGTCAACGCCAACACTAGTATCCTGTCTTTACTGTATGATAAGGTCAACTTCAACACCAGTATCCTGTCTTTACTGTATGATAAGGTCGACTTCAACACTAGTATCCTGTCTTTACTGTATGACAAGGTCAACTTCAACACCAGTATCCTGTCTTTACTGTATGATAAGGACAACTTCAACACTAGTATCCTGTCTTTACTGTATGATAAGGACAACTTCAACACTAGTATCCTGTCTATACTGTATGATAATGTCAACTTCAACACTAGTATCCTGTCTTTACTGTATGATAAGGTCAACTTCACCATTAGTATCCTGTCTTTACTGTATGATAAGGTCAACTTCAACACTAGTATCCTGTCTTTACTGTATGATAAGGTCAACTTCAACACTAGTATCCTGTCTTTACTGTATGATAAGGTCAACTTCAACACTAGTATCCTGTCTTTACTGTATGATAAGGTCAACTTCAACACTAGTATCCTGTCTTTACTGTATGATAAGGTCAACTTCAACACTAGTATCCTGTCTTTACTGTATGATAAGGTCAACTTCAACACTAGTATCCTGTCTTTACTGTATGATAAGGTCAACTTCAACACTAGTATCCTGTCTTTACTGTATGATAAGGTCAACGCCAACACTAGTATCCTGTCTTTACTGTATGATAATGTCAAGTTCAACCTGGAGCTAAACTGGGGGTCATTTTCTGAACAGAACTCAGAATTGGGCCAAACCATCACAGCTGGGCAGGGGTCGACTCCACTGGAAGTTGGGTTCACACTCCAGGGGTTCCGGGTCACTAAGGGAGTACCCCGCGTCACAGCTGAATGTTACCAAGGCACCCACGTAGAAGTCGTTGCCATGTCGTTGGCCGTTGACGGGGATGCCAGGGTCGACACAGTGATCTGACTGTAGCTGTAGAGCTGAGGAGAAGGAAAACACACACACACACATGCACGCACGCACGCACGCACACACGGTTAATTAAACACACACACACACACGCACACAGTTAATTACACACACACACACACACACACACACAGTTAATTACACACACACACACACACACAGTTAATTACACACACACACACACACAGTTAATCACACACACACACACACACACAAACACACACGGTTAATTAAACACACACACACACACACACACACACACACACACACACAGTTAATTACACACACACACACACACACACACACACACACACAGTTAATTACAGACACACACACACACACACACACACAGTTAATTACAGACACACACACACACACACACACAGTTAATTACAGACACACACACACACACACAGTTAATTACAGACACACACACACACACACACACACACAGTTAATTACAGACACACACACACACACACACAGTTAATTACACACACACACACACACACACACAGTTAATTACACACACACACACACAGTTAATTACACACACACACACACACACACACACACACAGTTAATTACAGACACACACACACACACACAGTTAATTACAGACACACACACACACACACACAGTTAATTACAGACACACACACACACACACAGTTAATTACACACACACACACACACACACAGTTAATTACACACACACACACACACACAGTTAATTACACACACACACACACACACACACACAGTTAATTACAGACACACACACACACACACAGTTAATTACAGACACACACACACACACACAGTTAATTACAGACACACACACACACACACAGTTAATTACAGACACACACACACACACACAGTTAATTACAGACACACACACACATAAGAGGTTCTGATGCTAAAAGACAGTAATTCAGTACCAGGACACACTAAGGTTGCGTCCCAAATGGCACCCTATTCTATCCATAGTCCATTGCGTTGGACCACGGCCCACAGGTAATAGGATGCCCCTTGGGACACAGAATAAAACTCCTATACAGCTTTTTGTCAGTGTTTAGTTTTGAATACAGGGGCCAACTAAAAGTGATCTCTCCTCCACACACACCTTTCCCTGTTTCTGTCAAAGTGGTGCAGTAGCCATGGTGAATTATTAAAGCAGATGCCGCTGGTGTAACGAAGGGTTACTAACGTGAGTCACACAGGTATACAGTTTTTATCAACTGATGATGCTAACACACAGATTTTAAAAATGTATATCCCTGTGTGTTTTCTGCTAATGTGCCCCTGTGTATGGGTGTGTATGTCCCACCATATGAGTGTGTGTGACCTGGCATGATTATATCTCAGTCAGGGACCTGGCATGAATATATCTCAGTCAGGGACCTGGCATGAATATATCTCAGTCAGGGACCTGGCATGAATATATCTCAGTCAGGGACCTGGCATGAATATATCTCAGTCAGGGACCTGGCATGAATATATCTCAGTCAGGGACCTGGCATGAATATATCTCAGTCAGGGACCTGGCATGAATATATCTCAGTCAGGGACCTGGCATGAATATATCTCAGTCAGGGACCTGGCATGAATATATCTCAGTCAGGGACCTGGCATGAATATATCTCAGTCAGGGACCTGGCATGAATATATCTCAGTCAGGGACCTGGCATGATTATATCTCAGTCAGGGACCTGGCATGAATATATCTCAGTCAGGGACCTGGCATGAATATATCTCAGTCAGGGACCTGGCATGAATATATCTCAGTCAGGGACCTGGCATGAATATATCTCAGTCAGGGACCTGGCATGATTATATCTCAGTCAGGGACCTGGCATGAATATATCTCAGTCAGGGACCTGGCATGAATAAATCTCAGTCAGGGACCTGGCATGATTATATCTCAGGCAGGGACCTGGCATGACTTTAGCTCAGTCAGGGACCTGGCATGATTATATCTCAGTCAGGGACCTGGCATGAATATATCTCAGTCAGGGACCTGGCATGATTATATCTCAGTCAGGGACCTGGCATGAATATATCTCAGTCAGGGACCTGGCATGAATATATCTCAGTCAGGGACCTGGCATGATTATATCTCAGTCAGGGACCTGGCATGAATATATCTCAGTCAGGGACCTGGCATGATTATATCTCAGGCAGGGACCTGGCATGAATATATCTCAGTCAGGGACCTGGCATGATTATATCTCAGTCAGGGACCTGGCATGAATATATCTCAGTCAGGGACCTGGCATGATTATATCTCAGTCAGGGACCTGGCATGAATATATCTCAGTCAGGGACCTGGCATGATTATAGCAGTGGAATAGCAATACCCTATACATAACTGGCAAATGATTTGTAATGACGGGCTCTGTGTCAAGCCAAGCAAACTATTCTGGAATATAATATACGTTTGTCTTTGAGGAGAGGAAGAAAGGTATGGAGCATTTCAGAGTTTCTCAAATTGTTGTTCTGGAACATTAGTAGTTATCACCAATGTCAACTGTTTCTAAGTGGTAGACAGCTAGAAAACCACAAGTACAACACACACAAAGTCTTACTCTCATAGCGGATGCGGAAGCCGATGTCCGAGTGGCTCTTGTCGGTGGAGAAGAGGAGGAACAGGAAGTTGGAGGTGCTGATGAGGAACTGGGGCACCTGGGTACCCTGGTAACTACCAATTAGAGGTGAGGAGGGGAACCGCCCATCACGCACCTCCAGCACGTCATAGTTTACCTCAGTACGAAACCTGGGGGAACAACCAATGGGTTAATGCGTCACTACAGACAACCTGGTTTGAATACAGACTGTATCACAACCGGCCGTGATTGGGAGTCCCATAAGGGCGGCGCACAATTGGCCCAGTGTTGTCTGAGTTTGGCCGGTTTAGGCCGTCATTGTAAATAAGAACTTGTTCTTAAATTACTTGCCTAGTTAAATAAAGGTAAACAAAAAATAAGAATAATTAATCTGGGGGAACAACCAATGGGTGAAGATAAATCTGGGGGAACAACCAATGGGTGAAGATAAATCTGGGGGAACAACCAATGGGTGAAGATAAATCTAGGGGAACAACCAATGGGTGAAGATAAATCTAGGGGAACAACCAATGGGTGAAGATCAATCTAGGGGAACAACCAATGGGTGAAGATAAATCTAGGGGAACAACCAATGGGTGAAGATAAACCTAGGGGAACAACCAATGGTTTAACGGGAATCTTGCCTGCATCTTATCCCCATAGAGACAGAGACAGTCTATTATACAGTCACAGATGTGTTCACTTATCCCCATAGAGATAGAGACAGTTTATTTCACCTTTATTTAATCAGGTAGGCCCGTTGAGAACTAGTTCTCATTTACAACTGCGACCTGGTCAAGACAACGCAAAGCAGTGCTACAATAAACTGTACACTGTACTGTGTGATTCTAGCAGATTTACTAAGGTGTTAGTTCTAGTAGCTGTGTTAACTATGACATTAGCTAATATGGTAACAACGATGTAGGCTGAGTGTAGCAGTTAGAAGTTATGATATGAAGGTTTGGCTTGGAAAGAGGAGGAGGAGAGCGCGTAGATGCAGGAAGGAATTATCCAACGATCAAAGGGATCATGCTGTTTGTATGTGGCTGCTATGAAAATGAACTGTGTTTGCATGTTATCAGGGGTGTATTCATTCCACCAATTCTGTTGAAAAACCTTTCTTAAATGGAAGAGAACGGCACAAAACAGGATAAACATACCAGAATTTGTCCAATAGAAACTCTCCTTTGCTACTGTTGGACTAATGATTCCACCCTAGATCAGCTAGACTCAGGCAGGAGTGTGCAGGGCGGTATTGAATGTGTCACTGTCTGTCACCTTGATTACTCCAATTTGTCTCTCGCCCTGTGCACCTATGTTGTAAACTTTCCTTCATAGGCTAGGTTGTAGTAACTTCATAATGGGTATAGGGAAAATGTTAGTATCATGTAGTATCCTAAACCTATCGTTGTTACATTGAACTGTGTGAATGGAATATGAATGACAGTCATCCAAAATACTGTAATAAAAATAAGGACATGCTCATAAAAACATTTATTTGTCCCTCCACATCTTAAACATCACTAACCGCCACTGGTCTATATACTGTATATCTTACGAAACAACCAATGGGTTA
>CM042395.1:31240467-31249876 GCA_023634145.1 Thymallus thymallus | reverse complement strand
AGAAATGGCGCTCCACCAATTTGGAAGTCTTCCAACTAGCTTGGAAAGATAGTACCATGCAATATCGAAGAGCCCTCACTGCTGCTCAATTTCACATTTCCACAAACTTCAAAGTAATTCCTTTCAAACGATATCAACAATATGCATATCCTTGCTTCAGGTCCTGAGCTACAGGCAGTTAGATTTGGGTATGTCATTTAGGCAAACATTTAAAAAAAGGGTCCAATCCTTGCAGTAATAAAGCTTCTCCTGATAAAGCCAAACCTTGACCAGGAAAATAAAATAAAAAATAGAAATACTATTTGAGATCCGGCCTATATCGAATATCCAGTTCCTCAGTACCTTCCTAAAGATGTGAACCATTGATAGGTCAATTTAGTTTACTTCAGAACAATCTAAAATGTTGTCTGTGGTATAACCCATCTCAATTATTTACAACATTCTGGAGTAACTTTTAAACAAACTTTCAACATGAATATGCATACAACCAGTCATTCATACAACCATGACCACAACCATACACAAGCAAACTCTCCCACAAAACCACACCCAGCCAACACATCCAGACTCCGCCTCCATCCACACGCCACAGGGGGTAACATGTTGGTTGATGACTCCGCCTCCATCCACACCCCACAGGCGGTAACATGTTGGTTGATGACTCCGCCTCCATCCACACCCCACAGGCGGTAACATGTTGGTTGATGACTCCGCCTCCATCCAGGGGTAACATGTTGGTTGATGACTCCGCCTCCATCCAGGGGTACCATGTTGGTTGATGACTCCGCCTCCATCCAGGGGTAACATGTTGGTTGATGACTCCGCCTCCATCCAGGGGTACCATGTTGGTTGATGACTCCGCCTCCATCCAGGGGTACCATGTTGGTTGATGACTCCGCCTCCATCCAGGGGTACCATGTTGGTTGATGACTCCGCCTCCTCAGTATTCACTCCACCCAGATGGGACTGGGAACATCATCCATCACTATCATCTTATTTATTAAACTGACAACAATCACAGCCACTCACACGCTCACACACCACCAACAATCTCCTCAATACAGTTTGGCAGCTGCTTCATTAACATGAATGATGGAATGAGTCCGCCACCTAAACCCCCAGCACCCCAAAAACCAGTCTGCTGAGAGAGGAGACGTACTGCTCGGAGGGAACTAGCCGTCGGCTTCAATTAACGGCTCTAGGTGTTCATTCACAACATTGTTTCTTTATTTATCAAAGTCTCTAATGAATGCATTCACATCCGTGTGTTTCCCACATCACAGCATCTTGGCTCAGTAAAGTAGATGGTGCTGAATTAGTCTGCATACAAATTGCACCCTATTCACTATATGGTGCACTACTACTGCCCCATAGGACTCTGGTCATAAGGAGTTCACTACTACTGCCCCATAGGGCTCTGGTCATAAGGAGTTCACTACTACTGCCCCATAGGGCTCTGGTCATAAGGAGTTCACTACTACTGCCCCATAGGACTCTGGTCATAAGGAGTTCACTACTACTGCCCCATAGGACTCTGGTCATAAGGAGTTCACTACTACTGCCCCATAGGGCTCTGGTCATAAGGAGTTCACTACTACTGCCCCATAGGGCTCTGGTCATAAGTAGTTCACTACTACTGCCCCATAGGGCTCTGGTCATAAGGAGTTCACTACTACTGCCCCATAGGACTCTGGTCATAAGGAGTTCACTACTACTGCCCCATAGGACTCTGGTCATAAGGAGTTCACTACTACTGCCCCATAGGGCTCTGGTCATAAGGAGTTCACTACTACTGCCCCATAGGGCTCTGGTCATAAGTAGTTCACTACTACTGCCCCATAGGGCTCTGGTCATAAGGAGTTCACTACTACTGCCCCATAGGACTCTGGTCATAAGGAGTTCACTACTACTGCCCCATAGGGCTCTGGTCATAAGTAGTTCACTACTACTGCCCAATAGGGCTCTGGTCATAAGGAGTTCACTACTACTGCCCCATAGGGCTCTGGTCATAAGTAGTTCACTACTACTGCCCCATAGGACTCTGGTCATAAGGAGTTCACTACTACTGCCCCATAGGGCTCTGGTCATAAGTAGTTCACTACTACTGCCCCATAGGGCTCTGGTCATAAGTAGTTCACTACTACTGCCCCATAGGGCTCTGGTCATAAGTAGTTCACTACTACTGCCCCATAGGGCTCTGGTCATAAGTAGTTCACTACTACTGCCCCATAGGGCTCTGGTCATAAGTAGTTCACTACTACTGCCCCATAGGACTCTGGTCATAAGTAGTTCACTACTACTGCCCCATAGGGCTCTGGTCATAAGTAGTTCACTACTACTGCCCCATAGGGCTCTGGTCATAAGGAGTTCACTACTACTGCCCCATAGGGCTCTGGTCATAAGTAGTTCACTACTACTGCCCCATAGGGCTCTGGTCATAAGGAGTTCACTACTACTGCCCCATAGGGCTCTGGTCATAAGTAGTTCACTACTACTGCCCCATAGGACTCTGGTCATAAGGAGTTCACTACTACTGCCCCATAGGACTCTGGTCATAAGGAGTTCACTACTACTGCCCCATAGGGCTCTGGTCATAAGTAGTTCACTACTACTGCCCCATAGGGCTCTGGTCATAAGGAGTTCACTACTACTGCCCCATAGGGCTCTGGTCATAAGTAGTTCACTACTACTGCCCCATAGGACTCTGGTCATAAGGAGTTCACTACTACTGCCCCATAGGGCTCTGGTCATAAGTAGTTTCAGTGCTGTTACATTGGTACCAAGTTGCCTCCCTGAAGACCGTTAATAACATGGAATGTTAAAGGTATGAATTGTCTACTAAAAGTTGCAAACAACTGTATGCCAATGCAGCAGCCATATTGGGTATATTCATTACTGTCTTGAGGGGATAAATTATTTATCTAAATGTTCTGATATACTCTAAATGTATATCAGAACAGAGCAGTCATGTCTGTCAAAATACCCAACTCTAAATGTATATCAGAACAGAGCAGTCATGTCTGTCAAAATACCCAACTCTAAATGTATATCAGAACAGAGCAGTCATGTCTGTCAAAATACCCAACTCTAAATGTATATCAGAACAGAGCAGTCATGTCTGTCAAAATACCCAACTCTAAATGTATATCAGAACAGAGCAGTCATGTCTGTCAAAATACCCAACTCTAAATGTATATCAGAACAGAGCAGTCATGTCTGTCAAAATACCCAACTCTAAATGTATATCAGAACAGAGCAGTCATGTCTGTCAAAATACCCAACTCTAAATGTATATCAGAACAGAGCAGTCGTGTCTGTCAAAATACCCAACTCTAAATGTATATCAGAACAGAGCAGTCGTGTCTGGGACAATTTAATGAGGTTGAGTCTATGTCAAGTTTTGTTTCACACATACATACAGAGTACTTCACAGATAGACATGGTGGTGGTGTTTTAACTACCAAAAAGTACTTCACCCCCCCACACAAACTCACTGGTAAAGGTGATGTTGAACCCCCGGTCTGTATAGGTGTGGTCAGTCAGGAACTCTAGGCGTGCCACGTGGGCACTGGTGGTGATGGGAGTTGGCAGCACGTCACCAGAGAACGTACCCAGGATGGGAGACTCAGCCTGTGGTTGAGAGAGAGAGACATAGAGAGTGGGATGAGACAGAGACGGAAAAGATTAGATGGATAGATAGATGGATGTTCTCCTACTAAAGATTAGATGGATAGATAGATGGATGTTCTGATTGACTGATTGATTGACTGATTCACCAAACGATTGAAATAAACATAACTATACCTTGCCACCATCTTTGACGCTGAGGAAGTCAAACTGTTTCTCCATGCTGAGGTCGTTGAAGGCCAGGTTAATCCGACTCTCTGGCTTGGTGATAATGAGCCACACACAGTGCATGTTGTTACCATATTCCTGGGGGTAGTTAGGGGACAGCAGCACCCCAGAGGGACTGGTGAAGTTGAAGAAGCATGAGACTGGAGGAAGGGAGAGCAGGGATGGGGAGGAAGAAGTGGTAAGCCAGTTACATAAAGTTCCTTCAGAAAGTATTCACATTTTGTTGTGTTAGTTACACCCTGAATTTAAAATGGATTCATTTGGTGTCACTGGCCTACACACAATACCCTAAAATGTCAAAGTGGAATCAAAGAAATAATAATAATAAAACATGGAAAGCTTGTTTTGGGTCCGGGTGTTTTGGGTCCGGGTGTTTTGGGTCCAGGTGTTTTGGGTCCGGGTGTTTTGGGTCCGGGTGTTTTGGGTCTGGGTGTTTTGGGTCCGGGTGTTGCTACAGGAGCAACCATGGATGCCTCAGCCGGCTCGTCAGGTTTACAAGACCCGGTTGCCCTGTCAAGCGTCCATCATTGCTGTGGACTGCTGTCTGTCCTTAATAAACCATATTCATAGATGTGGACTGCTGTCTGTCCTTAATGAACCATATTCATAGATGTGGACTGCTGTCTGTCCTTAATGAACCATATTCATTGCTGTGGACTGCTGTCTGTCCTTAATGAACCATATTCATAGATGTGGACTGCTGTCTGTCCTTAATGAACCATATTCATTGATGTGGACTGCTGTCTGTCCTTAATGAACCATATTCATTGCTGTGGACTGCTGTCTGTCCTTAATGAACCATATTCATTGATGTGGACTGCTGTCTGTCCTTAATGAACCATATTCATTGCTGTGAACTGCTGTCTGTCCTTAATGAACCATATTCATTGCTGTGGACTGCTGTCTGTCCTTAATGAACCATATTCATTGCTGTGGACTGCTGTCTGTCCTTAATGAACCATATTCATTGCTGTGGACTGCTGTCTGTCCTTAATGCACCATATGCATTGTGCAGACTGCTGCTTGTCCTTAATGAACCATATTCATAGATGTGGACTGCTGTCTGTCCTTAATGAACCATATTCATTGATGTGGACTGCTGTCTGTCCTTAATGAACCATATTCATTGCTGTGGACTGCTGTCTGTCCTTAATGAACCATATTCATTGATGTGGACTGCTGTCTGTCCTTAATGAACCATATTCATTGCTGTGAACTGCTGTCTGTCCTTAATGAACCATATTCATTGCTGTGGACTGCTGTCTGTCCTTAATGAACCATATTCATTGCTGTGGACTGCTGTCTGTCCTTAATGAACCATATTCATTGCTGTGGACTGCTGTCTGTCCTTAATGCACCATATGCATTGTGCAGACTGCTGCTTGTCCTTAATGAACCATATTCATTGCTGTGGACTGCTGTCTGTCCTTAATGAACCATATTCATTGCTGTAGACTGCTGTCTGTCCTTAATGAACCATATTCATTGCTGTGGACTGCTGTCTGTCCTTAATGAACCATATTCATAGATGTGGACTGCTGTCTGTCCTTAATTAACCATATTCATAGATGTGGACTGCTGTCTGTCCTTAATGAACCATATTCATAGATGTGGACTGCTGTCTGTCCTTAATTAACCATATTCATTGCTGTGGACTGCTGTCTGTCCTTAATGAACCATATTCATAGATGTGGACTGCTGTCTGTCCTTAATTAACCATATTCATTGATGTGGACTGCTGTCTGTCCTTAATGAACCATATTCATTGCTGTGAACTGCTGTCTGTCCTTAATGAACCATATTCATTGCGCAGACTGCTGTCTGTCCTTAATGAACCTTATTAGTTGATTCACACCATCCTGCGCCTGGCTCCGTCATACTCACCTGCTACAGAATAACACACCCCCCAACATGGAGTCAGCAGGAGCGGGGAATATGCCTGGAGTCGTTGGTTACGTCATACTCACCTGCTACAGGTTCTTTCTCCAGGCGTTATTGTTTCTGTTACAGTGTTTCATGTCTGTACGCTACACGTTTCTTGTTTTGTTCCTTGTGTTATTAATTAATAAAGTCGTTCCCTGAACTTGCTTCCTGAGTCCCAGCGTACACATTATAGTTCCTGAGTGGCCGAGTTACAGTTTGACTTAAATCCGCTTAAAAATCTATGGCAAGACTTGAAAATGGCTGTCTAGCAATGATCAACAACCAACTTGACAGAGCTTGAATCATTTAAAAAATAATAATGTGGAAATATTGTACAGTCCAGGTGTGCAAAGCTCTTAAAGACACAGAAAGACTCTACTCCACCATGTTAGCCAACCTAACTCTACTCTACATCCTTCTACTCTGACATCAACAATGCTGGAAACAACTCTGAAGTACTATTCTCCACAGTCAATCGTCTCCTTCAGCCTCCCTGCCAGCCTCCCTGTTGACCCCTCCCCCTAACAATCCAACAAGTTCCTTACCTTTTTCAACACTAAAATCCTCAATATTCATCAACACCTACTCAACACCACTACCACCTCAGACAACCTTTCTTGGATGAAAACTACAGAAGTACCAGTCCATACCACCTGCTTCTCCGACTTCATACCAGCCACAGAAAACTCTGTTATTGATATCGTCTGTAAATCAAAACCCTCCACTTCTCATCTTGACCCCATGCCCACTAGCCTTGTTAAAGCATAACTTCCCTCCATATCACCCCTACTCACTCGCCTAATCATCTCCAGTCTCAGCACCGGTACTGTACCACCTTCCCTGAAGATTGCTGCCGTCACCCCCATCTTGAAAAAACGTAATGCCGACGCAGATGACCTGAACAACTAGCGTCCCATTCCAACTACCGTCCCATTTCAACTACCGTCCCATTTCAACTACCGTCCCATTTCAACTACCGTCCCATTTCAACTAGCGCCCCATTTCAACTACCGTCCCATTTCAACTAGCGTCCCATTTCAACCAGCGTCCCATTTCAACTAGCGTCCCATTTCAACCAGCGTCCCATTTCAACCAGCGTCCCATTTCAACTACCGTCCCATTTCAACCAGCGTCCCATTTCAACTAGCGTCCCATTTCAACTAGCGTCCCATTTCAACTAGCGTCCCATTTCAACTAGCGTCCCATTTCAACTAGCGCCCCATTTCAACTAGCGCCCCATTTCAACTACCGTCCCATTTCAACTAGCGTCCCATTTCCAACCTTCCTTTTCTCTCCAAAACCTTGGAAAGGTTGGTGCAACTCAACTACAAAACCATCTCAATTCCAATAACCTACATGAACCATTCCAGTCGGGTTTCCGGTCTAAACACAGCACCGAAACAGCCCTTGTCAAAATCACCAACGACCTCCTCCGTGCAGCTGACTCTGGCCTGCTATCCATCCTCATCCTCCTGGACCTGAGTGCAGCCTTTGATACTATTTCCCATCCACTCCTCCTGGAACGCCTGGCTGGTATTGGTGTCTCGGGCGTTGCTCTCTCCTGGTTCTCTTCCTACCTCATTGGCCGTCAACAATTTGTCAATATAAATAATCACCGATCACAATGTGTAGCTGTCACTCAAGGTGTCCCCCAGGGGTCAGTGCTTGGTCCACTCCTCTTCATTATATACCTCCTTCCTCTGGGGTTGTTCATGCGACACCACAACATCAACTTTCACTGCTATGCCGATGACACCCAGCTCTACCTCTCCACCAAACCCACCTCCTCCCTACCACCCATCTCCCTTATCACTTGCCTTCAAGATATCCATAGCTGGATGAACACTAACTTCCTCAAACTCAACAGCGACAAGACGGAGGTCATTCTCATCGGCTACAAATCTTTACTCTCCAAACACCAAAACCTCAGGATCACCATTGATGGCTCCCCGGTCCCTTTGACTTCTAAAGTAAAAAGCCTCGGTGTCACCCTAGACAACACTCTTTCCTTCGAATCCCACATAAAAACCATCACCCGGACAGCTTTTTTTCCACCTTCGTAATATTTCAAGACTCCGACCATCACTCTCACATTCCAGCACCAAAACTCTGATCCATGCCTTTGTCACTTCCCGCCTAGATTACTGCAACACTCTTCTTACCGGCATCCCCACCAAACTCATCAACCGACTACAATTGGTCCAGAACTCGGCAGCAAGAATTCTCACCTACACCAGATCATCCGAACATATCACTCCAATTCTTATCCAACTCCACTGGCTCCCTGTGCAATACCGGATTACATTCAAGACTCTCCTCCTCACATTCAAATCTCTCCACAACTTGTCACCCACCTACCTCTCTGACCTTCTCCCATCATATGCCCCCGCCCACTCCCTATGCTCCTCCTCAGCTGGTCTCCTTGCCACCCCTCCTTTTTGCCTCTCCACCATGGGAGGCAGTGCTTTCAGTTGCTCTGCACCCAGACTCTGGAATGCACTTCCCCCTCACATACAACAGGTCGACACAGTCACCTCATTTATGAGAACTTGTTCTCAACTGACCTACACTCCTGAAAACACATATTTTCCGCACTGCCTTTGACCTCTAGCCTTTGACCTCTAGCCTTTCCCCTTTTCCTTTGTGTTTGCTTTATCCCTTGATCTAGACCTTGTTTTAACTTGCAAATGTTGCTAAAGCACTGTATAGGCCAACTGTGTTGGATGTCTTTGAGTGTTTTAATTTGTAAGATCCCTTGATTTAAACGTTGTTTTAATTTGCAATGTTGTCAATGTTGAACCACTATATAGGCCGTTTCTGTAAGATGTCCTTGAGTGTCTTGAAAGGCGTCCTCCAAATAAAATGTATTACTCTGCCTTGTTAGTCAACCTAACTCTACTCTACCAACCTAACACAGCTGGGCTAGCTAAGATGGTGTGTTGTATAGGAGACAGATCACTACTTACAGACACAGCTGGGTTTCTTGGCTGACCACTGGTTGTTCTTTTGGCAGGTGATGCTCTTCTTTCCCACCAACTCAAAGGCAGGGAGACACTCAAAGTGCAGCCTGTCCCCGTGGCGGAAACCTGTCCCCTCCCGCTTGCCGTAGGCCGGTATCCCTGGGTCTCCACAGCTGCCCTGGTCAATCTCTGAAGGGAAGAGTCACACAGATAGACTGGTAAGATATTTTCCTAGACCTACACTGTCATCTATTTTGCAATCACATAACACAGATAATAATATCTTGCAACACCAGGAGAAGTGTTTCACATTTAAGAAACCACAGATCGGCAGGAGAGATAGCTGACGAAAATCAATTAGGTCAAAGGTCAAAGTTAGTTGACTAACATCAATGGTATCAATGGTTAAATGTTGTATGAATTTTTTCTCATTCAAACTCAAACTTCTTCTCACACAAGAAGTGTTTACTCCTCAGAAAACCATATTTTGGGGGGGATTCATGGTGGAGTAGAGTTAGATTGACTAACATGGAAGAGTAGAGTTAGGTTGACTAACATGGTAGAGTAGAGTTAGGTTGACTAACATGGTAGAGTAGAGTTAGGTTGACTAACATGGTAGAGTAGAGTTAGGTTGACTAACATGGTAGAGTAGAGTTAGGTTGACTAACATG
>CM042395.1:31175467-31235467 GCA_023634145.1 Thymallus thymallus | reverse complement strand
CAAGAAGACTCCAGGCTGTAATCTGTTATTCCTTTGTCTTTATCAGGTGTTGTGTGTAGATTGATGAGGGAATCCATTAATACAGTTTAGAATAAGACTTTAATGTAACAAAATGTGGAAAAAGTCAAGGGGTCTGAATTCTTTCTGAAAGCACTGTATATAGTGTGCAGTCAGAGATAGATAGATAGATAGATAGATAGATAGATAGATAGATAGATAGATAGATAGATAGATAGATAGATAGATAGATAGATAGATAGATAGATAGATAGATAGATAGATAGATAGATAGATAGATAGATACTTTATTGATCCCCGAGGGGAAATTTCTTTGTCAAAAAGCTTCAACAAAACACAGGGCAGGTGCAAAATGCCACAACGAAAATACACAAAAGACAGATACATGATACATGGAGCGGCAGTATGAAAAATACAGGTCGATGGCAGAGAAATACTTCAGTAGCTAAAAATGCGTATGATATGAGCGAGGGTAATAATAGTTTACTTAATAGACAGACTGGTTAAATGAACAGGTAAATGAATATTTTGCATGGTTAAATTAACTGTACAGTTAGGTATACAGTTATATTTACAGATAAGTGAATACTTGCATGGTTTCACAAACTGTACAGGTAAATGACAGGAAGAGATACTTAAATAGCTAAATGTGTGTATGATATAATTTAGGGTTATAATAATAATTCCCTTACAATACAGTCCTTAATGCAGAGTTTAATTACAGATAAATGCACGTATTGCACATTTGATATACTAAAAGCAATGAAAAAAAGATACAACTGACAGGATACTATTATGCATTTCTGAGTGAATGACTACGTAAGTTAAGTCCAAGAATGACTTGCAATATTGCACGTGATATGATATAACAACTGTACATGAGTATGTATATACAGACCTGAATGAATAAATAAGTCCTGAGTGAATGAGTGATGACGGACCAGAGTTACTCACGGATGGATGCATAATTGTTAAACTAGGTCCTAACACCCCAACAGTTCCAGTTCTGTGTTGCCGACGGCACGGCACCCCGGTGAGACATTAAATAGTCTAATAGCCACTGGCAGGAAGGACCTCCTGTAGCGCTCTCTGGCACACCGTGGTGGGATCAGTCTGTGACTGAAGGTGCTCCTCTGCGTCATAACCATGGCATGCAGAGGGTGGGTGACGTTGTCCATGATGGCCAGCAGTTTGGCCAGGATCCGTCTCTCCGCCACCTCCTCTAGAGTGTCAAGGCTAATCCCCAGGACAGAGCTAGCCTTCCTGATCAGCATATTTACCCGAGAAGCATCACCGGCTTTTATGTTGGCTCCCCAGCACACCACTGCAAAAAAGATGGCACTGGCCACCACAGACTGGTAGAAGGTGTGCAGTAGTTTACTGCACACATTGAAGGACCAGTGCAGATGGAACACAACACAGGGAACACAACACAACACTCTACCCAGAAGATGATAACTGTACTACATAAGAAGTCTTACTGAGGTCACCGTCTCTGGGTGTGGGGAGTGTCTATGAACAAGAGACACAAAGTTGGTATGAAGAGTTTACACTGAGTATACCCTACTCCCTCCACCCCCTCTTCCTCACCCTGTCCCCATCCTCCCATTCTCCCCCCTGTCCTCAGAACAGCCTCTATTAGTCAGGGCATGGACTCTACAAGGTGTCGAAAACGTTCCACAGGGATGCTGGCCCATGTTGACTTCAATGCTTCCCAAAGTTGTGTCAAGTTGGTTGGATGTCTTTTGGGTGGTGGACCATTCTTGATGCACACAGGAAACTGTTGAGCGTGAAAAACCCAGCAGCATTGCAGTTCTTGACACAAATCAGTGTACCTGGCACCTACTACCATACCCCGTTCAAAAGCACTTAAATGTTTTGTCTTGCCCATTCACCCTCTCAATGGCACACATACACAATCCATGCCTCAATTGTCTCAAGGCTTAAAACTCCTCTTCATCTACACTGATTGAAGTGGATTTAACAGGTGACATCAATAAGGGATCATAGCTTTCACCTGGTCAGTCTGTTATGAACATAGCAGGAATAGGAGACCAGATTATCGTCACGAGGAGATGTGGCTAGAATCTCTAAAGCCTTAAATACACACACACACACACACACACACACACACACACACACACACACACACACACACACACACACACACACACACACACACACACACACACACACACACACACACACAAACTCACACACTCACACACTCACACACTCTCACACTCTCACACTCTCACACTCTCACACTCTCTCACTCTCACACTCTCACACTCTCACACTCTCACACACTCACACACTCACACACTCACACACTCACACACTCACACTTCTAACAGTCAGCAGAGATGAGAAGCAGCGAGAAAGATGGAGGATATTGCCACTGACAGAGTAAAACCCAAGTCCAGATCAGAGGATAGCTTACCTTCATAAGACACCTTGAAGCCCAGAGAGCCACTGGTGTCGTCAGTCTTGAAGTTGAGCCACATCTGGTGACTGGTGCTGACCACCAGGTCTGGAGTAGTGGTCCCTGATAGGCTGTAGGAGACAGGGAAAGATGTATTAGTGTGTGTGTGTGTGTGTGTGTGTGTGTGTGTATGTGTGTGTGTGTAACTTTACAAGTGTGGCTGTGTCTACATGTGTGTGTGCTTGAGAGCACACCTAGGGATACTAAAGGAATCCCTCCCTGTCTCCCCCCTGTCCCACCCGCTCTCCCCACCTCTCTCCCCTCTCTCCACCTCTCCCCTCCTCTCTCCCCCTCTCTCCCCTCTCTCCACCTCTCTGCCCCCTCCCATTTCTCTCCCCCTCTATCCCCTCTCTCCCCCTTCTCTCCCTCCATCTCCCCATCAAACCTCACTCCCTCTCTCCACCTCTCCCCCTTCTCTCCCTCCCTCCCTCTCCCCCCTCCCTCCCCTCTCTCCACCTCTCCCCCTTCTCTCCCTCGCTCTCTCCCCCTTCCTCTCCCCCCTCTCTCCCTCCCTCTCTCTCCCCCCTCTCTCCCTCCATCTCCCCATCAACCCTCACTCCCTCTATCCCCTCTCTCCCCTCCCTCTCCCCCCCTCCCTCGCTCTCTCCACCTCCCCCCCTCTCAATCTATAAAATGTTATTAAGGCCGTAAATTTCAGCACAATTAATAACAACATCCAGTGAAAAGTAATTGAGCATCTGGTGGAGTAAACTCCATTAGGACACATCAATATGCAATGTGACGTGGTACGAAGAATGGCTGTGATCTTGCTTTAACATTCAGGGGAGCAGAAATTGGTTTAATATTCAGGGGAGCAGGGATTGGTTTAATATTTAGGGGAGCAGGGATTGGTTTAATATTGAGGGGAGCAGGGATTGGTTTAATATTCAGGGGAGCAGGGATTTGTTTAATATTCAGGGGAGCAGGGATTTTTTTAATATTCAGGGGAGCAGGGATTTGTTTAATATTCAGGGGAGCAGGGATTTTTTTAATATTCAGGGGAGCAGGGATTTGTTTAATATTCAGGGGAGCAGGGATTTGTTTAATATTCAGGGGAGCAGGGATTGGTTTAATATTAGATGGCAGAGATGGCAGAGAGGCTGAAGGTACTCACACGTGAAACACGGTCTTCTGGTCTCCGACCATGGCTCCGTCTCCAACCGTCAACGTATCATAACCACGCTCCAGGTCAAAGTCCTCAAACGTCAGTTTGATCACCTAGGCAACAGTAAAGACGTCAGAATGCCGTGAACAAAATGACAGACGTGATATGAAGGGTTAGGTGGTTCCACCAAATATTCCCTTCTGTCATCCCTCTATCCCTTCATCTACAGTATACACCTCTATTTGTTTCTCAATCTGTCATCCCTCCATTTTTGTCTGCTCAGCATTGCTCTCTCTCTCTCTCTCTCTCTGTTTGTTTGTATATATGTAACACTCTGGCACCAGGCTCAAGGAATTTCCCTAACCCACCCATCCCTCCATCCCTCCATCCCTCTAATCCCTCCATCCCTCTAACCCATCCCTCCATCCTTCTAACCAATCCCTCCATCCCTCCATCCCTCTAATCCATCCCTCCATCCCTCTAATCCCTCTAATCACTCCATCCCTCCATCCCTCCATCCCTCTAACCCATCCCTCCATCCCTCTAACCCATCCCTCCATCCCTCCAATCCATCCCTCCATCCCTCCCTCCATCCCTCTAATCCCTCCATCCCTCTAACCCATCCCTCCATCCCTCTAACCCATCCCTCCATCCCTCCATCCCTCCAATCCATCCCTCTAATCCATCCCTCCATCCCTCTATCCATCCATCCCTCTAACCCTCCCTCCATCCCTCTAACCCATCCCTCCATCCCTCCATCCCTCTAATCCCTCCATCCCTCTAACCCATCCCTCCATCCCCAAGTGGAACCCTTTTTCCCTGTACAGGGCACTACTAGATCCACGTAGAGCTACGGTCAAAGGTAGGTAACAAGGTGTGCTTCAGAATCACCAGGAGCTAACCCTCAGAATCACCAGGAGCTAACCCTCAGAATCACCAGGAGCTAACCCTCAGAATCACCAGGAGCTAACCCTCAGAATCACCAGGAGCTAACCCTCAGAATCACCAGGAGCTAACCCTCAGAATCACCAGGAGCTAACCCTCAGAATCACCAGATCCAGTTGTGGATCATTTCCTGTAACTTCCAGTGACTGGCATCTGGGGAGGATAGAGCAGCTCCACAAGGTGAACATATCAATCACAAGACTGAGTACATGTAAGGCAGCATTTATGCATTAGCTTTTCTACCCAGGAAATACATCTACTGAGCTTATTGCTATGCCATGGGAGGAAGAATGATGGAGTGAGAGAGAGAGAGAGAGCAGAGAGAGAGAGAGAGAGAGAGAGAGAGAGACAGAGACAGAGACAGAGACAGAGACAGAGACAGAGAGAGAGAGAGAGAGAGAGAGAGAGAGAGAGAGAGAGAGAGAGAGAGAGTTAGAGAGAGACAGAGACAGAGAGAGACAGAGACAGAGACAGAGACAGAGAGAGACAGAGACAGAGAGAGAGAGAGAGAGAGAGAGAGAGAGAGAGTTTCCTATCCACAATACATTTAGGGACGAGTTGAATAAGAGATTAAATCATTTAATTTAATACATCTTGGGACTGATTGTGCATAAAGTCAGTAAATAAGGATGAAGAAGGAAAACAATTACCAAATAAATGAACTTGGAAAAGGCAAGTGCTGTCTAGTCTTCCATTTCAAATTGGCTGTCACACACTTCCGGCAGATTCTTAATGTTTTCTGTGTTGGTAGAGCAAAGGCCTAATGAAAAAGCTGATAAAAATGCAAATTGCATTCTTTTTTATGGTAAACCCACTCACTAATGTAAATAACCAGGACTGGTGAGGGAGGGAGGGTGAGAGAGAGAGGAAGATGAGGAGAGAGAGCGACAGAAGAGGATGTTTTGGGTCAGACCACCAGATAAAATGCTGTTTCATCCTACAAACAGACATACAGGTGTAGGATCTACATTTGCAACAAAATAATCAACAGGATTTGAACATTTAGTCCATAATGTTCACATATGGCGCCGGAGGAGATGGCTGCTGTTTTACGGGCTCCTAACCATGTGCATTATTTTGTGTGTTTTTTTTACGTTCTTTGTAAATTACTTTGTCCATAATGTTTCTGCCACCGTCTCTTATGACCGAAAAGATGGATATCAGGACAGCGATTACTCACCTCAAACTGCACTAAGATCTTTTCTTTAACGAATCGGAAGCGAAGGATTTACACAAGATACTCGACCAGGCCCAAAACCCTGTCATTCACATGAAGAGAAGACGCTGATACAGGGGGCGCAGGTCGGGGTAGCTTGTGAGAATTCGTTGGCGAATGGGTAACCCGCCTCTACCATCCGTCCTATTGGCCAACGTACAATCACTGGAGAATAAACTGAATGAGCTCTGTTCCAGACTATCATATCAACGGGACAAACTGTAATATCTTACAGAGTCGTGGCTGAATGACAGGGATAATACACAGTTGGCATCGGCAAGACAGAACAGCTACGTCTGGTAAGACGAGGGGCGGCGGATTGTGTCTATTTATCAATAACAGCTGTGTGTGAAATCAAATATTAAGGAAGTCTCACGGTTTTGCTCACCTGAGGTAGAGTATCTCATGATAAGCTGCATTTCATAATATTTACCAAGAGAGTTTTCATCTATATTTTTGTAGCTGTAGCTATCTACCACCACCAACCGATGCTGGCACTAAGACCACACTCAACGAGCTGTGTAAAGTCATAGGCAAACAAGAAAATGCAAGTCCATTCTCCCTCATTTCTATCAGCATGTTAAATGTGCAACAAGAGGGAAAAAAACCCTCTAGACCACCTTTACTCCACACACATATTATATCCTCCTGATTCCTGCTTCCAAGCAAAAACTGAAGCAGGAAGTACCAGTGACTCGCTTAATACGGAAGTGGTCAGATGACGCAGATATTAAGCTACAGGACTGTTTTGCTGCACAGACTGGAATATGTTCCGGGATTCATCCAATAACATTGAGGAGTACACCACATCAGTCACTGGCTTCATCAATAAGTGCACCGATGACGTCGTCCCCACAGTGAACGTAAGTACCACAAGCAGAAGCCATGGATTACAACCAACATCCGCACTGAGCTAAAGGGTTGAGCTGCCGCTTCAAGGAGCGGGACTCTAACCCGGACGCTTATAAGAAATCCTGATATCCCCTCCGACAAACCAACAAACAGGCAAAGCATAAATACAGGACTAAGATTGAATCCTACTACACTGGCTCTGATTCAGGGCATTCAGACTATTACAGACTACAAAAGGAATCTCAGCCGTGAGCTTCCCAGTGACACAAGCATACCAGACGAACTAAATGACTGCTATGCGCGCTTCGAGGCAGGCAACACTAAAGCATGCATGAGAGCACCAGCTGTTCCAGACGACTGTGTGATCACGCTCTCCGTAGCCGATGTGAGTAAGACTTTAAACAGGTCCACATTCACAAGGCCGCAGGGCCAGACGGATTACCAGGACGTGTACTCCGAGCATGAGCTGACCAACTGGCGTGTCTTCACTGACATTTTCAACCTGTCCTTAGCCGAGTCTGTGATACCTACGTGTTTCAAGTAGATCACCATAGTCCCTGTGCCCAAGAACACCTAGGTTACCTGCCTAAATGAATACAGACCCGTAGCACGTCTGTAGCCATGAAGTGCTTTGGAAGGCTGGTCATGGCTCACATCAACACCATTATCCCAGAAACCCTAGACCCACTCCAATTCACATACCGCCCCAACAGATCCACAGATGATGCAATCTCTATTGCACTCCACACTGCCCTTTCCCACCTGGACAAAAGGAACACCTATGTGAGAATGCTGTTCATTGACTACAGCTCAGCGTTCAACACCATAGTTCCCTCCAAGCTCATCACTAAGCTAAGGATCCTGGTACTGAACTCCTCTGCAACTGGATCCTAATCAGTCCCCTCCAGTACTCCCTGTTCACCCATGACTGCATGACCAAGCAAGACTCCAACACCATCATTAAGTTTGCCGATGACACAACAGTGTTAGGCCTGATCACTGACAACGATGAGACAGCCTATAGGGAGGAGGTCTGAGACCTGGTGCCAGAACAACAACCTCTCCCTCAACGCGATCAAGACAAAGGAGATGATCATGGACTACAGGAAAAGGAGGACTGACCACGCCCCCATTCTCATCGACAGGGATGTAGTGGAGCAGGTTGAGAGCTTCAAGTTCCTTGGTGTCCACATCACCAACAAACTATCATGGTCCAAACACACCAAGACAGTCGTGAAGAGGGTACAATACTGTCTATTCCCCCTCAGCAGACTAAAAAGATTTGGCATGGGTCGTCAGATCCTTAAAAAGGTTCTACAGCTGCCAAAATGACAAAGTATACCAGGGTTAGAGGGTAGACTTATCTGTGTGATTCCTTAAAAAAGACCAGACTGTATTAAGTCAAAGAGCCCTGTGTTGTATTTGCGTCAGTGTGTCTGCGTCTCAGGCTGCATCCTCAATGGCACTCTGTTCTCTATATAATACCAGGCCAAAAATAGTGCACTACAAAGGGTATAGAGTGCCATTTGGGACACATCCTCAGTCTCCTCTCTGACCTACAGTAATATCTCCTCTCTGACCTACAGTAATATCTCCTCTCTGACCTACAGTAATGTCTCCTCTCTGACCTACAGTAATGTCTCCTCTCTGACCTACAGTAATGTCTCCTCTCTGACCTACAGTAATATCTCCTCTCTGACCTACAGTAATATCTCCTCTCTGACCTACAGTAATGTCTCCTCTCTGACCTACAGTAATATCTCCTCTCTGACCTACAGTAATATCTCCTCTCTGACCTACAGTAATATCTCCTCTCTGACCTACAGTAATGTCTCCTCTCTGACCTACAGTAATATCTCCTCTCTGACCTACAGTAATGTCTCCTCTCTGACCTACAGTAATATCTCCTCTCTGACCTACAGTAATATCTCCTCTCTGACCTACAGTAATATCTCCTCTCTGACCTACAGTAATATCTCCTCTCTGACCTACAGTAATATCTCCTCTCTGACCTACAGTAATGTCTCCTCTTTGACCTACAGTAATATCTCCTCTCGGACCTACAGTAATATCTCCTCTCTGACCTACAGTAATATCTCCTCTCTGACCTACAGTAATGTCTCCTCTCTGACCTACAGTAATGTCTCCTCTCTGACCTACAGTAATATCTCCTCTCTGACCTACAGTAATATCTCCTCTCTGACCTACAGTAATGTCTCCTCTCTGACCTACAGTAATGTCTCCTCTCTGACCTACAGTAATATCTCCTCTCTGGCTGCATGTGGTGGCGTGGCAGTGGTGTGTGTGTGTGTGTGTGTGTGTGTGTGTGTGTGTGTGTGTGTGTGTGTGTGTGGTGCGTGTAGTTTGGCTCTTTAGACTCTATAGAGAAAGAACAGCAGTGCTCCATCTTCATCTTCATCAGGTCAGGACGTGGAGCGAGAGACATGCTAAAGTACCACTGTCTGGCTCACACCCTGTGACTCCATCCAGAGCCCGGTGGAGTGTACCCAAGGGTGTGTGTGTGTGTGTGTGTGTATGATGCATACGTGCATTTTATTTCACTTTCTGTGTGTCTTCCTCCTCCCTCCTCATACTCAGCCACAGTGATAAGGGGACATACTGTATCTGTAAAGCCATTTGTTTGAGCTCAGATAAGGACATTTGTTAGCACTGTGACCTTGAACCTCTACAGTCATCTCTTTCTCTAGGTCATATCCTCTTATTGACCTCTATAGCTCTCCATCTCTCTCCTTCTCCACAGGTGATTCCACTATCTCTCTCCTTCTCCACAGGTGATTCCACTATCTCTCTCCTTCTCCACAAGTGATTCCACTATCTCTCTCCATCTCCACAGGTGATTCCACTATCTCTCTCCTTCTCCACAGGTGATTCCACTATCTCTCTCCTTCTCCACAGGTGATTCCACTATCTCTCTCCTTCTCCACAGGTGATTCCACTATCTCTCTCCTTCTCCACAGGTGATTCCACTATCTCTCTCCTTCTCCACAGGTGATCCCACTATCTCTCTCCTTCTCCACAGGTGATTCCACTATCTCTCTCCAACTCCTTTACAGGACATTGTACCAACTCCTTTACAGGACGTTGTACCAACTCCTTTACAGGACATTGTACCAACTCCTTTACAGGACATTGTACCAACTCCTTTACAGGACATTGTACCAACTCCTTTACAGGACATTGTACCAACTCCTTTGCAGGGCATTGTACCAACTCCTTTGCAGGGCATTGTACCAACTCCTTTGCAGGGCGTTGTATTTGACTAGTCCACATAAGAAGCTCTACAGCCACAGTGTGTGTAACACAGCACCTAACAGGAAAGGTGGATCTGATCTAACAGAGGGAAAGAATATTCATTTAAAATGATGGTTTGGAGAAACATTATAGATACACATTAGAAATGCCCTATATTTCAAATAAACTATGATCTTAACATATGTTGCTAGCAGTTGCACAAATAGCATTTAGCTTACCATAAGAGAAGCAAACAGGTAGTACATATTAGTGTATCATAGTATCACTAACATTAATTACTACATTTTCAAAGTATAATTTCCATATTAGCATGTCATACTGTCAGACTGTTGTAAATATTAGCATTGCATAGCATTTCAGTTATGTATATAGTACTGGATTAGCATAGCATAGCAACATTAACAAAAAGTTTTCAGTATTAGGATATAGCATTAGAATGTGAGACAATACCTTGGTGGTGTCTGTAGTGGTGATGACCCAGGTACAGTTAGCATTGTTGTCATACTGGACAGGGTAGTTTGGTGATGTGATGATACCGTTAGGACCTCGCAGCTGACCCCCACACATAGGAGCTGAAAGAGAGAATGATAAAAAACTTTTAGGCTATTTACTTATCAATTCAACTGTGTGAATCAACACACACACTTTACATATGAGTTGATTGTATGTGTAATATGTATATGTATATTGCATCTCGTCATTTGACCCAAAGGGCATTGAAAAAGGTTCAAAGAGGACAGACAGAGGAGCCGAGAACAGACAGGAAAACCCAGACCAGCACCCCCAACAGAGTTAGGCTTAACCATAACAAAATACAGCTAAGCCAAGCCAAGCCAGACCAACTACACCCTGTCTCATATCAAACCCCAATAGAGACTGGAGAGAAGCACTAATATATATCTGAAGTCTACTGGAGAGAAGCACTATTATATGTCTGAAGTTTACTGGAGAGAAGCACTATTATATGTCTGAAGTCTACTGGAGACAATCACTATTATATGTCTGAAGTTTACTGGAGAGAAGTACTATAATATGTCTGAAGTCTATTGGAGAGAAGCACTATAATATGTCTGAAGTTTACTGGAGAGAAGCACTATTATATGTATGAAGTCTACTGGAGAGAATCACTATTATATGTCTGAAGTCTTCTGGAGAGAAGCACTATTATATGTCTGAAGGTTACTGGAGAGAATCACTATTATATGTCTGAAGTCTATTGGAGAGAAGCACTATTATATGTCTGAAGTCTACTGGAGAGAAGCACTATTATATGTCTGAAGTTTACTGGAGAGAATCACTATAATATGTCTGAAGTCTACTGGAGAGAAGCACTATAATATGTCTGAAGTTTACTGGAGAGAAGCACTATTATATGTCTGACGTTTACTGGAGAGAATCACTATTATATGTCTGAAGTCTATTGGAGAGAAGCACTATTATATGTCTGAAGTCTACTGGAGAGAATCACTATTATATGTCTGAAGTCTACTGGAGAGAAGCACTATTATATGTCTGAAGTTTACTGGAGAGAAGCACTATAATATGTCTGAAGTCTATTGGAGAGAAGCACTATAATATGTCTGAAGTCTATTGGAGAGAAGCACTATTATATGTCTGAAGTTTACTGGAGAGAAGCACTATTATATGTCTGAAGTTTACTGGAGAGAAGCACTATAATATGTCTGAAGTCTATTGGAGAGAAGCACTATTATATGTCTCAAGTGAATGCTGTTAGAGAAGGCTGGGATCAAGACATAAGGGATGGTTGGATCAGATATAGAAGGCTGGGATCAAGACATAAGGGATGGTTGGATCAGATATAGAAGGCTGGAGTGAAGACATAAGGGATGGTTGGATCAGATATAGAAGGCTGGGGTGAAGACATAAGGGATGGTTGGATCAGATATATAAGGATTGAGTGAAGACATAAGGGATGGTTGGATCAGATATATAAGGATGGAGTGAAGACATAAGGGATGGTTGGATCAGATATATAAGGCTGGAGTGAAGACATTTTAGTTTCGATCACATTGGAAAAAAGGACTTGATGCATATATACTGTACAGTATGTGTTATTCTACCGTAGGTTTCAGCTAAAAGAAAGGATTAAAAGGTCCAGAAGATTTCAAGTTGACTTCATCTTTACCCACTTGGACAATGTCAATCTAAATCTTTCACCAAAGAGGAAAAAATAATAATAACTCCAGAGAGATGTAGGCCAAATACAACAGCATCCATCAACATGATGGAAGCATCAACAAAACAGAAACATCAAAACAGCCTCCACTGAAGTGCACATTAGACATCAAAACAGCCTCCACTGAAGTGCACGCTACACATCAAAACAGCCTCCACTGAAGTGCACATTACACATCAAAACAGCCTCCACTGAAGTGCACGTTAGACATCAAAACAGCCTCCACTGAAGTGCACGTTACACATCAAAACAGCCTCCACTGAAGTGCACATTACACATCAAAACAGCCTCCACTGAAGTGCACGTTACACATCAAAACAGCCTCCACTGAAGTGCACATTACACATCAAAACAGCCTCCACTGAAGTGCACGTTACACATCAAAACAGCCTCCACTGAAGTGCACGTTACACATCAAAACAGCCTCCACTGAAGTGCACGTTACACATCAAAACAGCCTCCACTGAAGTGCACGTTACACATCAAAACAGCCTCCACTGAAGTGCACGTTACACATCAAAACAGCCTCCACTGAAGTGCACGTTACACATCAAAACAGCCTCCACTGAAGTGCACATTAGACATCAAAACAGCCTCCACTGAAGTGCACATTACACATCAAAACAGCCTCCACTGAAGTGCACATTAGACATCAAAACAGCCTCCACTGAAGTGCACGTTACACATCAAAACAGCCTCCACTGAAGTGCACATTAGACATCAAAACAGCCTCCACTGAAGTGCACATTACACATCAAAACAGCCTCCACTGAAGTGCACATTACACATCAAAACAGCCTCCACTGAAGTGCACATTACACATCAAAACAGCCTCCACTGAAGTGCACATTACACATCAAAACAGCCTCCACTGAAGTGCACATTAGACATCAAAACAGCCTCCACTGAAGTGCACGTTAGACATCAAAACAGCCTCCACTGAAGTGCACGTTACACATCAAAACAGCATCCACTGAAGTGCACATTAGACATCAAAACAGCCTCCACTGAAGTGCACATTACACATCAAAACAGCCTCCACTGAAGTGCACATTACACATCAAAACAGCCTCCACTGAAGTGCACATTACACATCAAAACAGCCTCCACTGAAGTGCACATTAGACATCAAAACAGCCTCCACTGAAGTGCACATTACACATCAAAACAGCCTCCACTGAAGTGCACGTTAGACATCAAAACAGCCTCCACTGAAGTGCACATTACACATCAAAACAGCCTCCACTGAAGTGCACATTAGACATCAAAACAGCCTCCACTGAAGTGCACATTACACATCAAAACAGCCTCCACTGAAGTGCACATTAGACATCAAAACAGCCTCCACTGAAGTGCACATTACACATCAAAACAGCCTCCACTGAAGTGCACATTAGACATCAAAACAGCCTCCACTGAAGTGCACATTACACATCAAAACAGCCTCCACTGAAGTGCACATTACACATCAAAACAGCCTCCACTGAAGTGCACATTACACATCAAAACAGCCTCCACTGAAGTGCACGTTAGACATCAAAACAGCCTCCACTGAAGTGCACATTACACATCAAAACAGCCTCCACTGAAGTGCACGTTAGACATCAAAACAGCCTCCACTGAAGTGCACATTACACATCAAAACAGCCTCCACTGAAGTGCACATTAGACATCAAAACAGCCTCCACTGAAGTGCACATTACACATCAAAACAGCCTCCACTGAAGTGCACATTAGACATCAAAACAGCCTCCACTGAAGTGCACATTACACATCAAAACAGCCTCCACTGAAGTGCACATTACACATCAAAACAGCCTCCACTGAAGTGCACATTACACATCAAAACAGCCTCCACTGAAGTGCACATCACACATCAAAACAGCCTCCACTGAAGTGCACATTACACATCAAAACAGCCTCCACTGAAGTGCACATCACACATCAAAACAGCCTCCACTGAAGTGCACATTAGACATCAAAACAGCCTCCACTGAAGTGCACATTACACATCAAAACAGCCTCCACTGAAGTGCACATTAGACATCAAAACAGCCTCCACTGAAGTGCACATTACACATCAAAACAGCCTCCACTGAAGTGCACATTAGACATCAAAACAGCCTCCACTGAAGTGCACATTACACATCAAAACAGCCTCCACTGAAGTGCACATTACACATCAAAACAGCCTCCACTGAAGTGCACATTACACATCAAAACAGCCTCCACTGAAGTGCACATCACACATCAAAACAGCCTCCACTGAAGTGCACATTACACATCAAAACAGCCTCCACTGAAGTGCACATCACACATCAAAACAGCCTCCACTGAAGTGCACATTAGACATCAAAACAGCCTCCACTGAAGTGCACATCACACATCAAAACAGCCTCCACTGAAGTGCACATTAGACATCAAAACAGCCTCCACTGAAGTGCACATTACACATCAAAACAGCCTCCACTGAAGTGCACATTACACATCAAAACAGCCTCCACTGAAGTGCACATTACACATCAAAACAGCCTCCACTGAAGTGCACATTACACATCAAAACAGCCTCCACTGAAGTGCACATTACACATCAAAACAGCCTCCACTGAAGTGCACATTACACATCAAAACAGCCTCCACTGAAGTGCACATTACACATCAAAACAGCCTCCACTGAAGTGCACATTACACATCAAAACAGCCTCCACTGAAGTGCACGTTACACATCAAAACAGCCTCCACTGAAGTGCACGTTAGACATCAAAACAGCCTCCACTGAAGTGCACGTTAGACATCAAAACAGCCTCCACTGAAGTGCACGTTAGACATCAAAACAGCCTCCACTGAAGTGCACATTACACATCAAAACAGCCTCCACTGAAGTGCACATTAGACATCAAAACAGCCTCCACTGAAGTGCACATTAGACATCAAAACAGCCTCCACTGAAGTGCACGTTACACACCCATACAGCCTCCACTGAAGTGCACGTTACACACCCATACAGCCTCCATTGAAGTGCACGTTACACACCCATACCGCCTCCACTGAAGTGCACGTTACACACCCATACAGCCTCCATTGAAGTGCACGTTACACACCCATACCGCCTCCACTGAAGTGCACGTTACACACCCATACAGCCTCCACTGAAGTGCACGTTACACACCCATACAGCCTCCACTGAAGTGCACTATAAACAATGTAAAGGCTGACTTCCATCCAGAGAGACAGGATGATTGAACACAGCTGGAAATCACAAAGGGACGGCATTTAAATTGGGCTTTTTCATCATCTACCATCTTTATCTATGTATTTTACCATCAACAGCATCCCCACATTGTGCCAACATACTAAGGATAGGTGAAGGGATACATTCGAAAGTGAACTCTGTCTTCCATCAGTATGTTTCAACACCTTTGCACAGCAGCCATATTGTGCCAACATTCTAAGGATAGGCTAAGTGATATTGTTATGGCTAGTGTCTAAAACCATATTTCAGGCTCAAAAACACTGTTCTCCCATACATTCTAGCATGGCCAGATATTTCTACTAAAGCAGTAGTAGTTGGCTTTTAGAGGGCAGTCTGACTTCCACTCTACTCTGTCCTTGGTCCCCGAGGACACCAAACAAACTTTAAACACCTCAAATTAAAGCAGGCCATGCCTAATGAAGGCTTTAAGGAAAGGCCTGGGTGTCTGGGGCTAAATGACACTAGTTAAGAGGTCTAGTCCCAGACTCTACTCTTAATGAGTTATGTCTGAAATGGAGAGGTCCTTAGAGGAATGTCCCTCCCCGCCCCCCAAAAGAACTGCACACCTCTCCCCCCAAACACATCCAACACCAGCCACATGAAATAATGGGTAGCGTTCATTTTAAAGTTTAAGGAAAATAATAAAGTAATTAATTTGAGTGGCTCTGACAGTGAGGGTGACCTTAATGAAATATAATACTGTGTAGGTGTGAACTGCAAAGTCCGATAAAATATATTCCCCATTAGTGGTTAATAGTGTCCATAATGTCTGCTGGTCTGGTTAATGTGATCTCTGCATTGTGTCTGCTGGTCTGGTTAATGTGCTCTCTGCATTGTGTCTGCTGGTCTGGTTAATGTGATCTCTGCATTGTGTCTGCTGGTCTAGTTAATGTGATCTCTGCATTGTGTCTGCTGGTCTGGTTAATGTGCTCTCTGCATTGTGTCTGCTGGTCTGCTGGTCTAGTTAATGTGATCTCTGCATTGTGTCTGCTGGTCTGCTGGTCTGGTTAATGTGCTCTCTGCATTGTGTCTGCTGGTCTGGTTAATGTGCTCTCTGCATTGTGTCTGCTGGTCTGCTGGTCTGGTTAATGTGCTCTCTGCATTGTGTCTGCTGGTCTGCTGGTCTAGTTAATGTGATCAATCAATCAATCATTTTTATTTCTAAAGCACATTTAAAAACAACACGAGTTGACCAAAGTGCTTTACAGACCCAACTGTACAAAACATATAGAACAAATACACCATAAAACAAAACAAAACACCACATGTAGCTAAGAACAGTTAAAAGCAGCGGAGAAGAGGTGGGTCTTCAGCCTAGATTTAAAACACTCGACGGAATCACAGGATTTAATGTGTAAAGGGAGACTATTCCAAAGACGCGGTGCTGCTACCGCAAAGGCACGATCTCCCTTGGTTATTAACCGAGATTTTGGAACATTTAAAATGAAGCTTTGAGATGATCTTAGTGGTCTAGGAGCAACATGATGCTGTAACAAACTAGAGATATATACAGGGGAAAGCCCATGTAAACCTTTAAAAACCATCAAAAGGACCTTGAAATGCACCCTATACTCCACAGGAAGCCAGTGCAAAGAAGCCAGCACCGGAGAGATACTGGAACATTTCCTGGTACCAGTCAACAGTCTGGCCGCAGCATTCTGGACCAGTTGCAGCCGTGAAAGCAACTTCTTAGACAACCCCAAATAAAGAGAGTTACAATAATCCAATCTGGACGAAATAAATGCATGGATCACAGTTTCCATATCTTTGAAAGACAGGAAGCCTTTCAATTTGGCAATGCCCCTCAATTGAAAAAAGCTGCCCTTAACCACAGCATTTACTTGTTTATCGAATTTTAGTTCGGAGTCAAAAATCACACCAAGGTTCCTCACCTGAGTATTAACATTAGAGGCCAGAGGGCCCAAGTCAAGTGAGATCTGTTTTGCTAGCTTTGGTGGGCCAAAAATCACCACTTCGAATTTGGATTCGTTCAGCTGAAGGAAACTTGATGCCATCCACAGCTTTATTTCGTCCAGACAGTTCAGCAATGCTGACCATTTTGAGGTGTCATTCAATTTCAAAGGAAGATACAACTGGGTGTCATCTGCATAACAATGGTATGCCACACCATGCTTTTGACAGATTAATCCCAGAGGGAGCATATATAAGGAAAACAAGACAGGGCCAAGACACGAACCCTGAGGGACCCCAGAGACGATGGAACGAGCGGAGGAAATAGAGCTCCCTATTTCCACCGCAAAGGTTCTCCCCTGTAAATACGATGAAAACCACCCTAATGCAATCCCCCCAATGCCCACCCAAAGACTCAGACGCTCAATGAGAATCCCATGATCCACTGTATCGAATGCAGCACTCAGATCCAGCATCACTAAGACAGCACAGTTCCCAGAATCTACCGACAAAAGCAAGTCGTTGGTCACCTTGAGAAGGGCAGTTTCTGTACTATGCTGAGGCCTAAAACCCGACTGGAATGTATTGTTTTTATTTAAAAAAGTTGACAGTTGATTAAGAACTACCTTCTCCAGCATTTTAGCTAAAAAAGGCACCTTAGAGATAGGTCTATAATTGTTTAACACCGACGGGTCTAAACTCGTTTTTTTTAAAAGAGGCTGCACAAGAGCGTGCTTAAAATATGATGGCACAAGCCCCTCTATAAGACTCTGATTCACTACAGATGATATAGTAGGACCCACCGCATCCCAAACCTGCATTAGCAAGCGGGGCGGGATGATATCAAGAGAGCAATAAGATAGCTTGAGATGTTGGGCAATTTCTAACAGGTCCGAAGTAGTTACCGGCTCAAATGTACTTAACTGGCCAGAGGTAAAAGAATCAGGAGGAGATTGAATATGGCTTAGAACGCGGACAGAACTAGAGATGCTGGCTCTTATAGCGGAGATTTTATCCATAAAAAACTGCAAAAAAGATTCACAAGCTCTCTCTGAATTATCGAAGACAATAGGGCATGCAGGATTTAAAACTGTATTAATTACCCTAAATAATATTTTATGACTGTGCTGATTCTTAGAGATTAAATGGGATCTCTGCATTGTGTCTGCTGGTCTGGTTAATGTGCTCTTTGCATTGTGTCTGCTGGTCTAATCACCCTGCAATCAAGATAAGAAGGGCTCAGAGATAGTTTGTGTCCCAAATTGCACCCTATTCCATATGTTGTGGCTCTATTCCTACTTTTGGCTCTGGTCACACTATGGAATAAGGTGCAACATAGTAGAGATGAACAACACAGCCCTGAATGAAGAGATGAACAACACAGCCCTGAATGAAGAGATGAACAACACAGCCCTGAATGAAGAGATGAACAACACAGCCCTGAATGAAGAGATGAACAACACAGCCCTGAATGAAGAGATGAACAACACAGCCCTGAATGAAGAGATGAACAACACAGCCCTGAATGAAGAGATGAACAACACAGCCCTGAATGAAGAGATGAACAACACAGCCCTGAATGAAGAGATGAACAACACAGCCCTGAATGAAGAGATGAACAACACAGCCCTGAATGCCCTGAACTACTACTATACTGCGGCACCAATTCAGGGGAACATGCTTTGAATCCAGATTTGACTGAATCTGACAATGAAAAACACTGTGTGCTAGTTAGGACCTGTAGTTATCCGGTAGCCTGGAGTTTTCATTGCAAGGTGACAGGGTTTGGAAGACTGTGTCCCAAATGGCACACTTCCCCCTATGGGCCCTAGTCAAAAGAAGCACACTATGTAGGTGGCACGCCTACTCCCACTCCCCCACTCCCCCCGCCTTCACCCACTCCCCCACTCCCCCTGCCTACTCCCATCCCACTCCCCCTGCCTACTCCCACTCCCCCACTCCCCCTGCCTACTCCCACTCCCCCACTCCCCCACTCCCCCTGCCTACTCCCACTCCCCCACTCCCCCTGCCTACTCCCACTCCCCCACTCCCCCTGCCTACTCCCACTCCCCCACTCCCCCCGCCTTCACCCACTCCCCCTGCCTACTCCCACTCCCCCACTCCCCCCGCCTTCACCCACTCCCCCTGCCTACTCCCACTCCCCCACTCCCCCTGCCTACTCCCACTCCCCCACTCCCCCTGCCTACTCCCACTCCCCCACTCCCCCTGCCTACTCCCACTCCCCCACTCCCCCCGCCTACTCCCACTCCCCCACTCCCCCTGCCTACTCCCACTCCCCCACTCCCCCTGCCTACTCCCACTCCCCCACTCCCCCACTCCCCCTGCCTACTCCCACTCCCCCACTCCCCCCGCCTACTCCCACTACCCCACTCCCCCACTCCCCCTGCCTACTCCCACTCCCCCACTCCCCCTGCCTACTCCCACTCCCCCACTCCCCCTGCCTACTCCCACTCCCCCACTCCCCCACTCTCCCCGCCTACTCCCACTACCCCACTGTAGCCTCAGTCATCAGGCAGTATTGCTTTGGTCTCGTTCAGTACACTTCTCCTGTTTTGTTTATCTGTCTTCCTTATTCATTAAACTCATCTTCTGCTCCTGCTTCCTGTCTCCAAGTGTATACGTTACAATAGAGAACAGGGTGCAATGTGGGACATAGACTCAGAGGTCTAAGGTGTTTAATGGACCTCCTGGACTAAACATTATGCCACTAATGAGGATTTGGTTTCAGAGAGGTCAATAATGGATTCCTGGATTAATTCCTGGATTATGATTAATCTTCGTTTAAACGGTTTGAGTCCAGAGAAAAGTAACACAAGATGAACTAATGCTAATCAATGGTAAACTGTTACATCTGCTCCTGCCACGCCCTGTACTTCTCATCCTGTGTCTCCCTAAACCTGCCACCACTCCCCCAGTGCTCTCTCCCTCTCTCTCTCTCTCTCTGTGTGTGTGTGTGTGTGTGTGTGTGTGTGTGTGTGTGTGTGTGTGATTGTGTGAGTGGAGACAGGTGTGCTGGAGGCAGAGCAGATCCCCACCAGCTGCAACCTGTTCCATAATCAAGACCCCTTCAAATACTCAGCCCTGCCAGGTTTACAGCCTCTGCTCAGTCATTCTGCGGTTCAATCTGTTTGTTCCTGTTTAGATCTTGTTATCCTGTTGTACCTGTGTTCCCTAGCCTGACACTGTTTGTTCCTGTTTAGATCTTGTTATCCTGTTGTACCTGTGTTCCCTAGCCTGACACTGTTTGTTCCTGTTTAGATCTTGTTATCCTGTTGTACCTGTGTTCCCTAGCCTGACACTGTTTGTTCCTGTTTAGATCTTGTTATCCTGTTGTACCTGTGTTCCCTAGCCTGACACTGTTTGTTCCTGTTTAGATCTTGTTATCCTGTTGTACCTGTGTTCCCTAGCCTGACGCTGTTTGTTCCTGTTTAGATCTTGTTATCCTGTTGTACCTGTGTTCCCTAGCCTGACTCTGTTTTTCTCTCTGCTACAGTTCTGTCTGCTCTGACTCTGGTCCCTGTCTCCAGTCCCTCGTCTCCTAAATCCTACTTCCTTGGATTCTGCTCCGGACCTGCTTACCCCGCCCCTACTCCCCTTGCCCCATCCTCAGCCTCAGTTCCTGGTTCCTTGCTACCCGCTTGAGCGTCCCCTGGCCTGAACCCCATCTCCTCCTTAGCTTTCAATAAATACCTTAGTTACCTTAGGACACTCATTGCTGTGGTGGGGAAGTGCTGAAATAGCCACAAAATGGCTGAAGTGCTCCCAGGTGGGTGGTGTTGTATTTACAGTAGGTGGCTGGAAGGTTTAAATCTCACATTGCAGACCATCTTGTGTGGACATTCAGTCCAAGGTGTTGGATGAACTCTTCGTTATCTACTGTTGCATTCTGTATGGGGCAACCAATATTTATGGCCAGTAGAGCTATACTTTCTGTATAGCGATCAATACTTGCTGGATGAGAGTTTTGACACTAATTCAGCAGTTGTTCTTCTGGTTTATGCTCTTATTTTGTAAATCAAAATAAACCATATGTTTCTATTTTGTTTTATTATTTGTATTATTTAACCTTTATTTAACTAGGCAAGTCAGTTAAGAAAAAGTTATTTACAATGACGGCCTACACCGACCAAACTCTGACGCTGGGCCAATTGTGCACCGCCTATGGGACTCCCAATCACAGCCAGTTGATACTCTGGATTCGAATCTATCACTGTATCTCTTTTAACTTGGTTCTGTTTAAGTATTGATTCCTCTCTGTCTCCCTCTCTAACCGTCAATCTCTCTCTCTGTATGTATATATCACTATCTCTCTCTGTATCTCTATGTATCTGTCCCAGGCTGCCCACCCACCTTCCTCCGCCACTGGTCATCACAGAGCAGATCAACAGACCAGGTCTCCTCTGTTTTCACTGACAAAGCACTGTTCCTGCCTGACCGACTACAGACCTGTAGCGGTCACCATGAAAACATTTGAGTGCCTGGTACTGTTCCATATCTAAACCATCACTGACGCCTCCCTCCAACCACTGCAGTTCCCTTACAGAACTAACAGGTACTGTTCCATATCTAAACCATCACTGACGCCTCCCTCCAACCACTGCAGTTCCCTTACAGAACTAACAGGTACTGTTCCATATCTAAACCATCACTGACGCCTCCCTCCAACCACTGCAGTTTTCCTACAGAACTAACAGGCCTGTGGAAGACGCTGTCAACATGGGCCGACACTACATCGTTAAACACCTTGATAACCCAAAGACATACAGTACTATGTAAGGATATGTTTGTGGACATTAGCTCTGAGTTCAATACCATCATCCCAGAACTGCTACAAGACAAACTCTGCCAGCTGAATATTTACAGCTCCATCTGTCAGTGGATCACTGACTTCCTGACCAACAGTACGCAACACGTGGAGCTGGGAAAACACCTTTCAGACTCTTTATCTCTCAGCACAGGAGCGTCACAAGTATGCGTGCTCTCACCTCTACTCTACTCACACTACACCAATGACTGCACCTCCAACAATGGATCTGTCAAACTACTCAAGTCATAAACTGGTTAAAAAAGTTACTCTGATAATTGATCTATGTACTGAAGAACACAGTTCTGACTCAATTTTATTTGGGCCACAGAAGGTCTGAAATGTCTTGGTATTTCCATATAATCAAATATGAAGTTTATGGTTGAAGGGAACTTGGAAGCTACAGGGAGTTTATGGTTGAAGGGAACTTGGAAGCTACAGGGAGTTTATGGTTGAAGAGAACTTGGAAGCTACAGGGAGTTTATGGTTGAAGAGAACTTGGAAGCTACAGGGAGTTTATGGTTGAAGGGAACTTGGAAGCTACAGGGAGTTTATGGTTGAAGGGAACTTGGAAGCTACAGGGAGTTTATGGTTGAAGAGAACTTGGAAGCTACAGGGAGTTTATGGTTGAAGAGAACTTGGAAGCTACAGGGAGTTTATGGTTGAAGGGAACTTGGAAGCTACAGGGAGTTTATGGTTGAAGAGAACTTGGAAGCTACAGGGAGTTTATGGTTGAAGGGAACTTGGAAGCTACAGGGAGTTTATGGTTGAAGGGAACTTGGAAGCTACAGGGAGTTTATGGTTGAAGGGAACTTGGAAGCTACAGGGAGTTTATGGTTGAGAACTTGGAAGCTACAGGGAGTTTATGTTTAAAGAGAACTTGGAAGCTATAGTGAATTCAAATTTTGTGGGATGGTCCTCCCTCTTTATAACGTTCAGAGCAAGAATTGAAATAATATAAATGCCAGTGGCTCCAACAATCAAACTACCCGTTGAATATGGCCGGTGTCAGTAAACGTCGGCATAATTAAATTGTTGCCAGCAGCACAGTTACAGTCACCAACACTCTGGATAACATGAAGCCAGCCTAACCAGCTCTGCTAGGGCAGTAAAATGGTCAGAGTGAGGTGTTCTCTCATTTGTGTCTGGAAGTAGCTAGCAAACGTTAGCCAGTTAGCTTGGGTGCTTGACTGTCGTTTTGAGGTCAGAACTTTCGGATCAACTCTACTTATTGGCCAATGTCCAGTGTGCTGAATGGGTGGAGACAAAGGGCTCTCCAATAGTAGTACCAAAACATTGAAAGATGGTTTTCTCAAAAGTGAGGTAACAAGTTTATCAACTTTTAAAGCAGAATGACTTTCTCATTGTTCCTCAAATGTAGTGTATGATGTACTATGTTGTAGCTCTGAGTCTCTACTGTTATCACATTTCAAAAACAGAAATTCAAATTTTGCTACATAAGACCGAATCCAGGTGGTGAGTCGCAAATATACCGTCTCTGTATGTACCTCTTTTCAAGCAACCATCTGGAGCAGCCCACACATATTAACCAATCACAGACCGGTTTTGTGGAGATATTGGCTACAGAGTTTGGACTGTGTCTGATTTGTATAAAGATGGTCAAATGATGGAACTGAATGAACTAAAGGATAAGACCGGCTTTACCAACAATTTTAGAATTATTCAGATTGTGAAGTCGGCACATAGAACAATTACATTTTAAACATGATTTTTGAACTAATTGGAAAGTTTCATGTTGGTACAATCAACGTCTGTACAATCATTTTAGCTGAAAAGTACAAAGTCTTGAATCTTTATATATCAACTCACACACCCTGTACCATGGAATCAGTACATCAAAAATATCTTTCCAACTATTTTGCAGTCTGAATGGCACAGCTGTCAACATCCTGGTCCTCAAATGAAACTGGTAGACTTTCCTATTATACTATTTCTCTACCTCCTCCTGTGTTGATCCTTTATATTGGGCAGACAGACCAGTTCTCTACCTCCTCCTGTGTTGATCCTTTATATTGGGCAGACAGACCAGTTCTCTACCTCCTCCTGTGTTGATCCTATATTATGGACAGACAGACCGTTCCAGTTTACAATATTATATAGAAAAAAATATCCTTTTCAAAACATATTTTCCATTATTACAGGTATTTTATCAACCAGCACATTTGAGTTCAACTATAATATTTATTGTATTATTTGTTCTATCTTTTCTGGGGGATGAAATGAATATTGTAACCAGCTCTGAAATGCTTTGCATTGAATCAAAAATGAGATATTTAATCAGTGGATCAGTTTTTCTTAGTAATCTACTTGAGAACCATTTTGGGTTCAAGTAAAACTTTTGTATACTTTAAGTGAAGCTTTTAGAGAGAGGTTTAGTGCTTTTACTGTATACAGTGGGGAGAACAAGTATTTGATACACTGCCGATTTTGCAGGTTTTCCTACTTACAAAGCATGTAGAGGTCTGTAATTTGTATCATAGGTACTCTTCAACTGTGAGAGATGGAATCTAAAACAAAAATCCAGAAAATCACATTGTATGATTTTTAAATAATTAATTTGCTTTTTATTGCATGACATAAGTATTTGATCACCTACCAACCAGTAAGAATTCCGGCTCTCACAGACCTGTTAGTTTTTCTTTAAGAAGCCCTCCTGTTCTCCACTCATTACCTGTATTAACTGCACCTGTTTGAACTCGTTACCTGTATAAAAGACACCTGTCCACAAACTCAATCAAACAGACTCCAACCTCTCCACAATGGCCAAGACCAGAGAGCTGTGTAAGGACATCAGGGATAAAATTGTAGACCTGCACAAGGCTGGGATGGGCTACAGGACAATAGGCAAGAAGCTTGGTGAGAAGGCAACAACTGTTGGCGCAATTATTAGAAAATGGAAGAAGTTCAAGATGACGGTCAATCTCCCTCGGTCTGGGGCACCATGCAAGATCTCACCTCGTGGGGCATCAATGATCATGAGGAAGGTGAGGGATCAACCCAGAACTACACGGCAGGACCTGGTCAATGACCTGAAGAGAGCTGGGACCACAGTCTCAAAGAAAACCATTAGTAACACACTACGCCGTCATGGATTAAAATCCTGCAGCGCACGCAAGGTCCCCCTGCTCAAGCCAGTGCATGTCCAGGCCCGTCTGAAGTTTGCCAATGACCATCTGGATGATCCAGAGGAGGAATGGGAGAAGGTCATGTGGTCTGATGAGACAAAAATAGAGCTTTTTGGTCTAAACTCCACTCGCCGTGTTTGGAGGAAGAAGAATGATGAGTACAACCCCAAGATCACCATCCCAACCGTGAAGCATGGAGGTGGAAACATCATTCTTTGGGGATGCTTTTCTGCAAAGGGGACAGGACAACTGCACCGTATTGAGGGGAGGATGGATGGGGCCATGTATCGCAAGATCTTTGCCAACAACCTCCTTCCCTCAGTAATAGCATTGAAGATGGGTCGTGGCTGGGTCTTCCAGCATGACAACGACCCGAAACACACCCAGGGCAACTAAGGAGTGGCTCCGTAAGAAGCATCTCAAGGTCCTGGACTGGCCTAGCCAGTCTCCAGACCTGAACCCAATAGAAAATCTTTGGAGGGAGCTGAAAGTCCGTATTGCCCAGCGACAGCCCCGAAACCTGAAGGATCTGTATGGAGGAGTGGGCCAAAATCCCTGCTGCAGTGTGTGCAAACCTGGTCAAGAACTACAGGAAACGTATGATCTCTGTAATTGCAAACAAAGGTTTCTGTACCAAATATTAAGTTCTGCTTTTCTGATGTATCAAATACTTATGTCATGCAATAAAATGCAAATTAATTACTTAAAAATCATACAATGTGATTTTCTGGATTTTTGTTTTAGATTCCGTCACTCACAGTTGAAGAGTACCTATGATACAAAGCATGTAGAAGTCTGTCATTTTTAAGTGGGAAACACTGCCGATTTTGCAGGTTATCAGATACTTGTTCTCCCCACTGTATATACAGTGAGGCAAAAAAGTATTTAGTCAGCCACCAATTGTGCAAGTTCTCCCACTTGAGAGGCCTGTAATTTTCATCATAGGTACACTTCAACTATGAGAGACAAAATGAGAATTTTTTTTTCAGAAAATCACATTGTAGGATTTTTTATGAAATTCCAAATTATGGTGGAAAATAAGTATTTGGTCACCTACAAACAAGCAAGATTTCTGGCTCTCACAGACCTGTAACTTCTTCTTTAAGAGGCTCCTCTGTCCTCCACTCGTTACCTGTATTAATGGCACCTGTTTGAACTTGTTATCAGTATAAAATACACCTGTCCACAACCTCAAACAGTCACACTCCAAACTCCACTATGGCCAAGACCAAAGAGCTGTCAAAGGACACCAGAAACAAAATTGTAGACCTGCACCAGGCTGGGAAGACTGAATCTGCAATAGGTAAGCAGCTTGGTGTGAAGAAATCAACTGTGGGAGCAATTGTTAGGAAATGGAAGACATACAAGACCACTGATAATCTCCCTCGATCTGGGGCTCCAGGCAAGATCTCACCCCGTGGGGTCAAAATGATCACAAGAACGGTGAGCAAAAATCCCAGAATCCCAGAACCACACGGGGGGACCTAGTGAATGACCTGCAGAGAGCTGGGACTAAAGTAACAAAGGCTACCATCAGTAACACACTACACCGCCAGTACATGTCCAGGCCCGTCTGAAGTTTGCTAGAGAGCATTTGGATGATCCAGAAGAGGATTGGGAGAATGTCATATGGTCAGATGAAACCAAAATATAACTTTTTGGTAAACTCAACTCGTCGTGTTTGGAGGAGAAAGAATGCTGAGAACACCATACCTACTGTGAAGCATGGGGGTGGAAACATCATGCTTTGGGGCTGTTTTTCTGCAAAGGGACCAGGACGACTGATATGTGTAAAGGAAAGCATGAATGGGGCCATGTATTGTGAGATGATTTTGAGTAAAAACCTCCTTCCATCAGCAAGGGCATTGAAGATGAAACGTGGCTGGGTCTTTCAGCATGACAATGATCCCAAACACACCGCCCGGGCAACGAAGGAGTGGCTTCGTAAGAAGCATTTCAAGGTCCTGGAGTGGCCTAGCCAGTCTCCAGATCTCAACCCCATAGAAAATCTTTGGAGGGAGTTGAAAGTCTGTGTTGCCCAGCGACAGCCCCGAAACATCACTGCTCTAGAGGAGATCTGCATGGAGGAATGGGCCAAAATACCAGCAACAGTGTGTGAAAACCTTGTGAAGACTTACAGAAAACGTTTGACCTCTGTCATTGCCAACAAAGGGTATATAACAAAGTATTGAGAAACTTTTGTTATTGACCAAATACTTATTTTCCACCATAATTTGCAAATAAATTCATAAAAAATCCTACAATGTGATTTTCTGGATTTTTTTTTTTCTCATTTTGTCTCTCATAGTTGAAGTGTACCTATGATGAAAATTACAGGCCTCATCTTTTTAAGTGGGAGAACTTGCACAATTGGTGGCTGACTAAATACTTTTTTGCTCCACTGTATGTATTCATTTGTGACGCTATCCTTGATATGATCCTGCTATTGTCACATGCTACACATGTATCTGTCTATCTAATGTTATCATGATTTGTTATAAGGGATATTATACTTTAGTAATTCACCATGATCTGGTCCACTCTTAGAAGTAAAGGTGCTATCTAGAACCTAAAAGGGTTATTTGGCTGTCCCTATAGGAGAACCCTTTGAAGAACCATTTTTGGTTCCAGGCAGAATGTTTTTGGTTCCAGGCAGAACCTTTTTGAGTTCCCAAAATAGTTCTGCCTGGAACCAAAAAGGGTTCTCCTATGGGGACAGCCGAAAATGTAAAAGTCTAATAGTTACATGATCTTCTATTGTTTGTCCTCATGTCTGTTTTTCAGTATAAAGTCCTCTGTAGCCACTTAGTGTGGACACCAGGTGAGACACACACACAGATTCCTGTTGAACACAGTCTCTTTAACTACCTTATTTTCTCAATAACAGTCTCTCTCCTTCACTTCATCCCTCTCTCCCTTCTCCCTAAATCCTCTAGGTTATATCAGCTGTGTTGGTGAACTCCTCCCCTTCTCCCTAAATCCTCTAGGTTATATCAGCTGTGTTGGTGAACTCCTCCCCTTCTCCCTAAATCCTCTAGGTTATATCAGCTGTGTTGGTGAACTCCTCCCCTTCTCCCTAAATCCTCTAGGTTATATCAGCTGTGTTGGTGAACTCCTCCCCTTCTCCCTAAATCCTCTAGGTTATAGATAGATAGATAGATAGATAGGTACTTTATTGATCCCCCGGGGGGGAAATTTCATTGTCAAGCAGCTACAACAAAAACACAGGGCAGGTGCAAAATGCCACAACGAAAGTACACAAAAGACAGATACACGGTACATGATACATAGAGCGGCAGTATGAAAAAGTATAGAAATACAAGATATCTGGAGTGCAAAAAAAAGCTATAAAAAGGACATTGCATAGTATGGGTGGTTGGCTGAATATGTACACTATACGTTGGTGGATGTTGGATGGTTAACTATACTATACAGGTCGATGGCAGAGAAATACTTCAGTAGCTAAAAATGCGTATGATATGAGTGAGGGTAATAATAGTTTACTTAATAGACAGACTGGGTAAATGAACAGGTAAGTGAAAATTTTGCATGGTTAAATTAGCTGTACAGTTAGGTATACAGTTATATTTACAGATAAGTGAATACTTGCATGTTTACACAAACTGTACAGGTAAATGACAGGAAGAGATACTTTAATAGCTAAATGTGTGTATGATATCATTTGGGGTAATAATAGTAATTCCCTTAAAATACAGTCCTTAGTGCGCAGGGTTTAATTACAGACAACTGCACTTATTGCACATTCAATATACTAAAAGCAATGAGAAAAGGTGCAACTGGCAGGATACTAATATGCATTCCTGAGTGAATGCCTACGTCCAATAATTACTTACAATATTGCATGTGATATAATATAACAACTGTACATGAGTATGTATATACAGACCTGTATGAATAAATAGGTCCTGAGTGGATGAGTGCTGACGGACCAGAGTTACTCACGGATGGATGCATAATTGTTAAACTAGGTCCTAGCACCCCAACAGTTCCAGATCTATGTTGCCGACGGCACGGCACCCCGGTGAGGCATTATACAGTCTCATAGCCGCCGGCAGGAAGGACCTCCTGTAGCGCTCTCTGGCACACCGTGGTGGGATCAGTCTGTGACTGAAAGTGCTCCTCTGCGTCATAACCATAGCGTGCAGAGGGTGGGTGACGTTGTCCATGATGGCCAGCAGTTTGGCCAGGATCCGTCGCTCCGCCACCTCCTCTAGAGTGTCAAGGCCCAGGACAGAGCTAGCCTTCCTGATCAGCTTATTTACCCGAGAAGCATCACCGGCTTTGATGTTTGCTCCCCAGCACACCACTGCAAAAAAGATGGCACTGGCCACCACAGACTGGTAGAAGGTATGCAGTAGTTTACTGCACACGTTGAAGGACCTGAGCCTCCTCAGAAAGTAGAGTCGGCTCTGGCCCTTTTGGTACAGGGCCCCGGTGTTACCAGCCCATTCCAGTCTGTTGTCCATATGGACTCCCAGGAACTTGTATGACTCAACCATTTCCACATCCATCCCCTTTATAGGGACTGCAGTCAGTTGTGCCTTGGTTCTCCTGAAGTCCACCACCATCTCCTTAGTTTTGCTGATGTTGAGCTGAAGGTGGTTCTGCTCACACCACAACACAAAGTCACTGATTGTGCTCCTGTACTCCACCTCCTGCCCACCCCTGATGCACCCTACAATAGCAGAGTCATCCGAGAACTTCTGTAGGTGGCATGTTTCAGAGTTATATCTGAAGTCTGAGGTGTAGAGGGTGAACAGGAAGGGGGACAGGACCGTACCCTGTGGGGCCCCTGTGTTGCTAACTGCCCGTTCTGACACACAGCTCTGTAGTCGCACAAATTGTGGCCTACCGGTCAGGTAGTCCGTGACCCAGGAGACTAAGGGTGCTTCCACTTTCATCCTCCTCATCTTCTCACCCAGTAGCAGGGGCTGAATGGTATTGAAGGCACTGGAGAAGTCAAAAAACATGACCCTCACAGTGCAACCTGCATTGTCCAGGTGAGAGTAGGCCCTCTGCAGAAGGTAGATGATTGCATCATCCACCCCGATGTTGCGCTGGTATGCAAACTGCAGGGGGTCCATTGATGAACACACCAGGGGTCTGAGGTGAGCGAGGACTAACCTTTCCAGGGTCTTCATGATGTGGGATGTTAGCGCTACAGGTCTGAAGTCATTCAGGACAGTGGGGTGTGCCTTCTTGGGCACTGGGACGAGGCAGGATGTTTTCCACAGCACAGGGACCCTTTCTAGGCTCAGGCTAAGGTTGAAAAGACGCTGGAGTATTCCACACAGTTGGTCAGCACAGACCCTCAGCACCCTTGGGCTGATGCCATCAGGGCCCGCCGCTTTCCACTGGTGTAGTCTCTCCAGCTCTCTCTTCACTTGGTTGGTGGTGAAAGCCAGCCCAGGTGGGGAGGTGGGGGGAAGGGGGGTGTTGAGGATCAGTCCAGGGGGGGCAGGGGCGGAGGTGGGGTCACTGATTGTCTCAGCAGAGGTGCTGTGAGCAAAGTGGGGGTGGGATAGCCGTGAGGGTGTGTGGTCTGGGGAGCTGGAGGGGAGGTGGACAGGGCCAGTATCGAACCTGTTAAAAAATTGGTTCAGCTCATTGGCTCTGTCCTGGGTCCCCTCCGTCTGCCCACTGTTTGACTTTTTGAAGCCAGTGATATTTCTCATACCCTTCCACACCTCTCTCACCTGGCTCTGCCTCAGCTTGTCCTCCATCTTCTCCTTATACACTCTCTTCCCCTCAGCAATCCGCAACTTCAGCTCCCTCTGGACGCATTTCAATTTGTCCTTGTCCTTCTCCTTGAAGGCCCTCTTCTTCTCATTCAGCAGGGCCTTCAGGTCGCTGGTGACCCAGGGTTTATTGTTTGGGAAACAGCGTACCTTCCTGGTGGGTACAGTGTTGTCTACACAAAAATTAATATAGTCTGTTATGCAGTCAGTGAGTCCATCGATGTCCTCCCCATGAGCCTCACAGAGCACATCCCAGTCTGTTGTTTCAAAGCAGTCCTGTAGGGCCTCATTCGCCTCTGGGGACCATCTCCTAATAGTCCTGGTGGTTGCAGGCTGCTGTTGGACCATAGGCCTGTAGAGTGGGGTGAGGTGGACAAGGTTGTGATCCGATCTACCGAGGGGAGGGAGTGCAGTGGAGTTGTATGCATCCTTCACATTAGCATATAACAAGTCCAGAGTTTTATTATTCCTGGTTGGGCACTTCACAAACTGTTTGAACGTGGGCAGCGTTGAAGAGAGAGATGCATGGTTAAAATCCCCCGAAATGGCAAAAAAAGCACTGGGATGCGCTGTCTGTAACCTCGCGATAACAGAGTGGATGACGTCACACGCTGTGTTTGCGTCAGCAGAGGGCGGGATGTAAACAATAACAGCAATGGCCGCCGTGAATTCCCTCGGCAAATAGTAGGGTCTCAGGCTAACGGCTAGCAGTTCAATGTCCGGGCTACAAAACTGTTCCCTAAGAGTAATATGGTTCGGATGACACCATCTGTTGTTAACTAATAAAGCCAGCCCACCACCCTTGCTCTTACCGGAAGAGACGCGATCCCTGTCCGCTCTGATGGTCTGGAAACCGTCGATAGTGACGTTCTCTATGGGGATGTTATCGTTCAGCCAAGTCTCAGTAAAACACATTAGGCTCGTTTCCCGATAAATCCTTTGTCCTCGAACAAGTCCCGCCAACTCATCCATCTTGTTATGTAGACACCTAACATTGCCCATAATAATAGACGGTATAGCCGGCTTGTACTTGAACCTCCTCCGCTTTGCCTTACATTTCAATCCCGCCCTGCGTCCACGGCGTCGTCTTTTCAATTCGTCCGGAATATCTAACTTTTCCCTGGGGAGCAGCAGCGCTGCGTGGGCTAAATCCAGGAGCTGGGCTCTGTTGTAAACAATAACAGTTGACGACTCCTGTCGACGTTCAGCTGCGATAAAATCCATAAAATCCATAATCCTGAACTGTTATAGTTCGACTGTAGCAAAATAAAAAATAAAAATAAAGAAAATAGACGAAAGAAAACGAACTAAAACAACAATTAATGCACGACAACGGGAGCTGCTTAACAGGCGACCACTCAGGGCGGCGCCAAACGCAACAACATGATATATATATCAGCTTATATCAGCTGTGTTGGTGAACTCCTCCCCTTCTCCCTAAATCCTCTAGGTTATATCAGCTGTGTTGTGAACTCCTCCCCTTCTCCCTAAATCCTCTAGGTTATATCAGCTGTGTTGGTGAACTCCTCCCCTTCTCCCTAAATCCTCTAGGTTATATCAGCTGTGTTGGTGAACTCCTCCCCTTCTCCCTAAATCCTCCAGGTTATATCAGCTGTGTTGGTGAACTCCTCCCCTTCTCCCTAAATCCTCTAGGTTATATCAGCTGTGTTGGTGAACTCCTCCCCTTCTCCCTAAATCCTCTAGGTTATATCAGCTGTGTTGGTGAACTCCTCCCCTTCTCCCTAAATCCTCTAGGTTATATCAGCTGTGTTGGTCAACTCCTCCCCTTCTCCCTAAATCCTCTAGGTTATATCAGCTGTGTTGGTGAACTCCTCCCCTTCTCCCTAAATTCTCTAGGTTATATCAGCTGTGTTGGTGAACTCCTCCCCTTCTCCCTAAATTCTCTAGGTTATATCAGCTGTGTTGTGAACTCCTCCCCTTCTCCCTAAATCCTCTAGGTTATATCATTTGTGTTGGTGAACTCCTCCCCTTCTCCCTAAATCCTCTAGGTTATATCAGCTGTGTTGGTGAACTCCTCCCCTTCTCCCTAAATCCTCTAGGTTATATCAGCTGTGTTGGTGAACTCCTCCCCTTCTCCCTAAATCCTCTAGGTTATATCAGCTGTGTTGGTGAATTTCTCCCTAAATCCTCCAGGTTATATCAGCTGTGTTGGTGAACTTCTCACTAAATCCTCCAGGTTATATCAGCTGTGTTGGTGAACTTCTCCCTAAATCCTCCAGGTTATATCAGCTGTGTTGGTGAACTTCTCCCTAAATCCTCCAGGTTATATCAGCTGTGTTGGTGAACTTCTCCCCTTCTCCCTAAATCCTCTAGGTTATATCAGCTGTGTTGGTGAATTTCTCCCTAAATCCTCCAGGTTATATCAGCTGTGTTGGTGAACTTCTCCCTAAATCCTCCAGGTTATATCAGCTGTGTTGGTGAACTTCTCCCTAAATCCTCCAGGTTATATCAGCTGTGTTGGTGAACTCCTCCCCTTCTTCCTAAATCCTCTAGGTTTTATCAGCTGTGTTGTGAACTCCTCCCCCATCTGAACTGGCTCACACAGAGGGCACAGCATGATCAGAGGTGAGAGGTCACTTGGTTGGTCAACAGGAAGTATTATTAAAGAGATGCTTTACATTGAAATACAGATAGTCCCAGAGTTAATGATCCCAGGTCAGTTTAATACAGATAGAGATGTAGTAGTCCCAGAGTTAATGATCCCAGGTCAGTTTAATACAGATAGAGATGTAGTAGTCCCAGAGTTAATGATCCCAGGTCAGTTTAATACAGGTAGAGATGTAGTAGTCCCAGAGTTAATGATCCCAGGTCAGTTTAATACAGATAGAGATGTAGTAGTCCCAGAGTTAATGATCCCAGGTCAGTTTAATACAGATAGATGTAGTAGTCCCAGAGTTAATGATCCCAGGTCAGTTTAATACAGATAGAGATGTAGTAGTCCCAGAGTTAATGATCCCAGGTCAGTTTAACATTTCACCTACTGATGATGATGATGACTGACAGTGTTAGAATAAAAAAAACAAGGCTTAAACATGCTCTCTCTCTATCCATCTGTCTCTCGTCTACAGGTATGTTTTGATGTGAGAGAGCAAGCCAATCCCGTCATCGTCACCTCACTCGCTCTTAAGATAACCTTCGGGCCGACTGGCAGCCCAAGGCTGGTTAGGAGACACCGCTAGAGACACTCTGTAGCTGTGATGAACTGAGACAATATTAGGGTAGCACTAATTCATGAATCATATGCTGTCTTCCCACCTCCTCTGTTCTTACCTCGTTCCCTTCCTGTCTTTTACACCTCTCTCTCCACAACTCCTCTTTGGTCCTCTGTTGTTATAATACACACCAGATGTGCATTGAAGTACAGATTGAACTTGTATTTATAATATAATATTATAATATGTATAATGCATGTATTATGTATTTAGAACACCTGGATAATGAACTTCATTCAATAAAGCATTTCACATTCTCCACTGGTTGAAATGAAGTATCTCATTGAAATACTAGACCTATCCTGTGTCCTCAGATTAATGCAGATGAAGGCAGTTAGATATGCATAGGAAGTGTAGTGTACTGTTTTCTTCTTCTTCTGTATATATGAATTAAAAATCAGCCTTTAGTTAAATCATGTTTCTAGTCTATTGCATAGTTACAATGTGTAATCATTGGTAAACACTGTTGAAGTGTATAATTGTAATACATGCATGCAGGCACAGCATCATTCAAAGACTGGAGTTTGATACACCTGGTATTGGATATGACTGGAAAAGAATGTGGGGATCTGATGTGTGGTAATAACATGTATATAGGACTTGCATCCTTGGCACAATAAAGTTATTATATTCTACTCAATCCATAGGCTTCATTAATGTCATTCAGACTTGAAGTCAATACAACATCTATAATAGCTGAGGTTCATAGTTAGGTTCTGAACTAATATGTATACCAAACGTTTTAGGGTCCAAACACAGATCGGCTACATACTGTAGCTAGCTACACATCCATAGGCATACAGGTATTTCTATCCTCCACTACACAATACGCAAGTAAAATAGTTAGCTAGCTATGTTACTTCATCTGCATTGCATGGCAAATATCAGCAAGGCAAACTTACACAACTGTACATTCAATTTGAAGTAAATGCTTTAGCTAGCTAGATTCTATACCTCCACTGTTTCACAAGACAACAGCCTGGACTGCTGGTTTTCATTATTATAATGATGTTTAGGCTGATGTTTTTATCATTATTATAATGATGTTTAGGCTGATGTTTTTATCATTATTATAATGATGTTTAGGCTGCTGTTTTTATCATTATTATAATGATGTTTAGACTGCTGTTTTTATCATTATTATAATGATGTTTAGGCTGCTGTTTTTATCATTATTATAATGATGTTTAGGCTGCTGTTTTTATCATTATTATAATGATGTTTAGACTGCTGTTTTTATCATTATTATAATGATGTTTAGGCTGCTGTTTTTATCATTATTATAATGATGTTTAGACTGCTGTTTTTATCATTATTATAATGATGTTTAGGCTGCTGTTTTTATCATTATTATAATGATGTTTAGACTGCTGTTTTTATCATTATTATAATGATGTTTAGGCTGATGTTTTTGTCATTATTATAATGATGTTTAGACTGCTGTTTTTGTCATTATTATAATGATGTTTAGGCTGCTGTTTTTATCATTATTATAATGATGTTTAGACTGCTGTTTTTATCATTATTATAATGATGTTTAGGCTGATGTTTTTATCATTATTATAATGATGTTTAGGCTGATGTTTTTATCATTCTACTACGTGTTTTGCTGACCGTGCATCTTTGTGGTTGGGTTATTCTGTATACATTTTTTCTTTAATGAATTCGCCCTCAGCGAATGGATTGCTATGTTTAGCAATTTTGTGGGACAGTACATATCTAGCTCTCGCAATTCCGTTGTTTGCACACTAAGCACACAGCTTCCCCTGATACCTCAATAAAGACACTAAGCACACAGCTTCCCCTGATACCTCAATAAAGACACTAAGCACACAGCTTCCCCTGATACCTCAATAAAGACACTAAGCACACAGCTTCCCCTGATACCTCAATAAAGACACAACACACAGCTTCCCCTGATACCTCAATAAAGACACTAAGCACACAGCTTCCCCTGATACCTCAATAAAGACACTAAGCACACAGCTTCCCCTGATACCTCAATAAAGACACTAAGCACACAGCTTCCCCTGATACCTCAATAAAGACATATGTTGATCTCCTCTCCTGCTGAAACACCAGACATTCATTGTCTACTTTCCTTTTCTTTGAAATCTTTGAAAAACTTCTATCTATCTACTATTAGTAACGGTGTGTTTCAGCCTGTCAGTCACTGTCTGTCACTGTCAGTCACTGTCAGTCACTGTCAGTCACTCTGTCCTCCTGCTGTTCTTATTTATACGGGCCTTCAAAATAAATGTCCCACAAGCGGTGGGAGTTAAATCATTACACAAAGGAGAGGATTCATTCACTATCACAAATTCGTTAGGTGATCTCAGCATGATTCCGCGGGCCATATTGAATCAGGTCGCGGGCCATATTGAATCAGGTCGCGGGCCATATTGAATCAGGTCGCGGGCCGTATTGAATCAGGTCGCGGGCCGTATTGAATCAGGTCGCGGGCCATATTGAATCAGGTCGCGGGCCATATTGAATCAGGTCGCGGGCCATATTGAATCAGGTCGCGGGCCTCATACGGCCCCCGGGCCGGCCTTTGCCCAGGCCTGAGCTAAGCCAACAGACAAACATACAGTATGAACAGATACACACACACACACACACACACACACACACACACACACACACACACACACACACACACACACACACACACACACACACACACACACACACACACACACAGAGACACAGACAGACACTGATGCAGACACAGATACAGACACACATAGAATCTCCCCTCTGCCCCCATACCTCTGCAGATGGGTCGGTCGTCGCTCCAGCCTACGTAGCTGTCTGTGACTCTCAGACAGCTGATGCTCTTAGAGCCCTCCATCTCATAACCCTCATCACAGGAGAAGTGCACTGTAGCACCGCGCCTGTAGGGGGAGGTAGAGAGACAGAGGGTTATACACATAGAGATGGATGTACTGTAGTCAACTCTGGTCTAAGCTTTCACCAATGTCTAGGGAAGGAGTGTAAAACTACTGTCCTGAAGGGCTGTCTCTATGTACATGTTTCTGTTCCAGCACATTGTTAACACATGTTTAAATAATCAGCTGATCACTTGAACCAGACCTGTTAGAGCAGCTTTGTAAGAAGTGATGGTTTTCCTCTGTAGTCTGTAGGGACTGTAGGGAGGGACAAACCCATCCACTAACAACTTTCAGTTGTCTTTGGCTTCCTGCTGTGAGACTGGTGTTTCATCGGAGACGAATCGTACCCATTTGTCTGTGTTAGACTCTGTGACAAAGCGGGGCCAGTCACTGATACAGAGATACACCCATGCACCCCAAATGGCTCCCTATTCACTACATAGTGCCATTTGGGGTGCATCAGTGCCCATCGTCCTCTGATCAAAAGTTGTGCACTACATAGAGAGTAGGGTGACATTGGAGACACAGTATGGAGAGCTCCTCCATATAGACCCATCTGTAAAACACGACCTATACATTCATATACTACAGTTGTTGGAACATTGCAACTTGTTCATGTTCAGGACTCTTCCTCAATACATGTTCATGTTCAGGACTCTTCCTCAATACATGTTCATGTTCAGGACTCTTCCTCAATACATGTTCATGTTCAGGACTCTTCCTCAATACATGTTCATGTTCAGTACTCTTCCTCAATACATGTTCATGTTCAGGACTCTTCCTCAATACATGTTCATGTTCAGGACTCTTCCTCAATACATGTTCATGTTCAGGACTCTTCCTCAATATAATATATATAGTAGTATATATATAATAGTATAGTATTTAATAATATATATAGTAGTATATATATAATAGTATAGTATTTAATAATATATATAGTAGTATATATAATAGTATAGTATTTAATAATATATATAGTAGTATATATATAATAGTATAGTATTTAATAATATATATAGTAGTATATATATAATAGTATAAGTCATTTAATAATATATATAGTAGTATATATATAATAGTATAGTATTTAATAATATATATAGTAGTATATATATAATAGTATAGTATTTCATAATATATATAGTAGTATATATATAATAGTATAGTATTTCATAATATATATAGTAGTATATATATAATAGTATAAGTCATTTAATAATATATATAGTAGTATATATATAATAGTATAGTATTTCATAATATATATATAGTAGTATATATATAATAGTATAAGTCATTTAGGACCTGAAAGTCTGTTTTACTAATATAACTTTCACTTGTTGTCTTACCTGAAGTCAGATCCTTTCCTTCTCCCTCGATCAGGGATCCCCGGGTCTGGACACATGTTATGTCCCTGGGCCACACCCATCTGAGACACTGAGAGAGGGGGATGAGAGAGGGGGATGAGAGAGGGGGATGAGAGAGAGAGAGAGTTACAAATTCACTGATTTTGACATAGAGTTTAGCCAGCGAAAATCCAGGTAAATTAGCTACAGAAGCATTTCAACTAAACCTGGCATTGTTTACAGTGATGCTGACATCCATAGCTACATTCCCCGGCCCAGCCTACAGCTACGAAGACAGAAGCATGAGGGTAAACATATCATTTACATCAATCACTCTCTCAGTGGATTTCTCAATTCAACATGATCAAACACAGTGATACAGCTATCTATAGCTAGGATAAAAACAGTATCCTACCTGCTCTGACATCCCCTCATTACTACAGCCAGAAGAGATCCACTGGAAGTTACAGTATCCTACCTGCTCTGACATCCCCTCATTACTACAGCCAGAAGAGATCCACTGGAAGTTACAGTATCCTACCTGCTCTGACATCCCCTCATTACTACAGCCAGAAGAGATCCACTGGAAGTTACAGTATCCTACCTGCTCTGACATCCCCTCATTACTACAGCCAGAAGAGATCCACTGGAAGTTACAGTATCCTACCTGCTCTGACATCCCCTCATTACTACAGCCAGAAGAGATCCACTGGAAGCTTTCTAACTAATACCTGACGAGAACTGTCAACATATTCATTACATACCATTTGAAATACACATGTTTGTGGAGTGTGTCATTGGCAGTGATATTGTTTTAGCCAAGATATTCCTAACTCATGTTTTAAGGTTATGAATTGATATTCCCTCTGCAGACCATCACAATCATCTTTTTGTCTTTATTTAACAATATCTTTACCCCTCTCCTCCCATATGACAGCATCCTGCTAAAACATATCAACAGACTGAGACAGGAAGGGGAAGTGACACTGGGTCAGCGAGCCAGCTAACCCGGCAGGCCCCTTGACAGACAGGGTTGGGTCAAAGGCTCGACAGGTGGGGCCAAATCCAATGTGACACCGGCTGATTAGCCAAGACTCTGGAGCCTGGCGGTGAATTATGAATATTGATGAGGGGGGAAATGGCCGGCAAGTCATTGTCAGGGGAACGGAAGACTGGTCATAACCAAGGCAGCGGGATGGAGAGAGAGGAAGAATGAGAATGAACATGAAGAGGAGAAGTATTACTAATAGGATAAAGAGGAGAGGATGGAGGTAGAGGACTAGAGGTGATGGGTATGTGGTGATGGAGGTAGAGGCCTAGAGGTGATGGGTATGTGGTGATGGAGGTAGAGGACTAGAGGTGATGGGTATGTGGTGATGGAGGTAGAGGACTAGAGGTGATGGGTATGTGGTGATGGAGGTAGAGGACTAGAGGTGATGGGTATATGGTGATGGAGGTAGAGGACTAGAGGTGATGGGTATATGGTGATGGAGGTAGAGGATTAGAGGTGATGGGTATATGGTGATGGAGGTAGAGGACTAGAGGTGATGGGTATATGGTGATGGAGGTAGAGGCCTAGAGGTGATGGGTATATGGTGATGGAGGTAGAGGACTAGAGGTGATGGTATATGGTGATGGAGGTAGAGGACTAGAGGTGATGGGTATATGGTGATGGAGGTAGAGGACTAGAGGTGATGGGTATGTGGTGATGGAGGTAGAGGACTAGAGGTGATGGGTATATGGTGATGGAGGTAGAGGACTAGAGGTGATGGGTATATGGTGATGGAGGTAGAGGACTAGAGGTGATGGGTATATGGTGATGGAGGTAGAGGACTAGAGGTGATGGGTATGTGGTGATGGAGGTAGAGGACTAGAGGTGATGGGTATGTGGTGATGGAGGTAGAGGACTAGAGGTGATAGATAGATAGATAGATAGATAGATAGATAGATAGATAGATAGATAGATAGATAGATAGATAGATAGATAGATAGATAGATAGATAGATAGATAGATAGATAGATAGATAGATAGATAGATAGATAGATAGATAGATAGATAGATAGATAGATAGATAGATAGATAGATAGATAGATAGACATCCCTCTCTCCCTCTTCCTCTCTCCATCCATCCCTCTCTCCCTCTTCCTCTCTCCATCCATCCCTCTCTCCCTCTTCCTCTCTCCATCCATCCCTCTCTCCCTCTCCCTCCCTCCATCCATCCCTCTCTCCCTCTTCCTCTCTCCATCCATCCCTCTCTCCCTCTTCCTCTCTCCATCCATCCCTCTCTCCCTCTCCCTCCCTCCATCCATCCCTCTCTCCCTCTTCCTCTCTCCATCCATCCCTCTCTCCCTCTTCCTCTCTCCATCCATCCCTCTCTCCCTCTTCCTCTCTCCATCCATCCCTCTCTTGGGACTTTTCCTCCTGCTGAATAGAAATGTAAATAAAGACAGTGGACTGAGGGATAATGAATACATTTGACTGAGGTAAAATTAAGCCAGTGGACTGAGGGATAATGAAGACAGTGGACTGAGGGATAATGAAGACAGTGGACTGAGGGACAATGAAGACAGTGGACTGAGGGATAATGAAGACAGTGGGCTGAGGGATAATGAAGTCTGGTCTCTGAAAGAGACACTCTCCCAAATGGTACCCTGTTCCCTATGTAGTGCCATACTTTTCACCAGCACAGGTCACATTTGTGGACTACTGATCGTGGCCTACAGCAAACGAAGGGCATGCCCCCATTCACATCGACAGGGCTGTAGTGGTGCGGGTCGAGAACTTAAAATGCAGATGACCCAGTACATCACTGGAGCCAAGCTTCCTGCCATCCAGGACCTCTATATGTCAGGCTCTGGCCATAGAGAAGCCTTTGGTTCCTCTATTTAGCCATGGTCAGAGCCTGACAGATCTAGTATATCTAGTTCTGTGGTGTTTTGTGTTGGGTCCTCAATTAGAGGCAGCTGCTAAGCGTTGTCTCTGATTGGGGATCCTACTTAAGTTGTCATGTCCCACACCTTGTTGTGGTTCATTGTCTTATATGTCAGTTGATGTACTAGGAGTGTGAGTGTCTGTCTTGTAAGTACTTCGTCAGTTCTTCACATAGTATATTTATTTAAATTAACAACAATGTTGAATTACTACTGTGCTGCACCTTGGTCTGCTTACACAACCCGTTGTGACACTATACCAGGCGCTGTCAGAGGAAGGACCTAGACTGTTCTCTCTGCTACCACACGGCAAGCTGTACCGATGCACCAAGTCTGGGTCTAAAATGCTTGTGTTTCTACCTGGTCACATACACATGTTTAGCAGATGTTATTGTGGGTGCAGTGAAATGCTTGTGTTTCTACCTGGTCACATATACATGTTTAGCAGATGTTATTGTGGGTGCAGTGAAATGCTTGTGTTTCTACCTGGTCACATACACATGTTTAGCAGATGTTATTGTGGGTGCAGTGAAATGCTTGTGTTTCTACCTGGTCACATACACATGTTTAGCAGATGTTATTGTGGGTGCAGTGAAATGCTTGTGTTTCCAGCTCCAACACTGCAGTAATATCTAACAATTCACAACAATACACACTAATCTTAGAGTAAAAGAATGGAATTAAGAAATATATAAATATTAGGATGAGCAATGTGGGAGTGGCATTGACTAGAATACAGTAGAATACATTACAGTATAGACATATGAGATTATTAAAGCAGGATGTAAACATTATTAAAGTGACCAGTGTTACATTATTAAAGTGACCAGTGATTCCATGTCTATGTATACAGTGCAGCAGCCTCTAAGGTGCAGGGTTACGTAACCGGGTGGTAGCCGGCTAGTGATGGCTATTTAACAGTCTGATGGTCTTGAGAAAGAATCTGTTTTTCAGTCTCTCAGTCCCAGCTTTGATGCACCTGTACTGACCTCACCTTCTGGATGACAGCGGGGTGAACAGGCCGTGGCTCGGGTGCTTTAAGTCCTTGATGATCAGGTGCTGTAGGTGTACAGGAGGGTAGGTGCTGTAGGTGTACAGGAGGGTAGGTGCTGTAGGTGTACAGGAGGGTAGGCACACACCACCCTCCGGAGAGCCCAGCGGTTTCCGTACCAGGTGGTGATACAGCCTGACAGGATGCTCTGAATTTTGCATCTGTAAAAGTTTGTGAGGGTCTTAAGGGCCAATCCTGAGGTTGAAGAGAAGCTGTGATTGTCAGTGTGTTTCCTGAAGTCCACGATCAGCTCCTTCGTTTTGCTAAGTGAGAGGTTATTTTCCTGGCACAACTCCGCCAGGGTCCTCTCCTCACTGTAGGCTGTCTCGTCATTGTTGGTAATCAGGCCTACTACTGTTTTGTCATCTGAATACTTGATGATTGAGTTGGAGGCGTGCTTGGCCACGCAGTCATGGGTGAACAAGGAGTACAGGAGGGGGCTGAGCATGCACCCTTGTGGGGCCCCAGTGTTGAGGATCAGGTTTAGTGGAGGTGTTGTTTCTTACCTTCACCACCTGGGGGTGGCCCGTCAGGAAGTCCAGGACCCAGTTGCACAGGGCGGGGTTCAGATCCAGGGCCTCGAGCTTGGAGGGTAATATGGTGCTGAATGCTGAGCTATAATCAATCAACAGAATTCTTACATAGGTATTCCTCTTGTCCAGATGGGACAGGGCATTGTGCAGTGCGATGACGATTGCATCGTCTGTGGATCTATTGGGACGGTAAGTAAATTGAAGTGGGTCTAGGGTGGCAGGTAAGGTGGAGGTGATATGATCCTTGACTAGTCTCTCAAAGCCCTTCATGATGACAGAAGTGATGCTACAGGGCGATAGTTATTTAGTTCAGTTACCTTTGCTTTCTTGGGTACATGAACGTTTGTGGACATCTTGAAGCATGTGGGGACAGCAGACTGGGATAGGGAGAGATTGAATATGCAGGTAAACACTCTAGCCAGCTGGTCTGCGCTGAGGACGGCAGCCTTGCGAGGGTTAACACGCTTTGACCATATTCCCAGTAACCATGCCATGGTTAAATGCGGTGATTCACGCTTTCAGTTTTGCGTGAATGTTGCCATCTATTCACGGTTTTTGGATTGGGTAGGTTTTAATAGTCACAGTGGGAACAACATCCCCTTTACACTTCCTGATGAACTCAGTCACCGTGTCTGTGTATAAATCAATGTTATTCTGAGGCTACCCTACTCCGCATGATCAAAACAATCTTGAAGCATGGGATCAGTTCAATTGCCCTGGGAGGTACAAACAAAGGATACAATTAGAGAAAGTCCTATTCCTGGTGGTAATGCTGGTGAGTTACTGTCGCTCTGATATCCAAAAGTAAGTCAGCATTTTACTGTCAGTCTACACCTGTTGTTTAAGAAGCATGTGACTTATAAAATTAGATTTGATTTGGAACACAGCGTCTCTCTCTCTGACTGCCACCGAGCCTTGGAGAAAAGGGCAGGCCATGCAATTACTGCTGTCCTCCACTACTCTCTCTGCATATTTACTCACACTAAGGCAATGTCCCAAATGGCACCCTATTTGTCTACTAAATAAACAGAGTAAAAACGGACAATTAGGTAAAGCTCAAACCAAGTTTATTCACACACCAGGTCAAACAGCTGCAAAGACAAAGACATGTTTACACCAGCACATATATTTATACCCTCCTCCTGTGCTGAGTCTCCTCTCTGTTGCTAGACAGGACTCACTTCATCTGACCTGACCTCAGCCCAAATTCCTTGCTAACTTTTGACCAGGGCCGACAGATGCATTTTAAGACATCTTTATCTCTCCCTGTATCCCTCCATCTGTTTCTACACTCCTTTATCTCCTCCTGTATCCCTCCATCTGTTTCTACACTCCTTTATCTCTCCCTGTATCCCTCCATCTGTTTCTACACTCCTTTATCTCCTCCTGTATCCCTCCATCTGTTTCTACACTATTTTATCTCTCCCTGTATCCCTCCATCTGTTTCTACACTCCTTTATCTCTCCCTGTATCCCTCCATCTGTTTCTACACTCCTTTATCTCTCCCTGTATCCCTCCATCTGTTTCTACACTCCTTTATCTCTCCCTGTATCCCTCCATCTGTTTCTACACTCCTTTATCTCCTCCTGTATCCCTCCATCTGTTTCTACACTCCTTTATCTCTCCCTGTATCCCTCCATCTGTTTCTACACTCCTTTATCTCCTCCTGTATCCCTCCATCTGTTTCTACACTATTTTATCTCTCCCTGTATCCCTCCATCTGTTTCTACACTCCTTTATCTCTCTCGGTATCCCTCCATCTGTTTCTACACTCCTTTATCTCTCCCTGTATCCCTCCATCTGTTTCTACACTCCTTTATCTCACCCTGTATCCCTCCATCTGTTTCTACACTCCTTTATCTCTCCCTGTATCCCTCCATCTGTTTCTACACTCCTTTATCCTCCCTCTGTCCTGGGGAGGAGAGAGGAACCTGTTGCAGAATATAAGATAATGGTGTACTTCAACAAGTGTATAACAACTAGGAACACTTCCACACTGATATGTATGGTAACAAGTAGGACTTACACACTGATATGTATGGTAACAACTAGGAACACTTCCACACTGATATGTATGGTAACAAGTAGGACTTACACACTGATATGTATGGTAACAAGTAGGACTTCCACACTGATATGTATGGTAACAAGTAGGAACACTTCCACACTGATATGTATGGTAACAAGTAGGACTTCCACACTGATATGTATGGTAAGAAGTAGGACTTACACACTGATATGTATGGTAACAAGTAGGACTTACACACTGATATGTATGGTAAGAAGTAGGACTTACACACTGATATGTATGGTAACAAGTAGGACTTACACACTGATATGTATGGTAACAAGTAGGACTTCCACACTGATATGTATGGTAACAAGTAGGACTTACACACTGATATGTATGGTAACAAGTAGGACTTACACACTGATATGTATGGTAACAAGTAGGACTTACACACTGATATGTATGGTAACAAGTAGGACTTACACACTGATATGTATGGTAACAAGTAGGACTTCCACACTGATATGTATGGTAACAAGTAGGACGTACACACTGATATGTATGGTAACAAGTAGGACTTACACACTGATATGTATGGTAACAAGTAGGACTTCCACACTGATATGTATGGTAACAAGTAGGACTTACACACTGATATGTATGGTAACAAGTAGGACTTACACACTGATATGTATGGTAACAAGTAGGACTTCCACACTGATATGTATGGTAACAAGTAGGACTTACACACTGATATGTATGGTAACAAGTAGGACTTCCACACTGATATGTATGGTAACAAGTAGGACTTCCACACTGATATGTATGGTAACAAGTAGGACTTACACACTGATATGTATGGTAACAAGTAGGACTTACACACTGATATGTATGGTAACAAGTAGGACTTCCACACTGATATGTATGGTAACAAGTAGGACTTACACACTGATATGTATGGTAACAAGTAGGACTTACACACTGATATGTATGGTAACAAGTAGGACTTCCACACTGATATGTATGGTAACAAGTAGGACTTACACACTGATATGTATGGTAACAAGTAGGACTTACACACTGATATGTATGGTAACAAGTAGGACTTCCACACTGATATGTATGGTAACAAGTAGGACTTACACACTGATATGTATGGTAACAAGTAGGACTTACACACTGATATGTATGGTAACAAGTAGGACTTCCACACTGATATGTATGGTAACAAGTAGGACTTACACACTGATATGTATGGTAACAAGTAGGACTTACACACTGATATGTATGGTAACAAGTAGGACTTCCACACTGATATGTATGGTAACAAGTAGGACTTCCACACTGATATGTATGGTAACAAGTAGGACTTACACACTGATATGTATGGTAACAAGTAGGACTTCCACACTGATATGTATGGTAACAAGTAGGACGTACACACTGATATGTATGGTAACAAGTAGGACTTACACACTGATATGTATGGTAACAAGTAGGACTTACACACTGATATGTATGGTAACAAGTAGGACTTACACACTGATATGTATGGTAACAAGTAGGACTTACACACTGATATGTATGGTAAGAAGTAGGACTTACACACTGATATGTATGGTAACAAGTAGGACTTACACACTGATATGTATGGTAACAAGTAGGACTTACACACTGATATGTATGGTAACAAGTAGGACTTACACACTGATATGTATGGTAAGAAGTAGGACTTACACACTGATATGTATGGTAACAAGTAGGACTTACACACTGATATGTATGGTAACAAGTAGGACTTACACACTGATATGTATGGCAACAAGTAGGACTTACACACTGATATGTATGGTAACAAGTAGAACTTACACACTGATATGTATGGTAACAAGTAGGACTTCCACACTGATATGTATGGTAACAAGTAGGACTTACACACTGATATGTATGGTAACAAGTAGGACTTACACACTGATATGTATGGTAACAAGTAGGACTTACACACTGATATGTATGGTAACAAGTAGGACTTACACACTGATATGTATGGTAACAAGTAGGACTTACACACTGATATGTATGGTAACAAGTAGGACTTACACACTGATATGTATGGTAACAAGTAGAACTTACACACTGATATGTATGGTAAGAAGTAGGACTTACACACTGATATGTATGGTAAGAAGTAGGACTTACACACTGATATGTATGGTAACAAGTAGGACTTACACACTGATATGTATGGTAAGAAGTAGGACTTCCACACTGATATGTATGGTAACAAGTAGGACTTACACACTGATATGTATGGTAAGAAGTAGGACTTACACACTGATATGTATGGTAACAAGTAGGACTTACACACTGATATGTATAGAACAAGTAGGACTTACACACTGATATCTTGTGGTGGTTGTCTTTACTGGGAAGCATCTTGACTCCTCTGGACTTCAGTTCTGTCATCTTCTTCACTGTAGAGACCAGAGGATAATGCACAGTCAGGTTACCTGTTTAATCAGTACTGTAGAAACCAGAGGATAATGTAGTCAGGTTACCTGTTTAATCAGTACTCTAGAGACCAGAGGATAATGCACAGTCAGGTTACCTGTTTAATCAGTACTCTAGAGACCAGAGGATAATGTATAGTCAGGTTACCTGTTTAATCAGTACTCTAGAGACCAGAGGATAATGCACAGTCAGGTTACCTGTTTAATCAGTAGTGTAGAGACCAGAGGATAATGCACAGTCAGGTTACCTGTTTAATCAGTACTCTAGAGACCAGAGGATAATGTATAGTCAGGTTACCTGTTTAATCAGTACTCTAGAGACCAGATGATAATGTATAGTCAGTGCTGAGGGTAAGGTCCTATAAATAGCCTCCCCAACTACCTCATCCCCATATTATTATTTTTGCTCATTTGCACCCCAGTATCTCTATTTGCACATCATCATCTGCACATCTATCACTCCAGTGTTAATGCTAAATTGTAATTATTTCACCACTACGGACTATTTATTGTCTTACCTTCCTGATCTACATTTGCACACTCTGTATATAGATCTTCTATTGTGTTATTGACTGTACGTTTGTTTACTGTGTAACTCTGTGTTGATTTTTTTGTAGCACTGCTTTGCTTTGTCTTGGCCAGGTCGCAGTTGTAAATGAGAACTAGTTCTCAACTGGCCTACCTGGTTAAATAAAGGTGGAATAAAACCTACCTGGTTAAATAAAGGTGGAATAAAACCTACCTGGTTAAATAAAGGTGGAATAAAACCTACCTGGTTAAATAAAGGTGAAATAAAACCTACCTGGTTAAATAATGGTGAAATAAAAATGAATTAAAAGGGTAAGGTCCTATTAGGAACACACTAGGATGAGGGTAAGGTCCTATTAGGAACACACTAGGATGGGGAGGATGATGAGGGTTTTTTTGCTGTATGTTCTGATCCTGTCAGGATTTACCTGTAATATTAATCCCCTCGGCACACAACCTCCAATTTGATTTCATGCATGGATTCTGTAGGCAGGGAATGCTTCCACAGTAAACTGCTATTTCATTGAAAACATTGAATGTGATGTGAATGAATATGAGCTATTGATATCCCAATTAGATCCAATGTTGTTAGGTACTATTTACTAACATTTATATTTTATTACAATGTATATTGTTGCTTTGGCAATATGACGTAATGTTTTTCATGCCAATAAAGCATTGAGAGAGAGAGAGAGAGGAGAGAGAGAGAGAGAGAGAGGAGAGAGAGAGTAGAGAGAGAGAGAGAGAGAGAGAGAGAGAGAGAGAGAGTAGAGAGAGAGAGAGAGGAGAGAGTAGAGAGAGAGAGAGAGAGTAGAGAGAGAGAGAGAGAGAGAGAGAGAGAGGAGAGAGTAGAGAGAGAGCAGAGAGAGAGAGTAGAGAGAGAGGAGAGAGTAGAGAGAGATAGAGAGAGAGAGAGAGAGGAGAGAGAGAGTAGAGAGAGAGTAGAGAGAGAGAGTAGAGAGAGAGAGAGAGGAGAGAGTAGAGAGAGAGAGAGAGGAGAGAGAGAGTAGAGAGAGAGAGAGGAGAGAGAGAGTAGAGAGAGAGAGAGTAGAGAGAGAGAGAGAGGAGAGAGTAGAGAGAGAGAGAGAGGAGAGAGAGAGTAGAGAGAGAGAGAGAGAGAGAGAGAGAGAGGAGAGAGAGAGTAGAGAGAGAGTAGAGAGAGAGAGTAGAGAGAGAGAGAGAGAGAGAGAGAGATAGAGAGAGAGAGTAGAGAGAGAGAGAGGAACAGACACAAATGTAAAAGAGAGGAGAGAAGATGGAGAGAAGATGAGAGGCTAATATAACATGTGTTGAATGAAATGAGCTGTGCCTATATAGGGTGGAGGGAGGAGGCCATTGGTTAATCTAATTAAAGTCTTAGTCCTTCTCTGCCTCCTCTCTGTAATTTCACTAATGGATGAAATATTTATTATATATTTATCTAACACATGCTTGTAATCCTATGTTCCTCTCCTCTCCCTCCCTCTTCCTCTCTTTCTGTCTCTCTTGCTCTCTATCTCTCTCCTTCTCTGTTTCTTTCTCTCTCTTTCTCTGTCTCTCTCTCTAAACTGCTGTGCCTCTCTCTGTCTCTCTGTCTCTCTCTCTCTCTCTCTCTCTCTCTTTTCCACTCTCCCCATCCCTTGTTGGGAGGAAGATGATATGAAGAGTGGAGGTGAGATTAGATGAGATTGGGGTTTGTATTTTGCACATGGACAGTCTAATGCCTGTTCATCTGTTTTCAACCCTGATCTACATGTATGATGTCTGTGTGTGTGTGTCATACCTTGGTACTGGGCACTGAAGCCCCTCAGCTTGTGGTTTCCATCAGAGATAAAGTGTAGTCTTAGCCAGTTCTTACTGCTGATGATGGGAGACGGCAGGTTAGGACCAGTGAACCTGCAGAGAAAGACAGGAGAGATAGTTTGAGTTTAAACAACATGTTAATCAATGTACAGTTTGAAATGTAAGCTAGAATACAAACCCCAGCATTGTTATTCCTACTAACAAGGTATATTATTCATACAATGAAGAGATCCTTTAATCATTGTATTTTTCCAAAAACCATAAGACACTAACAGCAACTGTGAAACCTCTAACAGCCCTTCAACATAGTTCTGAATCACATACATCAATACATCAATACATCAATACATCAATACATCAATACATCAATACATCATTACATCAATACATCAATACATCAATACATCAATACATCATTATATCATTCCACACTGAATCATTCATAGCTGAACCGCAAAAATATATAAAAAATGAAACTATATACACTAATTTGAAAACCATGATCTCCTATGGACACACTCTGTAGGGACTAGACTCCAGTATATAGCACCATGATCTCCTATGGACACTCTGTAGGGACTAGACTCCAGTATATAGCATCATGATCTCCTATGGACACTCTGTAGGGACTAGACTCCAGTATATAGCACCATGATCTCCTATGGACACTGTAGGGACTAGACTCCAGTATATAGCATCATGATCTCCTATGGACACTCTGTAGGGACTAGACTCCAGTATATAGCACCATGATCTCCTATGGACACTGTAGGGACTAGACTCCAGTATATAGCATCATGATCTCCTATGGACACTCTGTAGGGACTAGACTCCAGTATATAGCACCATGATCTCCTATGGACACTCTGTAGGGACTAGACTCCAGTATATAGCACCATGATCTCCTATGGACACTCTGTAGGGACTAGACTCCAGTATATAGCATCATGATCTCCTATGGACACTCTGTAGGGACTAGACACCAGTATATAGCACCATGATCTCCTATGGACACTCTGTAGGGACTAGACACCAGTATATAGCACCATGATCTCCTATGGACACTGTAGGGACTAGACTCCAGTATATAGCACCATGATCTCCTATGGACACTCTGTAGGGACTAGACACCAGTATATAGCACCATGATCTCCTATGGACACTCTGTAGGGACTAGACTCCAGTATATAGCACCATGATCTCCTATGGACACTCTGTAGGGACTAGACTCCAGTATATAGCACCATGATCTCCTATGGACACTCTGTAGGGACTAGACTCCAGTATATAGCATCTGATAAAGTACTCTACAGTATATTAAGACAGTGAATGCAATGACATTCACAGTGAATAAACACTCTCTTTACGGGATACAGAAACACACAAACAAACGCACACACATGTGCACACTCTCACCAACATGTAAATTAGATTTCTCTGACTGATTACCCCTCCCCAACTACCCATCAACCCCTTCTCCAAAATATTGCATTATGGGAACCCACCTCCTACCAGTCATTAAAACACTTAAATGAAAACGAGAATAAAGGTGAGAAAGTGAAAATAAAAGAAACAAAGTATTTTGTTTAAATACCAGGACTGCTTTAAAATGGTATAGTCACTGTTGTTTAATAGGGGTGGGTTTCAGAGACTAGACAGAGAGGGGTATAGTCACTGTTGTTTAATAGGGGTGGGTTTCAGAGACAGAGAGGGGTATAGTCACTGTTGTTTTATAGGGGTGGGTTTCAGAGACTAGACAGAGAGGGGTATAGTCACTGTTGTTTAATAGGGGTGGGTTTCAGAGACAGAGAGGGGTATAGTCACTGTTGTTTTATAGGGGTGGGTTTCAGAGACTAGACAGAGAGGGGTATAGTCACTGTTGTTTTATAGGGGTGGGTTTCAGAGACTAGACAGAGAGGGGTATAGTCACTGTTGTTTAATAGGGGTGGGTTTCAGAGACAGAGAGGGGTATAGTCACTGTTGTTTTATAGGGGTGGGTTTCAGAGACAGAGAGGGGTATAGTCACTGTTGTTTAATAGGGGTGGGTTTCAGAGACTAGACAGAGAGGGGTATAGTCACTGTTGTTTTATAGGGGTGGGTTTCAGAGACAGAGAGGGGTATAGTCACTGTTGTTTTATAGGGGTGGGTTTCAGAGACTAGACAGAGAGGGGTATAGTCACTGTTGTTTTATAGGGGTGGGTTTCAGAGACTAGACAGAGAGGGGTATAGTCACTGTTGTTTAATAGGGGTGGGTTTCAGAGACTAGACAGAGAGGGGTATAGTCACTGTTGTTTAATAGGGGTGGGTTTCAGAGACAGAGAGGGGTATAGTCACTGTTGTTTTATAGGGGTGGGTTTCAGAGACTAGACAGAGAGGGGTATAGTCACTGTTGTTTTATAGGGGTGGGTTTCAGAGACTAGACAGAGAGGGGTATAGTCACTGTTGTTTTATAGGGATGGGTTTCAGAGACAGAGAGGGGTATAGTCACTGTTGTTTAATAGGGGTGGGTTTCAGAGACAGAGAGGGGTATAGTCACTGTTGTTTTATAGGGGTGGGTTTCAGAGACTAGACAGAGAGGGGTATAGTCACTGTTGTTTAATAGGGGTGGGTTTCAGAGACAGAGAGGGGTATAGTCACTGTTGTTTTATAGGGGTGGGTTTCAGAGACTAGACAGAGAGGGGTATAGTCACTGTTGTTTTATAGGGGTGGGTTTCAGAGACTAGACAGAGAGGGGTATAGTCACTGTTGTTTTATAGGGGTGGGTTTCAGAGACAGAGAGGGGTATAGTCACTGTTGTTTAATAGGGGTGGGTTTCAGAGACAGAGAGGGGTATAGTCACTGTTGTTTTATAGGGGTGGGTTTCAGAGACTAGACAGAGAGGGGTATAGTCACTGTTGTTTAATAGGGGTGGGTTTCAGAGACTAGACAGAGAGGGGTATAGTCACTGTTGTTTAATAGGGGTGGGTTTCAGAGACAGAGAGGGGTATAGTCACTGTTGTTTTATAGGGGTGGGTTTCAGAGACTAGACAGAGAGGGGTATAGTCACTGTTGTTTTATAGGGGTGGGTTTCAGAGACTAGACAGAGAGGGGTATAGTCACTGTTGTTTAATAGGGGTGGGTTTCAGAGACTAGACAGAGAGGGGTATAGTCACTGTTGTTTAATAGGGGTGGGTTTCAGAGACAGAGAGGGGTATAGTCACTGTTGTTTTATAGGGGTGGGTTTCAGAGACTAGACAGAGAGGGGTATAGTCACTGTTGTTTTATAGGGGTGGGTTTCAGAGACTAGACAGAGAGGGGTATAGTCACTGTTGTTTTATAGGGGTGGGTTTCAGAGACAGAGAGGGGTATAGTCACTGTTGTTTAATAGGGGTGGGTTTCAGAGACAGAGAGGGGTATAGTCACTGTTGTTTTATAGGGGTGGGTTTCAGAGACTAGACAGAGAGGGGTATAGTCACTGTTGTTTAATAGGGGTGGGTTTCAGAGACAGAGAGGGGTATAGTCACTGTTGTTTTATAGGGGTGGGTTTCAGAGACTAGACAGAGAGGGGTATAGTCACTGTTGTTTTATAGGGGTGGGTTTCAGAGACTAGACAGAGAGGGGTATAGTCACTGTTGTTTTATAGGGGTGGGTTTCAGAGACAGAGAGGGGTATAGTCACTGTTGTTTAATAGGGGTGGGTTTCAGAGACAGAGAGGGGTATAGTCACTGTTGTTTTATAGGGGTGGGTTTCAGAGACTAGACAGAGAGGGGTATAGTCACTGTTGTTTAATAGGGGTGGGTTTCAGAGACAGAGAGGGGTATAGTCACTGTTGTTTTATAGGGGTGGGTTTCAGAGACTAGACAGAGAGGGGTATAGTCACTGTTGTTTTATAGGGGTGGGTTTCAGAGACAGAGAGGGGTATAGTCACTGTTGTTTTATAGGGGTGGGTTTCAGAGACAGAGAGGGGTATAGTCACTGTTGTTTTATAGGGGTGGGTTTCAGAGACAGAGAGGGGTATATTCACTGTTGTTTTATAGGGGTGGGTTTCAGAGACAGAGAGGGGTATAGTCACTGCTGTTTTATAGGGGTGGGTTTCAGAGACAGAGAGGGGTATAGTCACTGTTGTTTTATAGGGGTGGGTTTCAGAGACTAGACAGAGAGGGGTATAGTCACTGTTGTTTTATAGGGGTGGGTTTCAGAGACTAGACAGAGAGGGGTATAGTCACTGTTGTTTTATAGGGGTGGGTTTCAGAGACTAGACAGAGAGGGGTATAGTCACTGTTGTTTTATAGGGGTGGGTTTCAGAGACTAGACAGAGAGGGGTATAGTCACTGTTGTTTTATAGGGGTGGGTTTCAGAGACTAGATAGAGAGGGGTATAGTCACTGTTGTTTAATAGGGGTGGGTTTCAGAGACAGAGAGGTGTATAGTCACTGTTGTTTTATAGGGGTGGGTTTCAGAGACTAGACAGAGAGGGGTATAGTCACTGTTGTTTTATAGGGGTGGGTTTCAGAGACAGAGAGGGGTATAGTCACTGTTGTTTTATAGGGGTGGGTTTCAGAGACAGAGAGGGGTATAGTCACTGTTGTTTTATAGGGGTGGGTTTCAGAGACAGAGAGGGGTATAGTCACTGTTGTTTTATAGGGGTGGGTTTCAGAGACTAGACAGAGAGGGGTATAGTCACTGTTGTTTTATAGGGGTGGGTTTCAGAGACAGAGAGGGGTATAGTCACTGTTGTTTTATAGGGGTGGGTTTCAGAGACTAGACAGAGAGGGGTATAGTCACTGTTGTTTTATAGGGGTGGGTTTCAGAGACTAGACAGAGAGGGGTATAGTCACTGTTGTTTTATAGGGGTGGGGGGTCAGAATGCATGACCTGCTACTTCCAGCCAACCAGGGGTCAGGGTGACTTTACACACACCATTCAGCTTTATAATAACACACACCATGTGAACTTTAGTCATATTAGGAAATGCAGTTTTGATCAAAAGGTTTTCAAACTGTACTAAACAGCAAACCAGGGAGCCAAACCTTCCCTAGAACCTAGACCCTAATCCTTCCCTACAACCTAAACCCTAAACCCTAGACCTTCCCTAGACCCTAAGCCTTCCCTACACCCTAAACCCTAAACCCTAGACCTTCCCTAGACCCTAGACCCTAATCCTTCCCTACACCCTAAACCCTAGACCTTCCCTAGACCCTAAACCTTTCCTAGACCCTAGACCTTACCTAGACCCTAGACCCTAAACCTTACCTAGACCCTAGACCTTACCTAGACCTTACCTTACCAAGACCCTAGACCTTACCTAGACCCTAAACCTTACCTAGACCCTAGACCCTAAACCTTACCTAGACGCTAGACCCTAAACCTTACCTTGACCCTAGACCTTACCTAGACCCTAAACCTTACCTAGACCTTAGACCCTAAACCTTACCTAGATCCTAGACCCTAAACCTTCCCTAGACCCTAGACCCCCAAAACACATCATGATGACAAAGACATTCAGTAAAGCCTAGGTAGGAACATGTCCTCCTACTTTTGACCAAGGCCCATATGGATACTCATAGAGCTCTGGTCAAAAGTAGAGCACCATGTAGAGAATGGGACACAGCCCCAGTTAAAGTTTACTTCTCCTGCCCTCACACTACTTAGAATATGGACCTGGATTGAAAGGCATTCTGGGAGGAAGAGAGGGATGCAGGGCCCGTTATCTTTTGTCCCACTCTACCTCTCCTCCATTCATGTTCTCCTCCATCCCTGTTCTCCTCCATCCCTGTTCTCCTCCATCCCTGTTCTCCTCCATCCCTGTTCTCCTCCATCCCCGTTCTCCTTCATACCTTTTCTCCTCCATCCCTGTTCTCCTCCATCCCTGTTCTCCTCCATCCCTATTCTCCTCAATCCCTATTCTACTCCATCCCTGTTCTCCTCCATCCCTATTCTCCTCCATCCCTGTTCTCCTCCATCCCTGTTCTCCTCCATCCCTGTTCTCCTCCATCCCTGTTCTCCTCCATCCCTGTTCTCTACCATTTTCTTCTCCTAACTGTATTTGTGGAATTCTCCCCCCAGTGGAAATAGGTTGTGATAACCTTATAGATAGATACAGTGGGGAGAACAAGTATTTGATACACTGCCGATTTTGCAGGTTTTCCTACTTACAAAGCATGTAAAGGTCTGTAATTTTTATCATAGGTACACTTCAACTGTGAGAGACGGAATCTAAAACAAAAATCCAGAAAATCACATTGTATGATTTTTAAATAATTAATTTGATCACCTACCAACCAGTAAGAATTCCGGCTCTCACAGACCTGTTAGTTTTTCTTTAAGAAGCCCTCCTGTTCTCCACTCATTACCTGTATTAACTGCACCTGTTTGAACTCGTTACCTGTATAAAAGACACCTCTCCACACACTCAATCAAACAGACTCCAACCTCTCCACAATGGCCAAGGCCAGAGAGCTGTGTAAGGACATCAGGGATAAAATTGTAGACCTGCACAAGGATGGGATGGGCTACAGGACAATAGGCAAGAAGCTTGGTGAGAAGACAACAACTGTTGGCGCAATTATTAGAAAATGGAAGAAGGTTTCGGGGCTGTCGCTGGGCAATACGGACTTTCAGCTCCCTCCAAAGATGTTCTATTGGGTTCAGGTCTGGAGACTGGCTAGGCCACTCCAGGACCTTGAGATGCTTCTTACGGAGCCACTCCTTAGTTGCCCTGGCTGTGTGTTTCGGTTCGTTGTCATGCTGGAAGACCCAGCCACGACCCATCTTCAATGCTCTTACTGAGGGAAGGAGGTTGTTGGCCAAGATCTCGCGATACATGGCCCCATCCATCCTCCCCTCAATACGGTGCAGTCGTCCTGTCCCCTTTGCAGAAAAGCATCCCCAAAGAATGATGTTTCCACCTCCATGCTTCACGGTTGGGATGGTGTTCTTGGGGTTGTACTCATCCTTCTTCTTCCTCCAAACACGGCGATTGAAGTTTAGACCAAAAAGCTCTATTTTTGTCTCATCAGACCACATGACCTTCTCCCATTCCTCCTCTGGATCATCCAGATGGTCATTGGCAAACTTCAGACGGGCCTGGACATGCGCTGGCTTGAGCAGGGGGACCTTGCGTGCGCTGCAGGATTTTAATCCATGACGGGGTAGTGTGTTACTAATGGTTTTCTTTGAGACTGTGGTCCCAGCTCTCTTCAGGTCATTGACCAGGTCCTGCCGTGTAGTTCTGGGCTGATCCCTCACCTTCCTCATGATCATTGATGCCCCACGAGGTGAGATGTTGCATGGTGCCCCAGACTGAGGGAGATTGACCGTCATCTTGAACTTCTTCCATTTTCTAATAATTGCGCCAACAGTTGTTGCCTTCTCACCAAGCTGCTTGCCTATTGTCCTGTAGCCCATCCCAGCCTTGTGCAGGTCTACAATTTTATCCCTGATGTCCTTACACAGCTCTCTGGTCTTGGCCATTGTGGAGAGGTTGGAGTCTGTTTGATTGAGTGTGTGTACAGGTGTCTTTTATACAGGTAACAAGTTCAAACAGGTGCAGTTAATACAGGTAATGAGTGGAGAACAGGAGGGCTTCTTAAAGAAAAACTAACAGGTCTGTAAGAGCCGGAATTCTTACTGGTTGGTAGGTGATCAAATACTTATGTCATGCAATAAAATGCAAATTAATTATTTTAAAATCATACAATGTGATTTTCTGGATTTTTGTTTTAGATTCCATCTCTCACAGTTGAAGTGTACCTATGATAAAAATTACAGACCTCTACATGCTTTGTAAGTAGGAAAACCTGCAAAATCGGCAGTGTATCAAATACTTGTTCTCCCCACTGCATATACAAGCCTCTCTGTCTCTGTCTACACTCTATTCTCTCTGTTTCTCTGTCCTCTCTCTGTCTCTGTCTACACTCTATTCTCTCTGTTTCTCTGTCCTCTCTGTCTCTGTCTACACTATATTCTCTCTGTTTCTCTATCCCCTCTCTGTCTACACTCTATTCTCTCTGTTTCTCTGTCCTCTCTCTATCTCTGTCTACAATCTATTCTCTCTGTTTCTCTATCCCCTCTCTGTCTACACTCTATTCTCTCTGTTTCTCTGTCCTCTCTCTGTCTCTGTCTACACTCTATTCTCTCTGTTTCTCTGTCCTCTCTCTGTCTCTGTCTACACTCTATTCTCTCTGTTTCTCTGTCCTCTCTCTGTCTCTGTCTACACTCTATTCTCTCTGTTTCTCTATCCCCTCTCTGTCTACACTCTATTCTCTCTGTTTCTCTGTCCTCTCTGTCTCTGTCTACACTATATTCTCTCCGTTTCTCTATCCCCTCTCTGTCTACACTCTATTCTCTCTGTTTCTCTGTCCTCTCTCTATCTCTGTCTACAATCTATTCTCTCTGTTTCTCTATCCCCTCTCTGTCTCTGTCTACACTCTATTCACTCTGTTTCTCTGTCCTCTCTCTGTCTCTGTCTACACTCTATTCTCTCTGTTTCTCTATCCCCTCTCTGTCTACACTCTATTCTCTCTGTTTCTCTGTCCTCTCTGTCTCTGTCTACACTATATTCTCTCCGTTTCTCTATCCCCTCTCTGTCTACACTCTATTCTCTCTGTTTCTATGTCCTCTCTCTATCTCTGTCTACAATCTATTCTCTCTGTTTCTCTATCCCCTCTCTGTCTCTGTCTACACTCTATTCACTCTGTTTCTCTGTCCTCTCTCTATCTCTGTCTACACTCTATTCTCTCTGTTTCTCTGTCCCCTCTCTGTCTCTGTCTACACTCTATTCACTCTGTTTCTCTGTCCTCTCTCTGTCTCTGTCTACACTCTATTCTCTCTGTTTCTCTGTCCTCTCTCTGTCTCTGTCTACACTCTATTCTCTCTGTTTCTCTGTCCTTTCTCTGTCTCTGTCTACACTCTATTATCTCTGTTTCTCTGTCCTCTCTGTCTCTCTGTCTTCAACCATCGTATCTCTCTCTCTATTTCCCACCTTTTGCAACTCTTTGCCTGCCTGCCTGCCTGCCTGCCTGCCTGCCTGCCTGCCTGCCTGCCTGCCTGCCTGCCTGCCTGTCTGTCTGTCTGTCTGTCTGTCTGTCTGTCTGTCTGTCTGTCTGTCTGTCTGTCTGTCTGTCTGTCTGTCTGTCTGTCTGTCTGTCTGTCTGTATGACTGCATGTCTGTGTGAGAGGGTGAGAGGGTGAGAGAAGGGATGAAGGGTAATGTGTTTAGAGGCATCTGCAATGACTATGGTCTGTTTTAGCATTATCATGCATTCCTGAATATGTGTGTGTGTTTATTTTTAAAAGACCTACACACACACACATATCCAGCTCTCCCATCATTTCAGTGTAAATAATGCAGGTTGGTTCAGGGTGTGTGCATGTCAGAGGAGCTCAGTTGGGATGGGGGTTTGACAGGTCTGCCAGGTTTAATACCATTATCACGGCCTGACCTGTCAACTCTTCACACTGACTCTCACTAACACACTGTGGCTGGCTCCCAAATGACACCTTATTAACTATATAGTGCACTACTTTTGACCAGGGTCCATGGGGCTCTAGTAAACCTGGCTGCCCAGAGAGGACAGGCTGGCTATAGCAGTAGTGTTTCTGTGTGTTACTTAACTCTGAACAGTAGAACAGTAACTCTGAACAGTAGAACAGTAACTTTGAACTGTAGAACAGTAACTCTGAACAGTAGAACAGTAACTCTGAACAGTAGAACAGTAACTCTGAACTGTAGAACAGTAACTAATCTCTGAACAGTAGAACAATAACTCTGAACAGTAGAACAGTAACTCTGAACAGTAGAACAGTAACTCTGAACAGTAGAACAGTAACTCTGAACAGTAGAACAGTAACTCTGAACAGTAGAACAATAACTCTGAAGAGTAGAACAGTATCTCTGAACTGTAGAACAGTAACTAATCTCTGAACAGTAGAACAGTAACTCTGAACAGTAGAACTGTAACTCTGAACAGTAGAACAGTAACTCTGAACAGTAGAACAGTAACTCTGAACAGTAGAACAATATCTCTGAACAGTAGAACAGTAACTCTGAACAGTAGAACAGTAACTAATCTCTGAACAGTAGAACAGTAACTCTGAACAGTAGAACAGTAACTAATCTCTGAACAGTAGAACAGTAACTCTGAACAGTAGAACAGTAACTCTGAACAGTAGAACAGTAACTATGAACAGTAGAACAGTAACTCTGAACAGTAG
>CM042395.1:31112967-31170467 GCA_023634145.1 Thymallus thymallus | reverse complement strand
GTTGCTACTACGCTCAATACCACTGCTGCCCTGAATCTATCAGGCTCTATCGACCAAGGTCAGTGAGAACAAGTAGTGATGGACTACTTCCTGGAGGACGATCGTGCCGTGCTGACTCTCTCTGACTCTGAACATGAACCAGACTGGAGGACGATGGTGCCGTGCTGACTCTCTCTGACTCTGAACATGAACCAGACTGCTGGACGATCGTGCCGTGCTGACTCTCTCTGACTCTGAACAGGAACCAGACTGGAGGACGATGGTGCCGTGCTGACTCTCTCTGACTCTGAACAGGAACCAGACTGGAGGACGATGGTGCCGTGCTGACTCTCTCTGACTCTGAACAGGAACCAGACTGGAGGAAATCCCTGATTTAGGCAAAAACATTTTCATTGAAGAAGACATAGTAGTATCTTCTGCTGACGGTGATGGGGAGGAAACGGTGATCAACAGTGTTGTTGTCAGTTTTGAAATCAGTGGAATGTCTGCTAGAAGCAGCGTATGCTAAGGAGATTAATAGAATTCTGTTGTATAAAACACCTGTCTCCGGATTACATCTTCAAACTAAGGGCAACCATGGCATCGGTGACAGAGAAGGAGAAAGATCTGATGATTCTTATGGCATTAAACACGGTCAGTGTGAACCAGAGTGACTTGACACAACGGGCCAAGCTGGACGAACAAAACGGAAACGATACAGGACGTCTTATTTAATGAAAGGGGTTGCAGTCTGCTGTGAAGCATTCATTATAAGAGTCTATTATGCCATTTCGCATCACTACTAATAGCCTAATGTTAGCTAACATTTAACCTATTTGGGTCAGCTAGCTAGCTACAGTATCTGGCATTTTTCTTTCAGCATCAGTAGAACATGCCTGACTCTCCTCCACCAGTCATACAAGGATAATGGTCTAATGCCTCCCATCAAAAAGAGAGCTGGCCTAGGCAAGTTCAGGTTACACCTGAAGCACGAGGACTTGCAGCGAGTGGTTAACTTCATCAACAACTACACTGAGAATAATACAATAGTGTTACCAGGACACCACCCAGGACACAAACACTTTGGATAATACAATAGTGTTACCAGGACACCACCCAGGACACAAACACTTTGGATAATACAATAGTGTTACCAGGACACCACCCAGGACACAAACACTTTGGATAATACAATAGTGTTACCAGGACACCACCCAGGACACAAACACTTTGGATAATACAATAGTGTTACCAGGACACCACCCAGGACACAAACCAAATCAAATCAAATCAAATGTACTTATAAAGCCCTTTTTACATCAGCTGATGTCACAAAGTGCTATACAGAAACCCAGCATAAAACCCCAAACAGCAAGCAATGCAGATGTAGAAGCACGGTGGCTAGGAAAACACTTTGGATAACACAATAGTGTTACCAGTACGTCACCCAGGACACAAACACATTTTGATTATTACATTGACCTCGAACATGATTGGCACCATGTTTGGAACAACACCTGACTCTGTACTTCAGGCAGCTGCCACCGATCAAGCAGAACCAGCACTTCAGGTGAATATCATCTTCATTGGACTATATGAGGTTATTCTTCTGATCTAAACTTGGGAGGTGAATTTATTTATATTATTTATCTGTTTTTGTTATTTCCTGTTTTACAGCTTCGATGCTCTCGAACCTGGCGGTGTTGTCACCAAGGAGCGTTTGGACTCAGTCGGGACCAGGGTTCAGCTGCTGTACAACGCTGACATCCTTCCTCCCATAGATGGTCTGCCTGTACAAGCACCACCTGGACTGGACACAGCTAGACAAACTGACCTTTCTGAGAGGATAAGGGAGTTTGCGATGAAGAGGCTATGGACATCACATGACCTGCACCAAGTCAAGGGCAGGACAGAAACAGGCTCTCTGAATATAGATTCCCTTGTTCATGCGTGGTTCAGACGGACCATATCTGATATTGCTACTATGCCAGTAATCATTTGGCTGTTCACACCTTCTGTAGAGACCCATCCACTTAGCAAGATGTGGCTGGGGGTTAAAGCATTTCTTTCACATGACCCAACAATTTAGACAAGTGTGTCTGGGTAAGTGTCATCTAATGTTTATAAAATATTTATGTTTACCTAGAATAAAATACTTTCTGTTTACCTGGATTTTTCGTTATTGTAGGCTACTACTTTGTGAACGATGCTGAATGGGTGTAGACAATTTCTCCAGTAGGGACCAAAACATTCAAAGGCCCTTTTCTCAAAAGTGAGTTTACAAGTTTATCAACTTTCAAAGCAGAATTACTTTCCCATTGTTCCTCAACTGTAGTGTTTGATGTACCATGTTGTAGCTCTGAGTCTCTACTGTTATCCAATGTAAGAAACAGCATTTTACTACATAAGACCAAATTCAGGTGGTGAGTCACATTTGCTCAATTCCACTCGTTCACTTTCACTTCTAGATGTCCACAATCTGTACAAACTGTTGGTAAGTACAAGCTGTTGGTAAGTACAAGCTGTTGGTAAGTACAAGCTGTGACATTTGGTAAGTACAAGATGTGACATTTGGTAAGTACAAGCTGTTGGTAAGTACAAGCTATGAAATTTGGTAAGTCCAAGTTGTTGGTAAGTACAAGCTGTTGGTAAGTACAAGCTGTTGTTAAGTACAAGCTGTGACATTTGGTAAGTACCAGCTGTTGGTAAGTACAAGCTGTTGGTAAGTACAAGTTGTTGGTAAGTACAAGCTGTGACATTTGGTAAGTACATGCTGTTGGTAAGTACAAGCTGTTGGTAAGTACAAGCTGTTGGTAAGTACAAGCTGTGACATTTGGTAAGTACAAGATGTGACATTTGGTAAGTACAAGCTGTTGGTAAGTACAAGCTATGAAATTTGGTAAGTCCAAGTTGTTGGTAAGTACAAGCTGTTGGTAAGTACAAGCTGTTGTTAAGTACAAGCTGTGACATTTGGTAAGTACCAGCTGTTGGTAAGTACAAGTTGTTGGTAAGTACAAGCTGTGACATTTGGTAAGTACATGCTGTTGGTAAGTACAAGCTGTTGGTAAGTACAAGCTGTTGGTAAGTACAAGCTGTTGGTAAGTACAAGCTGTGACATTTGGTAAGTACAAGATGTGACATTTGGTAAGTACAAGCTGTTGGTAAGTACAAGCTATGAAATTTGGTAAGTCCAAGTTGTTGGTAAGTACAAGCTGTTGGTAAGTACAAGCTGTTGTTAAGTACAAGCTGTGACATTTGGTAAGTACCAGCTGTTGGTAAGTACAAGCTGTTGGTAAGTACAAGTTGTTGGTAAGTACAAGCTGTGACATTTGGTAAGTACATGCTGTTGGTAAGTACAAGCTGTTGGTAAGTACAAGCTGTTGGTAAGTACAAGCTGTTGGTAAGTACATGCTGTTGGTAAGTACAAGCTGTTGGTAAGTACAAGTTGTTGGTAAGTACAAGCTGTGACATTTGGTAAGTACATGCTGTTGGTAAGTACAAGCTGTTGGTAAGTACAAGCTGTTGGTAAGTACAAGCTGTTGGTAAGTACAAGCTGTGCTTGTATAACTTTATGAGATGGATCTGCAATTTGTTTATGTTTGTTTAACACTGTCTAGGTGATTTCACTGTTACTGTTGTAAATGTTTTGTTAGTATTCTGGTAACAGACACACAATGGCCTTTTTGTGTACGTGTTTAGCGCCCCCTAGTGTGCTATGCCAGTAATACAATAAATCCCGGGATGGCAGTATGAAAGTCACAAGAAACCCTGTTATTAGAGGAATGGGAGAGGAGGAAAGAAGTATTAAGACGGGGAAGTTGTGCAAGTTAATGCGTTGGATGTGGCATATCTGGACCTCTCTAACGTTCAGCTTGACTAATTAGCCATGGTCACTAAAACTTAGTGACATTAGAAATAGTACTCAAATGTCAGGCCTGTCTTGAAAAAAGGTCAAGAGGACTGAATACATCGTCTGAGGAATAAGCATTTGGTCAAAGTAAGAAATATAGACATACAGTATATCAACATTCTAAATTCTCACCAGAAACTGGCTCTGAAGCTTAATGGCAACTCTTGGCGGAATAGACTGCAGTGTGTGTGTCTGTGTGTGTGGTTATGTGTGTGTGTCTCTGTGTGTGTGTGTGTGTGTGTGTCTGTGTGTGTGGTTATGTGTGTGTGTGTGTGTGTACAGTATGTGTGTGTGGTTATGTGTGTGTGCGTGTCCCTGTGTATGTGTGTGTGTCTCTTTGTGTGTGGTTATGTGTGTGGTTATGTGTGTGTGTGGTTATGTGTGTGTGTGTGTGTGTGTGTGTGTGTGTGTGTGTGTGTGTGTGTGTGTGTGTGTGTGTCTCTGTGTGTGTGTGTGTGTGTGTGTGGTTATGTGTGTGTGTCTCTCTTTGTGTGTGGTTATGTGTGTGTGTCTCTGTGTGTGTGTGTGTGTGTGTGTGTGTGGTTATGTGTGTGTGTCTCTGTGTGTGTGTGTGTGTGTGTGTGTGGTTATGTGTGTGTGTCTCTCTTTGTGTGTGGTTATGTGTGTGTGTGTTCTCTTTAACTATAATACCCACAATACTCTCTGATGTTTGGAGTGTCTCCATGTGTGCCCAGATCAACGCTGTCGTCCCATGGTGCCGTTCACCATTGTGTGTGTGTTTGTGCACGTGTGTGTTTATGTGTGTGTGTGCATTTCGTGTGTATGCTGATATCACTCTGTTATAGAAAAATCCCATACAAAAGCACCGTTTCTTACGATTGCTTACACACTGAAATTAAACTTTTCCCACAATTAGCAAAACCTTCCACTCAAGGAGCAAAACACAAGGCTAGATTTGCACAACTCTAAGCACATTGTCAGCTTCACACTATTTGCAAAACACTAAACACACTTGTATACATCAGACACAGAAGTATATCATGATGTCACTTCCTTGCAATTCCAAAGCACTGACTGTCAAATTACCACACCTATGAACCTGTCTGTTAAACACAGCCATCAGGTGCACAAACACATGATTGCTAAATTGTAGTCACACCAATCAGGTTCAAGCACTATAAAAATGCAGCAGGTAGGTTCACCTGCCTTCAACCAAAATGGAAGGAGTCAGAAGAAGAGTGACGGTGAGAGGAGGAGTACACAGAGGAAGAGAAGGAGGTAGAGGAAGAGGCAGAGGCCGAGCCAGAGGTCGAGGAAGACCTGAAGCAGGAGGAGAACGTGCACAAAAGAAGAAGAGGACCAAACTTATCAAATGACATTCGTGCAACACTAGTGGACCATGTTGTGAACCACGGATTGATGCTGAGGGAGGACTGCAACACTAGTGGACCATGTTGTGAACCACGGATTGATGCTGAGGGAGGACTGCAACACTAGTGGACCATGTTGTGAACCACGGATTAATGCTGAGGGAGGACTGCAACACTAGTGGACCATGTTGTGAACCACGGATTGATGCTGAGGGAGGACTGCAACACTAGTGGACCATGTTGTGAACCACGGATTGAAGCTGAGGGAGGACTGCAACACTAGTGGACCATGTTGTGAACCACGGATTGATGCTGAGGGAGGACTGCAACACTAGTGGACCATGTTGTGAACCACGGATTGATGCTGAGGGACTGAGAGTTCAGCCAAATCTTAGCAGATATACAGTGGCAACTGTCACTTTTCGCCAGGAAAACAGGTAAAAGAAGATCTGTCTACAGTTACAGTAATCAGCTCCTTATTGTATGCACCATATCAGCACTTGTGATACCCCTTCCTGTGACATTGTACAGTAAGTTACATGTATTATTCTCTACATAGGATTGAGGGTCGGGAACGACAAGGAGGAAGGGGGCCCATATTCACGCAAGAACAAGAGAAAGAGATAATAAACATGGTTTTGGCCAATAATGCTATCAGGCTCAGAGAACTACAGTGGGGAGAACAAGTATTTGATACACTGCCGATTTTGCAGGTTTTCCTACTTACAAAGCATGTAGAGGTCTGTCATTTTTATCATAGGTACACTTCAACTGTGAGAGACGGAATCTAAAACAAAAATCCAGAAAATCACATTGTATGATTTTTTAATAATTAAGTAGCATTTTATTGCATGACATAAGTATTTGATCACCTACCAACCAGTAAGAATTCCTGCTCTCACAGACCTGTTAGTTTTTCTTTAAGAAGCCCTCCAGTTCTCCACTCATTACCTGTATTAACTGCACCTGTTTGAACTCGTTACCTGTATAAAAGACACCTGTCCACACACTCAATCAAACAGACTCCAACCTCTCCACAATGGCCAAGACCAGAGAGCTGTGTAAGGACATCAGGGATAAAATTGTAGACCTGAACAAGGCTGGGATGGGCTACAGGACAATAGGCAAGCAGCTTGGTGAGAAGGCAACAACTGTTGGCGCAATTATTAGAAAATGGAAGAAGTTCAAGATGACGGTCAATCTCCCTCGGTCTGGGGCACCATGCAAGATCTCACCTCGTGGGGCATCAATGATCATGAGGAAGGTGAGGGATCAGCCCAGAACTACACGGCAGGACCTGGTCAATGACCTGAAGAGAGCTGGGACCACAGTCTCAAAGAAAACCATTAGTAACACACTACGCCGTCATGGATTAAAATCCTGCAGCGCACTCAAGGTCCCCCTGCTCAAGCCAGCGCATGTCCAGGCCCGTCTGAAGTTTGCCAATGACCATCTGGATGATCCAGAGGAGGAATGGGAGAAGGTCATGTGGTCTGATGAGACAAAAATAGAGCTTTTTGGTCTAAACTCCACTCGCCGTGTTTGGAGGAAGAAGAAGGATGAGTACAACCCCAAGAACACCATCCCAACCGTGAAGCATGGAGGTGGAAACATCATTCTTTGGGGATGCTTTTCTGCAAAGGGGACAAGACGACTGCACCGTATTGAGGGGAGGATGGATGGGGCCATGTATCGCGAGATCTTGGCCAACAACCTCCTTCCCTCAGTAAGAGCATTGAAGATGGGTCGTGGCTGGGTCTTCCAGCATGACAACGACCCGAAACACACAGCCAGGGCAACTAAGGAGTGGCTCCGTAAGAAGCATCTCAAGGTCCTGGAGTGGCCTAGCCAGTCTCCAGACCTGAACCCAATAGAAAATCTTTGGATGGAGCTGAAAGTCCGTATTGCGTAGCGACAGCCCCGAAACCTGAAGGATCTGGAGAAGGTCTGTATGGAGGAGTGGGCCAAAATCCCTGCTGCAGTGTGTGCAAACCTGGTCAAGAACTACAGGAAACGTATGATCTCTGTAATTGCAAACAAAGGTTTCTGTACCAAATATTAAGTTCTGCTTTTCTGATGTATCAAATACTTATGTCATGCAATAAAATGCAAATTAATTACTTAAAAATAATACAATGTGATTTTCTGGATTTTTGTTTTAGATTCCGCCACTCACAGTTGAAGAGTACCTATGATAAAAATTACAGTCTTCTACATGCTTTGTAAGTGGGAAAACCTGCAAAATCGGCAGTGTATCAAATACTTGTTCTCCCCACTGTACAAGCAAACATTATCGGTGACCATGCCATTTTCAATAATGTCCATCAGGTCTCTCAGTCAACACTGGCACGCATCCTGAAAAGACATCAGGTTCAAATGAAACAACTTTATTGAGTGCCTTTTGAGCGGAATTCAGAGAGGGTCAAACGGCTGCGGCATGAGTATGTGGAGGTTTGTATTGTTCACTTTAGCACTGTGATGTTGCATACTGCACACATTACTTTTTTACATTGACTGTATACTAGACCTATCCTGAACCACACAATCTTGTCTTTCACTGTATTTCAGAGAGTTTTGCAGATGGATGCTGAAATCCTGCATGAATTCATATATATTGATGAGGCAGGGTTCAACCTCACAAAAGCAAGAAGGAGAGGCAGAAATATAATTGGCCACAGGGCTATAATCAATGTCCCAGGGCAACGTGGGGGTAACATCACCCTTTGCGCTGCCATTTCACAGCATGGGGTTTGGACCGATTTCACCACATCGTCACAGCAGGTAATGAAATGCACCAGATATAATACACTGTCATCTGGGACAATGTTTAATTCCACCGCTCTGCTTTGGTCCAGAACTGGTTTCAACACCATCCGCAGTTGACAGTCCTATACCTTCCACCATACTCTCCGTTTCTAAACCCTATCGAATAGTTTTTCTCTGCATGACGGTGGAAGGTTTACGATCTCCAGCCCCAGGCTCAGGTACCCCTCATTCAGGCCATGGAGGACGCCTGTGACCAAGTCGACGCCGCAGCTGTGCAAGGATGGATTCGACATTCAAGTCGGTTCTTCCCGAGTTGTCTTGCTAATGAGGATATTGCTTGTGATGTTGATGAAATTCTCTGGCCAGATCCAGCTAGGCGAAGAGATAATGTATAGTATGTTTACTGTAGTATTTTCTGTACAATATTGTCAGTTTTTTTCAGATTATTTTTTATGTTTGTTGTTGTTGTTATTTACTGTAATTGTAACCTGTACTGGATACAGTATTTTACGTTTGTCTGTTGTTTGCTGAGCTAACAGTGTTATGCACACTACTGTAGTAGCATGACAACTGGGACATGTTTCGTTGTGATTCTCCATGTTGACATGTTGACTGATTTGGGTTTATGGAGAGAAATCAGTGATATTTTCCTCAGTCTGCAGCATTTGTCTTGTGTAGTGTTTGGTGAACTATTGTATAGTTGCACTTTCTCTGTGTACTTCATTTACAGAACTCTAATCACTGAGAATTAGACTTGCTAAAAGTGTTTGAGGTTAGCAACAGCAGAGTCAAAAAGATTGAAGTCATATGAAATGTGTGTGTTTCGTATGGTAACAAAATATTGTTTTCATGAAGTCGTGTATAGTTTTGACAAAAGTGTTCCATTTTGCAAATGATCTGAAGTGTTGTGCTACTTTGGTGTAGGGTTGTGCTAATTGTGTGTAGTGTTTTGACAAACCGGGCCCTGTTTTAAAAATTGTGCTTAAGCAATTGAAAAAAACTGTAACTACGTTGTGCCCTTCCCTGGTATATACATGAATGGTTAAATCTTTAAATTCACATCCCACTGTATCCACACCATGATGAATGTTCTGTATCCACACCATGATGAATGTTCTGTATCCACACCATGATGAATGTTCTGTATCCACACCATGATGAATGTTCTGTATCCACACCATGATGAATGTTCTGTATCCACACCATGATGAATGTTCTGTATCCACACCATGATGAATGTTCTGTATCCACACCATGATGAATGTTCTGTATCCACACCATGATGAATGTTCTGTATCCACACCATGATGAATGTTCTGTATCCACACCATGATGAATGTTCTGTATCCACACCATGATGAATGTTCTGTATCCACACCATGATGAATGTTCTGTATTCACACCATGATGAATGTTCTGTATCCACACCATGATGAATGTTCTGTATCCACACCATGATGAATGTTCTGTATCCACACCATGATGAATGTTCTGTATTCACACCATGATGAATGTTCTGTATTCACACCATGATGAATGTTCTGTATTCACACCATGATGAATGTTCTGTATTCACACCATGATGAATGTTCTGTATCCACACCATGATGAATGTTCTGTATTCACACCATGATGAATGTTCTGTATTCACACCATGATGAATGTTCTGTATTCACACCATGATGAATGTTCTGTATCCACACCATGATGAATGTTCTGTATTCACACCATGATGAATGTTCTGTATTCACACCATGATGAATGTTCTGTATCCACACCATGATGAATGTTCTGTATCCACACCATGATGAATGCACATATCATATCACACTACCATCTACACAGTTAAAGGGCTGGGCGATATGGGGGCGCGCCCAAGTGGCACAGCAGTCTAAGACACTGCATCACAGTACTAGAGGTGTCACTACAGACAACCTGGTTTTAATCCAGACTGTATCACAACCGGTTGTGATTGGGAGTCCCATAGGACGGTGCACATCTGGCCCAGCGTTGTCCGATTTTGGCCGGTGTAGGCTGTCATTTTAAATAAGAACTTGTTCTTAATGACTTGCCTAGTTAAATAAAGGTTAAATATGTTTTTAATATACTGTTCAATGAAAGATATAGTGGGCACTTTGAATACAGTGTTGTTTGACATTACAACACATGTAAAATCCAGGGATGGGTTATTGTGACGAGGTAGGAACTAAAGTTTTGGTCATTGTTTCTCAGTGTACTCTAAATAGTGTGTTTTCTCTTACTGTATCTTTAATGTACCTAACATATTCATGCTTCGTCTATTTCTGTCTAATGTAGAAGAAACCATCGCACAAACAACATGCTGATCGAGGGAGAGAGACGACTCAAGTAGCAAACTGAGAAAACTATAAGAACGGACATTACACGAGGCGGAGCGGCGTAACACATTTAACAAGCTAAACATCGAAATATCGTTCTACAAGCCGGTCCGTGCATCAATACCGATATATAGAAAAAATATGGTATACCGTCCAGCCCTAGTAAGGCCCATGTCTCTCTGGGTAGAAACCGGCTGTGACAGAGGCCCTGTGTCAGCTGTCACTCACAGTAAGGACTCCCTGACAGAAAGCTCCCTCGCCCTGCATTCTGCCACCACTGTCACTGTCTCCACTATCTCCAGGAGACAGACAGACACACAGACAACCACAGCCCTATGGCAGGATCATGGCACACTACAGCATTTAACCCAGGTGAAACCCATAAGGCCCTAGTCAAAAGTAGTGCACTATGTAGGGAACAAGGTGCCATTTGGGATAGGGTACCAATATGGTGCCATTAGCCCTGTTCAACTACAGGCTAGATGTAACACAGCTACAGGCTAGATGTAACACAGCTACAGGCTAGATGTAACACAGCTACAGGCTAGATGTAACACAGCTACAGGCTAGATGTAACACAGCTACAGGCTAGATGTAACACAGCTACAGGCTAGATGTAACACAGCTACAGGCTAGATGTAACACAGCTACAGGCTAGATGTAACACAGCTACAGGCTAGATGTAACACAGCTACAGGCTATATGTAACACAGCTACAGGCTAGATGTAACACAGCTACAGGCTAGATGTAACACAGCTACAGGCTAGATGTAACACAGCTACAGGCTAGATGTAACACAGCTACAGGCTAGATGTAACACAGCTACAGGCTAGATGTAACACAGCTACAGGCTAGATGTAACACAGCTACAGGCTAGATGTAACACAGCTACAGGCTAGATGTAACACTGCTACAGGCTAGATGTAACACAGCTACAGGCTAGATGTAACACAGCTACAGGCTAGATGTAACACAGCTACAGGCTAGATGTAACACAGCTACAGGCTAGATGTAACACAGCTACCGGCTAGATGTAACACTGCTACAGGCTAGATGTAACACAGCTACAGGCTAGATGTAACACAGCTACAGGCTAGATGTAACACAGCTACATGCTAGATGTAACACAGCTACAGGCTAGATGTAACACAGCTACAGGCTAGATGTAACACAGCTACAGGCTAGATGTAACACAGCTACAGGCTAGATGTAACACAGCTACAGGCTAGATGTAACACAGCTACAGGTTAAATGTAACACAGCTACAGGCTAGATGTAACACAGCTACAGGCTAGATGTAACACAGCTACAGGCTAGATGTGGGTCTCATTGAAGACAAAGTCCAGACAACACATGCAAGGAGCCAAATGACTGGAGCCTACCTACAGTAACTGACTGGAGCCTACCTACAGTAACTGACTGGAGCCTACCTACAGTAACTGACTGGAGCCTACCTACAGTAACTGACTGGAGCCTACCTACAGTAACTGACTGGAGCCTACCTACAGTAACTGACTGGAGCCTACCTACAGTAACTGACTGGGGCCTACCTACAGTAAACTGACTGGAGCCTACCTACAGTAACTGGCTGGAGCCTACCTACAGTAACTGGCTGGAGCCTACCTACAGCAACTGACCCCAGCCTACCTACAGTAACTGACCCCAGCCTACCTACAGTAACTGACCCCAGCCTACCTACAGTAACTGTCTGGAGCCTACCTACAGTAACTGGCTGGAGCCTACCTACAGTAACTGGCTGGAGCCTACCTACAGTGACTGGCTGGAGCCTACCTACAGAAACTGACCCCAGCCTACCTACAGTAACTGACTGGAACCTACCTACAGTAACTGGCTGGAGCCTACCTACAGTAACTGGCTGGAGCCTACCTACAGAGAGAGAGAGAGAGAGAGAGAGAGAGAGAGAGAGAGAGAGAGAGAGAGAGAGAGAGAGAGAGAGAGAGAGAGAGAGAGAGAGAGAGAGAGAGAGAGAGAGAGAGAGAGAGAGAGAGAGAGAGAGAGAGAGAGAGAGAGAGAGAGAGAGAGAGAGAGAGAGAGAGAGAGAGAGAGAGAGAGAGAGAGAGAAGAGAGAGAGAGAGAGAGGGAGAGAGAGAGAGGAGAGGATGAGAGGAGAGAGAGAGAGAGGAGAGAGAGGAGAGAGAGAGGAGAGTTTCTCATTTTCTTCAGTCAAACAGAAAATGAATATCACGACGCACGTCTCTTTGGACTCAATCAGCTTCAGTTAAACAACTGGTGTGACTTCAATGGCCTCCCCCAAGAGGAGCCAAGCCGCATCATGCTGTGTGTTTCTGTTTGACTTGTCAGCCCTGGGATCTGTCAGCGAGACTGGTTGATAATTAGCCTATTATTCTCTGTTCTCTCACACACACACACACACACACACACACACACACACACACACACACACACACACACACACACACACACACACACACACACACACACACAGACACACACACACACACACACACACACACACACACACACACACACACACACACACACACACACACAGACACAAAGACACACACACACACACACACACACACACAAAGACACAAAGACACAAAGATACACACACACACTGAGCTGAACTGGAGACGAGGGTGATATGTGACTATCATCAACTAGAACATGAAAAACGGTTCGATACAAGAATTTGGGTTACTTTTGGAACTTCTGCCAAATGTTTCTCACGTCGTCTACTGATTAAGGATCAAGTCTGTATCAGCACAACTGATGTCACCTTATAGCGTGAGTACACTGTGACTGTTCTGAGGAACCACTGCACTCACTGGAAGGCTGGGCTGCATCACCACTTATACTGCACAGAAGTTAACATACTTGAATAATGCAACACGCCATGTAGACATGTTAAAACTGTTCATTACTGTTCCCAAAACCATGTATATTACAGGCTAGAGCACTTTCCAATGCAAGAAGATACTGGTAGCTTTGTAGGCTAACTTTCCTTGCTAGCTTACAACTGAAGCTAACATCAATTCACTACCCTAGTACGCAAACTATTGCTGATTTCAAAGCTAATTGTCACCAAAAACGTTATTAATTTACTTCGTCTCCCCCGACTCACATCTCTTCCAGTCAAGATCATCTTTGCTCGAGCCTCTAACTGATGATGTCATGGATCTTAAAGAGACAGTACACACTTGTATAAAATAATAGAGAATGCTTCTTCTATGGAAATGTTGTGGATCAGTAATCAAACAAATCCCAAATGTAACGGAAACAGATTGTTTGTAATCTGTAGTCCCGTGAAATCAGCAAAAACAAGCTTAATAACTCAATAACTCCTATTGAACAATATGCATTCACCTGTATTGTTAATAGACCTAAGCTACATCTTGGCTTATCAATAGAGATTTACCTTTCAAATACATTATTACCATTAGGCTGTTATCTAGTTACTGTAAATTGAAAAAAAATATGTCATATTGGTTGTGTAATATTTTATTTAACTAGGCAAATCAGTTAATAACAAATTCCTACTTACAATGACGGCCTACACTGACCAAACTCATGACGCTGGGCCAATCGTGCACCGACCTACGGGACTCCCAATCATGGTCGGTTGTGATACAGCCTGGATTCAAACCAGGTTGTCTGTAGTGACTCCTCTAGCACTGAGATGCAGTGTCTTAGACCACTGAACCAGGTTGTCTGCAGTGACTCCTCTAACACTGAGATGCAGTGTCTTAGACCACTGAACCAAGTTGTCTGTAGTGACTCCTCTAGTACTGAGATGCAGTGTCTTAGACCACTGAACAAGGTTGTCTGTAGTGACTCCTCTAGCACTGAGATGCAGTGTCTTAGACCACTGAACCAGGTTGTCTGTAGTGACTCCTCTAGTACTGAGATGCAGTGTCTTAGACCACTGAACCAGGTTGTCTGCAGTGACTCCTCTAACACTGAGATGCAGTGTCTTAGACCACTGAACCAGGTTGTCTGTAGTGACTCCTCTAACACTGAGATGCAGTGTCTTAGACCACTGAACCAGGTTGTCTGTAGTGACTCCTCTAGCACTGAGATGCAGTGTCTTAGACCACTGAACCAGGTTGTCTGTAGTGACTCCTCTAGCACTGAGATGCAGTGTCTTAGACCACTGAACCAGGTTGTCTGTAGTGACTCCTCTAACACTGAGATGCAGTGTCTTAGACCACTGAACCAGGTTGTCTGTAGTGACTCCTCTAGCACTGAGATGCAGTGTTTTAGACCACTGAACCAGGTTGTCTGTAGTGACTCCTCTAGTACTGAGATGCAGTGTCTTAGACCACTGAACCAGGTTGTCTGCAGTGACTCCTCTAACACTGAGATGCAGTGTCTTAGACCACTGAACCAGGTTGTCTGTAGTGACTCCTCTAACACTGAGATGCAGTGTCTTAGACCACTGAACCAGGTTGTCTGTAGTGACTCCTCTAGCACTGAGATGCAGTGTCTTAGACCACTGAACCAGGTTGTCTGCAGTGACTCCTCTAACACTGAGATGCAGTGTCTTAGACCACTGAACCAAGTTGTCTGTAGTGACTCCTCTAGTACTGAGATGCAGTGTCTTAGACCACTGAACAAGGTTGTCTGTAGTGACTCCTCTAACACTGAGATGCAGTGTCTTAGACCACTGAACCAGGTTGTCTGTAGTGACTCCTCTAACACTGAGATGCAGTGTTTTAGACCACTGAACCAGGTTGTCTGTAGTGACTCCTCTAGCACTGAGATGCAGTGTCTTAGACCACTGAACCAGGTTGTCTGCAGTGACTCCTCTAACACTGAGATGCAGTGTCTTAGACCACTGAACCAGGTTGTCTGTAGTGACTCCTCTAACACTGAGATGCAGTGTCTTAGACCACTGAACCAGGTTGTCTGTAGTGACTCCTCTAGCACTGAGATGCAGTGTCTTAGACCACTGAACCAGGTTGTCTGTAGTGACTCCTCTAGCACTGAGATGCAGTGTCTTAGACCACTGAACCAGGTTGTCTGTAGTGACTCCTCTAACACTGAGATGCAGTGTCTTAGACCACTGAACCAGGTTGTCTGTAGTGACTCCTCTAGCACTGAGATGCAGTGTCTTAGACCACTGAACCAGGTTGTCTGTAGTGACTCCTCTAGTACTGAGATGCAGTGTCTTAGACCACTGAACAAGGTTGTCTGCAGTGACTCCTCTAACACTGAGATGCAGTGTCTTAGACCACTGAACCAGGTTGTCTGCAGTGACTCCTCTAACACTGAGATGCAGTGTCTTAGACCACTGAACCAGGTTGTCTGTAGTGACTCCTCTAGCACTGAGATGCAGTGTCTTAGACCACTGAACCAGGTTGTCTGTAGTGACTCCTCTAGCACTGAGATGCAGTGTCTTAGACCACTGAACCAGGTTGTCTGTAGTGACTCCTCTAGCACTGAGATGTAGTGTCTTAGACCACTGAACCAGGTTGTCTGTAGTGACTCCTCTAACACTGAGATGCAGTGTCTTAGACCACTGAACCAGGTTGTCTGTAGTGACTCCTCTAGTACTGAGATGCAGTGTCTTAGACCACTGAACCAGGTTGTCTGTAGTGACTCCTCTAGCACTGAGATGCAGTGTCTTAGACCACTGAACCAGGTTGTCTGTAGTGACTCCTCTAGTACTGAGATGCAGTGTCTTAGACCACTGAACCAGGTTGTCTGTAGTGACTCCTCTAACACTGAGATGCAGTGTCTTAGACCACTGAACCAAGTTGTCTGTAGTGACTCCTCTAGCACTGAGATGCAGTGTCTTAGACCACTGAACCAGGTTGTCTGTAGTGACTCCTCTAGCACTGAGATGCAGTGTCTTAGACCACTGAACCAGGTTGTCTGTAGTGACTCCTCTAACACTGAGATGCAGTGTCTTAGACCACTGAACCAGGTTGTCTGTAGTGACTCCTCTAGCACTGAGATGCAGTGTCTTAGACCACTGAACCAGGTTGTCTGTAGTGACTCCTCTAGCACTGAGATGCAGTGTCTTAGACCACTGAACCAGGTTGTCTGTAGTGACTCCTCTAGCACTGAGATGTAGTGTCTTAGACCACTGAACCAGGTTGTCTGTAGTGACTCCTCTAACACTGAGATGCAGTGTCTTAGACCACTGAACCAGGTTGTCTGTAGTGACTCCTCTAGTACTGAGATGCAGTGTCTTAGACCACTGAACCAGGTTGTCTGTAGTGACTCCTCTAGTACTGAGATGCAGTGTCTTAGACCACTGAACCAGGTTGTCTGTAGTGACTCCTCTAGCACTGAGATGCAGTGTCTTAGACCACTGAACCAGGTTGTCTGTAGTGACTCCTCTAGTACTGAGATGCAGTGTCTTAGACCACTGAACCAGGTTGTCTGTAGTGACTCCTCTAACACTGAGATGCAGTGTCTTAGACCACTGAACCAAGTTGTCTGTAGTGACTCCTCTAGCACTGAGATGCAGTGTCTTAGACCACTGAACCAGGTTGTCTGTAGTGACTCCTCTAGCACTGAGATGCAGTGTCTTAGACCACTGAACCAGGTTGTCTGTAGTGACTCCTCTAGCACTGAGATGCAGTGTCTTAGACCACTGAACCAGGTTGTCTGTAGTGACTCCTCTAGCACTGAGATGTAGTGTCTTAGACCACTGAACCAGGTTGTCTGTAGTGACTCCTCTAACACTGAGATGCAGTGTCTTAGACCACTGAACCAGGTTGTCTGTAGTGACTCCTCTAGTACTGAGATGCAGTGTCTTAGACCACTGAACCAGGTTGTCTGTAGTGACTCCTCTAGTACTGAGATGAATTGTCTTAGACCACTGAACCAGGTTGTCTGTAGTGACTCCTCTAGCACTGAGATGCAGTGTCTTAGACCACTGAACCAGGTTGTCTGTAGTGACTCCTCTAACACTGAGATGCAGTGTCTTAGACCACTGAACCAGGTTGTCTGTAGTGACTCCTCTAGTACTGAGATGCAGTGTCTTAGACCACTGAACCAGGTTGTCTGTAGTGACTCCTCTAACACTGAGATGCAGTGTCTTAGACCACTGAACCAAGTTGTCTGTAGTGACTCCTCTAGCACTGAGATGCAGTGTCTTAGACCACTGAACCAGGTTGTCTGTAGTGACTCCTCTAGTACTGAGATGCAGTGTCTTAGACCACTGAACCAGGTTGTCTGTAGTGACTCCTCTAGTACTGAGATGTAGTGTCTTAGACCACTGAACCAGGTTGTATGTAGTGACTCCTCTAGCACTGAGATGCAGTGTCTTAGACCACTGAACCAGGTTGTATGTAGTGACTCCTCTAGCACTGAGATGCAGTGTCTTAGACCACTGAACCAGGTTGTCTGTAGTGACTCCTCTAGCACTGAGATGCATATCCATAATACACATTATATACTTTACTCCATAGTACATATCCATAATACACATGATATACTTTACTCCATAGTACATATCCCTTGCACACATACTGAGAACGTTGGGGTTGCCACAGCGATAGCATGGCTTGGTGACCTGGTTTCCACAGCGATAGCATGGCTTGGTGACTTGGTTTCCACAGCGATAGCATGGCTTGGTGACCTGGTTTCCACAGCGATAGCATGGCTTGGTGACCTGGTTTCCACAGCGATAGCATGGCTTGGTGACTTGGTTTCCACAGCGATAGCATGGCTTGGTGACCTGGTTTCCACAGCGATAGCATGGCTTGGTGACTTGGTTTCCACAGCGATAGCATGGCTTGGTGACTTGGTTTCCACAGCGATAGCATGGCTTGGTGACTTGGTTTCCACAGCGATAGCATGGCTTGGTGACCTGGTTTCCACAGCGATAGCATGGCTTGGTGACCTGGTTTCCACAGCGATAGCATGGCTTGGTGACCTGGTTTCCACAGCGATAGCATGGCTTGGTGACCTGGTTTCCACAGCGATAGCATGGCTTGGTGACCTGGTTTCCACAGCGATAGCATGGCTTGGTGACCTGGTTTCCACAGCGATAGCATGGCTTGGTGACCTGGTTTCCACAGCGATAGCATGGCTTGGTGACCTGGTTTCCACAGCGATAGCATGGCTTGGTGACCTGGTTTCCACAGCGATAGCATGGCTTGGTGACCTGGTTTCCACAGCGATAGCATGGCTTGGTGACCTGGTTTCCACAGCGATAGCATGGCTTGGTGACCTGGTTTCCACAGCGATAGCATGGCTTGCCACCTACTGCCTTGTTTTTTAATGCACTTGGGTCGATGAACTTAGCTGCTGTGCATCTTTATTTGCCATTTCCATTGAAGTACTCACTTCTATTGCTCTCAGCAATGTTAAGTTATTCTCAGTCAAAAGGTGTTTCTGAATAGCCTCACTGTGCATTCCACACACTAACCTATCAAGTATAGTGTCACTCAGTGATCACCCAAATTCACAGTGTTTCTCTTATGAAACCTGAATCTCTCTGCGAATATCAGTAGTTTGGGAGAATAATGTCCCATAGGACGGCGCACAATTGGCCCAGCGTGGTCCGGGTTTGGCGGGTGTAGGCCGTCATTGTAAATAAGAAGTTGTTCTTAATTGACTTGCCTAGTTAATTAAAGGTTAAATTAATTAAAAAATAATAAAAATAAAAGGTAGCCACAATTTCATCATATGATTTATCACCAGGTTTTTCATGCGTTACTAAGCTGAGCAGTAGATTTCATGTTTTTCCTCCATAACAGTAGAAAATTACTGTTCTGCTTTAATCCCATTTGCCAACACAAAGTACTCAAAACCTTCTGTGTTCCACAGATTCATCAAATGTTCCTCTATTTCCAACCAGTGCAGACATTTTCTGTATTTTTTTGTCTTCTTAATTTTCAGACAGTCCCTTACTCCCAGCCCTTTTCAGACAGTCCCTTACTCAGTATCACCTCCCTCTCTCTGTATCACCTCCCTCTCTCTCTACCACCTCCCTCTCTCTCTACCACATTATCTCCCCTTGCTTCTCTTTCCCTGTGTTTATCCCTCAGTGGCTGTACCTTTTGACGTCAGAGCCAGAGCTAAATCCTCCAGAGCTAAAGCCTGCTTTGGTAAAGCCTGCTGTAATCTGTTCTGGGGGTCCCCAAGGTCTGCAGAGGCCAAGGGTTGGGATCATGGACAGAGAGAGGGATATGGTGGGATAGAAGAAAGGAAGGGTGGAGGAGGTTAGAGGAGGAGGGAGGAGGAGGAGGAGGAGAGGAGGAGGGAGGAGGAGGAGGAGAGGAGGAGGGAGGAGGAGGAGCAGAGGAGGAGGAGGAGATGAGGAGGGAGGAGGAGGTTAGAGGAGGAGAGGAGGAGGAGGAGGAGGAGGAGGAGGAGGAGGAGGAGGAGAGGAGGAGGAGGAGCAGAGGGAAAGAGGGAGGAGGAGGGAGGAGGAAAGGAGAAGAGGAGGAGCAGGGAGAAAGAGGGAGGAGGAGGGAGGAGAGGAGGAGGAGAAGATGGGTACAAATCAGGGAGGAGAGAAAAATATTGTCACAGGAATGAGCCAAAAAAATAATAAATTAAAAGTTATAAACAGATTTGAAAGAATATAAATACTAAAACGGATCCAGAATAATAAGAAAGGAAAGTCTTAGATACTGTATGCAGCTATATGAGGAAGTAGATAGACGTGTATACACTGAGGGTACAAAACATTAAGGACACTTTTCTAATATCGAGTTGCACCCCACCTTTAGTCCTCAGAACAGCCTCAATTTGTTGGGACATGGACTGTACAAAGTGTCGAACGCGTTCCACTCCAATGCTTCACCAGAGTTGTGTCAAGTTGGCTGGATGTCTTTTGGGTGGTGGACCATTCTTGATACACATGGGAAACTGTTAAATGTGAAAAACCCAGCATCGTTGCAGTTCTTAACACAAACCTAGTCACCCTCTGAATTTCACACATACACAATCCATGTCTCAATTGTCTCAAGGCTTAAATGTCATGGAAAGAGCAAGTATATGGCTAAAGAAGAACTAATTGTATTTCCCTAGTCCTGTCAGGAAGAATCCACCCTCTCTGCCTGGCTCCTTCCCCAACTGAAAAGCAGTAGTTATCCCTCTAACCCTGGACCATTCATCTCCAGCTTCCACTGCTAGACACTACTTATAGATATATAATACCTTGCTACTTCATCAGCTCCCATATTTAACCTAAACATTATCATACCACAGTGACATTGAAGCAGAGCTGACAGGATCAAGTGGAACACAATTTCATAAAAATTGGGAAAAAATGTAAGCGTTTTGTTCATCAAGTGTATTCTGTGAAAATCTGTGAGAACAATATAATTTTAAAAATAAATTCAGGACCATGAAAAGCATCTGGCCTATGTTTGTGTTTTTGCCACAAGAGCTGGAATAGCAAGAGAGACAAGCCAGTGAGAGAAGCTAGCAAGAAAGAGAAGCTAGCAAGAAAGAGAAGCTAGCAAGAGACAAGCCAGTGAGAGAAGCTAGTAAGAAAGAGAAGATAGCAAGAGAGACACGCCAGTGAGAGAAGCTAGCAAGAGAGACAGGCCAGTGAGAGAAGCTAGTAAGAAAGAGAAGCTAGCAAGAGAGACAAGACAGTGAGAGAAGCTAGCAAGAAAGAGAAGCTAGCAAGAAAGAGAAGCTAGCAAGAATTCACCCAACATTCCCAGTGGGTCAGAAGTTTACATACACTCAATTAGTATTTGGTAGCATTGCCTTTAAATTGTTTAACTTGGGTCAAATGTTTCGGGTAGCCTTCCACAAGCTTCCCACAATAAGTTGGGTGAATTTTGGTGACATTCTCACCTCCAGAGAACATTGGCGCCGCCCTGCTGGTCGCCTGTTAAGCAGCTCCCATTATTTGTGCGTTAATTGTTGTTTTAGTATGTTTTTCGTCAGTTTTTCGTTAGTTTTTTTGCAACAGTTGAACTGTAATAGTTCAGAATTATGGAGTGCTACTGTTTTATGAAGGTTTTAGAGGTCCTTTTTATCACTGAGGCACTTTTTATTTTTCTCAGCGTCGAACGTTCACACAAGTCCTCAATCATTTTACTGTGGATATAGATACTTTTTTACCAGTTTCCTCCAACATCTTCACAAGGTCCTTTGCGGTTGTTCTGGGATTGATTTGCACTTTTCGCACCAAAGTATGTTCATCTCTAGGAGACAGAACTTGTCTCCTTCCTGAGCGGTATGACGGCTGCGTGATCCCATGGTGTTTATACTTGCATACTATTGTTTGAACAGATGAACATGGTACCTTCAGGAGTTTGGAAATTGCTCCCAAGGAGGAACCAGACTTGTGGAGGTCTACATTTTTTTTTCTGAGGTCTTGGCTGATTTCTTTTGATTTTCCCATGAAGTCGAGCAAAGAGGCACTGAGTTTGAAGGTAGGCCTTGAAATATATCCACAGGTACACCTCCAGTTGACTCAAATTATGTCAATTAGCCTATCAGAAGCTTCTAAAGCCATGACATCATTTTCTGGAATTTTCCAAGCTGTTTAAAGGCACAGTCAACTTAGTGTATGTAAACTTCTGACCCACTGGAATTGTGATATAGTGAAATATAAGTGAAATAATCTCTCTGTAAACAATTGTTGGAAGAATTAGATGTCCTAACCGACTTGTCAAAACTATAGTATGTTAACATGAAATCTGTGGAGTCGTTGGAAAATGAGTTTTAATGACTTCAACCTAAGTGTCTGTAAACTTCAGACTTCAACTGTATAAAGGGTTAATGAGAGATATAAAGTTTTATTAAGAGAGAGATATAAAGGTTTATTAACACCAACACAAAGCCAGCATGATGTACATACCAACACACAGCCAGCATGATGTACACACCAACACACAGCCAGCATGATGTACACACCAACACACAGCCAGCATGATGTACACACCAACACACAGCCAGCATGATGTACACACCAACACACAGCCAGCATGATGTACACACCAACACACAGCCAGCATGATGTACACACCAACACACAGCCAGCATGATGTACACACCAACACACAGCCAGCATGATGTACACACCAGCAAGAATAGACAGACACAGATACTGCAGATACACAGAGACAGGGACACACGCATACGCACACACACAACCACAAATAACCCCCTCCCCACACAGAGACACACTCCATCATAGTGTTCTCTCTAGCTGGGGGCCTATCATTGATGTTAATGGACACGACAGAGCAGAATGGAGAGAAGTAGGTCCTTGGGAGCACAGAGGGGTGATAAACGCACAGGTCTCTGTTTCACTACTCAATACCCAGTCAGACATGAAGGCTCAGCTAGCACTGGCCTGGTGCCCATGCTAACAAGCTAAGTTGTGTGTGTATGTGTGTGTGTGTGTGTGTGTGTGTGTGTGTGTGTGTGTGTGTGTGTATGTGTGTGTGTGTGTGTGTGTGTGTATGTGTGTGTGTGTGTGTGTGTGTGTGTGTGTGTGTGTGTGTGTGTGTAAGTGTGTGTGTGTGTGTGTGTGTGTGTGTGTGTATGTGTGTGTGTGTGTGTGTGTGTATGTGTGTGTGTGTGTGTGTGTGTGTGTGTGTGTGTGTGTGTGTGTGTGTGTGTGTGTGTGTGTATGTGTGTGTGTGTGTGTGTGTGTGTGTATGTGTGTGTGTGTGTGTGTGTGTGTATGTGTGTATGTGTGTGTGTGTGTGTGTGTGTGTGTGTGTGTGTGTGTGTAAGTGTGTGTGTGTGTGTGTGTGTGTGTGTGTGTGTGTGTGTGTGTGTGTGTGTGTGTGTGTGTGTGTGTGTGTGTGTGTGTGTGTGTGTGTAAGTGTGTGTGTGTGTGTGTGTGTGTATGTGTGTATGTGTGTGTGTGTGTGTGTGTGTGTGTGTGTGTGTGTAAGTGTGTGTGTGTGTGTATGTGTGTATGTGTGTGTGTGTGTGTGTGTGTGTGTGTAAGTGTGTGTAAGTGTGTGTGTGTATGTGTGTGTGTGGCAGTTTTAATAACTTTCCATCCAGTCGATAGATAAGCCTGGAACACTGATCTACAGTATATCAGCGATGACAACAGAATGATGCTAATTAGCCACACTATGCTAAAGGAGCCGTAGAAGATGGCTGACGTTTTACGTCCTCCTGACCAATTGTGCTTTTTTGCGTTGTTTGTAACTTATTGTTTTACTTATTTTGTACATAATGTTGCTGCTACCGTCTCTTATGACCGAAAACAACTTCTGGGCATCAGAACATTGATTCCTCACCACCACGAGCTGGAAGCTTGCTTTTCATTCAACGAATCTGACGACCACGATTTGAAGGACATACTGCTTTCCCAGGAACAGGCCCAGATCCCCGTTATTTGCGTGAAGAGAATTTGCAGGGCGGGCCGCCTTCTGAGGATTCGTAGGCGATGGAATAAACCCCTACTTCCCTCCGTTCTGCTAGCTAACGTGCAATCATTGGAGAATAAAATTGATGACCTACGAGGAAGATTAAACTACCAACGGGACTTTAAACTGTAACATTCTATGCTTCACGGAGTCGTGGCTAAACGACGACATAATCAACATACAGCTGGCTGGTTACACAACGTATCGGCAGGATAGAACAGCGGCGTCTGGTAAGACAAGGGGTGGCGGGCTATGCATTTTTGTAAACAACAGCTGGTGCACGATATCTAAGGAAGTCTCAAAGTTTTGCTCGCTTGAGGAAGAGTATCTCATGATAAGCTGCAGACCACACTATCTACCCAGAGAGTTTTCATCTATATTTTTGTAGCTGTCTATATACATTACCACCACAGACCGATGCTGACACTAAGACCGCACTCAATGAGCTGTATTCTGCCATAAGCAAACAGGAAAACACTCATCCAGAGGCGGCGCTCCTAGTGGCCGGGAACTTTAATGCAGGGAAACTTAAATCTGTTTTACCTCATTTCTACCAGCATGTTAAATGTGCAACCAGAGGGAAAAAACTCTAGACCACCTTTACTCCACACACAGAGACGTGTAAAAAGCTCTATACCACCTGTATATACCACCTGTATATACCACCTGTATATACCACCTGTATATACCACCTGTATATACCACCACCTGTATATACCACCTGTATATACCACCTGTATATACCACCTGTATATACCACCTGTATATACCACCACCTGTATATACCACCTGTATATACCACCTGTATATACCACCTGTATATACCACCTGTATACCACCTGTATATACCACCTGTATACCACCTGTATATACCACCTGTATATACCACCTGTATATACCACCACCTGTATATACCACCTGTATATACCACCTGTATATACCACCTGTATACCACCTGTATATACCACCTGTATACCACCTGTATATACCACCTGTATATACCACGTATATACCACCTGTATATACCACCTGTATATACCACCTGTATATACCACCTGTATGTACCATCTGTATATACCAGCTGTATACCATCTGTATATACCACCTGTATATACCATCTGTATATACCACCTGTATATACCACCTGTATATACCACCTGTATACCACCTGTATATACCACCTGTATATACCACCTGTATATACCACCTGTATATACCACCTGTATATATATATATATTTATTACTGTCACTTTACTGTTTTTTATTTCTTTACCTCTCTTGTTTACATAATACTGTGTAAACAAGCTGTGAGTGGAGTGAGAGAAGCTGCTCTCAGTCATAAACCATTCATACTGGTCTCACTCATAAACCATTCATACTGGTCTCACTCATTAACCATTCATACTGGTCTCACTCATAAACCATTCATACTGGTCTCACTCATTAACCATTCAAGCTGGTCTCACTCATAAACCATTCATACTGGTCTCACTCATTAACCATTCAAGCTGGTCTCACTCATTAACCATTCAAGCTGGTCTCACTCATAAACCATTCATACTGGTCTCACTCATAAACCATTCATACTGGTCTCACTCATTAACCATTCAAGCTGGTCTCACTCATAAACCATTCATACTGGTCTCACTCATAAAACATTCATACTGGTCTCACTCATAAACCATTCATACTGGTCTCACTCATAAACCATTCATAATGGTCTCACTCATAAACCATTCATACTGGTCTCACTCATTAACCATTCATACTGGTCTCACTCATAAACCATTCATACTGGTCTCACTCATTAACCATTCAAGCTGGTCTCACTCATAAACCATTCATACTGGTCTCACTCATAAACCATTCATACTGGTCTCACTCATAAAGCATTCATACTGGTCTAACTCATAAACCATTCATACTGGTCTAACTCATAAACCATTAATACTGGTCTCACTCATAAACCATTCATACTGGTCTCACTCATTAACCATTCAAGCTGGTCTCACTCATAAACCATTCATACTGGTCTCACTCATAAACCATTCATACTGGTCTCACTCATAAAGCATTCATACTGGTCTAACTCATAAACCATTCATACTGGTCTAACTCATAAACCATTCATACTGGTCTCACTCATAAAGCATTCATACTGGTCTCACTCATTAACCATTCAAGCAGGTCTCACTCATAAACCATTCATACTGGTCTAACTCATAAACCATTCATACTGGTCTCACTCATTAACCATTCATACTGGTCTCACTCATTAACCATTCATACTGGTCTCACTCATTAACCATTCATACTGGTCTCACTCATTAACCATTCATACTGGTCTCACTCATTAACCATTCATACTGGTCTCACTCATTAACCATTCATACTGGTCTCACTCATTAACCATTCATACTGGTCTCATGCCTCCCCCTCTCTCTTTCTCTCTCTCTCTCTCTGTCTATCTCTCTCTCTTTCTCTCTCTCTCTCTCTGTCTATCTCTCTCTCTTTGTCACTTTATCTCTCTCCCTCAAGAGGGTGGGATTAAGACAGATCATACAGCAGAACAATCAATACCAGTCATCCCTCTGGCATCCTCCAAAAATATCTATATCTCTGACACACACACCACAAACACACACACACATCACAAACACACACACACACACACACACATCACAAACACACACACACATCACAAACACACACACACATCACAAACACACACACACACACACACACACACACACATCACAAACACACACACACACACACACATCACAAACACACACACACACACACACACATCACAAACACACACACACACACACATCACAAACACACACACACACACATCACAAACACACACACACATCACAAACACACACACACACACACACATCACAAACACACACACACACACACACATCACAAACACACACACACATCACAAACACACACACACACACACACACACACATCACAAACACACACACACATCACAACACACACACACACACACACACACACACACACACACACACACACACACACACACACACACACACACACACACACACACACACACACACACACACACACACACACACACACACACACACACACACACACACACACACACACACACACACACACACACAGTTCAACGTGTTAACTTCAAAAGCACAAGCCCTCTTCCCTACCTGTCGAAACCACCTGTCTTCACCTATCTCCCAGAGTTTTAAATCCAATCAGACAGTCACTAAATCCCTGCTCCAGCTAGCTCCTGTGAGAGATAAACTTTTTTATGGCACCTTTTGGCTACCTTCATTTATTGATGCAGTTGAGGGAAGTTTTTATGACAGAACACCGATGCGACAGGTCTATTTGGTGGTCAGGGCACGTTCTCCAGAATGTTACCTCATAGGACTGAAGACAGGTTCCACTGTAAATATATTGAGGGGTGGCCAAGTGTCAGCTCATAGGAATGAAGACAGGTTCTACTGTAAATATATTGAGGGGTGGCCAAGTGTCAGCTCATAGGAATGAAGACAGGTTCCACTGTAAATATATTGAGGGGTGGCCAAGTGTCACCTCATGGAATGAAGACAGGACCAGCATGATTAATAGGGCGAAGCTGCAATTCATGCTCTCTCTCTCTCTCTCTCTCTCTCTCTCTCTCTCTCACTTTCTCTCTCTGTCTCGCTCTCTCTCTCTCTCTCTCTCTCTCTCTCTCTCTCTATTGCTCTCCCCCCACCCCCCTCTCTCTCTCTCTCTCTCTTCCTCGTACTCTCTCTCTCTCTCCGTCTCTCTCGTTGAATGTTGATACCAACAATGGATGGAAACAATCTGAGAGGCAGAGGAGGAAGAGTATGTGTAAGAGGTGGTGGACGAGGAAGAAGAGTACGAGGAAGACCAAGAACAGTAATTTCAGATGAAATTGGAGCAGCTGTGATAGACCATGTTGTTGTTCATGGAATGACATTGAGGGAAGTAGGACCAGTTTGAGTTGATCCTCTGTGGCCACCGTAGTCAGGACATTCAGAGAAGAGAACAGGTCATTGATCCTCTGTGGCCACCATAGTCAGGACATTCAGAGAAGAGAACAGGTCATTGATCCTCTGTGGCCACCGTAGTCAGGACATTCAGAGAAGAGAACAGGTCATTGATCCTCTGTGGCCACCGTAGTCAGGACATTCAGAGAAGAGAACAGGTCATTGATCCTCTGTGGCCACCATAGTCAGGACATTCAGAGAAGAGAACAGGTCATTGATCCTCTGTGGCCACCGTAGTCAGGACATTCAGAGAAGAGAACAGGTCATTGATCCTCTGTGGCCACCGTAGTCAGGACATTCAGAGAAGAGAACAGGTCATTGATCCTCTGTGGCCACCGTAGTCAGGACATTCAGAGAAGAGAACAGGTCATTGATCCTCTGTGGCCACCGTAGTCAGGACATTCAGAGAAGAGAACAGGTCATTGTTTCTTTTTATCTTGGTCATTGAAAGTTTACTGTATAGATTTGATTCAGTGCATCACTTTGTCAATAGAAAGGAGACTAAGGAACATACACTACTTTACATATAGTAGTAATGTCCATTACTAGTCTTACTGTATGTATACGTTTAAGAGCATTTTCCCTTTTTGTAGAATTGCAAGACGACCCCATGAGGGTGGAAGGACTGCTATGTTCTCCCAACAGCAAGAGGCTCTCATTGTTCATATGGTCCTTCAAAACGATCCAACTGTGTGAAATACAGCAAAGAGTTGTTGAACACAATGTAAACAGTGTCAGCCTTTCTACCATTGACCGTGTCCTCCAGCGCAACAGGGTACGCATGAAGCAGGTGTACAGAGAACCCTTTGAGTGCAACTCATAAAAGGTCAAAGATCTATGATTTCAGTATGTGCAAGTAAGTGTACACTCAGACACTTTCAGCGCTGATGCTTACTGTACAATGCTTTGCTACTAGACTACTGTTACTGTAAACTGCACTATATTGTAGTGTATGTAAATCAGGAGTGCATACAAATACATTATTTCAGAAGTCTGTCTTTCTGTATCACTTACTATATTAGTTATTTATATATTTTTATATATAGAGAGTGTTTGAATTGGATTCCATGGAAACGCCCCATGAATACATTTCTGTAGATGAAGCAGGGTTCAATCTGGCGAAGAGGAGGAGGAGAGGCAGGAACATAACTGGCCAACGTGCCATTGTGGAAGTCCCTGGCCAGCGTGGTGCCAACCTCACCCATTGTGGAAGTCCCTGGCCAGCGTGGTGCCAACCTCACCCATTGTGGAAGTCCCTGGCCAGCGTGTTGCCAACCTCACCCATTGTGGAAGTCCCTGGCCAGCGTGGTGCCAACCTCACCCATTGTGGAAGTCCCTGGCCAGTGTGGTGCCAACCTCACCCATTGTGGAAGCGTGGTGGCAATGTCACCCTTTGTTCAGCCATAAGTAATGGTGGGGTTCTCCACCGTCATGTAACCCTGGGTCCATATAACACTGAACATCTTCTTACATGTCTGGGTCGTCTTCAGGATGTTTTGTTTGAGCGAGAACAGCAGGATCATGAGCAGGAAGTGCATCCTGTCTATGTCCTGGTTTGGGACGATGTCAACTTTCACCGTGGCGTCCGGATACGCCAGTGGTTCAACATCAACCAGCCATCCAGAAATGTTAGCCTTCCACCATACAGCCCTTTCCTCAACCCAATAGAAGAGTTGTTCTCTGCGTGGCGGTGGAAGGTCTATGACTGAAACCCATATACCAGGGAAAACCTCTTACAGGCAATGGAACTGGCCTGTGGTGAGATAGGTGTGGAGTGTTGTCAAGGCTGGATCCGGCACACCAGAGGGGGTTTCCCCCATTGCCTGGCAACGTTGCCTATGATGTGGCCCAAGTCCTCTGGCCGGAACCAGAACAAAGGCGTGATGCTGAGGCAGAATTAATCTCTCATTAACTTAGATTTTGCAGCTACACAACAATGTTGGAGCGTAATGTAATGTGCTTTTCATTTTTTTTTTTTATTCCACCTTTATTTAACCAGGTAGATTTTATTTCACCTTTATTTAACCAGGTAGGTTTTATTTCACCTTTATTTAACCAGGTAGGTTTTATTCTACCTTTATTTAACCAGGTAGGTTTTATTCCACCTTTATTTAACCAGGTAGGTTTTATTTCACCTTTATTTAACCAGGTAGGTTTTATTTCACCTTTATTTAACCAGGTAGGTTTTATTTCACCTTTATTTAACCAGGTAGGTTTTATTTCACCTTTATTTAACCAGGTAGGTTTTATTCTACCTTTATTTAACCAGGTAGGTTTTATTCCACCTTTATTTAACCAGGTAGGTTTTATTTCACCTTTATTTAACCAGGTAGGTTTTATTTCACCTTTATTTAACCAGGTAGGTTTTATTTCACCTTTATTTAACCAGGTAGGCCAGTTGAGAACAAGTTCTCATTTGCAACTGCGACCTGGCCAAGACAAAGCAAAGCAGTGAGACAAAAACAACAACACAGAGTTACACAGTAAACAAACATAGTCAAAAACACAATAGAAAATCTATATACAGAGTGCAAAATGTAGTGCAAAATGCAGTAAGGTTAGGAGGTAGGACAATAAATAGACCATAGTGGTGAAATAAATTACAGATTATCATCATTAACACAGGAATGAAGGATGTGCAAATTATGATGTGCAAATAGATATACTGGAGTGCAAGATTTGTGAAAATAACAAAAATAAATATGGGGATGAGGTAGTAGTGTGGGCTATTTACAGAAGGGCTATATACAGGTGCAGTGATCGATAAGCAGCTTTGACAGCTGATGCTTAAAGTTATTGAGGGAGATAGGAACCTCTAGCTTCAATGATTTTTGCAATTCGTTCCAGTCATTGGCAGCAGAGAACTGGAAGGAATGGCGGCCAAAGGAGGTGTTGGCTTTGGGGGTGACCAGTGAGATATACCTGCTGGAGCGCATGCTACGGGTGGGTGTTGCTATGGTGACCAGTGAGCTGAGATAGGGCGGGGATTTACCTAATAAAGACTTATAGATGACCTGGAGCCAGTGGGTTTGGCGACGAATATATAATGAAGGCCAGCCAATGAGAGCATACAGGTCGCAGTGGTGGGTAGTATATGGGGCTTTGGTAACAAAACGGATGGCACTGTGATAGACTACATCCAATTTGCTAAGTAGAGTGTTGGAGGCTAGTTTGTAAATGACATCGCCAAAATCAAGGATCGGTAGGATAGTCAGTTTTACAAGGGCATGTTTGGCAGCATGAGTGAAGGAGGCTTTGTTGCGAAATAGGAAGCCAATTCTGGATTTAATTTTGGATTGGAGATGGTTGATGTGAGTCTGGAAGTTGAGTTTACAGTCTAACCAGATGCCTAGGTATTTGTAGGTGTCCACGTATTCTAATTCGGACCCGTCCAGAGTAGTGATGATAGTCCGGTGGGCGGGTGCTGGCAGCGTTCGATAGAAAAGCATGCACTTAGTTTTACTAGCGTTTAAGAGCAGTTGTAGGCCACGGAAGGAGTGTTGTATGGCATTGAAGCTTGTTTGAAGGTTAGTAAACACAGTATCCAAAGAGGGGCCAGATGTATACAGAATGGTGTCATCTGCGTAGAGATGGATCAGAGAGTCACCAGCAGCGAGAGCGACATCGTTGATGTATATAGAGAAAAGGGTTGGCCCAAGAATTGAACCCTGTGGCACCCCCATAGAGACTGCCAGAGGATCGGACAATAGGCCCTCCGATTTGACACACTGAACTCTGTCTGCAAAGTAGTTAGCGAACCAAGCAAGGCAGTCACTTGGGGTGATTTGGGATTCAGCCTCCCCCTTCCTTCCCTCCCATCCTCCCTCCTTTCTCCTGGCTAATTAAAGTGATTAATCGACTCCCAATCACACCCTCAAAGGAAGACGGCAGAGGTGAAGGTTACCCCGGTAACATGGCTATCCCCACAGAAGTAACAACGCCAAATCCAAAATGGGACCCTATTCCCTATGTAGTGCACTACTTTAGAACAGGGCTCTAGATGGGGAATAGGATGCCATTCGGGATGCATGGAACAACTCCCTGGGAAAAAAACTATGATGAGGTAAAGTGGTTAGCGGCGTCCATTACAACCTTTTCAAAATGGCAGCTTTGTTGCAGCTAGTTGAATGTGATCCTTTACTTTCTTACAACACCTGACCCAGGAAGTGATCCAGAAGATCAAAGGGAATGGCATACTATCAAGGCTCTAGCTTGAACAAATCAACACATGCATTCATGCATGGGCACACAAACACACACACACACACACACACACACACACACACACACACACACACACACACACACACACACACACACACACACACACACACACACACACACACACACACACACACACACACACACACACACTTAGAGCCCCCCCATCTCCCCTCCCCCAACACACACACACACACACACACACACACACACACACACACACACACACACACACACACACACACACACACACACACACACACACACTTAGAGCCCCCCCATCTTCCCTCCCCCAACACACACACACACACACACACACACACTTAGAGCCCCCCCATCTCCCCTCCCCCAAACACACACACACACACACACACACACACACACACACACACACACTTAGAGCCCCCCCATCTCCCCTCCCCCAACACACACACACACACACACACACACACACACACACACACACACACACACACACTTAGAGCCCCCCAATCTCCCCTCCCCCAACACACACACACACACACACACACACACACTTAGAGCCCCCCCCTCTCCCCTCCCCTCCCCCAACACACACACACACAAACACACACACACTTAGCACTTAGAGCCCCCCATCTCCCCTCCCCCAACACACACACACACACACACACACACACACACACACACACACACACTTAGAGCCCCCCCATCTCCCCTCCCCTCCCCCAACACTCACACACACAAACACACACACACTTAGAGCCCCCCCTCTCCCCTCCCCCAACACACACAGTGAGGAGAATTAGATGAACAGCAGTATTGATTGAAGAGGACAGAAGTGCTGAAGTCTGGGCTTGTTTCTCTGCTCCAGGACTCTTCTGAATCCCATTAAAGTTCATTAAACATTACTAACAACTACTACAAAGACAAAAGAGAGCAGCAGTTTAGCAAATGGTTCTACTGTTGACCTGGGACAATAGGTCCTGGGACGCAGTTCTACTGTTGACCTGGGACAATAGGTCCTGGGACGCGGTTCTACTGTTGACCTGGGACAATAGGTCCTGGGACGCGGTTCTACTGTTGACCTGGGACAATAGGTCCTGGGACGCGGTTCTACTGTTGACCTGGGACAATAGGTCCTGGGACGTGGTTCTACTGTTGACCTGGGACAATAGGTCCTGGGACGCGGTTCTACTGTTGCTGCCCCTATCATCGCCAAGCCTATCTCCAACCTTTTTAATCTCTCTCTGTTCTGGGGAGGTTCCCATTGATTGGAAGGCAGCCAGGGTTAGTCCTTTATTTAAAGGGGGAGATCAAGCTGATCCTAACTGTTAGAGGCCTATTTCTATTTTGCCCTGTTTATCAAAAGTGTTGGAAAAACTTAATAATCACCTGACTGTCTTTCTTGATGTCTATAGTATTCTCTCTGGTCTGCAATCTGGTTTCCTCTCAGGTTATGGATGTTTCACTGCAACCTTAAAAAGGTCCTCAATGATGTCACCACTGCCCTTGATTCTAAGCAATGTTGTGCTGCTATTTTTATTGACTTGGCCAAAGCTTTTGATATGGTAGACCATTCCATTCTTGTGGGCCGGCTAAGGAGTATTGGTGTCTCTGAAGGGTCTTTGGTCTGGTTTGCTAACTACCTCTCTCAAAGAGTGCAGTGTATAAAGTCAGAACATCTGCTGTCTCAGCCACTGCCTGTCACCAAGGGTGTACCCCAAGGCTCGATCCTAGGCCCCACGCTCTTCTCAATTTACATAAACAACATAGCTCAGGCAGCAGGAAGCTCTCTCAACCATTTATATGCAGATGATACAGTCTTATACTCAGCTGGCCCCTCCCAGGATTTTGTGTTAAACGCTCTACAACAAAGCTTTCTTAGTGTCCAACAAGCTTTCTCTACCCTTAACCTTGTTCTGAACACCTCCAAAACAAAGGTCATGTGGTTTGGTAAGAAGAATGCCCCTCTCCCCACAGGTGTGATTACTACCTCTGAGGGTTTAGAGCTTGAGTTAGTCACCTCATTCAAGTACTTGGGAGTATGGCTGGACGGTACACTGTCCTTCTCTCAGCACATATCAAAGCTGCAGGCTAAAGTTAAATCTAGACTTGGTTTCCTCTTTCGTAATCACTCCTCTTTCACCCCAGCTGCCAAACTAACCCTGATTCAGATGACCATCCTACCCATGCTAGATTACAGAGACATAATTTATAGATCAGCAGGTAAGGGTGTTCTAGAGCGGCGAGATGTTCTTTACCATTCGGCCATCAGATTTGCCACCAATGCTCCTTATAGGACACATCACTCTACTCTATACTCCTCTGTAAACTGGTCATCTCTGTATACCTGTCGCAAGACCCACTGTTTGATGCTTATTTATAAAACCCTCTTAGGCCTCACTCCCCCCTATCTGAGATATCTACTGCAGCCCTCATCCTCCACATACAACACCCGTTCTGCCAGTCACATTCTGTTAAAGGTCCTCAAAGCACACACATCCCTGGGTCGCTCGTCTTTTCAGTTCCTGCAGCTAGCGACTGGAACGAGCTGCAACAAATTCTGAAACTGGACAGTTTTATCTCAATCTCTTCATTCAAAGACTCAATCATGGACACTCTTACTGACAGTTGTGGCTGCTTTCCGTGAAGTATTGTCATCTCTACCTTCTTGCCCTTTGTGATGTTGTCTGTGACCAATAATGTTTGTACCATGTTTTGTGCTGCTACCATGTTGTACTGCTACCATGTTGTGTTGCTACCATGTTGTTGTCATGTTATGTTGCTACCATGTTGTGATGCTACCATGATGTGTTGCTACCATGTTGTTGTCATGTTGTGTTGCTACCATGTTGTGATGCTACCATGATGTGTTGCTACCATGTTGTTGTCATGTTGTGTTGCTACCATGTTGTTGTCATGTTATGTTGCTACCATGCTGTGTTGTTATGTGTTGCTGCCTTGCTATGTTGTTGTCTTAGGTATCTCTTTAGGTTGTGTTGTTTTGTCTCTCATGTTGTGGTGTGTGTTTGGTCCTATATTTATATATAAATATATATTTATAGAAATATATATATATATATATACAGTGGGGAGAACAAGTATTTGATACACTGCCGATTTTGCAGGTTTTCCTACTTACAAAGCATGTAGAGGTCTGTAATTTTTATCATAGGTACACTTCAACTGTGAGAGACGGAATCTAAAACAAAAATACAGAAAATCACATTGTATGATTTTTAAATAATTAATTTGCATTTTATTGCATGACATAAGTATTTGATCACCTACCAACCAGTAAGAATTCCGTCTCTTACAGACCTGTTAGTTTTTCTTTAAGAAGCCCTCCTGTTCTCCACTCATTACCTGTATTAACTGCAGCTGTTTGAACTCGTTACCTGTATAAAAGACACCTCTCCACACACTCAATCAAACAGACTCCAACCTCTCCACAATGGCCAAGGCCAGAGAGCTGTGTAAGGACATCAGGGATAAAATTGTAGACCTACACAAGGCTGGGAGGGGCTACAGGACAATAAGCAAGCAGCTTGGTGAGAAGGCAACAACTGTTGGCGCAATTATTAGAAAATGGAAGAAGTTCAAGATGACGGTCAATCTCCCTCGGTCTGGGGCACCATGCAAGATCTCACCTCGTGGGGCATCAATGATCATGAGGAAGGTGAGGGATCATCCCAGAATTACACGGCAGGACCTGGTCAATGACCTGAAGAGAGCTGGGACCACAGTCTCAAAGAAAACCATTAGTAACACACTACGCCGTCATGGATTAAAATCCTGCAGCGCACGCAAGGTCCGCCTGCTCAAGCCAGCGCATGTCCAGGCCCGTCTGAAGTTTGCCAATGACCATCTGGATGATCCAGAGGAGGAATGGGAGAAGGTCATGTGGTCTGATGAGACAAAAATTGAGTTTTTTGGTCTAAACTCCACTCGCCGTGTTTGGAGGAAAAAGAAGGATGAGTACAACCCCAAGAACACCATCCCAACCGTGAAGCATGGAGGTGGAAACATCATTCTTTAGGAATGCTTTTCTGCAAAGGGGACAGGACGACTGCACCGTATTGAGGGGAGGATGGATGGGGCCATGTATCGCGAGATCTTGGCCAACAACCTCCTTCCCTCAGTAAGAGCATTGGAGATGGGTCGTGGCTGGGTCTTCCAGCATGACAACGACCCGAAACACACAGCTAGGGCAACTAAGGAGTGGCTCCGTAAGAAGCATCTCAAGGTCCTGGAGTGGCCTAGCCAGTCTCCAGACCTGAACCCAATAGAAAATCTTTGGAGGGAGCTGAAAGTCCGTATTGCCCAGCGACAGCCCCGAAACCTGAAGGATCTGTATGGAGGAGTGGGCCAAAATCCCTGCTGCAGTGTGTGCAAACCTGGTCAAGAACTACAGGAAACATATGATCTCTGTAATTGCAAACAAAGGTTTCTGTACCAAATATTAAGTTCTGCTTTTCTGATGTATCAAATACTTATGTCATGCAATACAATGCAAATTAATTACTTAAAAATCATACAATGTGATTTTCTGGATTTTTGTTTTAGATTCCGTCACTCACAGTTGAAGAGTACCTATGATAAAAATTACAGACTTCTACATGCTTTGTAAGTGGGAAAACCTGCAAAATCGGCAGTGTATCAAATACTTGTTCTCCCCACTGTATATGTTTTATATATTTTATTTTTATTTTATCCCAGCCCCCATCCTTGCAGGTGGGGGCTGGGATTGTCTTTCGCCTTTTTGAAGACTGTCATTGTAAATAAGAATTTGTTCTTAACTGACTATAAATAATAATATTTAGATTTTATTATTATTTAACCTTTATTTAACCAGGTAGGTTTTATTTCACCTTTATTTAACCAGGTAGGTTTTATTTCACCTTTATTTAACCAGGTAGGTCAGTTGAGAACAAGTTCTCATTTGCAACTGCGACCTGGCCAAGACAAAGCAAAGCAGTGCAACAAAAACAACAACACAGAGTTACACAGTAAACAAACGTACAGTCAATAACACAATAGAGAATCTATATACAGAGTGTGTAAATGTAGTAAGATTAGGAAGGTAAGACAATAAATAGACCATAGTGGCAAAATAAATTACAGATTAGCATTAACACTGGAGTGATGGATGTGCAAATGATGATGTGCAAATAGAGATACTGGAGTGCGGAAGTAAAATATCAATATGGGGATGAGGTAGTAGGGTGGGCTATTTACAGAAGGGCTATATACAGGTGCAGTGATCGATAAGCTGCTCTGACAACTGATGCTTAAAGTTAGTGAGGGAGATAGGAACCTCTAGCTTCAAGGATTTTTGCAATTCGTTCCAGTCATTGGCAGCAGAGAACTGTAAGGAATGGCGGCCAAAGGAGGTGTTGACTTTGGGGGTGGCCAGTGAAATATACCTGCTGGAGCGCATGCTACGGGTGGGTGTTGCTATGGTGACCAGCGAGCTGAGATAGGGAGGGGATTTACCTAATAAAGACTTATAGATGACCTGGAGCCAGTGGGTTTGGCAACGAATATATAATGAAGGCCAGCCAACGAAAGAATACAGGTCACAGTGGTGGGTAGTATAGATAGATAGATAGATAGATAGATAGGTACTTTATTGATCCCCGGGGGGAAAATTTCATTGTCAAGCAGCTACAACAAAAACACAGGGCAGGTGCAAAATGCCACAACGAAAGTACACAAAAGACAGATACACGGTACATGATACATAGAGCGGCAGTATGAAAAAGTATAGATAGATAGATAGATAGATAGGTACTTTATTGATCCCCCGGGGGGGAAATTTCATAAATTTCATAGAAATACAAGATATCTGGAGTGCAAAAAAAAAAAAAAAAAGCTATAAAAGGACATTGCATAGTATGAGTGGTTGGCTGAATATGTACACTATACATTGGTGGATGTTGGATGGTTAACTATACTATACTGGTCGATGGCAGAGAAATACTTCAGTAGCTAAAAATGCGTATGATATGAGCGAGGGTAATAATAGTTTACTTAATAGACAGACTGGGTAAATGAACAGGTAAGTGAAAATTTTGCATGGTTAAATTAGCTGTACAGTTAGGTATACAGTTATATTTACAGATAAGTGAATACTTGCATGTTTACACAAACTGTACAGGTAAATGACAGGAAGAGATACTTTAATAGCTAAATGTGTGTATGATATCATTTGGGGTAATAATAGTAATTCCCTTAAAATACAGTCCTTAGTGCGCAGGGTTTAATTACAGACAACTGCACTTATATATGAGGCTTTGGTAACAAAACGGATGGCACTGTGATAGACTACATCCAATTTGCTGAGTAGAGTGTTGGAGGCTATTTTGTAAATGACATCGCCGAAGTCAAGGATTGGTAGGATGGTAAGTTTTACAAGGGCATGTTTGGCAGCATGAGTGAAGGAGGCTTTGTTTGCAAAATAGGAAGCCGATTCTAGATTTAATTTTGGATTGGAGATTGTTAATGTGAGTCTGGAAGTTGAGTTTACAGTCTAACCAGACACCTAGGTATTTGTAGGTGTCAACGTATTCTAAGTCAGACCCGTCGAGAGTAGTGATGATAGTCCGCTGGGCGGGTGCAGGCAACATTAGATTGAAAAGCATGCATTTGGTCTTACTAGCATTTAAGAGCAGTTGGAGGAAACGGAAGGAGTGTTGTATGGCATTGAAGCTTGTTTGAAGGTTAGTTAACACAGTGTCCAAAGAGGGGCCAGCTGTATACAGAATGGTGTCGTCTGCGTTTAGATGGATCAGAGAGTCACCAGCAGCGAGAGCGACATCGTTGATGTATATAGAGAATAGGGTTGGCCGAAGAATTGAACCCTGTGGCACCCCCTTAGAGACTGCCAGGGGACCGGACAGCAGGCCCTCCGATTTTACACACTGAACTCTGTCTGAGAAGTAGTTGGAGAACCAGGCGAGGCAGTCACTTGAGAAACCAAGGCTGTTGAGTCTGCCAATAAGAATGCGGTGATTGACAGAGTCGAAAGCCTTGGCCAGGTCGATGAAGACGGCTGCACAGTACTGTCTTCTATCGATGGCGGTTATGATATCGTTAAGTACCTTGAGCGTAGCTGAGGTGCACCCATGACCAGCTCGGAAACCAGATTGCATAGCAGAGAAGGTACGGTGGGATTCGAAGTTGTCAGTGATCTGTTTATTAACTTGGCTTTCGAAGACATTAGAAAGGCAGGGCAGGATGGATATAGGTCTATAACAGTTTGGGTCTAGAGTGTCTCCGCCTTTGAAGAGGGGGATGACCGCGGCAGCTTTGTAAGGGCCTGACTGAGGCCAGATCCCTGACTCCCTCTAGTGGGAGTGGGATGACCACAGTCAGGTCCTGACACTCACAGGTTTGGGTTGTTGGTGATCCCCAATTAGAGACAGCTGTCCTGAGTTGTCTCTAAGAAAGAAAGGGTCCAGATTGTCTAGCCCAGCAGATTTGTAGGGGTCCAGATTTAGCAGCTCTTTCAGAACATCAGCTGTCTGGGTGAAGGAGAAGCGGGGGGGGGGGGAGCTTTGCTTTTCTAACTGACTGTGCATATTTGTTCCTGCTTTCCCTGAAAAGTTGCATATCGCGGGGGCTATTCGATGCTAATGCAGTGCGCCACAGGATGTTTTTGTGTTGGTCAAGGGCAGTCAAGTCTGGGGTGAACCAAGGGCTATATCTATTCTTAGTTCTAAGTTTTTTGAAAGGGCTATGCTTATTTAGGATGGTGAGGAAAGCACTTTTAAAGAACAACCAGGCATCATCTACTGACAGGATGAGGTCAATATCCTTCCAGGATACCTGGGCCAGATCGATTAGAAAGGCCTGCTCGCAGAAGTGTTTTAGGGAGCATTTGACAGTGATAAGGGATGGTTGTTTGACCGCGGACCCATTACGAACGCAGGCAATGAGGCAGTGATCGCTGAGATCCTGGTTGAAAACAGAGGAGGTGTATTTGGAGGGCAAGTTAGTCAGAATGATATCTATGATGGTACCCATGTTTACGGATTTAGGGTTGTACCTGGTGGGTTCCTTGATAATTTGTGTGAGATTGAGGGCATCTATCTTAGATTGAAGGACAGCCGGGGTGTTAAGCATATCCCAGTTTAAATCACATAACAGTACAAACTCTGAAGATAGATGGGGGGCAATCAATTCACATATGGAGTCCAGGGCACAGCTGGGGGCTGAGGGGGGTCTGTAACAGGCGGCAACAGTGAGATACTTATTTCTGGACAGTATGACTGGACTCCGTCTGCCCACAGTATGACAGAACTCTGCAGGTTATCTCTGCAGTAGATTGCAACTCCACCTCCTTTGCCAGTTCTATCTTGACGGGAAATATTGTAGTTGGGTGGAAATGTCAGAATTTTTGGTAGCCTTCCTGAGCCAGGATTCAGACACAGCTAGGACATCCAGGTTGGCGGAGTGTGCTAAAGCAGTGAATAAATCAAACTTAGGGAGGAGGCTTCTAATGTTGACATGCAAGAAACCAAGGCTTTTACGGTTACAGAAGTCAACAAATGAGAGCGCCTGGGGAATAGGTGTAGTACTGGGGGCTACAGGACCTGGGTTTACCTCAACATCACCAGAGGAACAGAGGAGGAGTAGGATAAGTGTACGGCTAAGGGCTTTAAGAACTGGTCTTCTAGTACGTTGGGTACAGAGAATAAAAGGAGCAGATTTCTGGGCGTGGTGGAATAGATTGAGGGCATAATGTATAGACAAGGGAAGAGAGGTTGCATCTCTGGAGACACCAGTTAAGCCAGGTGAGGTCTCCGCATGTGTGGGGGGGGACAAAGGAGCTATCAGAGCCATGTTGAGCAGGACTGGGGGCTCTACAGTGAAATAAAACAATAATAGCTAACCTAAACACAACAGACAAGGCATATTGATAGTGATGAGAATAATAATCAGGCATCGATGCCGGTGATTAGATAGATAGATAGATAGATAGATAGATAGATAGATAGATAGATAGATAGATAGATAGATAGATAGATAGATAGATAGATAGATAGATAGATAGATAGATAGATAGATAGATAGATAGATAGATAGATAGATAGATAGATAGATAGATAGATAGATATGAGTGAGGGTAATAATAGTTTACTTAATAGACAGACTGGTTAAATTAAAGGTGTGTGAATATTTTGCATGGTTAAATTAACTGTACAGGTAAATATACAGTTATATTTACAGATAAGTGATTATTAGAATGGTTACATTAACTGTACAGGTAAATGACAGGAAGAGATACTTAAATATCTAAATGTGTGTATGATATAATTTGGGGTAATAATAGTAATTCCCTTTAAATACAGTCCTTAGTGCGCAGGGTTTAATTACAGATAAATGCACGTATTGCACATTCGATATACTAAAAGTAATGAAAAAAGATACAACTGACAGGATACTAATATGCATTCCTAAGTGAATGACTACGTAAGTTAAGAACAAGAATTACTTGCAATATTGCACGTGATATGATATAACAACTGTACATGAATATGTATATACAGACCTGAATGAATAAATAAGTCCTGAGTGAATGAGTGATTACAGACCAGAGTTACTCACGGATGGATGCATAATTGTTAAACTAGGTCCTAGCACCCCAACAGTTCCAGATCTATGTTGCCGACGGCACGACACCCCGGTGAGGCATTGAATAGTCTAATAGCCGCCGGTCAGGTAGGCTAAGGTTGATGGTTGGCTGGAGTATTCAGGCTCAGGCTAGGGTTGAAGAGACGCTGGAGTATTCCACACAGTTGGTCAGCACAGACCCTAAGCACCCTTGAGCTGATGCCATCAGGGCCCGCCGCTTTCCACTGATGTAGTCTCTCCAGCTCTCTCTTCACTTGGTTGGTGGTGAAAGCCAGCCCAGGTGGGGAGGTGGGGGGAAGGGCTGGGTTGAGGATCAGGCCAGAGGTGGGGGGAAGGGAGGTGTTGCAGATCAGTCCAGAGGGAGCAGGGGCAGAGGTGGGGAGGGTGTCACTAATTGTCTCAACAGAGGTGTTGTGAGCAAAGTGGGGGTGGGACAGTCATGGGGGTGTGTGGCCTGGGTAGTTGGAGGGGAGGTGGACAGGACCAGTATCGAACCTGTTAAAAACATTGGTCCTAGGTCCCCTCCGTCTGCCCACTGTTTTACTTTTTGAAGCCAGTGATATTTCTCATACCCTTCCACACCTCTCTCAGCTGGCTTTGCCTCAGCTTGTCCTCCATCTTCTTCTCCTTATACCCTCTCTTCCCCTCAGCAATCAGCAGCTTCAGCTCCCTCTGGACGCATTTCAATTTGTCCTTGTCCCCCTCCTTGAAGGCCCTCTTCTTCTCATTTAGCAGGGCCTTCAGCTCGCTGGTGACCCAGGGTTTATTATTTAGAAAACAGAATACCTTCCTGGTGTGTACAGTGTTGTCTACACAAAAATGGATATAGTCCGTTATGCAGTCAGTAAGTCCATCAATGTCCTCCCCATGAGCCTCACAGAGCACATCCCAGTCTGTTGTTTCAAAGCAGTCCTGTAGGCCCTCATTCGCCTCCGGGGACTGGTTGGACCATAGGCATGTAGAGTGAGCTGAGGTGGACAAGGTTGTGATCCGATCTACCGAGGGGAGGGAGTGCAGTGGTTGGGCACTTCACAAACTGTTTGAATGTGGGCAGCGTTGACGAGAGAGATGCATGGTTAAAATCCCCTGAAATGGCAAAGAAAGCACTGGGATGCGCTGTCTGAGGGCGGGATGTAAACAATAACAGCAATGGTATCCGTGAATTCCCTCTGCAAATAGTAGGCGGCTAACAGCTCAATGTCCGGGCTACAAAACTGTTCCTTAAGAGTATTATGGCTCGGATTACACCATCTGTTTTTAACTAATAAAGCCAGCCCCCCTCCCTTGCTCTTACGGGAAGAAACTCTACCCCTGTCTGCTCTGATGGTCCGGAACCCGCCGATAGTGACGTTCTCTATGGAGATGTTGTCATTCAGCCAAGTCTCAGTACTACACAGACTCTATGCTACTACACAGACACTATGCTACTGACAGACACACTGACAGACACAAACTATCCCCAAAAATATTTACAAAATATACAAACTCTGTCAAAGTGATAACCAAAAAACCCTGTTCACTTTAAACATTCATCCCCAAAAGGTGAGACAGACGATTGATCCTATCCCGGTTAGATGAAATAGGAGTTCTACAGCAATATAAGAATCCTTGGCCCTTCTCTTCCCTGTCGGGCCTCGCTCCTCTCCAGCTCGCCCGGCTCACCCTCTCCGCTCCTCTCCACCATTCCCTCTCCGCTCAGCTCCTCTCCACCATTCCCTCTCCGCTCAGCTCCTCTCCACCATTCCCTCTCCGCTCAGCTCCTCTCCACCACTCCCTCTCCGCTCAGCTCCTCTCCACCATTCCCTCTCCGCTCAGCTCCTCTCCACCATTCCCTCTCCGCTCCGCTCCTCTCCACCATTCCCTCTCCGCTCAGCTCCTCTCCACCATTCCCTCTCCGCTCAGCTCCTCTCCACCATTCCCTCTCCGCTCATCTCCTCTCCACCATTCCCTCTCCGCTCAGCTCCTCTCCACCACTCCCTCTCCGCTCAGCTCCTCTCCACCATTCCCTCTCCACTCAGCTCCTCTCCACCATTCCCTCTCCGCTCAGCTCCTCTCCACCACTCCCTCTCCGCTCAGCTCCTCTCCACCATTCCCTCTCCGCTCAGCTCCTCTCCACCATTCCCTCTCCGCTCAGCTCCTCTCCACCACTCCCTCTCCGCTCAGCTCCTCTCCACCATTCCCTCTCCGCTCAGCTCCTCTCCACCACTCCCTCTCCGCTCAGCTCCTCTCCACCACTCCCTCTCCGCTCCTCTCCACCACTCCCTCTCCGCTCCGCTCCTCTCCACCACTCCCTCTCCGCTAAGCTCCTCTCCACCACTCCCTCTCCGCTCCGCTCCTCTCCACCACTCCCTCTCCGCTCCTCTCCACCATTCCCTCTCCGCTCCTCTCCACCATTCCCTCTCCGCTCCTCTCCACCACTCCCTCTCCGCTCAGCTCCTCTTAGCTTGACTGATGTGATGCGGCCTGAAACAAAGTGCCGCGCCGAACGAGGAGCGGGCCAGTACCAGGTGATGTGAGCCCGGAAGATAATGTTCTGTTCAAGTGTCTCTCTGCGGGCTAGGAAAAGTTAATCGTCGCCGCTTGCGATTTTGATGGATGGTGTGTGAGTCCTCAACCGAGCGCTTAATACATCCTGACTCAGACAAATAGAGTTTGAGGCCTGTTGGGGAGTGACTTGAAAAGACAGCTATTGATTGGAGGGGGGTGCGCCAGTGAGAGTTGTGGGGGGGGGGCTAGCAGACCCGATAGGCCAAACAAAAGTTTTGAATGTGCATCGCTGACTTAGCAGAACTATAATACGATTGAAGGCTTGGAAAGAGAGGAGGAGGAGGAGAAGTGAAGAGAGGGAGGAGAAGAGGGGTGACAGGGTGGGGGGATGTCAGACAACTAAAAGTGAATTTTCTCTCTCCAGGGTCTAGAGAACTCAACATTGTGAATAGGATCTATGCTAGAGCACACGTTACTTCCCTAGTGGTGACTGCATTGAGAACATCATATGGAAATAGCATCAAAATAACCCAAAGTAAGGGGGTTTAATTCTCCAATCCCCCTAAATACCATCTACTTCCATCTCTGAACGAAAGACACAAATAATCAGTTACTGAGATACAGTTCATATCAGGAAATCAGTCAATTGAAATACATTCATTAGGCCCTAATCTATGGATTTCACATGACTGGGAATACAGATATGCATGTTGGTCACAGATACCGTTGTGCCTGCTCATACCATAACCCCACTGCCACCATGGGGCACTCTGTTCATGAAGTTGACATCAGCAAACCGCTCAACCACATGACATTATATACGCTGTATGTCATCTGCCTGTTACAGTTGAAACCCGGGATTCATCCGTGAAGAGCAGACTTCTCCAGTGTGCCAGCGGCCATCGAAGGTGAGCATTTGCCCACTGAAGTTGGTTTCGACGCCGAACTGCAGTCAGGTCAAGACCCTGGTGAGGACGACGAACACGCAAATAAGTTCCTCTGAGACTGTTTCTGACAGTTTGTGCAGAAATTCTTCGGTTGTGCAAACCCACAGTTTCATCAGCAGTCCGGGCAGTTGGTATCAGATCCCTCAGGTGAAGAAGCCGGAATGCGGAGGCATATAAACGCAACATATAAAGTTTTGGTCCCACGTTTGTATATCGTGTTTTATTTGTTCGCGTAGTTCGTACATTTTATTGAATATTCAGTAAATAAATATGTCGAACTACTATCCCTGCGCTGCGTCTTGGGCTATGTATGCACCCTCTCGTGACAGACCTTGGGCTATGTATGCGCCCGGTCGTGACAGACCTTGGGCTATGTATGCACCCTCTCGTGACAGACCTTGGGCTATGTATGCGCCCGGTCGTGACAGACCTTGGGCTATGTATGCGCCCGGTCGTGACAGAGATCTTCAGTTTCTTGGAAATTTCTCACATGCAATAGCCTTCATTTCTCAGAACAAGAATAGACTGACGAGTTTCAGAAGAAAGGTCTTTGTTTCTGGCCATTTTGAGCCTGTAATCGAACCCACAAATGCTGATGCTCCAGATACTCAACTAGTCTAAAGAAGGACAGTTTTATTGCTTCTTTAATCAGCACAACAGTTTTCAGCTGTGCTAACATAATTACAAAAGGGTTTTCTAATGATCAATTAGCCTTTTAAAATGATAAACTTGGATTAGCTAACACAACGTGCCATTGGAACACAGGAGTGATGGTTGCTGATAATGGGCCTCTGTACGCCTATGTAGATATTCCATTAAAAATCATCAGTTTCCAGCTACAATAGTAATTTACAACATTAACAATGTCTACACTGTATTTATGATCAATTTGATGTTATTTTAATGGACAAAAAATGTGCTTTTCTTTCAAAAACAAGGACATTTCTATGTAAACCCCAAACTTTTTAACGGTAGTGTATACTCCATCTTCATCACACAGTGTGTGTGACAGACAACAGGAATCATCTATTTTCTTCAGACTGCTACTCCCCACACACAGTCACAACTGAGTAGCTAACCAGTTCATCCATCAAACCAACAGCCAATCAAAAGGTAGGACACTGAGACGTCTCATGACTCACGAGACAAGAGCATTACCTCTTCATTCAGAAGGCAACAACATGTACTAAGTAGAATACACATGAAAAAGCTGCTTTAGCAATCATATCCAGGTATCATTATAGCTATGACAAACCAATGAACACGCCGCTCACTAATAATCACTCATCATATCTTCTTTAGTTTAAAACAGAGACAGCACATGCTGATTTCCTGCAGGTCAGACCATAGTAAATATTTTAACCAGCACCAAGCCCCACCATCTCACCATCTGCTCCCCACAAAACGTCCACCTGTGCTGGGTACCCACCACTGAGAGGACCCCTCTGTGCCGCTGCTCCCCACAAAACGTCCACCTGGGCTGGGTACCCACCACTGAGAGGACCCCTCTGTGCCACTGCTCCCCACAAAACGTCAACCTGGGCTGGGTACCCACCACTGAGAGGACCCCTCTGTGCCGCTGCTCCCCACAAAACGTCCCCCTGGGCTGCGTACCCACCACTGAGAGGACCCCTCTGTGCCGCTGCTCCCCACAAAACGTCCACCTGGGCTGGATACCCACCACTGAGAGGATCCCTCTGTGCCGCTGACCTCCAGCAGGTCATAGTCATCCTCCAGTGTGAAGTCAGAGAAGACCAGGGCGATGGTGTCTCCAGGCTCAGCCAGGATGGTCCAAGTACAGTCTGCATTGTTACTGTACTCCCCTGGGTAGTTGGGGCTGGTGATTACACCACTCTGGCCTCGTAATGTACCCCCACAACCATCATCCGCTGGGGGAGAGAGAAGGAGAAAGACAGGTTAGAAAAACAGACCGACCGACAGGCAGACAGACAGAGAGAAGGACAGGTTAGAAAAACAGACCGACCGACAGGCAGACAGACAGAGAGAAGGACAGGTTAGAAAAACAGACCGACCGACAGGCAGACAGACAGACAGAGAGAAGGACAGCTTAGAAAAACAGACCGACCGACAGGCAGACAGACAGAGAGAAGGACAGGTTAGAAAAACAGACCGACCGACAGGCAGACAGACAGAGAGAAGGACAGGTTAGAAAAACAGACCGACTGACAGGCAGACAGACAGAGAGAAGGACAGGTTAGAAACAGGAATGGTAAGTGTACATGGTAGTGTTATCACAATTCCAATATTTAACTAACGATACGATACCAGAGTGGTATTGCAATACCACGGTGGAACAATTCACTGGCCTAGCATCCTGTTGGCCGCATCCCCTGACGCCATTTCACGTTTTATAAATGGTATGTGCAAAATCTGTCACTAATACTCACACTTCTACTCAATACAACACATATTGAATTAACTTCACACATTCACTATATTAAAATACTGCATACAATGGCTGATTTGCTCATATTTGCAAAGGCTTAAATTTGATTTGGCTGGAAGAATGAGAGGAAGAAAAATACATGAATAATGATCTGAATGTCACTATGTCAGTAAGAGGAAAACACTCCATGAAACATTTACTGTTAAGTTAACACACACACACACACACACACACACACACACACACACACACACACACACACACACACACACACACACACACACACACACACACACACACACACACACACACACACACACACACACACACACACACACACACAACAACCACACACACTCACACACACACACACACACACACACACACACACACACACACACACACACACACAACCACACACACTCACACACACACACACACACACACACTCACACACACACACACACACACACACACACACACACACACACACACACACACACACACACACACACACTCACACTCACACTCATACACACACACACACACACACACACACACACATACACACACACACACACACACACACACACACACACACACACACACACACACACACACTCACACTCACACTCATACACACACACACACACACACACACACATACACACACACACACACACACACACACACATACACACACTCTCTCCTGTAACCCTCTATCACAGAAACACAAACACACCACTTTCTATCTCCTACAAATACACATACTTTTAAAACCTTCAGCACCAAACAGAATGTCAGGAGCACCAGGAAGAAAAAGACGTTTTACATCTGTTTAGTCTTCTATTAGTCCTGTATGAATCATACCTTTAGTCTTCTATTAGTCCTGTATGAATCATACCTTTAGTCTCCCATTAGTCCTGTATGAATCATACCTTTAGTCTTCTATTAGTCCTGTATGAATCATACCTTTAGTCTTCTATTAGTCCTGTATGAATCATACCTTTAGTCTTCTATTAGTCCTGTATGAATCATACCTTTAGTCTTCTATTAGTTAGTCCTGTATGAATCATACCTTTAGTCTTCTATTAGTTAGTCCTGTATGAATCATACCTTTAGTCTTCTATTAGTCCTGTATGAATCATACCTTTAGTCTTCTATTAGTCCTGTATGAATCATACCTTTAGTCTTCTATTAGTCCTGTATGAATCATACCTTTAGTCTTCTATTAGTTAGTCCTGTATGAATCATACCTTTAGTCTTCTATTAGTTAGTCCTGTATGAATCATACCTTTAGTTTCGTAAACTAGAAAACAACATTTACCGCGCCCACTGTGTGACGTTGTTGAACCAGGGAATCCGTGTGTCCACCACGACAAATGAGCCTCATTGACTTTGTATGGCTGTTGTTTCCGTGGTGCCGACACGTCATTTCAACACATTCCGTGCCACCACCACGTAAATCAGGGTTAAGGGGTCGTGTTCATTTCACGTATTTCTGGGAGATCAGGTTGCCACAATATTGTGACATTTCATTGATATAGACCAGGGCCTGGAGAGATACCATCCTGGAGGTTTTCACTCCAACCCCCATCTAGCGTACCTGCTTCTAATAATTAGCTGCTTGAAAAGTTGAATCAGGTCGGTTACAACTGGGGTTGGAGTGAAAACCTCCAGGAGGGTATCTCTCCAGGGACAGGGTTGGAGAGCCCTGATACAGACCAAATTAATCTTATGGGAACATAGAGAATCAAATCAAATCAAACTGTATTTGTTACATGTGCCGAATACATCAGGTGTAGACCTTACAGTGAAATACTTACTAACAAGCCCTTAACCAACAATACAACAGGTGTAGACCTTACAGTGAAATGCTTACTAACAAGCCCTTAACCAACAATACAACAGGTGTAGACCTTACAGTGAAATGCTTACTAACAAGCCCTTAACCAACAATACAACAGGTGTAGATCTTACAGTGAAATGCTTACTAACAAGCCCTTAACCAACAATACAACAGGTGTAGACCTTACAGTGAAATGCTTACTAACAAGCCCTTAACCAACAATACAACAGGTGTAGACCTTACAGTGAAATGCTTACTAACAAGCCCTTAACCAACAATACAACAGGTGTAGACCTTACAGTGAAATGCTTACTAACAAGCCCTTAACCAACAATACAACAGGTGTAGACCTTACAGTGAAATGCTTACTAACAAGCCCTTAACCAACAATACATCAGGTGTAGACCTTACAGTGAAATGCTTACTAACAAGCCCTTAACCAACAATACAACAGGTGTAGACCTTACAGTGAAATGCTTACTAACAAGCCCTTAACCAACAATACAACATGTGTAGATCTTACAGTGAAATGCTTAACAATAATGAGGCTATATACAGGGGGTACCAGGTACAGAGTCAATATGTGGGGGTACAGGTTAGTAAAATAACAATATTGAGGCTATATACAGGGGGTAGCAGGTACAGAGTCAATATGTGGGGGTACAGGTTAGTAAAATAACAATATTGAGGCTATATACAGGGGGTACCAGGTACAGAGTCAATATGTGGGGGTACAGGTTAGTAAAATAACAATAATGAGGCTATATACAGGGGGTACCAGGTACAGAGTCAATATGTGGGGGTACAGGTTAGTAAAATAACAACAATGAGTCTATATACAGGGGGTACCGGTACCGAGATAATATGCAGGGGTACAAGGTAGTTGAGGTAATTGAGGTAATTGAGGTAATATGTACATAGCTAGGGGTAAAAGTGACTAGGCAATCAGGACAGATAATAAACAGAGTAGCAGCAGCGTGTGTGAAGAGTGGGAAAGAGTGTCTATGTGTGAGTGTGTGTGGCGTCAATATGCATGTGTGTGTATGTGAGCGTATGTTATGTGTAGGGGGGGGGGTCAGTCTCATGGCTTGGGGTAGAAGCTGTTTGGACCTAGACTTGACACTCCGGTACCGCTTGCCGTGTGGTAGCAGAGAGAACAGTCTATGACTAGAACAGTCTATGACTAGGTCCTGGATGGCAGGAAGCTTGGCCCCAGTGATGCAACTGGTCAGATAATGCAGTAAGCAGAACACTATGACATAGTTTCAGTCTACTTTCTAAGCCATAGGCCATGAACAATAGAGCCCAATAGAACCAGTGTTCAGGGTATAATGATTTAGGACTAGGGTTGGTTGATGCAAGTCAAAGCAATGGGGGGAGTGATTCAATTGGATTAAATTAGATTAAATCAGATTTGTGTTAATAATTTCACATTGGGAACACTCTCTTCCCTCCTTAAGATTATTATAAGGAGACAATTTAACAAAAATGGTGTCGTAGTAATTGTTTCCCTGGGCTCTGTCTGTCTCTCCAGATAGTGTAGAGTAGAGAGATGCTGTTAGCCTTTAAGCCTGTAAAGCTGGTTAAACACACAAATGCACGCATGTCTGTAAACAAAGACAAATACACTCAAAAGTGTGAATGTGTCAACACATATCTGCCTACAGTGCCTTCAGAAAGTATTCACACCCCTTGACTTGTTCCACATATTGTTGTGTTACAGACGGAATTTAAAATAGATTGAATGGAGATGTAGTGTCAATGATCTATCACACGATACCCCATAATATCAAAGTAGATGTATTTATTTTTTTATAAAAATGTAAAGCTGAAATATCTTGATTTAATAAGTATACAACCATTTTGTTATGGCAAGCCTAGATAAGTCCAGGAGTAAAATTGCATAATTGTCAGGTCTTGACTGAGGCCAGGTCTCTGTGGGAGTCTATGGGAGTCGTATGGCCAAAGTCAGGACCTGACAATAGTTCAGTTATTTTCTGAGTTGGTTGATCCCCAATTAGCAGCTGTCTGGAGTTGTCTCTAATTGGGGATTCTATTTATGTTCCACTGTGTCCACCTGCGTTGTGGATCCTTGTGTGTTCTATAGTTGCTAAGACACCAGTTCACGGTGCTGTCTTTCCTTCCTGCGTTTATTATGTTTTCATAGTGAAATAAACATGTCTGCACACACCTCTCGCTCTGAGCCTCATTCCCTCACCACGCATCGTGACAATAACACGTTGCATAAACTCACTCTGTGTGCAATAATTGTGTTTATCATGATTTTTGAATGACGACCCCATCTCTGCACAATACTAAACATAATGACAAAGTGAAGAGAAGGAAGCCTGTACAGAAGACACATATTCCAAAACATGCCACCTGTTCGCAACAAAGCACTTACATAATACTGCAAACAATCTGGCAAAGAAATGAACTTTTTGTCCTGAATACAAAGCGTTATGTTTGGGGCAAATCCAACACAACACATCACTGAATACCACTCTCCATATTTTCAAGCATGGTGGTGGCTGCATCATGTTTTGGGTATACATGTCATTGGCAAGGACTAGGGAGTTTTTCAGGATAAATAGAAACAGAATAGAGCTATAGGCAGCTGTATAGGCACAGGTAAAATCCTAGAGGATAAGCTGGTTCCGTCTGCTTTCCAACAGACACTGGGAGATAAAACCCTAACCCTAACCCTTTCAGCAGGACAATTACCTAAAACAGAAGGCCAAATATACACTGGAATTGCTTACCAAGACAACATTGAATGTTCCTGAGTGGCCTAGTTACAGTTTTAACTTAAAATGGCTTGAACATCTATGGCAAGACTTGAAAATGGTTGTCTAGCAATTATCAACAACCAACTTGACAGAGCTTGAAGAATTGTCATAAGAATAATGTGCAATGGGGATGGGGAGGGTTTTATCTGGTCACCAGGATGGGGATGGGGAGGGTTTATCTGGTCACCAGGATGGGGATGGGGAGGGTTTTATCTGGTCACCAGGATGGGGATGGGGAGGGTTTTATCTGGTCACCAGGATGGGGATGGGGAGGGTTTTATCTGGTCACCAGGATGGGGATGGGGAGGGTTTTATCTGGTCACCAGGATGGGGATGGGGAGGGTTTTATCTGGTCACCAGGATGGGGATGGGGAGGGTTTTATCTGGTCACCAGGATGGGGATGGGGAGGGTTTTATCTGGTCACCAGGATGGGGATGGGGAGGGTTTTATCTGGTCACCAGGATGGGGATGGGGAGGGTTTTATCTGGTCACCAGGATGGGGATGGGGTGATTGCCTGTGGAAGCAGAGTATGATAAAATTATCTCAGAAAAGCCATTTGCATTGCTAGTTATAGCTTAATGTTAGCTAGCTAGCCAACATTAACCTAGTGGGTTAGCTTTAGCTACCTGCAGATTCACACTACAACCTTTCATGCATGGTGGCTAGCTATGACAATCAGTTTCTACTGATAGTAGTGTGGGTTGGGGTTATGGCTCATTGTTTAGCTAGCTACATATCTAAACTAATGACTGCACTTCGCCAGTAAGATTAGGTGACCCATCATGTTAGCCAGGTGTGTCTGGGGGGATTAGAGAGAAGAGAGGAGAGATAATTCACAAAATTGAGACTGTGTACAAATTTAAAACCCCAAACAATGCAGAGCAGAATTAGGATGAATCCTGCCTACTTATTTTTACAACCATGTAAAAATAAGTGATTCTCAAACCTTACATTACAAAGCCCCCAACTACAAAGAGATGCACCTGGAGAAAAGTCCCAATTACACAAACAGACCCCACAGAGCCCCAGGACAACAACACATTAGACCCAACAAGGAGGAGAGAGGATGGAGGGGAGGATGGAGGAGAGAGGAGAGAGGAGAGAGGAGAGAGGAGATGAGAGAGAGGAGAGGAGAGGAGAGGAGAGGAGAGGAGAGGAGAGGAGATGAGAGGAGAGGAGAGGAGAGGAGAGGAGAGGAGAGGAGAGGAGAGGAGAGGAGAGGAGAGGAGAGGAGAGGAGAGGAGAGGAGAGGAGAGGAGAGGAGAGTGAGGACAGAGGAGAGGAGAGGAGAGGAGAGGAGAGGAGAGGAGAGGAGAGGAGAGGAGAGGAGAGGAGAGGAGAGGAGAGGAGAGGAGAGATAGGAGAGAGGAGATAGGAGATAGGAGAGAGGAGAGATGAGAGAGGAGATGAGAGAGGAGATGAGAGAGGAGATAGGAGAGAGGAGAAAGGAGAGAGGAGAGATGAGAGAGGAGAGATGAGAGAGGAGAGATGAGAGAGGAGATGAGAGAGGAGATAAGAGATAGGAGATAGGAGAGAGGAGAGGAGAGAGGAGAGAGGAGAGAGGAGAGAGGAGAGAGGAAAGAGGAGAGAGGAGAGAGGAGAGAGGAGAGAGGAGAGATGAAAGAGGAGAGAGGAAAGAGGAGAGAGGAGAGAGGAGAGATGAAAGAGGAGAGAGGAGAGAGGAGAGAGGAGAGAGGAGAGAGGAAAGAGGAGAGAGGAGAGAGGAAAGAGGAGAGAGGAGAGAGGAGAGATGAAAGAGGAGAGAGGAAAGAGGAGAGAGGAGAGGAGAGATAAATAGAGACAGAGAACTGCTAAATGATAGTTGACAGTGATCTGATCCAACGCGTTAGTGTTTGTTGGTGTATGGTGAGCGCTGTATGCTGGGTAATTGGAGGAACATTAACAAAAGCGTTCAGGCGTGTTCAGAAGCTTTTATGTGCTGCAGCGAGAGACCTCAATTAATCGCCATGGAAATTGCCCGTTTCTAAAACTTGTTGGCGTGTCATTTCTCAGGAGGAAGTGACATATTTATGATATCCTGGCCGCCCGGGTGCTTTGTTTTAGCCAGGCAGAACATGGGTTGGGGGGACAGAGCGGTTGAGGGAGGGAGGGAGGGAGGGAGGGAGGGAGGAGAGGCTGATGGTAGGGTAAAACAGAAGAAAGGTCTTTCTCTCTCTCTCACCCACACACCATGTGTGTCTGTGCGTGGGCTTCCTGAGTCCCAACCTTGTCACAGATGGCACTGTGTCACAGTGCTCTGCTTAGCGCACACTGGCACAAACTGCAGGTACTGAACAGAGAGAGACAGAGATGGTGTGTCCATGTATACCTCATATGGCCATGTGTAATGTCTGCCATGTGTCTGACAGAGTCTGCTTCATATTGCTGCTGCTGATGAGATACACCATGGCAGGTGGCATCACTGTGGAAGTCCTGGCTACATCAGAGTGAAGGGCAAACGGCTCAGGCAGTTAACAGGGCAGCTATAAAGCCACAGGGGTCCTGACATGGTAAATAAAACATCAATGAAACAACCAAGCACCTTGCCCTGAGTGTGGTTGCACGCATGTGTGCACAGGCATTTGTATCGCTGCGTGTGTGTGTGTGTATGTGCTTTCTGTGTGTGTGTATACCGGTGTGTGTACCGGTGTGTGTATGAACGTGCTTTCTGTGTGTGTCTATACCGGTGTGTGTACCGGTGTGTGTATGAACGTGCTTTCTGTGTGTGTCTATACCGGTGTGTGTACCGGTGTGTGTATGAACGTGCTTTCTGTGTGTGTCTATACCGGTGTGTGTACCGGTGTGTGTGTATACCGGTGTGTGTACCGGTGTGTGTATGAAAGTGCTTTCTGTGTGTGTGTATATCGGTGTGTGTACCGGTGTGTGTGTAGGTATCCTACCTCTGCAGTAGGGAAGGGGGAAGTCCCACGCGGCGGTCCCAGAAGACGTAGCCAAACAGGACAGGGTTGTGTGACCTTCCAACACGTAGCCGGGGCTACAGCTGTACCTGATCTTCTCTCCAATGTTAAAGGTTGAGCCGTGTTGAAGACCGTTGACCAGCTGGCCTGGGTTACCACACGTATAACTGGGTAGAGCTGGGTGGAGAGAGAGAGAGAGAGAGAGGTTACCACAAATATAACTGGGTAGTGCTGGGAGGAGAGAGACAGAAAGAGAGAGAAAGAGAGAGAGAGAGAGAGAGAGGAGATGGAGAGGTAGAATCCGTTATTGAACACATGACCCTTTATAGTTGTGAGGTCCGGGGTCCACTCACCAACCAAGAATTCACTAAATGGGACAAACACCAAATTGATCCACAGGCTCAACATACTGTCTCCTCTTGGAGTTTGACCTGAAACCGTTTTAAAGTTTCAATATGTCCAAATTGTGTTTTTTTATCCTAATTGAATATTGTATGAATATTGTATGTGTACATATTGATTACATTCCTTGTATATGATCATATATATATTTCTCTCAATCCCCCTCTCTCTCTATCTCTCCCTCTCTCTCCATCTCTCTCCCTCTCTCTCCATCTCTCTCCCTCTCTCTCCCTCTCTCTCCCTCTCTCTCCCTCTCTCTCCCTCTCTCCCCCCTCTCTCCCTCTCTCTCCATCTCTCTCCGTCTCTCTCCCTGTCTCTCCCTCTCTCCCTGTCTCTCCCTCTCTCCCTGTCTCTCCCTCTCTCTCTACCCCTCTTTCCCCCTCTCCCTTTCTCTCCATCTCTCTCCCTGTCTCTCCCTCTCTCTCCCTATCTCTCCCTCTCTCTCTCTCTCTCTCCCTATCTCTCCCTCTCTCTCCCTGTCTCTCCCTATCTCTCCCTATCTCTCCCTCTCTCTCCCTGTCTCTCCCTATCTCTCCCTCTCTCCATCTCTGTGTCTCTCCCTCTCTCTACCTCTCTCTCCCGCTCTTTCTTCCCTCTCTCTCTCTCTTTTCACCCGTTGGCGCATTTGGAAGTGACATTGCGAGATCGATTCTAACACACAAGCACATTAGCTCAATAAGCACTTTCTGCTTTGTCAAGCAGCAATTGAATCAATGCCCCCTACACTGCTCGGCACACATCCATCGGACAATGGCTGGCAAGTCTCATCACTTCTACTTAGAGATGCTGAGAGAGCCTGAGAGATGCTGAAATCAACTCCCTCTCCGTCTCTCAAGGCTGGAGGTGAAAATAGCAGACAAAAAGCACAGAGAAAACCATTGTGTTTGTGTGATGAAACCCTTTTTCACCACCCAAACTTCCCCTCCCTCTCCACTCTTCCCTCTCAGTCACAGTCTCTCACCTTTACCCACATCATACCTATAGACCTCTATAGTCTATAGTCTATAACCTCTACCCACATCATACCTATAGACCTCTATAGTCTATAACCTCTACCCACATCATACCTATAGACCTCTATAGTCTATAGTCTATAACCTCTACCCACATCATACCTATAGACCTCTATAGTCTATAGTCTATCACCTCTACCCACATCATACCTATAGACCTCTATAGTCTATAGTCTATAACCTCTACCCACATCATACCTATAGACCTCTATAGTCTATAACCTCTACCCACATCATACCTATAGACCTCTATAGTCTATAGTCTATAACCTCTACCCACATCATACCTATAGACCTCTATAGTCTATAGTCTATAACCTCTACCCACATCATACCTATAGACCTCTATAGTCTATAGTCTATAACCTCTACCCACATCATACCTATAGACCTCTATAGTCTATAGTCTATAACCTCTACCCACATCATACCTATAGACCTCTATAGTCTATAACCTCTACCCACATCATACCTATAGACCTCTATAGTCTATAGTCTATCACCTCTACCCACATCATACCTATAGACCTCTATAGTCTATAGTCTATAACCTCTACCCACATCATACCTATAGACCTCTATAGTCTATAGTCTATAACCTCTACCCACATCATACCTATAGACCTCTATAGTCTATAGTCTATAACCTCTACCCACATCATACCTATAGACCTCTATAGTCTATAGTATATAACCTCTACCCACATCATACCTATAGACCTCTATAGTCTATAGTCTATAACCTCTACCCACATCATACCTATAGACCTCTATAGTCTATAACCTCTACCCACATCATACCTATAGACCTCTATAGTCTATCACCTCTACCCACATCATACCTATAGACCTCTATAGTCTATAGTCTATAACCTCTACCCACATCATACCTATAGACCTCTATAGTCTATAGTCTATAACCTCTACCCACATCATACCTATAGACCTCTATAGTCTACAGTCTATCACCTCTAGCCACATCATACCTATAGACCTCTATAGTCTATAGTCTATAACCTCTACCCACATCATACCTATAGACCTCTATAGTCTATAGTCTATAACCTCTACCCACATCATACCTATAGACCTCTATAGTCTATAGTCTATAACCTCTACCCACATCATACCTAT
>CM042395.1:31102967-31107967 GCA_023634145.1 Thymallus thymallus | reverse complement strand
GTCCCCCTGCTCAAGCCAGCGCATGTCCAGGCCCGTCTGAAGTTTGCCAATGACCATCTGGATGATCCAGAGGAGGAATGGGAGAAGGTCGTGAGACAAACATAGAGCTTTTTGGTCTAAACTCCACTCGCCATGTTTGGAGGAAGAAGAAGGATGAGTACAACCCCAAGAACACCATCCCAACCATGAAGCGTGGAGGTGGAAACATCATTCTTTGGGGATGCTTTTCTGCAAAGGGGACAGGACGACTACACCGTATTGAGGGGAGGATGGATGGGGACATGTATCGCGAGATCTTGGCCAACAACCTCCTTCCCTCAGTTAGAGCATTGAAGACGGGTCGTGGCTGGGTCTTCCAGCATGACAACGACCCGAAACACACAGCCAGGGCAACTAAGGAGTGGCTCCGTAAGAAGCATCTCAAGGTCCTGGAGTGGCCTAGCCAGTCTCCAGACCTGAACCCAATAGAAAATCTTTGGAGGGAGCTGAAAGTCCGTATTGCCCAGCGACAGCCCCGAAACCTGAAGGATCTGGAGAAGGTCTGTATGGAGGAATGGGCCAAAATCCTTGCTGCAGTGTGTGCAAACCTGGTCAAGATCTCTGTAATTGCAAACAAAGGTTTCTGTACCAAATATTAAGTTCTGCTTTTCTGATGTATCAAATTCTTATGTCATGCAATAAAATGCAAATTAATTACTTAAAAATCATACAATGTGATTTTCTGGATTTTTGTTTTAGATGCTGTCACTCACAGTTGAAGAGTACCTATGATAAAAATTACAGACCTCTACATGCTTTGTAAGTAGGAAAACCTGCAAAATCAGCAGTGTATCAAATACTTGTTCTCCCCACTGTATATCCTCCTGTAGCTTTAGACACAAACTCACACACAGGACAAGTGTTTATTCTCTATCTAATGAAAAAGAGGAAGAGGATTGATACATATTTAAATGAAGGGATAGACCTGATCTACCGTTGCATTCACATCTCCTCCTCTCTGCTCTCTTTCTCTATGGCTCTGCTCTCAGTGTTGCCAAGGCAACAGCCAAGACCCACTTTGGAATTCCGAGTCGGTCGAGGAGCCTTCGAGTGTGAACCTGAAGGTGGTGTGTGTGTGTGTGTGTGTGTGTGTGAGTGTGAGTGTGTGTGTATGTGTGTGTGTGTGTGTGTGTGTGTGAATGTGTGTGTGTGTGTGTGTGTGTGTGTGTGAGTGTGTGTGTGTGTGTGTGTGTGTGTGTGTGTGTGTGTGTGTGTGTGTGTGTGTGTGTGTGTGTGTGAGTGTGAGTGTGTGTGTGTGTGTGTGTGTGTGTGTGTGTGTGTGTGTGTGTGTGTGTGTGTGTGTGAGTGTGAGTGTGTGTGTATGTTATGTAAGAACATCTTTACTTTAAACTTGTTTAGCAAACATATCATTGAGTGTTTGAGCTGTCAAACACCTAGACACCTCAGACACCCCCTGCCTCTCTGTCCTGACATGATCAATGGTCAGAAATCACATGTCAAATTGACTGGAAAAACAGTAATTTATCCTTTCTATGTAAGGATGCTTTCTCATTAAATAAAATGAATGTATCCTTTAAATGGAAGGATGCTATCTCATTAAATAAAATGAATGTATCCTTTAAATGGAAGGATGCTATCTCATTAAATAAAATGAATGTGTCCTTTAAATGGAAGGATGCTATCTCATTAAATAAAATGAATGTATCCTTTAAATGGAAGGATGCTATCTCATTAAATAAAATGAATGTATCCTTTAAATGGAAGGATGCTATCTCATTAAATAAAATGAATGTATCCTTTAAATGGAAGGATGCTATCTCATTAAATAAAATGAATGTATCCTTTAAATGGAAGGATGCTTTCTCATTAAATAAAATGAATGTATCCTTTAAATGGAAGGATGCTATCTCATTAAATAAAATGAATGTATCCTTTAAATGGAAGGATGCTATCTCATTAAATAAAATGAATGTATCCTTTAAATGGAAGGATGCTATCTCATTAAATAAAATGAATGTATCCTTTAAATGGAAGGATGCTATCTCATTAAATAAAATGAATGTATCCTTTAAATGGAAGGATGCTATCTCATTAAATAAAATGAATGTATCCTTTAAATGGAAGGATGCTATCTCATTAAATAAAATGAATGTATCCTTTAAATGGAAGGATGCTATCTCATTAAATAAAATGAATGTATCCTTTAAATGGAAGGATGCTTTCTCATTAAATAAAATGAATGTATCCTTTACATGGAAGGATGCTATCTCATTAAATAAAATGAATTTGTCCTTTAAATGGAAGGATGCTAACTCATCTCACTCCTAACATAATCCAAGGCTTATCAACATCGCTCTACTTCTCTCTCCTTCCATCTTCTCATTCCATCTTTCCTCTCCTCTCCTCTCCTTCCATCTTTCCTCTCCTCTCTTCCATCCACAGGGTTCTCTCTCCTTCCATCTTTCCTCTCCTCTCTTCCATCCACATGGTTCTCTCTCCTTCCATCTTTCCTCTCTTCTCTCTTTCATCCACAGGGTTCTCCCTGCTTCCATCTTTCCTCTCCTCTCTTCCCTCCACAGGGTTCTCTGACTTTCCATCTGGGGGTTACCCCTCCTCCACAGGTACTACCCAGGTGGGGTTACCCCTCCTCCACAGGTACTACCCAGGTGGGGTTACCCTTCCTCCACAGATACTACCCAGGTGGGGTTACCCCTCCTCCACAGGTACTACCCAGGTGGGGTTACCCCTCCTCCACAGGTACTACCCAGGTGGGGTTACCCTTCCTCCACAGATACTACCCAGGTGGGGTTACCCCTCCTCCACAGACACTACCCAGGTGGGGTTACCCCTCCTCCACAGATACTACCCAGGTGGGGTTACCCCTCCTCCACAGACACTACCCAGGTGGGGTTACCCCTCCTCCACAGATACTACCCAGGTGGGGTTTGTATTTGTATTCATTATGGACCAAGGCAGCAGCTACTCTTCCTGGGGTCCAGCAAAATGAAGGCAGTTCTATTACAATACATTAACAACAGATTTCACATCACATTAAGTGTGTAACCTCAGGCAAGTAGTAATGAAGTCGATCTACCCCGGTGGGGTTACCTCCACTTTGAGCCAGGAGAGATTGACATGCATATAATTAATGTTTGCTCCTGACACCTGACCACACGACTGAACTGTAGTCCAGGTCCGAGTTGGTCTAGTCTTTCAGTATTGAGTTGGTCTAGTCTTTCAGTATTGAGTTGGTCTAGTCTTTCAGTATTGAGTTGGTCTAGTCTTTCAGTATTGAGTCGGTCTAGTCTTTCAGTATTGAGTTGGTCTAGTCTTTCAGTATTGAGTTGGTCTAGTCTTTCAGTATTGAGTCGGTCTAGTCTTTCAGTATTGAGTTGGTCTAGTCTTTCAGTATTGAGTCGGTCTAGTCTTTCAGTATTGAGTTGGTCTAGTCTTTCAGTATTGAGTTGGTCTAGTCTTTCAGTATTGAGTTGGTCTAGTCTTTCAGTATTGAGTTGGTCTAGTCTTTCAGTATTGAGTCGGTCTAGTCTTTCAGTATTGAGTTGGTCTAGTCTTTCAGTATTGAGTCGGTCTAGTCTTTCAGTATTGAGTTGGTCTAGTCTTTCAGTATTGAGTCGGTCTAGTCTTTCAGTATTGAGTTGGTCTAGTCTTTCAGTATTGAGTCGGTCTAGTCTTTCAGTATTGAGTTGGTCTAGTCTTTCAGTATTGAGTTGGTCTAGTCTTTCAGTATTGAGTTGGTCTAGTCTTTCAGTATTGAGTTGGTCTAGTCTTTCAGTATTGAGTCGGTCTAGTCTTTCAGTATTGAGTTCTTTCAGTATTGAGTTGGTCTAGTCTTTCAGTATTGAGTTGGTCTAGTCTTTCAGTATTGAGTTGGTCTAGTCTTTCAGTATTGAGTTGGTCTAGTCTTTCAGTATTGAGTTGGTCTAGTCTTTCAGTATTGAGTCGGTCTAGTCTTTCAGTATTGAGTTGGTCTAGTCTTTCAGTATTGAGTCGGTCTAGTCTTTCAGTATTGAGTTGGTCTAGTCTTTCAGTATTGAGTTGGTCTAGTCTTTCAGTATTGAGTTGGTCTAGTCTTTCAGTATTGAGTCGGTCTAGTCTTTCAGTATTGAGTTGGTCTAGTCTTTCAGTATTGAGTTGGTCTAGTCTTTCAGTATTGAGTTGGTCTAGTCTTTCAGTATTGAGTTGGTCTAGTCTTTCAGTATTGAGTTGGTCTAGTCTTTCAGTATTGAGTTGGTCTAGTCTTTCAGTATTGAGTTGGTCTAGTCTTTCAGTATTGAGTCGGTCTAGTCTTTCAGTATTTTAGGAGGCTGAGTAATTTACATATTTGTCCATGTAATACCAGACACACAAATAGTTGAAAAAAGAGCTTTGAGATGCTTTATGTAATGAATAGAGCTATAATACCTTAATCATTTTGTCTCCACTTTTATTCTACAATGTAGAAAAAAAAAAAGAAAACCTTGAATGTGTCCAAGCTTTTGTCTGGTACTGGTACAGATTGATGTAGCAACTACAGATTGGTACTGGTACAGATTGATGTAGCAACTACAGATTGGTACTGGTACAGATTGATGTAGCAACTACAGATTGGTACTGGTACAGATTTATGTAGCAACTACAGATTGGTACTGGTACAGATTTATGTAGCAACTACAGATTGGTACTGGTACAGATTGATGTAGCAACTACAGATTGGTACTGGTACAGATTGATGTAGCAACTACAGATTGGTACTGGTACAGATTTATGTAGCAACTACAGATTGGTACTGGTACAGATTGATGTAGCAACTACAGATTGGTACTGGTACAGATTGATGTAGCAACTACAGATTGGTACTTGTACAGATTGATGTAGCAACTACAGATTGGTACTGGTACAGATTGATGTAGCAACTACAGATTGGTACTGGTACAGATTGATGTAGCAACTACAGATTGGTACTGGTACAGATTGATGTAGCAACTACAGATTGGTACTGG
>CM042395.1:31085467-31097967 GCA_023634145.1 Thymallus thymallus | reverse complement strand
ACTGAGACTTGGCTGAACGGTAACATCCCCATAGAGAACGTCACTATCGACGGTTTCCAGACCATCAGAGCGGACAGGGATCGCGTCTCTTCCGGTAAGAGCAAGGGTGGTGGGCTGGCTTTATTAGTTAACAACAGATGGTGTCATCCGAACCATATTACTCTTAGGGAACAGTTTTGTAGCCCTGACATTGAACTGCTAGCCGTTAGCCTGAGACCCTACTATCTACCGAGGGAATTCACGGCGGCCATTGCTGTTATTGTTTACATCCCGCCCTCTGCTGACGCAAACGCAGCGTGTGACGTCATCCACTCTGTTATCGCGAGGTTACAGACAGCGCATCCCAGTGCTTTCTTTGCCATTTCGGGGGATTTTAACCATGCATCTCTCTCTTCAACGCTGCCCACGTTCAAACAGTTTGTGAAGTGCCCAACCAGGAATAATAAAACTCTGGACTTGTTATATGCTACTGTGAAGGACGCATACAACTCCACTGCACTCCCTCCCCTCGGTAGATCGGACCACAACCTTGTCCACCTCACCCCACTCTACAGGCCTATGGTCCAACAGCAGCCTGCAACCACCAGGACTATTAGGAGATGGTCCCCGGAGGCGAATGAGGCCCTACAGGACTGCTTTGAAACAACAGACTGGGATGTGCTCTGTGAGGCTCATGGGGAGGACATCGATGGACTCACTGACTGCATAACAGACTATATTAATTTTTGTGTAGACAACACTGTACCCACCAGGAAGGTACGCTGTTTACCAAACAATAAACCCTGGGTCACCAGCGACCTGAAGGCCCTGCTGAATGAGAAGAAGAGGGCCTTCAAGGAGAAGGACAAGGACAAATTGAAATGCGTCCAGAGGGAGCTGAAGTTGCGGATTGCTAAGGGGAAGAGAGTGTATAAGGAGAAGATGGAGGACAAGCTGAGGCAGAGCCAGGTGAGAGAGGTGTGGAAGGGTATGAGAAATATCACTGGCTTCAAAAAGTCAAACAGTGGGCAGACGGAGGGGATCCAGGACAGAACCAATTTTTTAACCGGTTCGATACTGGCCCTGTCCACCTCCCCTCCAGCTCCCCAGACCACACACCCTCACGGCTATCCCACCCCCACTTTGCTCACAGCACCTCTGCTGAGACAATCAGTGACCCCACCTCTGCCCCTGCCCCCCCTGGACTGATCCTCAACACCCCCCTTCCCCCCACCTCCCCACCTGGGCTGGCTTTCACCACCAACCAAGTGAAGAGAGAGCTGGAGAGACTACACCAGTGGAAAGCGGCGGGCCCTGATGGCATCAGCCCAAGGGTGCTGAGGGTCTGTGCTGACCAACTGTGTGGAATACTCCAGCGTCTTTTCAACCTTAGCCTGAGCCTAGAAAGGGTCCCTGTGCTGTGGAAAACATCCTGCCTCGTCCCAGTGCCCAAGAAGGCACACCCCACTGTCCTGAATGACTTCAGACCTGTAGCGCTAACATCCCACATCATGAAGACCCTGGAAAGGTTAGTCCTCGCTCACCTCAGACCCCTGGTGTGTTCATCAATGGACCCCCTGCAGTTTGCATACCAGAGCAACATCGGGGTGGATGATGCAATCATCTACCTTCTGCAGAGGGCCTACTCTCACCTACTCTCACCTGGACAACGCAGGTTGCACTGTGAGGGTCATGTTTTTTGACTTCTCCAGTGCCTTCAATACCATTCAGCCCCTGCTACTGGGTGAGAAGATGAGGAGGATGAAAGTGGAAGCACCCTTAGTCTCCTGGGTCACGGACTACCTGACCGGTAGGCCACAATTTGTGCGACTACAGAGCTGTGTGTCAGAACGGGCTGTTAGCAACACAGGGGCCCCCCAGGGTACGGTCCTGTCCCCCTTCCTGTTCACCCTCTACACCTCAGACTTCAGATATAACTCTGAGACATGCCACCTACAGAAGTTCTCGGATGACTCTGCTATTGTAGGGTGCATCAGGGGTGGGCAGGAGGAGGAGTACAGGAGCACAATCAGTGACTTTGTGTTGTGGTGTGAGCAGAACCACCTTCAGCTCAACATCAGCAAAACTAAGGAGATGGTGGTGGACTTCAGGAGAACCAAGGCACAACTGACTGCAGTCCCTATAAAGGGGACGGATGTGGAAATGGTTGAGTCATACAAGTTCCTGGGTGTCCATATGGACAACAGACTGGAATGGGCTGGTAACACCGGGGCCCTGTACAAAAAGGGCCAGAGCCGACTCTACTTTCTGAGGAGGCTCAGGTCCTTCAACGTGTGCAGTAAACTACTGCATACCTTCTACCAGTCTGTGGTGCCCAGTGCCATCTTTTTTGCAGTGGTGTGCTGGGGAGCAAACATCAAAGCCGGTGATGCTTCTCGGGTAAATAAGCTGATCAGGAAGGCTAGCTCTGTCCTGGGGATGAGCCTTGACACTCTAGAGGAGGTGGCGGAGAGACGGATCCTGGCCAAACTGCTGGCCATCATGGACAACGTCACCCACCCTCTGCACGCTATGGTTATGACGCAGAGGAGCACTTTCAGTCACAGACTGATCCCACCACGGTGTGCCAGAGAGCGCTACAGGAGGTCCTTCCTGCCGGCGGCTATGAGACTATATAATGCCTCACCGGGGTGCCGTGCCGTCGGCAACATAGATCTGGAACTGTTGGGGTGCTAGGACCTAGTTTAACAATTATGCATCCATCCGTGAGTAACTCTGGTCCGTCAGCACTCATCCACTCAGGACCTATTTATTCATACAGGTCTGTATATACATACTCATGTACAGTTGTTATATTATATCACATGCAATATTGTAAGTAATTATTGGACGTAGGCATTCACTCAGGAATGCATATTAGTATCCTGCCAGTTGCACCTTTTCTCATTGCTTTTAGTATATCGAATGTGCAATAAGTGCAGTTGTCTGTAATTAAACCCTGCGCACTAAGGACTGTATTTAAGGGAATTACTATTATTACCCCAAATGATATCATACACACTTTTAGCTATTAAAGTATCTCTTCCTGTCATTTACCTGTACAGTTTGTCTAAACATGCAAGTATTCACTTATCTGTAAATATAACTGTATACCTAACTGTACAGCTAATTTAACCATGCAACATTTTCACTTACCTGTTAATTTACCCAGTCTGTCTATTAAGTAAACTATTATTACCCTCGCTCATATCATACGCATTTTTAGCTACTGAAGTATTTCTCTGCCATCGACCTGTATAGTATAGTTAACCATCCAACATCCACCAATGTATAGTGTACATATTCAGCCAACCACTCATACTATGCAATGTCCTTTTATAGCTTTTTTTTTGCACTCCAGATATCTTGTATTTCTATACTTTTTCATACTGCCGCTCTATGTATCATGTACCGTGTATCTGTCTTTTGTGTACTTTCGTTGTTGCATTTTGCACCTGCCCTGTGTTTTTGTTGTAGCTGCTTGACAATGAAATTTCCCCCCCGGGGGATCAATAAAGTACCTATCTATCTATCTATCTATCTATCTATCTATCTATCTATCTATTGTCACAACCCGGCTCATAGAGAGTGACAAACAAGGGAGTCCACACGTTGACAGAGTTATGGGTGTAATAGATATTTATTAAATAACTAAACAAAACAAAACTACACAAACAATAGTAACTGTGAGGTGTGAAAGTGGACATGAAGAGTGTAGTGGTGGTGTTTGGATGCAAGTGGAATGAATATAAGGTGTAAGTGTTGAATGGTGCATCTAACCAAAAAGTAAACCCAAAAATACTACAAACCACAAAAACAGGGTGCAGGCTGAGAGAGCCCCAGTCCGGTCTGAACAATGGGATTTATATCAACACCTGAATCGACCCAGGTGCCCCTTGTCAGCTAACGACCCAATCAGCTCCACCTGTGTCCAAACTGGAAAACAGAGTCAGAACAGAAGGAAACAGGGAGAGCGAGAGGGACGTAACACCCCCTCCCATAAAAAGTGGGACCTGACCAAGGGCCCAAAACAAACTGCATCACCCAAATGCAATTATCTGTTAACAAAACCCAAAAAACAATAAAAATCTAAACTAAACTCTGTACACACCATACAGTAGGAACCCTCCCCAGACGCTCATGACACCGACCACCTCCACGCCTGTCCCCATCCAACCTCAGCAACCACGGTACCTGGAAGCAATTTAAGAGAAAGTAAAGGGAGACAGGGAAACAGGAGAGCAATAGCCAGAGCAACCTGGAAGGATTAAAAACTGAATGGCAACCATTTTAAGAAGGTGTCCCGCTATACGCTAGACTGGGGCACGAGAAAGCGCATCAGCCACCACATTATTTACACCTTTTACATGCCTCACGTCCAAATGAAAAGCCTGCAGGAATAAACACCAACGCATAATCCTACGATTGGGACAAAGCATGGTGTGCAAGAAAGTCAAGGGGTTGTGGTCAGTGTAAACCACAATAGGGACCACACCCGACCCCACATAAACCTCAAAATGTTGCAAAGCCCAGATCAAGGCAAGGGCCTCCTTCTCCCCCACTGAATAGTTCAACTGATGGCTGTTAAACTTTCGGGAGAAATAGCTAACAGGATGTTCTACCCCTCCCTCATCGGCCTGAAGCAACACGGCACCAGCCCCAACATTACTGGCATCCACATATAGACTGAACGGCTGTTCCAGTCGTGGAGCAGCCAACACAGGGCCAGAGCTAAGAAGCAGCTTCACATTTTCAAAAGCACTCTGACAACAAGGAGACCAGATGAACTCAGTCCTCTTCTTTAAGAGATTAGTCAGAGGTGCTACAACAGTAGAGAAGTTTAGACAAAACCCCCGGTAATATCCAACCATGCCTAGGAAGCATTGCAGTTCCTTCTTTGTACAAGGGGGTGGAAAGAGATCAATCGCATCCACTTTAGCCCGCACTGGACGGACACAACCCTGCCCGACCACTCGGCCAAGGTATGTAACTGTTGCCTGGGCAAACTCACATTTAGCTAAGTTCACGGTCAAACAGGCCTCAGCCAAACGTTCAAACAGTGCACGTATGCGCACAAGATGTTGCTCCCAGGTGTCACTGTAAACAACTACGTCATCGAGGTAAACAGCACAGCCGTCAAGTCCAGAGATCACCCTATTCATAAGCCGCTGAAAAGTAGCAGGAGCATTGCGTAAGCCAAAACTCATGACCGTGTAGGAGAAAAGACCTGCAGGAGTTATAAAGGCAGATATTTCACGAGCCCTTGATGACAAAGGCACCTGCCAATAACCCTTAAGTAAATCAAACTTGCTGACAAACTGGGCGGCACCAACCTGATCAACACAATCTTCCATGCGTGGAAGTGGGTAACAGTCAGGTTTTGTCACACTGTTAACCTTCCGGTAATCGGTGCAGAATCTAACAGAACCATCCGCCTTGCTCACTAAGAGACACGGAGAAGCCCAACTGGAAAATGATGGTTCAGCGATACCGTTTTCCAACATGTATTTTATTTCAGAGTCTAGATGGCGTTGCTTCTCCAAGGAGACGCGATAAAAACGTTGTTTAATGGGAACAGCATCTCCTATATCAATATCGTGCACGGCCAGATGTGTCTGCGAAGGAGTGTCAGCAAACAAGGGCTTAAAACTAGTGATCAATTTAGTCAACTCTGATTGACAGTTCTCAGAGAGGTGTCCCAACAAACGCTCCAAGTTTGCAAGGGACTCTGAATTTGTCAACCTACCCTGCAATATTCCATCATCAGGGCCAGGCACCCCCTCCTCCTCAGTACCTAAAGGTGGAGAAGCGGACCTAACAGAGTCTGCCAAAAGGACAGGGCTAACCCCATCCACTTTTATATCTTTTCCTGGACTAGCCATCTCAGAAGACATGCGATCATAGTAGGACTTTAACAGATTTACATGACAAAGCTGATTTGTCTTCCTGCGCTCAGGGGTAGCAATCAGATAGTTCAAATCAGACAATTTACGAACCACAGTATATGGGCCGCTGAATTTGGCCCGAAAAGGGGAATCTACCAGGGGCAGTAGGGCTAAAACCTGGTCCCCAGGGCTAAATTCTCGAAGTTCTGATCGCCGGTCAAACAATCTCTTCATCCTCGCCTGAGAGGACGTTAGATTTTCCTTAGCCATTTCACAAGCTACATACAATTTGTGTCGGAAACCGTTAACATATGACAGCAAATTTGGGGGAGGCTCAACCACCTTCCAATCCTCTTTTAATACGGCAAGGGGACCACGCACTGTATGGCCAAAAACCAGGTCGTTAGGACTGAAACCGGTGCTTTCTTGTGAAACTTCTCTAGCAGCGAGTAACAGCCAAGGTAAACCCTCTTCCCAGTCACGTTCTAATTCAGTGCAATATGCACGTAGTAGGGACTTCAGAGTCTGATGAAAACGTTCAAGAGCTCCCTGACTCTGCGCATGATAAGCACTGGCCTGATTATGTTTTATTCGAAGTTGCTGCAAGACCTGTGCAAATAGGTGCGAAGTGAAGTTGGAACCCTAATCGCTCTGAATGACCTTGGGTATTCCAAAAATTGAAATGAACTGTGACAAAGCCCTCAAAACAGACTTAGTGGTAATGTTACGAAGGGGATAGGCTGCAGGGTATCTTGTAGCCTGACACATCACAGTTAGCATGTAGGCGCTACCAGCCTTGGACCGTGGCAATGGACCAACACAATCAATAATCAAATGTTCAAATGGCTGGCCTATAACAGGAATAGGATGTAGTGGGACTGACTTTAACACCTGATTTGGTTTTCCAGTCATCTGACAAACATGGCACGTTTTGATGTAAGCAGAAACATCTTTCTTCAAACGAGGCCAATAAAAATGACGCAACACACGATCGTAGGTTTTACCAACCCCTAAGTGTCCAGAAACATCATGAGATGTTTTCAAAACCAGATCTCGAAACTTTGAGGGAATCACAATCTGGATAACAGCTTCACCCACAAAATGTCTGCTGTGGGGAATCCATTTCCTCAACAACAACTGATCTCTAATAAAGTAACCTTGGGCCGCACTTCTTACCTTCTCCACTGGGAGTACTTGATCAAATAACCCTTTTAGGGAAGGATCAACAGATTGCTCCGTAACAAGTTCACTACGGGATAGTGGCAAGGGTAAGTCATTTAATGAATGGTCACAATTGTCAAGCTTTTGTTGTGTAGGGTCTATTTTAACTACTGGGTCAGCACGGCTTTTAGCACGAGTCACAGCACATGCAGAGAATACCTCTGGGAATCTCTGTACATTTTCATCAATTTCCCCTCCATGGGAAGGAGTATGAGACACAAGAGGAGATACCTCACCCCAGACACGACTACCAGCCAAGTTGTTACCCAGGATCACATCAACGCCGTCCACTGGTAGGAAGGGACGCACACCAAGGGAAACCTCACCCTGCACTAGGTCTGATGTGAGTTTAACTTTGTGCAAGGGTACAGCCAATGTAGTCAATCCAATCCCTTGAATCAGGACACTGATACCTGTATCCGTCTCCAGAGAAAATGGCAAAACAGACTCCACAACAAAGGATTCAGAGGCACCGGTGTCTCTCAAAATCTTTACCGGCACTGGCACATCACTTCCTAGTAGTGATACATAACCCTCTGAGATAAAAGGTGAATAATCAGTACTAGAAGGTTTTTTCAATTCGTCATCTTGTGCAACAGAGTTAGCATGAGGAACAGGCCCCGCTAACACAACAGGTTTTACATTTGTGCTGCCAAATCTGTTGGCCTTCCTACTAAGGACAGGACATTCGTTCTTCCAGTGGCCTTTACCTTGACAATAATTACAGGTTTTACTTGCATCATTCTGTCCACGTAAACCCCGCTCGGGTTTAGAGGGAAAAGAACCATGAACAGAACCAAAGGAATTCACAGGCCGAAATCCACTTAAAGTATTCCTCTGCCCCCAATCTCGCATAGGGGAACCCCCAACACCACCTTTGTGGGTCAGTACGTATTCATCGGCCAATACAGCAGCTTCAGACGCAGTCTGTACTTTACGTTCATTTATGTAGGTAGCCAAACGATCAGGAACAGAGTTTTTTAATTGTTCCAGGACAACCAGGTTACACAAATCTTCAAAACTAGTGACTGCTGATGCAGTACACCAACGATGGAACTGGGTTAACAAGTCACGTGAAAACTCAACATGAGACTGTTTTTCCAGTTTTTTCAAATTTCTAAAACGCTGACGATATGCTTCGGGGACCAACTCATAAGCATGTAAAACGGCTGTTTTGACTTTGAGGTAATCCTCACTATCTGCAGCACTAAGACAGGCGTAAGCCTCCTGAGCCTTCCCGGTCAAAACACACTGTAACATCAACGTACGATCTGCGTCAGGCCAAGCCCGAGAGTTTGCGACACGTTCGAATAGTGTGAAAAATAGATCAGGATCTTTTTCTGAAAATTTCGGCAACAACCGGAGATTAGCAGTAACATCAAAAGACGGACAGTGACCAAAAGAGCGTCCCCTTGGGGAGCCTGAATAGTCATCCTCAATATAAAACTCGCCTGAAAGCTTTCCATCTTTCACCAATTCTAATCGGTGGTGTTGTAACCGCAGTCTAGCTTGTTCCATGTCTTGCTTCAATTTCTCCAGTTCGATTTGTTTATGTTGGCTCAACTGCTCTCTTTCCAATTGCAATAAAAGTAACTCTTTTTGCTGCTCGAATGTCAAGCCAACACTAGATACAATAGGTGGGATTGTTACAGGTGGACTTGGATCACTCACACCAGCCTTCAAAATACCAGCTGAATACAAACTGGCCGACAAAATAGACCTCACCGTATCTTTTAGACGTTTGTCGCTAATCTCAACGTGATAGTGGTCACTCAACTTCAAAAGCTGTTCCTTCGTAAATTGCAGAAGCAATTCCTCAGAAGGAGCCAGAACAAAATCATCAATGGAAGCCATGATACTACACCCAAAATAAAGTAGTAGGCTACCTCAACTTTACACTGCACCAACGAAACACATCAACTCCAAAACAAGAAAGGACACAGCTGTCTTTACAGTGCAAAACAAGTGAGAATGTTACATGAAGAATCCCCACATCCTAGGTTAATAAACTCACCCCTAGTCTTCAGTGGCTTTGCGGTGGGTATTTATGCACTAAAGCCCACTGGAATGAAGGACTGCCTCCAGACCAGGGATGTGCCCCCGAGACAACCGCTCTGACCGCTAACACCACACAAAAATAACAAACAACGCACAACATGCCCCCAATGGGAACACGCCGCTATTCCTAACAGGGGAGAAGACAATATATTTCACTTAAAACATCTCATAGTCAGGCACTGCAAAGACAACTTACCTTCAACCCAACACTCTAGAGAACAGTACTAACTTCTCTGAACCAAAACAGGAGAATACCGATTGGTGTCAACATGCAACTCCCAATAGCGCATACAAATGGCCCATTAGCCAGACAAACTCTGGTACAATACCAGAACCAAAGAGTCACCAATTAGCGCTAACCAACTACAAACAATCCAGGGCTAATAGTCAAAAAAGCCAAGGCAAAAATCCCAGGACCTCACACATCCCAGACGAGAATCAGATCCCGGACGAGCCCCCATTTGTCACAACCCGGCTCATAGAGAGTGACAAACAAGGGAGTCCACACGTTGACAGAGTTATGGGTGTAATAGATATTTATTAAATAACTAAACAAAACAAAACTACACAAACAATAGTAACTGTGAGGTGTGAAAGTGGACATGAAGAGTGTAGTGGTGGTGTTTGGATGCAAGTGGAATGAATATAAGGTGTAAGTGTTGAATGGTGCATCTAACCAAAAAGTAAACCCAAAAATACTACAAACCACAAAAACAGGGTGCAGGCTGAGAGAGCCCCAGTCCGGTCTGAACAATGGGATTTATATCAACACCTGAATCGACCCAGGTGCCCCTTGTCAGCTAACGACCCAATCAGCTCCACCTGTGTCCAAACTGGAAAACAGAGTCAGAACAGAAGGAAACAGGGAGAGCGAGAGGGACGTAACACTATCTATCTATCTAGTAGTAGTAGTAGTAGCAGTAGTAGTAGTCAATAACAGTAGTAGTAGTAGTAGTAGTAGTAGTAGTAGTAGCTGGAGAGACTACACCAGTGGAAAGCGGCGGGCCCTGATGGCATCAGCCCAAGGGTGCTGAGGGTCTGTGCTGACCAACTGTGTGGAATACTCCAGCGTCTTTTCAACCTTAGCCTGAGCCTAGAAAGGGTCCCTGTGCTGTGGAAAACATCCTGCCTCGTCCCAGTGCCCAAGAAGGCACACCCCACTGTCCTGAATGACTTCAGACCTGTAGCGCTAACATCCCACATCATGAAGACCCTGGAAAGGTTAGTCCTCGCTCACCTCAGACCCCTGGTGTGTTCATCAATGGACCCCCTGCAGTTTGCATACCAGCGCAACATCGGGGTGGATGATGCAATCATCTACCTTCTGCAGAGGGCCTACTCTCACCTACTCTCACCTGGACAACGCAGGTTGCACTGTGAGGGTCATGTTTTTTGACTTCTCCAGTGCCTTCAATACCATTCAGCCCCTGCTACTGGGTGAGAAGATGAGGAGGATGAAAGTGGAAGCACCCTTAGTCTCCTGGGTCACGGACTACCTGACCGGTAGGCCACAATTTGTGCGACTACAGAGCTGTGTGTCAGAACGGGCTGTTAGCAACACAGGGGCCCCCCAGGGTACGGTCCTGTCCCCCTTCCTGTTCACCCTCTACACCTCAGACTTCAGATATAACTCTGAGACATGCCACCTACAGAAGTTCTCGGATGACTCTGCTATTGTAGGGTGCATCAGGGGTGGGCAGGAGGAGGAGTACAGGAGCACAATCAGTGACTTTGTGTTGTGGTGTGAGCAGAACCACCTTCAGCTCAACATCAGCAAAACTAAGGAGATGGTGGTGGACTTCAGGAGAACCAAGGCACAACTGACTGCAGTCCCTATAAAGGGGACGGATGTGGAAATGGTTGAGTCATACAAGTTCCTGGGTGTCCATATGGACAACAGACTGGAATGGGCTGGTAACACCGGGGCCCTGTACAAAAAGGGCCAGAGCCGACTCTACTTTCTGAGGAGGCTCAGGTCCTTCAACGTGTGCAGTAAACTACTGCATACCTTCTACCAGTCTGTGGTGCCCAGTGCCATCTTTTTTGCAGTGGTGTGCTGGGGAGCAAACATCAAAGCCGGTGATGCTTCTCGGGTAAATAAGCTGATCAGGAAGGCTAGCTCTGTCCTGGGGATGAGCCTTGACACTCTAGAGGAGGTGGCGGAGAGACGGATCCTGGCCAAACTGCTGGCCATCATGGACAACGTCACCCACCCTCTGCACGCTATGGTTATGACGCAGAGGAGCACTTTCAGTCACAGACTGATCCCACCACGGTGTGCCAGAGAGCGCTACAGGAGGTCCTTCCTGCCGGCGGCTATGAGACTATATAATGCCTCACCGGGGTGCCGTGCCGTCGGCAACATAGATCTGGAACTGTTGGGGTGCTAGGACCTAGTTTAACAATTATGCATCCATCCGTGAGTAACTCTGGTCCGTCAGCACTCATCCACTCAGGACCTATTTATTCATACAGGTCTGTATATACATACTCATGTACAGTTGTTATATTATATCACATGCAATATTGTAAGTAATTATTGGACGTAGGCATTCACTCAGGAATGCATATTAGTATCCTGCCAGTTGCACCTTTTCTCATTGCTTTTAGTATATCGAATGTGCAATAAGTGCAGTTGTCTGTAATTAAACCCTGCGCACTAAGGACTGTATTTAAGGGAATTACTATTATTACCCCAAATGATATCATACACACTTTTAGCTATTAAAGTATCTCTTCCTGTCATTTACCTGTACAGTTTGTCTAAACATGCAAGTATTCACTTATCTGTAAATATAACTGTATACCTAACTGTACAGCTAATTTAACCATGCAACATTTTCACTTACCTGTTAATTTACCCAGTCTGTCTATTAAGTAAACTATTATTACCCTCGCTCATATCATACGCATTTTTAGCTACTGAAGTATTTCTCTGCCATCGACCTGTATAGTATAGTTAACCATCCAACATCCACCAATGTATAGTGTACATATTCAGCCAACCACTCATACTATGCAATGTCCTTTTATAGCTTTTTGTTTGCACTCCAGATATCTTGTATTTCTATACTTTTTCATACTGCCGCTCTATGTATCATGTACCGTGTATCTGTCTTTTGTGTACTTTCGTTGTTGCATTTTGCACCTGCCCTGTGTTTTTGTTGTAGCTGCTTGACAATGAAATTTCCCCCCCGGGGGATCAATAAAGTACCTATCTATCTATCTATCTATCTATCTATCTATCTATCTATCTATCTATCTAGTAGTAGTAGTAGTAGCAGTAGTAGTAGTCAATAACAGTAGTAGTAGTAGTAGTAGTAGTAGTAGTAGTAGTAGTAGTAGTCAATAACAGTA
>CM042395.1:31072967-31075467 GCA_023634145.1 Thymallus thymallus | reverse complement strand
TATACATGAATAATGAGAGGAATGAATATACATGAATAATGAGAGGAAGGAATATACATGAATAATGAGAGGAAGGAATATACATGAATAATGAGAGGAATGAATATACATGAATAATGAGAGGAAGGAATATACATGAATAATGAGAGGAATGAATTTATATTAGTCCTGTATGAATCATACCTTTAGTCTCCCATTAGTCCTGTATGAATCATACCTTTAGTCTTCTATTAGTTAGTCCTGTATGAATCATACCTTTAGTCTTCTATTAGTCCTGTATGAATCATACCTTTAGTCTTCCATTAGTCCTGTATGAATCATACCTTTAGTCTTCCATTAGTCCTGTATGAATCATACCTTTAGTCTTCTATTAGTCCTGTATGAATCATACCTTTAGTCTTCCATTAGTCCTGTATGAATCATACCTTTAGTCTTCCATTAGTCCTGTATGAATCATACCTTTAGTCTCCCATTAGTCCTGTATGAATCATACCTTTAGTCTTCTATTAGTCCTGTATGAATCATACCTTTAGTCTTCTATTAGTTAGTCCTGTATGAATCATACCTTTAGTCTTCCATTAGTCCTGTATGAATCACACCTTTAGTCTTCTATTAGTCCTGTATGAATCATACCATTAGTCTTCCATTAGTCCTGTATGAATCATACCTTTAGTCTTCTATTAGTCCTGTATGAATCATACCTTTAGTCTTCCATTAGTCCTGTATGAATCATACCTTTAGTCTTCTATTAGTTAGTCCTGTATGAATCATACCTTTAGTCTTCTATTAGTCCTGTATGAATCATACCTTTAGTCTTCTATTAGTCCTGTATGAATCATACCTTTAGTCTCCCATTAGTCCTGTATGAATCATACCTTTAGTCTTCTATTAGTCCTGTATGAATCATACCTTTAGTCTCCCATTAGTCCTGTATGAATCACACCTTTAGTCTTCTATTAGTCCTGTATGAATCATACCTTTAGTCTTCCATTAGTCCTGTATGAATTATACCTTTAGTCTTCTATTAGTCCTGTATGAATCATACCTTTAGTCTTCCATTAGTCCTGTATGAATCATACCTTTAGTCTTCTATTAGTCCTGTATGAATCATACCTTTAGTCTCCCATTAGTCCTGTATGAATCATACCTTTAGTCTTCCATTAGTCCTGTATGAATCATACCTTTAGTCTTCTATTAGTCCTGTATGAATCATACCTTTAGTCTTCTATTAGTCCTGTATGAATCACACCTTTAGTCTTCTATTAGTCCTGTATGAATTATACCTTTAGTCTCCCATTAGTCCTGTATGAATCATACCTTTAGTCTTCCATTAGTCCTGTATGAATCATACCTTTAGTCTTCCATTAGTCCTGTATGAATCATACCTTTAGTCTTCTATTAGTCCTGTATGAATCATACCTTTAGTCTTCTATTAGTCCTGTATGAATCATACCTTTAGTCTTCTATTAGTCCTGTATGAATCATACCTTTAGTCTTCTATTAGTCCTGTATGAATCATACCTTTAGTCTTCTATTAGTCCTGTATGAATCATACCTTTAGTCTTCTATTAGTCCTGTATGAATCATACCTTTAGTCTTCTATTAGTCCTGTATGAATCATACCTTTAGTCTTCTATTAGTCCTGTATGAATCATTCCTTTAGTCTTCTATTAGTCCTGTATGAATCATACCTTTAGTCTTCTATTAGTCCTGTATGAATTATACCTTTAGTCTTCTATTAGTTAGTCCTGTATGAATCATACCTTTAGTCTTCTATTAGTTAGTCCTGTATGAATCATACCTTTAGTCTTCTATTAGTCCTGTATGAATCATACCTTTAGTCTTCTATTAGTCCTGTATGAATCATACCTTTAGTCTTCTATTAGTCCTGTATGAATCATACCTTTAGTCTTCCATTAGTCCTGTATGAATCCTACCTCTAGTCTTCTATTAGTCCTGTATGAATCATACCTTTAGTCTCCCATTAGTCCTGTATGAATCATACCTTTAGTCTTCTATTAGTCCTGTATGAATCATACCTTTAGTCTCCCATTAGTCCTGTATGAATCATACCTTTAGTCTTATATTAGTCCTGTATGAATCATACCTTTAGTCTTCTATTAGTCCTGTATGAATCATACCTTTAGTCTTCTATTAGTTAGTCCTGTATGAATCATACCTTTAGTCTTCTATTAGTCCTGTATGAATCATACCTTTAGTCTTCCATTAGTCCTGTATGAATCATACCTTTAGTCTTCTATTAGTCCTGTATGAATCATACCTTTAGTCTTCTATTAGTCCTGTATGAATCATACCTTTAGTCTCCCATTAGTCCTGTATGAATCATACCTTTAGTCTTCTATTAGTCCTGTATGAATCATACCTGGGTCAATCAGATTAGTTTAAAACGATCCCTCAACATAGTTTGTGAGTTTATAATTGTTTGTTAATTGGATCCAATTAAATAAAGTGATCTATAACAGTGCTTAGTCCGCATTTC